>CM071569.1:276042510-276150317 GCA_036426205.1 Ascaphus truei
GTGTACAGAGACGTCAATCTGTAGTGACCAATATAAAGTTTTCTTCCAACTGGATTATCCCTTAACATCAGGATCACATCGGTAGTATCCTAGGTAAGATTTTGTTTTTCACAATTCTTGAAGATAGTGATCATGTATTTTGACAGGTTTGCTGTAAGGGATCCTATACCGGAGATTATTGGTCTCCCTGGGGGTTGCGTTAGGTTCTTATGGATCTTAATCTCCGGTATAGGATCCCTTACAGCAAACCTGTCAGAATACATAGATCACTATCTTCAAGAAAATTGGTGAAAAACAAAAATCTACCTAAAGGATACTACCGAGTGATCCTGATGTTAAGGGATATCCAGTGGGAAGAAAACTTTATATTGGTCACTACAAGATGTGACGGCTCTGTACACATCCATTAGACACGAGGATGGATGCAGAGCCGCCAAATGTTTTTGGAAAAGGAGGGAACTATGCCAGATAATCAGATAGAATTTCTAATCAAGTGCATAAATGTCCTCAGTAGGAATTTTTTCTGGTTTTGTGATGAATTTTCCTCCAATTATGTGGAACCGCCATGGGGACCAAATTGCGCAAGTTACGCGAAACCTTCTCATGGCATGTGGGAAGATCAATACATATGGTCATGGCAGGTCATGGCGCAAATTTGGTCACATTGCGTAGGTACATGATGACATTCTCTTTGTGTGGAAGGGGCCACAAGAGAATTTAGATATGTTCTCAAAAATTTAGACATTAATGAATTTAATCTCAAATTCACCTCTATTTCAAGCACCTCCACAGTGAACTTCCTCGACCTCACCATATACCAGAAAATAACAACATCAAAACAAAAAACTATTTAAGGATGTTGACGCAAACAATTATATCTTCGTCTAGCTGCCATCTTAATAGATGGATTACCAACATTCCATATGGACAGTATAGACGTTTGAAGCGAAATTGCTCTGACAATGATGTATTCAACAACAGTCAGTGGTTGCGTAGAGGAAGTTCAGAGAAAGGAGGTATAGAGAGGATGTCATCCATAATGCTTAGAAAAGAACTGCCAGTACATTTAGAGAATCCATGTTAGTACCAAACCTAAAGATCAACCCTGTACGAATATAAATGTGCCATTTATCACACAATATAACAAGGACGCATTTAAAATAATAACAT
Source organism: Ascaphus truei (assembly GCA_036426205.1). NCBI lineage: Eukaryota > Metazoa > Chordata > Amphibia > Anura > Ascaphidae > Ascaphus > Ascaphus truei. The sequence goes on from CM071569.1 coordinate 276,043,681, forward strand.
CATTAATTCCCATTGGTCCATCTAAAAAATGATCCAATCATTGGGAACACCTACGGACAAGTGAAAATGGTCTATAGGAAAGCCCCAAAATTAAGAACATCGTGGCCCCTAGTGCATTTAAAAAGAAAAATATTGCTAATAACTCAGGCTGGTGAATCCGACACAAGGTTTTCATGGCTGTAAAATGTGTACAGCCTGCAACTTTAGGTCTAAAGTTACGAATAATTTACGTCTTATACTACTAGAAAGTATACAAATATAAAACAAACATCCAATTGCAGAACAAATTTGTAATATATCTCATTGAGTGCAGTTGCGGGCTCCAATATGTTGGGAAAACAATTCGCCCTTTGAAAATACGTATATTGGAGCATATTGGAAACATCAGGAGAAAACTTACCACCCATAGTGTTTCCAATCATTTCCTGCTAAAGCATAACTCTGATCCAATAGGGTTAACTTTAAGGCCATAGAACAGGTGATGCCACATTGGAGGGTGGCAACAGCATGCATCTCTCATAAGTAGAAGAATCTTTCTGGATGTTTGAATTGAACACTATGTCCCCCTCAGGCCTGAATTTAGAATTTGATATTAAACCTTTTTTATGAGTTTTTATTACATTATATATTTTAAATATTTATCAGTTATTCCTATATTTCCTGCAATAACTGTTCTTTTCTATTCCCCCCTCAGGACACTTTACATTTTTTACCGATATATTTTTTACTGATATATTTTATATATTTTAAGATTTTTATTAAAAGTAGATCATGTGATTTTAATAGTTTGAGTATAGATTTGAACTCTGCATATGTATGATACAGAGATTAATAAATTGTTTTTTCGCTTTGAAACTGTATAGCACTTGTGGCAATATATTTACTCTATTATGATGCCAACAATATACCATGCACTAAGCACTTTATAGTATAGAATGTGTATGATAATATATTTGAAAAGCTTATGTTTGTCGGATAACTGTTCATGCCTATATAGGAGATTTGGTAAAATACAGACTTGGATGATTGTGTACTAGATAGATATAGCAGGTACTGTTGAAAGACCGCCACCTGCAGATTATATATGTCCAATATTTATGGACAGGCATTCAGTGATAAAGTTTTACTGACTGCCCTGCAGGATCGCGATCCCAATCATTCATGAAATCCATCAGAGCAGCTATCTGGGCCAGTATAACCTTGGCATTAATAGTCTACAAGCATTTCCCAGTTAACCAATTAAATGTGAATTAGAGGGTGTATATATACTAGCTACACTGCTTACAACGTCACTCCTGAAGACGCCAAGAGGTGAAACGCGTAGAGTGACGCTGTCTCCACCCACCGGAACCCTCGGATGCTGATGACGTCACTTCCGGTCGCTGACACGCACTGGTGACACGCACAGCAGAGAAGGAGCAAACCCGAGAGAGAGATCCTATCCGGTGGCAGCATCAAGCGGAATTTGCAGAGATCATTGTGATCAAAAATGCTGTTTTTTATCTTGCTACATGTGAGTAGATTGGAATTTACCTACTAAATGTATTAAACTGCCAAACAGTCTACGCTATGTCCAGTTTTTCCTATCCTAAGGTCAGCTGATAACCACACTCCTCTGGCAACAACCAACCACACAGATTGACACCAGTTCGTAAAGATACCTTTACGTGTCTGTATCCTACCTCACGTTTGTGAGTATTTTGAGTACACACTCTGTGCTAGACATTCTAATATCTTTTTACTATTTGCACAATATTGCACCATAAGTATTTTTTATGTGTTCCCACATGGTATGCGCTTCCTGATGACTCACCTGCCACTTGTCCAAACGAGGATTGAGAAAGAAATCCTACACCAGGTTACAGCTGCAATCAACTACTATGTTTGTCTGAGTATCACTTTATCACTATTTTATTGATTATCTCACTATTGTTATAAATGTATATGAGCGCCAATATTGGTTAAACACTCCTCCTATTTTCGGTTCTATTACATTGCCTTTGAAAGCACTGAAATCAACAATAAATGTTAAACTGGCTCTAGCACTTATCATCTTCTACTCTTATCGATCCACTGCTGGATGAAGGTCTCCTCAATGATCTTCCACGTACTGCAGATGCAAGCCTCCACGTTGCTCCAACAAATTATCTGATTTCATCTTCCCATCTTACGCCATCTTTGTCTTTGATATCCCTTGGAATGCAGTCAAGTACCATCCATGTTCAACTTCTTGTAATTTCTTCTTGCAATATGTCTGGCCCATTGCCATTTTAATTTCTTCACCCTTGTGATCGTCAAAGACTTTAGTTTGGTTTCAAATCTATTCATTTTTCCCCCGGTCTCTTCAGATAGTGCCCAGCATAAACCTCTCCTTATACTTCTTTTCGTTGCCTGAAGCTTCTAAATTGTCTTCACATTTAGGGTTTAGGTTATACATCCATATGTAAGCATAGGCAGGGTACACTGGTCAAACACTTTCCTTCTGAGATTGTATTTCTTGCAAATGCAGACCATCCTATCTTCATTCTCCTATTGATTTCATTTCAAAGGTTTAAATCGATTGATACTTGCTGGCCAAGGTAGACATACTGTAGTCTTCGACTTTTCCTAGTTCTCTTCCATTTATTTCAATCTTTGCAGACTTGACACATTTGTTGAACATGACCTTGGTCTTGCGGAGATCCATATGGTAGCTCACCTTCTAACACTAATGTAACCATGCTGTAAAATGGTTGCAGTCATCTCTCTTGCTGGCAGCAAGGCCTGGTAAGTTATGGGCATGCCAGCAGTAATCATGGAGGTTTGCCCTCACACCCTGGTGAGGTGCCCTATGTATGGATGGGAGTGGTCACAGGTTCTGACTCCATGGTTAGTGATGTCAGAGTTGTGCCAGCCCCAAAGAATACATAAGGCACAGCACTGTGTCAAAAGTTAGGATGTAGCTGGAGGAGGAATAAGAGAAGGAGCAGTTCCAGAGTTATGATATAGTAACTGAATGAGGAGACTGTGTCCAGGGACCTGGCGCAGAATAAGATATCCCTGCGGGGATAGGGAATCCCTATTATCAGGAGAACATTACCTTTCAAAGGGAAGTGCGGTGAACGATGGAGGGCTGATTTCACCCCATTGTGGAGGGCAGTCTTGCGCACCGTGCAATAAAGATGTTCCTGAATAACAACACTCTCGTGTGCAAGTCTGAAGTTATTGCACAGAGATGGGCACCACAGAGGAGTTCCTCACCAGGATCATCCCCATGCGGACGCAGGGACCCTGATGAGGTGGAGGCGCTGCACTGGATATAGGTAGGACTCAGCACACTACCTCAGCTGCCTGTCTGGACGGGTCATCCCCACACATCATCATGCAGGAGACTCAGGAGTCCTGTAGCCAACAGGTGCACCACCAGACACAATCACACTGTAATGGGGACTGGTTAGACCACAGGGGCCAATGTGAGATTGGGGGGGTCAGGCCAGTTCACAAAAAACGTTACATTTGGAGGCGCTGCTGAGATGCCAGACCTGTCAACAGGACAGGCTTTTAGCTAGGTCACTGTGAAACAGGGAGAAGTGTCTGCTGCCACTTTGTGCTGCGTTGGGACGGTACCTAGGGGTAGTCAGGGGGCTGATGGTGTATGTCAGTTCTCAGGGACGACCTAGGGGCTGGAAAGGAGTGAGGGGTTTGGAGCCGGGCTATAGCTGACCGAGTCACCTTGAGGTAGTGCTAGTTGGTAGGATGCCTAAAGGGATAGCCTGTTACCGAGGTCAGGAATCCTGGAGAGGGTCTGCGCTAGGCTAACCAAGACAGGTAGACGCCCAAGTACTGCATGGAAGCCCCAGAGTACTCTAGCCCATTCCAGATCACTTACCATAGGGAGCACAGACTGGGAGGAAGGAGTCACAGCAGACACTGAGAGAGTGAACCTAGCCTGAGGTAGTGCAACATGAGTCCAGCCTACATTAGGTACATGTGGTGGTGCATCAGGGCAATCTTTATTGTACCGGTGTGGTGGCTGCCCCGCAGAACGGAGCCCCATGTACAATACTGTTAAATATAGCGAGAGAATGTCGACCCCAACAGTGGAGGATCCGCGCGGTGCGGATAGTCCAAGTTGGCGATCAAAGGCTGATGGGGAAAGCACACGTGGCGAGCGCCCCACTGAAGAGCAAACTGTTACAGACATGTCCCTTACAAGCCTGTTCTGGAGTGGAGCGAAAGCTGTGGCCGCCCCGTTTTGGTCCTGCCTAGGACACCGAGGTGCCACCCTGGAGGAATGTGTTGAGGACATTGTGGTAACTGGGGAACAACACAGTGAGAGTGAATGTCAGTTGACTTGCAACCAGATGAACGCTACCTCATTTATGGATCGGATTGACAGTGCTACCCAAAATGGCGGCTCCCGCTTCCCTGGGAGACCGCGTGGGACAGTTGCAGAAAATTCTGCTAGTTCAGGACTTACAGGAGAGCCCTGCCCGCATGGGGGGTATGGCGCGAAAGCCATGGCCGCGCCTGCAGGGACAGCGATTCACTCAGCTCCAGTGCTGAGCCAACCGATGAGTTTATGGGATCCTCCCCTGATTTTCACCAGGGGGAGTGGCTTTCCACTATGGCCTGTGGGCATGCAACCATTGGGCCCAGGAACTGAGTTACGGACGGTGCAACTACCTGCAGTAGTTCCCGCCGCGAAGGTAACTTGCAAAAAGGAGGGATATTTTGCATTCAAAGCAGCTGCAAGAAAAAGGCAGGAGCTGGCGGCAAAAGAAGAGCCCCACCCTGTTGGAGACAAGGGCGCGAAAACGCTGACCGCGCCCACTAGGACTGAGGGGGGCGCGGCCTTAATTAAGGGACATCCTATTCCCTTGTGGGACCCGCCCATAATTGCAACCATTGGGGCGGGTTTCAACTGTGTCAGAGCAAGGAGGAGCCGAACCAGGGAGTGGCTGGCCCTGCCACTTCTACTAGTCAGTCGCGAGGAACCAGCTTCCAGGACAGACCGGTGCAACGAGTGGCTCCCACTAAAAACATGGCCTGCTCCACGACTGCGACCACCATGGTAACTACGCAGCCTTACGCGGTGCCCGGCGGGGTACTGGTGGTCAGGGTGGCCAACACAGAGACTGTGGTAGGGCTCTGCCTACAGTGCAGGCTGCCCGGAAGTACTGTGAACACGGCCGCGCGCTTTCCACACTGTGGGACTCTATACCTTTGGCCAATGCCTACGTTTGTGCCAATACAATTTAATGACCCCCCGGGGGATACGGCTAGGCTGTCCGCCGAGTCCCCTGGTGCACTGTGGCTTAGCAGTGCAGGTCCCGGAGAACGGGAATCGGAGCCGATCAAATCGGCTGGGTCTGGAGGAAAAGAGACGGTCGGTCGATACACTGACCCAGAAACCAAGAGGCGGTCACCCCGGTCGTTGACCCCTAAGCCGGGGAAAGGAGACTCCTCCGATGAGGATCTCCGCGAGCTATCGGAGATCAAGGCGGCCTCCGGTAAGGAGAAGGGGAGAATGACACCACTCGCTGTGAGTAGCGGAAGGGAGAGTCGGGCGTCAACCGCAGATCGGCGGGTGGAGAGACGGAGTCCTTCCATCCCCGGGATCGGCGGATCCAGCGGCAACGGCCGAGACACGCCTAATCGCCTGCGGAATGGTAAGAACAGCCCCTGTACTTACCTAGCTCCGGTCGCAGGTGTAATGGAGGAGAGGCCATGCCAGGCCCGGACAGCACGTGCGGAGGCGGCGGAAGAGCTTCCGGATGTCGTAGTGGAGGAAGAGATCCCGCATGGGGGTCCCACCCAAGATGGCGGCACATCCGGATCCGGTGAGGACGTCACGTCCGGCAGATACAGCGGAACGGTTGGCAGAGGAGAAGCAACGCTTCGGCGATCGGGTGATGGTTCCCGATCACCACAGAGACTCAGGAGCGGGCCAGCTGAGCAGCAGACTGCGGAGGGTGAGGTCTCATCCCTAGAACAGTCCACTGACAGCCGGGAACGGGTCGTAACCCCGTGGCGGCCTATTGCTTTCCCCTACGCCCAACCCCACGCCCTAGATAAAGCCCCTTCCCCGATCACTTGTCCCCGGGGGTCCCCGCCTAGTCTGGAGCTAGTGGACGTGCCTTTGGGGGTGGAAGAACAGACTGGGGAGAGACTCAGCAGTTGCGCTTCAGAGGGTATTTCCAGGGGTGGTGGGCAATTAGGTAAAGCAGCGGTGGACCGATGGGTGCCCCACGTACCCGCGAAATCTGAAGGGAAGGCCCCAGGATCATCTCGGTGGTCCAAACCGCGATCTGAGAGGACATCGGGGGTATTTTCATGGGGGGATGCGGAGGAAGGTGACTCCGTGGACTCGGACAGGTTCAAGGAGACCCGGTGGTGGGCTCCCTTATTTGAGGGCTATGTGGCGTCGATGGACCGCACGCGGTTCCTCATCCGCAGGGAAGATGTGGTCGATTACTGGTGGGCAGAGGGGGAATTTACACCTGTGCAGAGGGATAGGGAACTACAGGAGAGGTAGTTCAAGATTGAGCGCAGGGAAATAGAGCCCATGGGACCTGATATTATATCAGACCCCGTAGACCCCGATGAACCCCTATCATGGGTGCTGCCTGGGAGAGCAGGGAATGCAGAGCTGACCAGGATAAGCAGGGCTGAGAGGGCCATAGTCGCCAAGTACAAGGCGTCCCACGGGTTGGAGTACCCGTATGTCCCAGAACCCCTCATGGAGGAGATTGAGGAGAATAGGGATAGGTGGTTAAGAGAAACAATAGAAAAATATATGATAAATAAAGGTAGTGCAATTGTTGGGAAAAAGGCTGAGGACCGAATAAATTCACCTGATGAGGGTGTGGAGTATTGGGCGGAATATCCACAAGCACAGGGTGACCTATAGACCTGAGAGGGGATTGCCGCGTCACTATCATGTCACTGTGCTAGACATGGGTGGTCGGGAAGTCAGAAAGCCTGACCCTAGTCACTACTTTTAGGAGGTACAGGACACATATATTGTTGTGCGAGCTCGCGGCTGCTGGACGGGGCGGGTTTGGCGTAATAATAACATGTTGAATAATGTTGTATTCACTAATGATGTGTGTGTTCCATTTTACAGTGCTTCCTGGAGAAAGGTACTTCAAATTTAGGTCCCAGCCGGGGACGGTGGGGTTCACCAGGGGGAGAATGTAACCATGCTGTAAAATGGTTGCAGTCATCTCTCCTGCTGGCAGCAAGGCCTGGTAAGTTATGGGCATGCCAGCAGTAATCAGGGGGGGGGGGAGGGAATGTATTGAATGTATAGGCCAGGTTTATTTTTTTTAAACTCAGGGTTTGTTCCGTGGTTCCGCGTGGGACCTCTGGAGACCACCTGTGGTTTCCTCGGGTATCTCCAGGATAGAGGTGTACTTTGAATGGGAGTCTTTTGTAAACGTTGTAACTGATAGCCTTCCTTAAAAATATGTAATGATGCTTCAAGAAAATATTTTTTGACCCTTTGATTTCTTGGGTAATTAAAATTGTTATTGTGCCCTGGGAAGCCTATATATAAGATGCAGTCAGAGTGTTTTCTACATCCTGTTTCATACTGCCTCCCTGTCAAAGGACCAAGTGATATAAGGGGAGAAACTTTGCCTTTTCTTAGGGAGGGGGCAGGTTCTGTGCAACAAACAGTGAAATCGCACAAAGGCAGGAACTAACTTACCATTTGTACAAACTAACTTGAAACATTTAGTCATTTCAGGAATTTTTCTCTACTAAAAGCAACAATCACACCATTTTGGATATAGATTTGTTTTACAGAATTCAAACCAGGGTGGTTCCTCTAGAGCTTAAGTGTGCCGTTTCTAGCTCCTTTGATAACGTCATGTTAATGCAGGGCAGTGCTAACTTCACATGGCGTTAAGCCTGTGCTAATGAGATCACTAATGGCCATTGGTTTTGCATATATTTGGCTTTTGGGGTCCCTGTTAAACTCAGGAAAGCTAACGATGTTACCTATTTAGGTAATGTCACATTATTCGCCCTGATTTAATGGAGCTCTCTGGATCTGCCCCTTAAAAAGTAAGTAATCGTATTCCGGACTGATTATCAGTTCATCAAAATCATTAGGTGCTTTTCATTTGGAATTTACAGTGAGACAAGGTACAGTTTGCTGTGTATCCGATCCAAGTTTATCTGCTGCAATAGGACTTTTGGCAGAAGTCTTGATTTTAATTTCTTTACCAATGTTTATTCTGAACAAATAATGAAATTCTGTGATTGCTAAAATTGTTGAAGACTTTCCCATTTGTTTATAGCTATTTAATTTTATTTTATCAACATGATCAATCTGCTATCATTGCTTCAAGTTACACGCAGGAGTCTGAGAGCATTCTCCTTTATGGGGCGCATGCTATAATCACTGCCGACTGTCTTTACTATGAGCAATGTCCTGGGCTAGCTAGTTAGGTGAACCAGAAATCAGTTCGCAATATTGACTGCCAGTGAAAGCTTTAATAATGATAATGTTAAGCATAGTGTGGTGCGTGCATTGTTGTCTTTGTCAGAAAGATAAGGCCTCTAAAAATCCCTGCCCTAGTGATAATGATGTCATCATATATTATATATATTGAGGGAGACATTTCTGGAAGGCTGGTCCCTGGAGGAGTCCTAGAGGGGGGACCTCATTGTGAATAGTGTATATACGTTCAGAATATAGATGAGGCTAGGATTAGGTAAGGGTCCCCTTTATTGTTTTAGAGTTAGGGACAGTGCCCTACTCCGATAGCATTCCCAGGAATGACTCCACACTAGAGGGGATTCCCAAGTTGCAACACTTAGGCATAGCTGGATCAGTCCAACTGGAAGTTCCATAGCTGACTCTTACCCAGAAGGCCATGAGATGTATTCAGTACTCAAGATGGGGATACTGACAGCAGGCAGAGAGAGAGAGAGAGAGAGAGAGCAGTGCAAGGTCTGGCAGGGGCCCACAGGGATGGAGAACTACTGACACTAGACAGCAGAGGCATCAGTTATAGTAGATAACCCATTAGTCAAGCCTAATCACACTTCCTAGTGGGTCGAGATTGAGCGGGAACAATTAATATAGTTGCTGTTTGTATGAACAAAGTTCCTGGCGCCCCTCATTGCATTACCCACGCCCAGCCTGACCGAATCCAGCACCCTGACAAGGTAACAAAGACTGAGTAAGCCAATTAAAAGAGACACTTAATATAAACACCTTAGGATGCTGGGCAAGTAGGGTGACAAACATTAAGGTTTATTCTGTGGCGAGCTGCATAGGTTAAGGGACTTCCATTGGAATTGCTTGGAGGTAGCTTCATCCAAGACGAGTATAGAAACTACACAGTGGTACTGGTACCTTATATTATGTGCAAAATGTTGGAGGGTGTGTGTACTCCCTGCCCACAGCAGAAGTTGTACATCACACCAGCAGTTGCAATGCCTGATTTGCCATTATGCAAACCCATGGGGGAGGGATCGCGATGGGAGATGCAGCCTTCCCTGGGCTTGTACATTTTCCCATTATGGTAAGGTATATTTGTTACTGATTTTGTATGTACAGCACCCCCACCCAAAAAATAGTTACTATAGTCTTGAACAAACCTTATAAATGATTAACATGTGGCAGGTTAATAATGTATTTGACTAATGATGTATTTTAGTACAGTTCAGGCAGTGAATAACCCCAGTGGCAACACTGGATGGCAAGGTACTATAGTAAAATGTTTGGAACAGGCAATAAACTCAAATTTTGAACTCCTCATCGCAAATGCCTGTTTCCACCAAGCATAATAATGATAAAATTTATATGAATATTTTATATTTCATGGCACTACAATGGTATGTGACACCGTGGAACTCTCTTCCATTCAATATTCATTAAACACCTTCACCGCTGACAACTCACCTGTTATTGAGTTATCCTCACCTGTACTACTGACTCCACATGAACCAGACCTCCCTGACTTGCACTTACAATAATGCACTTTTACTCCTAACGTGCCTGTAAGTCTACCAATATACCAAAAGATTGTAAGCTCTTTGGGCAGGACCTCTCTTTGTCTAATGTTGTTCTTTACTCGCTGCTCTTATCCACACTGCTTGTACTTTTTTTTCCCTGTATTGTAATTTTGTGAAGTGCTGCATATGCTGTTGGATATATATATATATATATATACATGTAGAGGTATCAGTACCGTGTTATCCGAGCTTCAATAATAAAAAAATAAATAGATGATACCGTTCTGTGGCTAACGAAATGCTATAATTTGTGCGAGCTTTCGAGATACACTGATCTCTTCTTCCGGCGATGTTACAATGAATGAAGCAAGCAAAAGGTATAATTATAAACAGTGTCTCTTGGAATGTTATCTGTGCTGGTCCTTCCCCCGGTGTGGATGTGTTTTATGGCTAGAGGTGTCAAAGGGTTACTGAAAGCAAGTGAAGCAAGAGTGTGTATGTGTATCAGTGTGAATAAAAATGAATGGAGAGCCCACAGTATATACAGTGCTTTACACAAGGTGTGTGTGGAGTGAGAGTGGATATAAATGGTGTGGGTGGGTGTGGAATATATATACACACACACATATATATTTAGCCTATATATAAAATCACGCATACATACACTGTACATAATAGAACACGTATCACATTATGAAAATCTGCCACAAACAGCTTGCAGTCTAATTGTAATCAGGGAGATAAAATGACTAGTCAAAAGTCCTGACCGTGATCTTGAACTAGCATTCTCATATCAGATGTTAATACTTCAACAACAAGGTCGAACACATTACTTAATGCGCTTGTCCAAAGCACCTTGTTAGACTCTGTACTCGTAAACAAGGAAGAATGAAGACATGCAGCAATAGGAAAACAGATCTGTAACTGCCAGCCTCACAGCAGGATAGTATAAGTCACAGAATACAATGTACAGCAATGGTGCAGATCTATCTATAGTACATTTCTCATCAAGAAATTGAGAACATGGCCAACAATATAAGCAAGTGTTTATCAACCTGAGTTGGGACACCCAACAAGACCAATTTGTATGTATAACCAATGTGTATGCAATTATCCCATATGTGAATGCATGTTTGGTTGGTTATCTGTAAAATATGACTTGGCTGCTTGAAGTTTTTGGCTCTTGACCTTAGAGTTGAAACATGTATTAAAGTCATCCAACTGAAACTTGGGCAAAATATGGTGTCAAACTGGCCAGCAAATGAAAACATTTTTCAGAGAAATTTGGTTGGAAACTGTAGCTTTGTTGCAGGTCACGATACCTTTTAGCGCACTATCATGACAGTTCTTCATAAATAAAATTATAGTATACAAAGCTTTCCGAATCTCGCAGCTCACTTGTTCAGATGGAAACTCAAGGGATATTTTTATTTTCGATAGAGTCAGATTGGTTTGAAGGAGCTTGTTTACCAGCCCTAAAGTACAAAACTTTACATTTTAATAGGAACTATGACAATAAGAAGAGTTGGAAATGGCCAGCAAGTATGGTGCAAAATGGTACAAAAGGGCTGAAGATGTGAGTGAAAGGGCTTATTGAGTGAAAGCCCTGACTCTGAGACCAATGACACTGAGTTTGAAGCAGGGGCACGTGGTTTGAACCCACGTGGTTTACCTGTTCCTTGTTACCTTGCATATGTTACTTTATCTACCTATGTCTCAGGCACCCAAACATAGATCTCAGGGATTGTGTCTGTAACATTCTATGTACAACACTGCAGAAAAAGATGGAATGGCTCAGTGAGTAGAGACACTGACTGGCACTTGAGAGATGAAGCAGGGGAACCTGGTTCAATTCCTGGTGTCGGCCCCTTGTGACCTTGGGCAAGTCACTTTATCTCCCTGTGCCTCAGGCACCAAAAACATAGATTGAAAGCTCCACGGGGCTGGGACTTGTGCCTGCAAAATGTCTCTGTAAAGCGCTATGTAAAACTAGCAGCGCTATACAAGAACATGCTATTATTATTATTATTATTATACCGCACACTGTATTGTAATGGGGAAGCACTTTGAGAAAAGCGCTACTTGAAATAAAGTTACTTAATAAAAATCTGCTCTCTGTCGTTATCTCATTAAGCGTCACCCAACTGCTATGAGCTAAGGACACACATAGCTGTAAGAAGAAACATATTTGTACCTGCTGAATATTGTATTATATTGCATGATGTTATCCCCACTTACTGTATAATCTGACTCTGGTCAAGGGATAGAAGCAATCTACAGTGAACCTACTGTATGCGTGTGTTCTTGTTGCTGCATAAATGAATAATGTCCAACCGCATTCAAATTATTCCGTTAGATTACATGTACTGTCAATTTTTTACAGTTCTTTATCATGAGAGTTTTCTCTATCAAACGAATGTCACATCCACCAGGAGGCTACTTTGTCCCATTATAGGCTCCCTAAGCTATTTGCCCTCTTTCAAGAAAACCTATATCAGAAGAGTATTCACTTGTGGTTAAATGTTGCGTCTTTTTTTGTTATACTATCCGGTTATTCTGAAAATATTTTTACATGTGAAACCGGTTAGTGCCAAAGACCCGTGTTTACTAAGCAGTTGTATTCCCCAAGTCACCTTCTGGTGCAAGAAGACATTTTAAAGCAGCTTATTCAAGTCAATGTGCAGTAAGGTATCTTCCAGCGTTGGAGTGGTTCTTGTGGACTAGCACCTTTTAGTACATGAAGTGAGAAGTGTCAAAAACAGCTGCCTTGCCATTCTGGGAATGGTATAAAGGGACTGACAGTTACATTCTGTATGCTATTTTGTATTGCGAAGTTAGTGAAAGGGTACATATGGCCATTGCCATCTTAAAGTCCCATTTGCTGTCCACTTGGCACAGTGCAGATGTAGCAAGCTTCATAATTCCCCTTTGGTGAGATACGGTGGGATATGTTGAGTTATTCTGAACCAGGACTGCCATTGAATGCTATGGAAACTCTGTAATATTCTGTGATACAACAGGACAGGTTATGCTTACTGGGGAAGCAAAAACCGTGACAGTACACCTGTAGCTGTGGATGTATAACTCTATGAGGTCACGTGTATCTTTAGGAATACTGGGACTTGTACTTAGCTCCTGTTGTTGTGATCAATACGAGCCTTTATTCCCTGCATTCCTCCACTTGTTTCATTTTCCACCTCCCACCACCATTCACGGAAATATATCCTGCAACCTCGTAAATGATCAGCCTGATAACTCACCCTGATTCGGAACGATGTTCTACACTTCCAGACGAAGCAGAGTATTCTCCCTCTATTAGCCTCCATGGTTTATTATGGGGTCTGTGCCTCTATCATTAAGGTTTTCCATTAGTCTTGGGCTGAAGGAGGGTGGGCCGAGGGGAGTGAGTAAAGGCGCTGACTCTAAAAACAACGATTATTGACTTTGAAGCAGGGCTTCCTGGGTCACGATCCTTGTGCCAGCTCCTTGGGCAAGTCACTTTATCTCCCTGTGCCTCAGGCACCAAACACTGCTCTACTGGACTTATATATCCTTATATGTAAGTTTTTACTTGTTATTTATCACATTGTTTTATTAAATCTTGACCCTTGGTGCGCTCTTGTGTTTCATTTTTCATTGACGCCTGACGTTTGGAGCCATCCTACGACGGAATCGGTGGAGGAGGGGTGCCTTCACATCACATCAGCTGCAAAAGGGAAGAGTTGATCTACTTCAAGATGCTGTTAGGAAGCAAGAGCGCGGTTTGAATTTACTACCTATGGTAACTGTGTTGCTTATTTTTAAGGAACACTTTTTTCCCTTTTTCCCCACATCAATCTCGCTGCACTACCAAAGACTTCCATTATATATTATAGTAATTGTTTTTTCCAGTAGCTTTTTATTGTTCACTGTTTTATTGTGCAATTTTTATATATTTAGCCATTGTTTTGCATTTCATTTCCCATGTTTCAATTCCCTCCCCCTTCCCCTGAGCCTTCCTCCTTGCCACTCATTTCTCCTCTGTCTCTCCCCTCCTCCTCTCCCCCCCGGTCTGTGCCTCCACCTTCCCCTGCCCTCAATTAAACGGATTATGGATGTACCCCATACCAGTCAATTTCTACAATGTATTAACAATAGGTATAGGAAGACAGAGATACTAAACAAACTGTTTTTTGATAAACCTCTTATTAAGGAAAGTGTGCCTAATTTATCCGATCAAATAGATAGTCTTCATAAATTAATTGAGAAAGAAACTCGGTCCTGGTTGGACATGGTCACACTGGAGGAGTATGCCAGGTGTGGCCATATCCCCAGAGGCTTAAGATTCCGAAAAAACCTACTTACACTGCTGACAATGAGGAATTTGTAAAGGAGTGGGAAAGACTTCTTGATCATTGCTCATTTGAATTAATCAGATTGTTGGTCTTGGAGAGAAAGAAAGAACTAACAGATCTCGACTCCAAGATCACTAAGATTAAAAATGAGATTTTATCAATGTCTTGTTTAGATCAATTACCACAACTCACAGAAACTCAGATATTAGCGTCTAAGAATAGAAAATTCTTAAGGGATAAACTTGATTATTCTCTAAACCAACAGAGATCCTGGGACAACTCAAGAGATAAAAAACTTCAGGAAGGAGTAGATGCTTCACATAACCCTAAGACGCCTGTTCCCACTCCTAAATTAGACCATGTAAGTAATAACCCCCATAAACCCCACAAATATTACAAACACCCGCCTAGAACACCTAGAGATTCTAATCAATGTCATACCAATCCACATGTTTCCCTCCCTATGACCAGCCAAACAGACACACACCTAAACATTATAGGGAAAACACTTCATACAAACCCCCATGGGGTAATCCTACAGGACCCCCCACTCATTGGAAATACCAAAAATCCAAAAATAATAAACATTATCAGAAGCACCACTATACACGTGATCACAACCCTAGAGAACCCCCTCGGGACTCAAGGAGTATAGTGACACAACAACAACAAAAAACGAAAGAGACTAAAGACACTCAAATTCCATTGACCAATAAATATGAGGTTTTATGCACTATGCCAGAAACACAGAATGAGGATTTTTTAGCCAGGCTGAACCAAGTCAGACAAACAATACCGACCTGGGATCCAAACCACCCACCAGAGACCAAACAAAAATTATCAAGGAAAAGAGAGAATTCAGAAGGGGAACAAGGGGGAGAGGACGAATCACCACACCCCTTCAAAAAACCTACCCAGACAATACTACAGTACACTGATCAATAATGGTATTTTCAATCTATCGTCCATTACCATAGATGATACCATTATGATGTTGCTAAGCAAAGGTTTATAATTTGCCCCCACATGTAAGGCCAAAAATTTTGACCTATATGTGGACCTTCAAAAATTCACTAGGAAACTTACATTGGGCAGACATTTTTCAACTGCCCCTAATGTTTCAGAACCAGCATCCCTCAATATATGTTCCAATATTGAGGGCTTTACTATTGAGGAACAGGCTGTGCTGGTTGACCTTACTAACTTAGCTGATATGGGGCATATGGATGCCCACTTTGAATATCCAGTGAATCATACCAACTATAAACCTTGATCAGTCTTTTATCCCTATCACTCTCGCGGTCACTTTATTAAAAATTTTAATAAATTAGTAGAGAAGGACTTTGGGGAACTATGCCAAAACACAAGAAGGGAAGTATAAACATACCAGTAATTTAACCACCCAAGAAAAATTGGTATTACAAGAATTAAAAAATAATCAAGATGTCATTATACATGAGGCGGACAAGGGTGGGGCCATTGTCCTTCAAAATAGGACCGACTACTGTAAGGAAGCAATACGGTTATTATCAGACAGCAATTCCTATTGCAAATTACCCAAGGACCCCACTATACAATACCAGGAAGATCTCAAACTATTACTTGAAAGGGCACGACATTCTGGTGTGTTAAGCAAGGCAGAGTATGATTACCTCTTTTGCACTGCTCCCACCATCCCTATTCTTTATCACTTACCTAAGATTCACAAATCACTCACTGATCCCCCTGGGCGACCTATTATTTCGGGCATTAACTCTCTCACAGCTAACCTTTCCCATTATGTGGACACTTTTTTACAACCACTTGTGCCGACATTACCCTCACATTTATTAGACACTACTTCGGTTCTCACTCTACTCAATGACTTTCCCTGGGTGAACACTTATTTACTAGCCACTCTAGATGTACAGGCACTTTACACATCGATACCACACAAAGGTGGATTAGAGGCCATAGATTTTTACTTAGCACTTCACGACACACTTTCACTCATTCAACGTCACTTTATTCACGATTCTATTGAGTTTATTTTACAACACAATTACTTTCTATTCCAGCACGATTTTTACCTACAGCACTGTGGTACTGCTATGGGGACACGCTTTGCACCATCTTTTGCCAACCTTTATATGGGATGGTGGGAGTTGGTGCACATATGGGGTATCGATGTATCTCCCCCTCAGCTAAAACTTTGGAGGAGATACGTCGACGATATTCTGGTTGTCTGGGATGGCGACCAGACGTCATTTGACAACTTTGTTGATAGGATTAATAATAACAATTTTAATCTTACTTTTACCAGCAATGTCCAGAAGGACCATACCACCTTCTTGGACTTATCTATTTACATTCAGGGGGATTCCCTCCTAACCCAAACCTTTTTCAAAGATACTAACGTTAATTCCTATTTACATCCTAAAAGTGGACATCAAAAAAGTGTATTGATAATATTCCATATAACCAATTTCTCCGCATCAGGAGAAATTGTGCAACTATCGATACTTATATGGAACAGTCACAAATACTTATTAAACGTTTCAGGCAAAAGGGTTATCAGGAGGAACTTATATCTGAATCCTACCTCAAAGCACTGAACAAAAATAGAGATTCATTATTAAAAAAGAAAAATAGGAAACAGCCTACCGCAAAAAACAAAGTATGTAAGTACAGTGGCACACAAGCTGACAATACACACGTTTCCAACTCCCTTTCTGTAAATTATAAAAAAGATAAACAGGAGACGCCGTTTTTTGTAACTCAATTTAATTCCTCTCATAATTCTATAAAAAAACATTCTGACAAAACATTGGCACATTTTACTTATGGATCCAATTTTAAATAAATTTCTTGCCCAAAAACCACCCATTGTTTTTAAAAAAGCACAAACATTAAAAACCATTCTTGCCCCATGTCTATTAAAGGGAACAGATAAACAACTTAAGAGAGACTTAAGGGATACATTGGGAGTAGTGGGAAATCACAGATGCGCTAGGTGCAAGATTTGTCCAAAAATGCTCACATGTAAGACTTTCAAATCTTGCGACACAGGGCTAAACTATAAAATATCTAATTTTATTGATTGTCTGTCCACGTATGTAGTGTACATATTGCAGTGCAGCTGTGGACTACAGTACGTGGGCAGGACAAAGCGAAATTTGAAGCTGCACATCATGGAGCACCTACGCAACATCACTAACATTCCCAAATTAGAAGCCACCTCCAAACCTCCAAATCACTCATCTTTTGGCCCACTTTAAAGATGTGCATAACTGTAGTACAGTGGGTGTACAATATATGGGAATTGAGATGATAATGAGCGATGTGAGGGCAGGAGATAGAGATCTACAACTTGCCAAACGTGAGCAATTTTGGATCTTTACTCTCCAGTCCAAGCACCCGGGAGGTCTCAATGACTATATTGAACTCACACCTTTTTTGAGATAAATGGAGAGTAGGGTTTGCAATATGACCAATTAGGTTTCAACTACATTTATTGTTCTTGGTTTTTATTTCCTTTACCCTCCCTTCTTTTCTTTTCCCTCCCTCTTTGGTTACCCCCCCTCTTTTTCTCTTTTTTCCCCCCTTTTTTTCATTTTCATTCTTTTTTTTCTCTTTCCCCCACCCTTCTCCCCCTTCTTATTTTGCCCCCCTCCCCCCTCCCACATTTTTTTCTTTTCCCCCCTATTCCCCCCTCTCTTTTCCCTCCCCCCTCTCCTTCTTTCTCAATTCTTTCCTCTTTTTCCCCCTCTTCTTTCTTCTTTTTCCACACCTCATTCTCCTTCCAAATTAATGTATTTTATGTATTTATTGTATGTATTATTGTGATTCAATATGTGGTCTTGCAATGTTATTGTATTATTGCCTGACTATTTATGGTTTTATCATTTACATGGGTGGCCTTGAACAGTAATTTCATTTTATATTTCATTCCAAATAACATTACCAACTAAACATCAATTTATATATACATATATATTTACATATTGGCATGTACAAATGCTATAATGCATCACCATATGTATTCATTACATCTTCCCATTTTAGCTGTTACCTTGCACTTACTGTGCATGCTACGCACATTGGCTAACTAATTATCCAATTGGGATCTCAGTGTGACTGTATAAAAGGCCCCCATGTAGGTGTCCAAAATACCCTCTGATGAAGCACAGTATCGTGTGAAACGCGTTGCGGAGCTCACACAGTGCTATTGGTATTCAGCCTATTGATGGAACAAGTCCCAGCACTTTTACAATCATTTAGAGACTCTTTCGGTTAGCCAGAGTGAGTTACATACTGGAGAACCGGCGATTGTGGTGGGCTACTATACACGGGTCCTGCGAGAAGCCGCAACCCGGAAGTAACAACAACGTGGTGCCGAGCCAGCCAGCCCCAGCGTGCGGGACTGACCAGTAAGCCTCAGCACCATCCCCCTGCGCCTAGGACACCACCAGGAATGTTGCCCCTGCACTGCTCTACTGTTCTTATATATCCTTATATGTAAGTTTTTACTTGTTATTTATCACATTGTTTTATTAAATCTTGCACCCTTGGTGCGCTCTTGTGTTTTCATTTTTCATTGACGCCTGACGTTGGAGCCTACGACGGAATCGGTGGAGGAGGGGTGCCTTCACATCAGCTGCAAAAGGGAAGAGTTGATCTACTTCAAGATCCTGTTAGGAAGCAAAAGCGCGGTTTGAATTTACTACCTAAAATTGTAAGCTCTGCAGGGCAGGGACCCATTGTGCTGGTAATATTTTATTTACAGACCCTTTTTGGGAGGCAGAAGGATGTGAAGGGATTTGGCAATATTTCATCTCTCAGTATTTCTATTGTGCTGAGCACTTCATTGCTTGACGGTACGTTTTTTGCATGTGTGACAATGTTATGACAGTAGTAAATAAGTAAAGGTATGTCTTTCATTTCTCAAATGAAATGACAGAATGTGCGGCTTACTTTCAGTCAGCAACAAAATGTTTAGTGGCACAACCTCACAACACTTTGGCGCCAGCGTTATTTAATTGCTCTTTTATCTTTACTAATCAATTTAGGGTCCATTAACAAGTACTATAGTACATAGTCTTAGGGGGGACATCTACAGGGGCAATACTGGGGGGAAATAACTGCACCAGTAGTATAAAAAAAATAAGTTCCATTTGATACATATGGGACAACGTTTTGCCCCAAATTGCACTACTTTTGCTTTAATACATACTGTACACCCCATAGTATATACAGCGGCGAGAAAAAGTTTGTGAACCGTAATGATAATTACGGAAATTCCATAGTTTTTCCATGATAGCCTTCTTGAATGAAAATCAGTATTTTCTTAAATATCCAATAGCATTTATATTAACCAATGCCATGTCTTTTGAAACAAAATGATGTGCAGTAGTAATTAGACAAACAATGAGTAATTAAGAGTTCAGAGTATGTGCAAAAATAAGTGAAACCCTGTTTAATCAGCTAAATTATCATGGATGAGTTTGGCAGTCTCCATCTATATAAATATCAGAAACTTTGTGAGTTTGGTCTTCACCATACAGGTGTGTGGAAATACGTCCTGCCACGATCAAAAGAAATCTGGGAGAAAAGCAGTTATGGATGCTCATCAGTCTTGAAAGGGTTACAAAACCATTTCTAAGGCTTTGGAGCTCCACTAATCCACTGTCAGACAGTATACAAATGGAGAAAGTTGAAGACCACAGTCACTCTACCCAGGAGCGTTCGTCCTACCAAAATCTCTTCAAGAACAAACTGGCAAATCACCCAGGAAGTCACAAAGAACCCCAGAGTAACATCCAAGGATCTTCAGGCCATTCTCGCCTTAGCTAATGTGAGTGTTCATGACTCAACTATCAGAATAAAGACTGAACAAGAATGGGATTCATGGAAGGATAGCCAGGAGGAATCGCTGCTCTCTAAAAAGTACATTGCTGCCCAGTTGAAGTTCGCTAAAGAGCACATAGATGATTCACAAGACATCTGGAACAATATTCTCTGGACAGACGAGTCAAAGGTAGAACTTTTTGTCCTCAATGAGAAACGTTATGTTTGGCGAAAACCAAACACTCTGTTCGAACAGAAGAACCTCACCCCAACCGTCAAGCAGGGTGGTGGGAGTGTGATGGTTTGAGACTGCATTTCTGCCTCAGGACCTGGACAGTTTACCATCATTGAAACAACCATGAATTCTGCATTGTATCAGAAAATCCTAGAGGAGAATGTCAGACCATCCGCCCATGAGCTGAAGCTGAACCGAAAGTGGGTCATGCAGCAAGATAATGATCCTAAACATACAAGCAGATCTACAAAAAAATGGCTGCAGAAGAAGAAATTCCATGTTATAGAATGGCCTAGTCAAAGTCCGGACCTAGACCCCATCAAAATGTTGTGACAGGACCTGAAGCGAGCTGTCCATACAAGGATGCCCTCAAATATCACTGAGTTGAATCAGTTCTGTAAAGAGGAATGGGCCAAAATTCCTCAAACCCGATGTGAGAGACTGACCAGCAGTTACAGGAAACGCTTAGTTGAAGTCATTGCTGCCCAAGGGGGCGCCACCAGGTACTGAATCTAAAGGTTCACGTACTTTTCAAACGTGAATATTGAATGTTGAATCCTTTGTGGATAAATAAATGTTGAAAAAGTATCATGTTTCTGTGTCATTTGTTCGATCAGGTTATCTTTATCTATTATTAGGACTTAGATTGAGATCTAATACCATTTTAGGTTTGAATTGTGAAAATCCTAAGGGGTTCACAAACTTTTTCTTGCCACTGTAGCTCTTCTGCAATGTGTGTTTGATACAGAATACTGCTGTGTCAGACGATCAATCAACTACTGTATTTTTGGTGAACGCCTTTTTATCACTGTAGCAAACAAAATGTGTCTTATTTATACCCATGTGTGTTGTAGAATTGTGTAGTACAAAGTTCCAGCCATATCTGACCTAGAAAAAAAATAGAAAGGTTGTGGGCAGGTTAGGATACTTAAAAT
This sequence comes from Ascaphus truei, assembly GCA_036426205.1. Lineage (NCBI taxonomy): Eukaryota > Metazoa > Chordata > Amphibia > Anura > Ascaphidae > Ascaphus > Ascaphus truei. Next base: position 276,064,965 of record CM071569.1, read on the forward strand.
AGACTGAACATATCAAGTAATATCTTTGGTGCCTTACCAGGTGCTTCTAACTGCTGTGCAACAAATCTTGTCCTAGATGTTGGCAGGTTATCATATCTTTTATTAGCCTATGAATAGCTTCATACATGAAGGTATTTACTTTGAAGGTTATATACGACTCTTACTTCCAAGAAGAGCTTTTTTAATATCAAATATACAATAGTTGTCTGCAGCAGATGTTATATAACTACTTATTGCCATTGCTCTAGTATATTAATATGGCAACATATACTGTAGGTATTGGACTGGAAAAAAAAAAATAAGAAAAGTACAGTCACGCTTAGAATTCAAGTGTGTCCCCATATTTTTCATTGTTAACACTGATTAACACACATTTTTTCAATAAAATAAAACACTTGACAAAAAAATTAATTAACACCGATTTTACAAAAAAAAAAAGAAACACCCCAGATCAGACCTACTTACAGTATAACCTACCCAATGGACCCCCTCTTGTCTAGGATTCATCAGATGTTCCTATTGGGTGGATGTAGAGTACCAGTAACCCATTCCTTTGCAAATACGGGGCAACACCTGCTTTTGTGCGCTTGTAAATGGATTTACATGTTTTGAGAAGTCTGTCCCGTGCACCTCCATTAAAAATCATCCACTTGTTCCTTGATGCGTGAGGGTTGCCTCTTCCAGTTTTGGCAACATATACTGTAGGTCCTGTTCTGTCTTAGTATGGCTAGATATAGATATTGTTCCAATATATTAACATGGCTACATATAGGTATTGTATGGTACACAGCTAGATATGCTGTAGATATTGTATCGCTATAGGGGTGCATAATGGCAGCCCAGAGTAAAATATACATTGCATTGTATTGTAACTGTGAGAAACATAGCTGGGAAAACAGTAGCAGGGAAACACACAAAACAATAATGTATTTTAAATAGGGTATAACTTGCTGCCAGTATGATTCTGCTGTATTCATTCCAAACAAACTCACTACTTCTACCATACCCCTTTTGTGTCAAAAGCCCTTATCTGACTTAAGCCTTTCTCACTGACTGCCCCACACCTCTGGAATGCCCTTCCCCTCAATATCAGACTAGCACCCTCTCTATGCACCGTTAAGACCCATCTTACAACCCACCTCCTTAAGGAATCATATGAGTAGCTCCGTGGCCAATACTATACACCTCATACAGTACATCGAGCCCCTTGCAAATGCTCTTACCAGAACGCCCTCCTACTGTCTCTGTACGTTCCTCCTACTGTACTTACCAATTAGATTGTAAGCACTTCGGAGCAGGGACTCCTTTTCCTAAATGTTACTTTTATGCCTGAATCACTTCTTCCCATGATTTGTTATTTGTATTACTGTATTTGTTATTTGTATGATCGTCACGTGTATTACTGCTGTGAAGTGCTATGTACTGTACATTAATGGCGCTATATAAATAAAGATATACATACGTACATACATACTACTGGTGAACGATTATATTATTATGGTGGTGGGTTACTGGTATGTTCATATACTATTACTTTGTAGATATTTAATAATTAAGTTGAGTAGCAAACTATATGAGATTATGAAAAGAAAGTGTAAGGTACTCCTGGCAGCAAAGGGGTTAACTTTAGAATGGAACACAAAACCACACACACACACACACACACACACACACACACACACACACACACAACCACCCACAACAACAACACACACATAATGTTTAACTGCAAAGATAGTATGCCCTGAGAAACTCAGTCAGCATATTTTTTTTAATCAATTGACTTCTTACCAAATTCCTACAGTGACAAAATTATTTTTTACGCAACAAAAGGCAACATTACTGTAATACTGTAGTTTGGCAGATCCCCCATACTGTCTATGAAGCGCTTGGCAGACAGCCTGTTGAATACAGTGGATAAAGTGAAGGTCAAACTGATTAAAATGCAGCAAAGACAGCAAAAAGTGGCCTGCTCTTTGGCTTCTTGTTTGCATTGAGGCTGGGTTAAAGCATAATGCCTCTGCTAGATACTTCCTCTGATAAAGCACCATATTTGGCATGAAACGTGTTAGGGTGCCCCTCTATGTCTGATCTGTCTGTATGAACTTTATTTACTTGTAGCCCATTTTCCCCCCTTCTCTGGGAGATTCTACAGTCTACGGTATTAGTGTGATGCACTACCTGTATGGAGCAGGAGATCTTTAGCTGTCTGCATTGTTGTTGATACCAGGACAGGCTTTTGGGTTTCTATTACGGTAGTTCTTCTCGGGTACTCAGCGCCTCCAGCTGTAGTGGGCTCCAGGGTGCTCCGGATATCAGCCCCCACCACTGCATCCTTCTCCCCTCCCCCCCCCGTCCAATAACTGACACTCAGACAGAGGAATATATTAGAACCAGGATCCTTTATTAACAGCATGGAGTTGCCACTGCAACCCTTCCTACAGTGCTGTTCGGTCTTTGAAGTCCCAGACTTCAAGAGGGTGCCTACCCCAATAGTAGGGGCAATGAGTCTTGATGTGCCCCAGGCCTGTGCCTGTGGTGGGCCAGCTCATCCTCACAATGGGAGAGACTGACAGCCCATGCTCTGTCCTATCTACCCAGAGCAAGACTGAAAACTAAATTTGGATACTCCCCAGATTAGGGTTCAGAGGAGGCGGGCTCAGGGTCTAGGCCTATACTGATAGGCTAACCCAGGCCATGAGTCAACACCTCTGTCCATCACAGAGGAGCCTGCAGGGGGGACAAAACCCCACTGATTAACCTGTTAATGCCCTGAACTTATTAGGGACTTACATAGCAGGGGGGAAAGACAGGCAGAATAGACTTACCATGTTACATAATCAATATATTTTTGATTATTTTTCAAGCACTTGTGTGTTACTTCAGTTTTGGGCTTCAGTGTGCGGCGTATACCTGGTGCGGTATTTGTTAAAGCATAATGCCTCTGAGAGGTATCCAGGACCCCCAGCTTTATGTGCTAAGTGAGTGAAAACTTCTAAGACAGATTGTGAAACTCTGTGATCTCTTTGGCATGTTTTACACTGTGTTTCTTATCAACTATCCTGTAACTAGTGATGAACATGTAGAGAAAGAGAGAGATACTGTAGGGAGATAGATATATGCTAAGCTATTGTGCAGTGCAGAACATTGGATGTAAAAGACAATTATCTGTTCCAGGGAGCATAGTGGGGTCATTCATTAAATTGCAATAGTGACAATTGAGCACTACTGGAATCCCCCGTTCAAGCCAATGTAATGTAGTCACAATTCTGTATGGTTGCCCTTTAATGAATTACCCACTTCATATCTTTAAGGGGAGTATAGAAACAGGGGGCGTGTGATTCAAAGTGGTGCAAGTTGCTCCAAAACACACGGAAATATTTGAATCTGCATCAATTTGGCATGTAAGAAAAGGCGTATACTGTACATCTTGGTAATCTTGCTTCTTACATTTGACGCAGTCTGTTTGGAGCAGAGGTAAATGGCAAATAAATCTGACATATTTATCTGACTTAAAGAGAGAAGAAAATGATACCAGTTATAAGAGCAACTTGTGATATATATCATTATGATATTGTGCTGAATCTCTCTTCCTCTAACGGCTTCTATAATCACTCCCCAAAATGCTTGTAGCACAGGTGGAGCAACCGTAAGGCGTTAAAATTTGGGAGCCCTATATGAGCTACAGAACAGTTAAAGCACTGAAGCTGTGAAAAAGTACTGTACACAGGACTAGATCCATTAACCTGTGCATGCTCTTGAACATCATTGAATGGCCAAAAAGGGCTAGCAGTGAATCAAGACAATGTTGACATTCATAAGGTGGCAAATGATCTCCATGAAGCAAAATCTCTACTTATCCTACATGTATGTATGTGTAACATGGCTGGCACTGTTGCTTCCCTGCCTCCTGTTACATAAGCCCTGATTGTTATTGCAGGCTGATGCAGGGCCATTGATTCCCTTCTGCTATCCTCTGATTGACAGGAGAGGAGATGATATGGTGTGTGTGTGTGTGTGTAGCCAATCATGGTACAGACACTATGCCCTACGCTTCTTGATATGAGGGGGAAGTGCCAAAAGTTAGAGGGCAGTCCAGTCTGGTGTTTGAGACTGGAGGAAGTGCTGTGAGTCTCTCCCATCGGGGATGAGCGTGCCCACTCCAACCCCTAGGGGGTTGGGGAACATCTGCTGCCACAAAGGTTGCAAGAATGACATGCAGGCCTCAATGCATCCTGAGGCCTATGCACCATCCTGATGACTGGAACCTTCTGATGTAACCCCTATAACGCTGTAATGCCATCTATGCAGTGACTGCATAGTAAAGCCCTTCTTTTATATATTCCTGCCTGAGCCTAAAGTTAATTGGGCAGGGGTATGGAAGACTGTGCTGCTGTTGAATCAATATACAGGACTACTGGATACCCACTGAAGCTGGAGGAGCTGACACCAAACCCAGATGACACCAAAAGCCTGTCCTGATCTCCAACCCATCGCAGATTAACTCAGCTCTCCTGCTCCCTCACAGGTAAATTCTTATTTACCTCTATAATTAGGGGAAGAATGATCCAAGTTGGCAGTTCAGTTTCATTTTGCTGGCTTACGACAGATCCAATGTTTGATCATTCTTCCCCTAATTATACAGGTAAATAAGAATTTTAACTCAAGGAGTGTTAGGACCTGCTAACGGTCATGCCTTGAAGTGTCAGCAGGCTTAAGACGCTTTGGCCAAAGGGTTAAACTAAATTACCCTTTTTCAAGAGAATATATAGGTATTGCACTGTTTATTTGTGTCACATTGGAAGTAGCTTTGGGCATCTTTGTTTGTTTTTTATTTATATAGCGCCATTCATGTACATAGCGCTTCACAGTAGTAATACATGTGACAATCATATAAATAACAAATAATACAAATAACAGATTATGGGAATAAATGCTTCAGACATAAAAGAAACATTTAGGAAAAGGAGTCCCCACTCCGAAGAGCTTACAATCTAATTACTACTTACTAATTACTACTTGATTGCTCTGCTGCCTTCGATACTGTTGATCATTCTGTAATTTCTTCATATTCGAAATTCTCTTGTTATCCGTAACCAAGCTCTATCCTGGTTCTCATCATACCTCTCACATCACACATTCTCTGTCTCTGTCGCCAACATGTCTTTGTCTTCTGTTGATCTGTCACCGGTTTTACTTAGGGGCTCTGTTCTGGGACCTCTCCTCTTCTCTCTCCACACTCTATCACCTGGTGACCTCATCAACTCTTTTGGTTTTAGGTATCATCTGTATGCAGATGATACACAGATACAGTGTATTTCTCCACCCCTAATCTCGTACCTGCAATCCAGTCCAGAGTCTTTAATTGCCTCCAGGATATATCCTTGTGGATGCTCTCAAACCTTAAATTTTATATATCTAAAACTGAGATCCCTATTATCCTTCTAAACCTGGTCTAATACCCCCTTTTTCCATCACAGTAAACAGTACTACCATTTATACCATCGCTAAAGCATGTTGCCTATGTGTGACATTTGATACCTCCCTTTCCTTCTCCATTCACATTCATGCCATGGCTAAAATGTGTTGCGTCTTCCTTAATAACATTGCCAAGATCCACCCTTTCCACAGTAAATATACTGCTAAAACTCTAACACGTGCCCTTATCCTCTCCCGTCTGGATTATTGTGATATTCTGCTAACAGGCTTCCCTGCCTCGCAACCTTCTCCTTCGCAATCTATCCAAAATTCTGCTGCAAGAATAATTTGGCTTTTCCCCAGAACAATCTCTGCTCATTTCCTTCTTAATCTGTCTCTCATAAAGTATCATATCACCTACAAAGTTCTCCTCCTTACCTTCAAGGATCTCCACTCTTCTTACATATCAGCTTTGATCTTTCATTATGTTGCTGACCCATCTTCTGCTCTCTGTCCATAACTGTTTCCTTTCCACCCTGTTCACCTCTACTGCTCTCTCTTAAACCTTTTTCCTTCACTGTCCCTTACCTGTGGAATCCTCTCTACAAGCCGAATATGCAAAGCATCTCTCCCAACCTTTAAGTCAAACCTTAAAACTCACCTCTTAAAAGAAGTCTAAACTCTTGGCTTCTGTCCCACACCCACAGTCGCTCCTGACAACCATAGTGGCCAAGCACTGCCATCGGCTGCACTTATTCCATTATCTGCTGTCCCTGTAAGTCTCTCAAGATACCACTTGGATTGCAAGCTCTCTGTGGCAGTGTTTGTTGCACATATTGTATTATAATTCCCTGTATTGTATTGTTTCTTTTGTAAAGTGCTATTTATACGGTGGATGCTATTTAAATAAAGCTATACATACATACATGCAGTTTGTAATTTATTTATTTATAAAATATTTTACCAGGAAGTAATACATTGAGAGTTACCTCTCATTTTCAAGTATGTCCTGGGCACAGAGTTAAGACAAATAATACATGTTTACAAATACAGTTACATAATGAGCAGGGTATACATTATATACAAGACATTAAAGATAATTTATATTATGGGCGTATGAAACAGTTACAGACAAGATTAAAATGTGTGACAGCCTTAGATTTCAAAGAACTTAGACTGGTGGTGGATGTAAGAGTCTCTGGTAGGTTGTTCCAGTTTTGGGGTGTACGGTAAGAGAAGGAGGAGTGGCCGGATACTTTGTTGAGCCTTGGGACCATGAACAGCCTTTTGGAGTCTGATCTCAGGTGATAGGTGCTGCATGTGGTAGGGGTGAGGAGCTTGTTCAGGTTGCCGGGTAGCTTGCCCATAAAGAATTTGAAGGCAAGACAGGTTAGGTGAACTTTGCGCCTAGACTCGAGTGATGTAATGTCGAGTAATGTCAGCGAGGCCTGCTTTAGTAAATGAATCCTCAAAGTACACGAGAGTACGATAAGTACAGTATGTGTGAAGGGACACTGGGACACATTTACAAAGGATTTCTACTCCATAAGTTACATTCAATTTTATTTATTTATACAATGTTTTACCAGGAAGTAATACATTGAGAGTTGCCTCTCGTTTTCAAGTATGTCCTGGGCATAGAGTTAAGATGACAAATAATACATGGTTACAAATACAGTTACATAAGTGAACAGGCTATACATTATATACAAGACATTGCATGCACATTTAGAGATAATATATTTTATAGGCGTATGTAAGTTAGAGGCCAGATTAAAATGTGAGTCAGCCTTAGTTTTGAAAGAACTTAGACTGGTGGCGGCCGTGAGAGTCTCCGGTAGATTGTTCCAGTTTTTTGGTGCACGGTAAGAGAATGAGGAGCCGCCAGATACTTTGTTGAACCTTGGAACCATGAATAGTCTTTTGGAGTCAGATCTCAGATGATAAGTGCTGCATGTGGTAGGGGTGAGGAGCTTGTTTAGATAGATGGGTAGCTTGCCCAGAAAGTATTTGAAGGCAAAACAGGAAAGGTGAACTTTGCGCCCAGACTCAAGTGATGACCAATTCTTTGAGCATTTCGCAGTGATGTGTGTTGTATTTGCATTGGAGGACAAAACGGCATATTGAGTTGTAGAGGACGTCAGGGCTATTCCAAATGGGCTGTACGGAGTTTTCTGGTACCAGAAAGTGTCTTAGTAAATGTAACCCAACATCTGGAATAGCCAAGGACATATAGACATACTTTCAGGACTCATTTTTAATATCATATTAAGTATAGTTCAACATTAAAGTGAAACAATGAATGAAATAATTAAATAGTGGGCTTATTTTGTAAAATGATTGTATTATACATTTACAAGTGTTTATGGCAGCCAAACGTACTAAATGCTATGGTGAATTATTATGTTAATTATCACAGCATTGAAAATTATTTCTAAACTTCCTAAGAAAGCTACATGTACATCATTTATTTACTGTAAATATATACTGTATATATATATATATATATATAAACAACCTTTGCCCTATTGTACAAAGGCAAAAGTCGCTTATATAGAAAAACCTGTTTATATGTTGCTTTTGTGGAAAGTTTATTATTTATGTACAGTATATATTACCTGAATATAAGTAAGTAAATTAAGCAGTATTTCAGTGAAATAGCAGCATCAAATTTTTGATACGTGTTGCCCTGACTACAACACATTAGTACTGTTGTAGTGTATTTTGTAGTGTATTTTGTCGAACCTAATGATTGTTGTGTAACAGAAAGCTTTAGTTACCTGTTACAACACTATAACCTTCAAATAAACACCATTTTGCTTATTATCACATTGGTATGCTGTGGATGATAAAAGGTTCTTCAGAACCGTGCATTCAGAAGGATGTGAGAACCAAAGACACAGCTGTATTTGGTTACAGTTCTTCACATTGGAAACATTATTACCGCAGCAAAACAGTAACAAATACCATAAAATAAACAACCAGCGGTGAATGTAACCTTGACACTGTGAGTCAGTCCACTCAGTTGTGCAACTGGGGGTGGGGGGAGGACTGCAAGTGTGCATTAGCACGCCCCAAGAATTGCTATCGCCATTACAGAGGCCCCGGCTCCACCCCGCAGGACTGAAACCAATTGCAGTGGGAGAGAGCGGAGCCTCTGTAAGACAGCAGCCCTTCTCCATCCCCATCGCTGCGTCAGGTGACGCTGCATCGTCATTACGTAGCGACGACACCCCCAATCAGATTTTCTGATTGCGTCCCTGAGTTCACCAGAAAGGCAATCTTTGGAATAGGAAATATACTTTTCTTTATATATATAATGCAATCTCATTACCTGTTTAAGAAGAAAGTAAGAATAGGAAAGACAGTAGCAACATGATCCATTTCTTCAGGGTATAGAACTATAATAATATCATTATCTAATTCAAAATACACAGTAAATAGTCATGACAAGTATAACCCGGCAGGTAAATCCACAAGTGATTAAATCTGAGTTCGTTTCCAGAATAATGGAATTTATATAATAGATTTATGAAAAGAAAAATAAGCTTGTTGAACTATGAACACTATAGATTGAGTTCAGTCAACAGTGGCTCCATATGATTGAGGAAATTACTCTAACTTTGTCACGTGTACTCAGGGGCCAAATAGACCTTCATTGAAGCCAGTGATATTTAATCCTTTAAGAAATGGGAATTCTTTAAAATATAATTGTGATTCCAGTCTCTGCCTATGTATTCTTGCTGCAGTAAGGTGGTGCATACAGTATATAGATTTCCTGACGTTAGAAATATGATCTATCACTAAGTTTAGGATTCGTAGAATACGAAAAAGCATTTAATTCTGTCTACCCCTCAGCGGTTCTAAATGCCTTAAAAAGACAAAGTGGTGAGTAAGCGTATAGTATATTGGTAGGCTAAGGAACATCTATGAGAATGCCACATCCACCATTAGATTACATGAAGAAATAAGCAAGATAAGGATCAGCAAGGGAGTGCGGCAAGGAGACACCATGTTATCAATGCCTTTTATAGCAGAAATTGAAGAATTGTTCAATACATTAAATTGGGAGAAAAAAAGGAATTACAAATCAACACTCAATACTTGTGTAACCCTCTGCCTGCCCCTTGTCAGATTCGTCTCCAGTGTGCCATGGACATGTGACACATAATGGACATAGGATTAGGAATAGCAAAGGCTGTGGAAGAGGTGGCACTAAGGGCAGGGGAGCCTTTAAGATGGACTGCCAGAGCACCTGAAGAGAGATCTACATGAGCCTGAAAGATCTGAGGACTGATTGGAAGGGACATGAGTCTAGTCTATGTCTTGCTGGAGTGAGCGGGCTCTGACTGGAGGGAGAACATCTAAGCTTGCATTGATGTCCAGCGGATCACCAGAGTGGGAGCAGCACAGAGGAATGAGCACCGTCAGAGGGGACCCTAAACAACGTTCATCTTAAGTGGTGAAGTTACTAGGTCTATAGCACCTCATGCGAGCATCCTTGACAGATTCTCACCATGACTGTGGCCGTTTTAAGTGAGTGGTTGTCGCTGGGGCGGCCTGGATTATAACAAAGCATTAATCCTAACGGTCCCAGATACGACCGATGATGTGAGTGTCAATTGGGTATTAGGTGTGACCCTTCCGTGGGTGATGGGCCCAAATATAGGGGAACATTTTGTGTTACAATACTAAGGGCCTCATTCAGAGAAGGTTGATAAAAATTATCGCCAGGGCATTTAAAATGCCGTTTTTTGGGGCGTTGCTATTACGGTATTCAGAAAGCCTCGATTACCTGTGATAGCAAAATTCCCAAAACGGGCGAGTTGCTGCCAGCGAGAGCATCGAGCCTCTGAAAAGGCCTAAACCGGCGATTCATTTCTGCTGCAGAGAGAGCGGCTCTGAGAGAGCCGCCTCTCACAGCGGAAATGTCGCCCGAAAATTATTTATTTTAATATAAATTTATTTCATAGTGTAGATGTGCAGGGGGTCTCCGGAGCTGAACCGCGTTGGTTTCAGGTCCAGGGACCCCCTGCTTCCAGAGATACAGGCACCTTTATGGGGTGCCGGTATCTCCTATGCAAGGAAATGTCCCGGTCACGTGACGCGGGACATTTCAATGCAAAGGGATACCGACACCGTGGGAACCAATTCCACACTTTGATTGGCTGAAATACCATGTGACGCCGGCCATCTTGGATTTAGTGACGTCATCTTAAAGGCAAATGAAGCACAGCCATTCTGATTGGCTGGCATCATTCCCTTTAAGTGACGTCATTTAAAAAATAATTAATTAAAGTCGGAACATGGTTTTAACAGCCAATCAGGTGGCTGTTAACCATTTTGAGGCTAAATGTGACGTCACAAGTCCTATTTAAGGCCGTGACGCCTCATTTGAGCCCAAGAAGGCGACGAGACAACATCGGTTGGGATTTACCATGTGGCTTTTTGGATTGACAGATGAAGATAGAAGATAAAGAAGATCAAGAAATGGTGACAGATGAAGATAGAAGAAGGTGATTAAAGAAAGAAAAAAGAAGATTTGGGTACCTGATGCGGATCTTCATGGCGGATGGCATCGGATGCTGTTGGAGGACTTCAAGGTGCGTGAGCTTCCTGTTTCCCCGGGAGTCGGAGGGCTACTGCTTCTAATGGTAAGTAATATATTGAATGTTTGTAAATGTCTCTTTTTACAGCTTATTTCATTGGATGTGTTTTTTGTTTTTTTGGGGGGGAGGCACATTGACTGATAATATATTAATCTGTACCACTTTAGGGTACAGATTAATACATTATTATGACAATATTTGGGGAGCATTTCTGGCTTGGTATTGCTGTTGTATTTTTTTAATTTCAGTTTCTTATGTGGATGTCATTGTTTGTTTTTTTTCCTGCTTAATGGTAATACAATGTTTGCGATTGGTGTTCGTTTTTAGTTAATGTTGTATTATGTTAGCTAATGCGTTTTATGGTTATTTCAGATATTGTTTGAATTTATTTCTTTGTATTTTAATGTTTACATTAATTCATGAATGTTGCCGTAATTAATTGGTTTGATTGGTTAGTGTTACTATTAATTTTGAGTTGGTTTAGTAATAATGTGGTTGGATTGGTTACTTTGTAAAATAATTCGGAGTTGTTTTAGGAATTAATTGTTTTGATTGGTTAATGGTTTAATTAATTCATTGTTGATGTTGTTATTGCTTGTATTCATTGGATTAGCTGGCTACTGTTTTTATTTTGTGAAGTATGTTTTTTTGGAGTTTAGTTATGTTTTATTATTGTGTGTCTTGTGTAATAATGTATTGTAATTAGGGTGCCCATTGAGTGCTATAGAGGCTTATCATGCCCATATTATTATTATATGGGTATGATGTACCACTATACTACTCAATATGTACAGGGTGGGTATAGTCAGTCCGGGGTGGGTGCTTAGGCCTCCCGGGTTTGTATCGGGTCAGGGTGGGTTAACCCCTTAATAACTATAGCGGTTAGTAACCGCTAGGGTGATCAAGGGGTTAGGGGCCATTAGAATGTCTTTATTATGTACTGTATACTGTATATGCTTTCTTGCTACGGAGGACAGAGGGACCTGCTGTTGTGGTAAGTATAACTGTATTTATTTACTTTATTTATGTATGCTAATGCAGTGTTTAATAATGGGCAAATAATCTATTATCCATATCTGGATAATAGTTATTTTGCCCATTACTGTACTGTATGGGTTTGGGCAGAGGGGGGGGGGGGCGTGTATTGATGTTTATTAAAATGTTTTTAAATATACATTTCTTTCATTGTATTGTATTGTATGTCTTTATTTATATAGCGCCATTAATGTACATAGCGCTTCACAGCAGTAATACATGTGGTAATCCAATAAATAACAGATAATATAAATAACAGATCATGGGAATAAGTGCTTTAGACATTAAGGAAGAGGAGTCCCTGCTCCGAGGAGCTTACAGTCTAATTGGTAGGTAGGGTGAACATACAGAGACAGTAGGAGGGAGTTCTGGTAAGTGTGTCTGCATCTTTCATAGTGTAGATGTGCTCATCGAGGCATCTCCCCACCAATTTACCTACATTTTGAGGTGAATTGGATTTGGGGAGAAGATTGCCTTTTAGGGCTGCGATAGGCGGCGACAGCCGACTCGCGGGTACTAGAATCGCGCGAGTTTATGATCCTTCCGAAAATGGTCGATAAGCGGCTGATCGCCGCTCAATTTGCGATTTTCTTTTGATCATAAGATTTTGCGTCAATACAGGCTGTTATCGAGCACTTCTCGAGGCTTACTGAATACGAGTAGCCATTTTGGTCGATAAGTGCTCGACAAGGGCCTTATCGAGGCTTTCTGAATGAGGCCCTAAGACTGAATATATACTGTGTATTTGTGAATAAGACATTGATCCTGCTAAAGAGCTGAACATGAGATGTGGGATGTCACTGTTGGTTTTAACCCTGTTGCTAGCTTTAATTTGTTTTTAATGAGATGTAACCAGAGGTTCCTACTTTCTCCAGGGGACATACCCCCGCCTCTCCAAAGGTGCTCATCACTGCCATGGGAAAGTTAGTAGAGAAATCCAAGCAATCTCTACATGGGGATAATAACTATAGAAGATTATGGATCTACTCAGGTGTAAGACTGACCCACTCAAGTGAGGACGGTTTTGAAAGCTGGATAGAACAGGCCACACAGATGGTGCAGAAATGGGGGGGGGCTCAGATCAAGACAAGAAGATCTAGATCACAGAAAACCTAAAGGGTCCCGCATTAGCGATAGTGAGAGCCATTAGAGAGGGAAACGAGGCCAGTACCCCTAGCGTGTACCTACCGTATGTGTCCTAGAAAACACTTTTGGTACCACAGAGAGAGGGGAAGAATTATATTTCCGGTTCAGGGGAATGTATCAGCAAGAGGGAAAAAAACTGAGTTCTTGTGTGTACTGGAGGTGGCCCTACAGAGGGTAGTGAGGAATAAGGATGTTGCCCCTGATCGGATCGCACACCAAGAAGACCAATTAATCCACGGAGTACCTTCAAGAGATGTGTTGACCCTTTACCTAAAACACCGTGACTGAAAATAGTCTCCCCAAACATTTTTAGAGCTGTTACGAGAAATAAGAGATGAGGAAGAACAGATTGTGCTCCGCCCGGCAACGGGAAGGTCTGCCAAGAGCGTGGCAGCTAGTAGTCAATGGGGATCAGCGCCACAGAGGCGTGGTCTGCAGAAAAGGGTCAGCCACAAGGCCTGACTCCCGATAGGCCCTGTGAGAAGTGGCAGGGGTCTTATAAAATGGTTGAAGGAAGGGGGTCCGAACTGATGGCCACCATATGGATGAAAGAAGTGCCTAATGAGGGTAGCCGGGAGGGCGGTACGATAGCCACCATGGAGAGAGATGATCTCTAGATGGGGGAGGAAACCTTGGAGAAACCACGTTCAGAAGAAAGGAGGGCCAGATTTCTGTTATAGGTGAAGAGAAGAAGAACACTACCTACCCATTGCTGAAAGAGGGAGAATCCACCATGGGTTTTTAAGTAGATTATTGGCTCTCGCGCTGACCCGGGAGACAACCTCGGGATCCAGTGAATGAGGCCCTACATGCACAAAGGCTCCGTTCAGACTGCACCACCAAGAGAACACCATACATCCCATTTGCCCAGAGGACTCCTTGGGCTGTCAGCATGAAAAGAGGCAAAAATAGAGGGAAAGAAATGCAATGTCCTCTTGAATAGCGGGTCCCAGGTATCCATTATTTTTAAGCCATGGTACGATCAACATCTAAGTGCAGATGATAGTGCAAAGATGAGTCAATATCAGCTATATTCTTGGCTTCTATGCGCAGCCTACTCACAAGATGTAAGATGTATTAAAGCAACTCCCAAAACTGTGGCAAACGGTTCTCTTGAACCGGGTAAGGATGTGCATCAACCGAGTAATCAGGAGAGATAAACCTCAGCAGTGAGAGAAAAATTTATCCATAGCACAGATCAATTCGGTATAAAAAGTTTTATGTAGAAAATGTAAAAAACGCACTTACAATAATGCGAATAAAAACAGGCACGTAACACTATCATGTGTATTGGGAGAAGCCGCTTGATACTGCTGCTCACCACACTGCCTCCATTGGACGCCCGTCACTCGTGGAGAATGTCTCTGTGATCGGTAGCCTGCCTGCTGTTGTTGTATGCAGTCTCTTCTCTGTCGCGTGCTCGAGGATAGTACGTCACTTCCGGTCTGGCTTCCGTGGCATGTAGACAATTGGTGGTGCGTCTTCCTTGTGCTCAGCAACAACTGGGTACTCCCACTCAACGCATTTCGCCAATCTGGGTCACGTCTTCATCAGGATTGTACCACTCCCACCATTACATGAGGTTTATACGCTGTGTGCAATTATCGTTACATTAATACATATTAAAATACATTTATTGTCTGTGACAAATATTTTGGAGCATATAACTGATTTTTGTACCTATATCATCAGCGGAACACTTATAAAAGTGCGGAGCAGTTGACAACTATATCTACTTGTAGCATACTCTAGGGAAAGGAAGGGAGGGGAGGAAGGGAAGGGAGGGGAGGAAGGGAAGGGAAGGGAAAGAATCCCTCGCTACAGCTCGTAAATAGAAGGTGCTACAATCAGGGGCTAACAGAGCATAAACAAAACATAGGGGTCCCCTTTCTCTCATTTGTTTATATCTACTTGCAGGTAGAATGAGTATAATAGAGACCAATTCAAATAGTGATCATTAATGACACATGATCATTATTCAGAGTTATCAAGGATATCCAAATAAAGTGGATTATAAATTATCCACATAAGACTGATACATTATACCCATATCTTTAAATGGGCACTGGTAGAACTGTGAGGCTAATGGAGAGAGAGGGTGAATGAATTACAACATTTCTATAATTTGAGACCAGCTTTAATATTGTCAGCATTGTAATGACATAGTTAATGATAAGCATATGATTTTAATAGTCCCCATATTAAAATGGACTATAATTAGTTGAAGTGAAAGGGATTTCCAAATCAAGCAGAAGATGGATCAATATAACTGCTCCAATGGAAAGTATTTGAGAGAACACAAGATGATAGACACAAAACTAATGGCATGTTTTTAAACAGCAAGGAATGTGTAGCCAACTAAACAGATGCTACAATGTTTAGAAAGAGTATCATAAAAAAGGACTATACAGAATATCATAAAAAAGGACTATACAGAGTATCATAAAAAAGGACTATACAGAGTATCATAAAAAAGGACTTCCCCAGAGAATTAGCAACATGATGGAATTGCAAGAGAGAGGAAAAGAGAGAGAGAGAGAGAGAGAGAGAGAGAGAGAGAGAGAGAGAGAACTGTTAGAAACATGGTAACAAAGCAATCATTTTAGAAAGGGAACTATATCTATCTCCATGTTGATTCCTCTGGGAGTGAGGGTCTTCAATTTATGGATCCTGAATGTTTCCCTCTTTATTAATTCTAGATCCCTGTTCCCACCTCGCCAATGTTGCAAAACGTGTTCAATGGCTCTAAATGTCAAGCCAGCTGGGTCCCCCTTATGACATTCAAGAAAATGATTAGGTACACTGTATGTAGTGAGTTTTCTTTTTATACTACTAAGTTGTTAGATTATTCGTGTTCTTACTGATCTCACTGTTTTCCCTACATCCTGCAATTTGCAGGGAAATTCCAACAGATATATTATATGGTCAGATCTACACGTGGTACAGGAGTCCACTGGGAATCTCTCACCAGTCACATTTGAACAGAAATTATTGTTATTGGGGAACCTAAATTGGCACGCCCGATACGTCTTGCAACCAAAAAAGACTTTGCTATGTTGTAACCAACCATTGTGAATAGCCTGTTTCTTTCTCAATGCACTAGGTGCTAGTTTGTTTTTGAGATTACAGGCTTTTAAAAAAAATAATATTGGGTCTGTCTGGAATATTCATCCCTAGAACAGGATCGTTTTTAAGAACATCCCAAAGTTTGCTTATGATGTTTTAAAATTTTCCTGTCTCTCTATTATAGCTAGTAAGGAAAGCAAAGTCAAATCTCCCATTGTTCACGTGGTTTTTCATTTTAAGTTTGAGTAATTCATTTCTGTCTAGCATGTCCGCTTCATTCAAGGCTTTGTTAACAGTTTCTCTCTTATAATCCTTCTCTATAAATCCTTGTAACTCCTTGAGAAAGCGCAACACTTCCGTCAAACGCGTGGGAAGACTTCTCTGTCACGAACACCACTTACCTATGTTCTAAATAAAGCCTTTTCTATTTTTGCACTTTCTGGGTACCCTGTTTTCTTATTTTTTCCATGTAGACTACTTGGATACTGTGTGAGTACCCTGATTCTCGCTACAACACTGCTGCTATCTCTCTGCTTTCGGCGACACCACAGGGTGGGAAGAGGTGGTGTTTTCTACCGTGGACTTGCAGTCTTTAATTTCCATAGACAGCGGGACCTAGAGTACAAGAAGGATTTACACTAGGAGGTAAGACGGCCTTTCCTTACCTCCACTATCCCATACTCAGTCCCCCGACAAAGCTCAAGCCCTTTGGGAACTGTTATTGTCTGACTAGGAGAACGGTCGCAGTATCACAGATATCTCCAGGATACTTTACACTTCCCAACAGACCTCCTGTTTAACCTCCCCCCGATCCAAGCATATTTATCCTTCATTGGACAGAGCACATTCCGGAGTGCACAACAGCATTAGTCTTCACTTAGTTTTAATTATATTATTTTCTATGTAGACTGTTAGATCTAGAAAATTAATTTGATGTTTACTTTGTTGGCTGGTGAATTTCAAATCACTATTATTTGTGCTCATGGTGTTAAGAAATATCTCAAGTTCTTCTTCCCCTCTTTTCCACACCAGGAACATGTCGTCGATGAAACGACGTCGTAGAACTAGGCCCACACCGAGCTCGCCACCAACCCAGATGTTACTGTCTTCCCAAACTGCCATAAACAGATTGGCGTAGCTCGGTGCGAACCTGGCACCTATCGCCGTTCCACATTTTTGAAAATAGAATTCTCCACTATACCAAAAAAAGTTGTGACCTAAAATAAAGATAATACTATCAATAATAAAATGTACCTAGTCTTCTGGAAGATCTATATCGCTCTGTAGCACCTGTCTTATGGCTGCACATCCCTTATCGCGTTGAATCGATGTATACAATGATGTAACATCATAAGTAGCCATTATAAAGTGTTCTTTCCATTTAGTTTTATTTAGAATGTTCAAAATGTCTGTTGTGTCCCTGAAATACGCTCTCTGTTGTACTACATACCTTTGGAGGAATTTATCAATATATAATGATAGGTTAGTCATTAGTGTGCCAATCCTCGAGACCATAGGTATGCCTGGGGGATTGGCAACACTTTTATGCACCTTCGGAGAGAAATAGAACACTGGTAATTTTGGTTTATCACTATATAAAAAATGATATTCGTGTTCATTTAAAATTCCTATTTCCTTTCCTCTATCTAATAGACATTTTAATTCTACTGTAAATTCCTTTGTGGGATTAGATTTAAATTTTACATAAGTATCTTGTCTCCTAGTAAACAGAGAGACTTTGCATCATAATTAACCGTATCCCTCAGGACAACCTCCCCCTTTATCATCCTGTTTAATGACTACATTATCATTATCCATTAATTCTTTTAAAGCCTCTTTTTCTTTTTAGTCAAATTATCTTTTTGTTTGGTCTGATTTTGCATTAGGCCTTCAAAGTCCTTGGTTCTCATTTGGAAGAAAACCTCCAAGTGATTACCCCTGGTGAAATAGAGGTAGAAGTGGATTTGTGCTTTAAATCTGAATGAATAAATTGTCTCTCCTGTTGTACTACAGGTGGAACAATCTCATCCACCCAGGGTTCTAAGTTCCTACCCATGAAATGTCTTCTAATTGTAAGTTTTCTAAGGAATTTATTGGCGTCTATATATAGATCAAAGTTGCTATGTCCCCTTGTCGGTGCAAATGATAAACCCTTTGAGATGACATCTCTCTGTGGTACTGTTAAAGAAACTGAACTAAGATTAAAGATATTATCTATTACAGTACTTTGTGCTTTTTTTTGTTCCCGTTCTGTGTTTTAATGTGTGTTAATGTAATGAGAATTGCACACAGCATATAAACCTCGTGTAATGATGGGGGTGGTACAATCCTGATGAAGCCGTGACCCGGATTGGTGAAATGCGTTGAGTTGGAATACCAAGTTGTTACTGAGAACCAGAGAGATGCGCCGCCAATTGTCTACATGCCACGGAAGCTGGACCGGAAGTGACGTACTATCCTCGAGGACGCGACGGAGCGGAAACTGCATACAGCAACAGCAGGCAGGCTACCGATTGCAGAGACTTTCTCCACAAGTGACAGGCATCCAATGGAGGCAGTGTGGTGAGCAGCAGTATCAAGCAACTTCTCACAATACACATGATAGTGTTACATGCCTGTTTTTATTCGCATTATTGTATGTGCGTTTTTTACATTTATGACATAAACTTTTTATACCTAATTGATCTGTGCTATGGATACATTTTTTCTCTCACTGCTGAGGTTCATCTCTCCTGATTACCCTGGTTGATGCACATTCTTACCTGGTTCAAGAGAACAGTTTGCCACAGTTTTGGGAGTTGCTTTAATACATCTTAGATCTTCTGAGTAGGCTGCGCATAGGAGCCAAAAAAATAGCTGATATTGACTCATTTTTGCACTATCATCTGCACTTAGATTGATTGTGTTGTTGTTCCTTCCTTTTATGATCCCCCTGGATTGTGAGAATATATTCCTATGCTTTGGGACCAGAGAAGACAGGCCCTACCTGAGGGTTTGAGCAGGGAGTCACAACTTTATAATGCACTAATACTTGCACTATTATTTGCATTTTGTATTGTGTATGTCACATTTTTTTTTATATATTTTTCCACTTTAAGAATAGTGATCACATTTTTGTGTTTAGTGCTTTATTTAATCACCTTTACCTGGTCACGATTAACATCTAAAACATCTGCTGTTGCAAGTAGAGATGGGCAAAACTGTAAAAATACATATCCCGGAATTTCCCGATGTTTCCATTCAAAATCCATTCCCCTGGGTAAAATCCGAGGACTGATTGTTCCAGTTTCAATCCGTGCAGATTAATCCAAACTACCATTGGATACAACAATCCACATGGATTATAAAATCCAATCCACGGATTCCGCAAACTGCTGTAGGAGTTTAAGACCCATATCTGCGATGTGTAGTAGTGAAGCTGAAATTTCCAAAGAAGATAACTGGTGTGTCAGGGCCCTTAACAGTGGTTGCCATAATATGCCAAGAAGTCCAAAGTAAGGAAGAAACTGGAGCCACAATTGGGACCAATGCCAATATCTGTGGGCAGCTAGCAAAATGGTGCCAGGTAGGCAGAAAAGACTAGGGACAGACGCTGACCACTCATCGATTATGTGTGAAGGCCTACTTTACCAATGAATAGAGAAGAGAGGTATAGCTCAGAGCGAGGGACCATTAGGTTAGGTCACATGGATGGGCCTGCACCCTGTCCGAGTAGCCCCCAATAGTATACAAAAGATAAATAGAATAGTTACCTTTCTGCGGTATATAGAAGGGCCCACCATCATGATATACTGTCCCCCTCTCACCGAGAATACCTAGAAGGACTGTTGGTAAAGAGCGGTGTACTGTCCGTGCCCACAGGGAAAATTGAAAAGATTGTAGTAGAAGTGGGAAATGAGACCATCCATGATGTGGTGGTATGCAGATGCTCTGTGGTGGCCCACCTGTACAGTGCAAAATAATGGGTCCTGTCCAACAGAACAAAACTGACGGGGGTAAGTTGACCCCAGATATGTTTGACTTCGGCGACAGTACTGCTCCAGAACACTGGAAGAAGCATCTGTGGGAGAAGATGGCTTGAAGGCCTGAAGTGTTCTCCACCCATGAGTGGGATGCATGGCGGGCAAAGGGAGTTGAGCACTGGATTCTCCTTCATGATACCAGCCCTTTTAGAAAAGATCATGGAGATTGACCCCAGATGAAGTGGAACATGTGAGATGCCACCTACAAGAATTGAAGGGGGCAAGAATAATCTCAAAATCCCGATCCCATATGTGTCACCCACAGTTGTGGCTCGAAAGAAAAGTGGGCCGTGAGGATGTGTATTGATTACTGCACCTTGAGCAAACTGACCACTCTGGATTAATATACCATGCCACGCATAGAACATGAGTTGGACTGTCTCACAGGGAGCAAATGGTTCTCGGTCCTCGATTTACGTAGCGGGTACTATCAGATTCCCATGTGTGAACAAGAAAAAGAGAAGAATGCCTTGATATGCCCATGTTTTTTTTTATTAATTTGAGTGCATGCCCCAAGGAGTTTCAGGGGCCCCAGCCGCTTTCCAGAGACTGATGTAACGGGTCGTGGGGAATATGAACTTGCTGGAGGTGCTGTCAGGATTCGTCACTGCTAAAACCTGGTACCAGCGTGCTGCTATACATGTCCAGAGAGGACCCTTACCGTGAACTCTACAGTTGGTGGTGATATTATATTCACACATTGCCTGATTTTTATCTATCCTTGTGAATGAGCCTTCCCCCCCTTCCCTTGTTCCCCTCAATAAATGTCTTTTTTACGCAATGGGGCATGCGCTTTCTCTTTCTTCTCTTGTTAGGTTTACCTTTGGATGTGGTTCATCCATCTGAAAGCTGCCTTGTACCCCTCTACCTAAATATAATATCTGATATCAATTGGACATTTATGTTGTGTGTATTGTTTGTCATACATATTGTATTTGTCATTTATGTATCACTATTGAAGTAATTAGACACAAACACATTCACATTTTGTACTTAAATATTTCCATTTTCTTAAATTACTATCACATTTAACATACACCTATTTACTATTAATTCATGTAGATTATTTATATAGCATTAATTGGCACTACTATTTTTGCTAGATGGTATATATTATTTATTTTGCTATATTATTATATATATTATATATATATATAGATATACATATATATTATATATATATATATAGACAGAAAGAGAGAGAGCGCACGCCCAGCGCAATAATACTGCATAAAATTTATTAAACACAGGGGAAGGTGGTGGGGGGTGGGGGGGGGGGGGGGTAGGAATCGCACTCACAAGATGCAAATAGTTAAAAGGCAGTTTGTGAATATATCACCACCATCCGGTTCTGGATACTGGAACACGTCTCCGTGGACTCCTTCGGGGCTGCCAGACACGATCACCAGGAACCAGATGTATAAGGCTCCGTTCGCTGTCTGTGTGTAGTCCAAAATCCAGCTCTCACTTCCAATGGCCGCCGATTGTATTCCCGCGCTTGGTGTAGGCTTCTGCGCGTGCGCGTCGTCGTCGTGATGACGTAATCGCGCTCTCAGTACCCTGACGCGTTTCGTCACCTGACCGGTCAGTTACAGGTCTGTTTTGCAGGGTTATAGGTGTATGCTAATAAGGGCGCTGTCTTTTATTTCTATATATATAAGTCTTGTCTCTAAGGATTTTGTTGTGTGGTGCATATGACTACAGGGAACAAATGGACGAATGACCCTAACCTGACACATACTGTACAAGGAAATAAGAGGGGATACAAACATATGATAAGAAATTGATGGGAGCAATCGTTACAAGTATGAGCTTCTTTCCCAGTTCAACAGCATGTTACAAAACCGTAAAGGTTTAGAAATCCTGCCAAATTTGCATCAGAGGAAAAGGAAGGTAATTGCCTCGTTGAGTGCTTAATACCTGAGTTTGTCCGTAACTTTCTTTAGGAAAACATATTTACATCAAAGCAGTGATCAGTATTGATTAAACCGAGCTGGAACTGCTTGCAGACCTTTGAACTCTGCTTCAAAATACATCACACAATTCAAAGGTTAGGGATGTTTACAAGACATCATAATGATGATGAGTTGCCGATTAATCATGAAACCATATTTACACTGTATTTTTCATCTTGCTGTGCTGAAATAATAATAATTATATTTTCCCCTAAAATAGCACTGACAGCACTGTACATAGAATTTTGCATACCAAATGAGTCCCTGCCCCATACAGCTTACAATCTATGTTGGGAGCAGGGGAGTCCTGGAGCCCTATTGGCTCTGCTGCGGCATGTGATCTATGCAGCCCCAATTAAAGGTCCGGTGGTGTTCACAAATACACCACACCGGGTGGAAGGTACACATAGTTCTCCAGTGTTATACCAAGTTTAACCTCTTCCTCACCCGGGTAACTAAATGTCCGGTGGTGTTCATGAATACACCACACCGGGTGGGAGGTGCCTAGAGTTTTTCTAGTGCTACAATACATACATCTGAGTATTTAGACCTGATCTGCATGATACATCACTGCATATTGTGGGCACATGAATTCAAAAACCGTTGCACTTTAAATTAAAAATTACTTATACAACTTCGTCCTACTATATTGTGCCGTTTCCACGGAAGCCCGTGGGGAGTATCTCACCCGTTAAGATTTACCTCTGTGAGAACTCCCGTACATGCTGAGGCATTATATTATAGACAGACACTGTGTAAATGACATGCTGATATTTCCTATATATATTATGCATTCAATCCTCAGCCTATTTCTAGCTACATAGTAGCCTTTTTTAACCCATGTTATACTTATGCGCCGTCTCTAGGGATTTTTATATATACTATCTCTGTTGATTCATATATATTGGTGTACTCAAATGTATCAGTATGAATACACCCTTTGAATCAATTCAGTCAGTGTGGGTACATATTTATATGTTTGGTCCGGTACATCCGTGATAGAAATATAATTATTTTTACATCTATATACCTCACTGAGGCATTAGCTAAACATCCATTCTGCTTATGCCAGGCAACCACTATTCCCTAGATTCACATGTCAACCAGCCTTGGTCATAGGACTGGGAGTTAGCTGTTTAATTTGTTTTTTAATAGTTTTGTGTTCACTGTTACCCTTAAGTATTTATTAAAGGTTTATTTATTTACACACTTTTTCACCCTACGAGTGCTTGTTCGAAAGGGGTTCTCTTGCTTGCCTATGCAAGTACTCTATGTGTCTCTTATGGACAGAAGACTGATTGGAAAATATGGATCTACATCTGTGTATCAAAGAATAATAAATGACAGTATACTATTGTATATGTGTTGCAGAATAAATAGTGTGTAAAGAGTATATCTGTATTTTTAGCATACAATATACAGTATGACAAAATTATAGCATGACCCGTGTCTCACCAAAGGCAATATACATAGAATACAAAGAACAGAAGTGTACAGTAGAAAGTCATTTATTAATATCACAAAATTAAAAAAAAATTCCAGTGAATGTTAGCTTTGTTTCCAAACTTATACTGTATGCAACTCAACAATAACATTTGAAATTCAAAGTGAAACAAAACCATGATGAAAATATAGGCTTCATGTGACATTCCCTTATGTAAAATTGACAGATTACTGGGATAAACCACGGTATCACACAACAAAGACAGAGGCACATACCTCCTAAGTAGTACTATGTTATAATACACCTTCTGGGGCAAGAAAACACCTTACAACCCGCTCAAATGAATGAGCCATACGACTTCTTTCTGTGCTGGAAGGGGCCGTGTGGCTTAGTCCAATTTAGTAAATATGTTCCAGAATCCCATTGCTTTCAAGAGGATCTTTTTGTTGATGTCCTGTATCTGGTGGTGTTTAGCTACCGATATGTTCAATTGGGCGGCCATGATTTCTAGTGATTATAGCAGCCCACCCAACTTTCTGTAGCAAAATACAAATGTAGGCGGACTTGCTGTACAGAATCTTCTCCAGGACCCCCGCAAAGAAACCTATATGCTGTGGCTCTGAGAATTTGGTTGCACAGTTTCCCTATTTTGCTCCAGCCCTGTGTTTGCCAGGGGAGCTGGACATCGTGCAGTCTCAGTAAGGCATAGATTATACCAAAAGCTGCAGGGCGGCCGCGCTATCCTGTGACGTCACCCTGTGCTGCTGCCGAGCGCCATCTTTATTATACCAGGGAGACAGGCCAGAAGAGTAGCAGAGGAGGCTTGGAGGCGTGGCCGTGAGCAGTTTGCCCTCATTGGCTGAACCGCTCACGTGATGCGACCGTCGCCGGCCAATAACAAAATCCTCTGTCTCCTCTCCAGTCGTCCGCCCTGCAGCTCCAGGCGGCGCGCACGCCGCGAGAGGTATATTTACTTGAATGGGATTGATGTATTTTGTTTTTGAGCCGCTGGCGTTTTTCTGTATAATCACGGCCTTACAGAGAAGACGGATCAGGCCACATCTGTACATAACTGTGTTATATGTTATATAATATAACATTGGTGGGCAACGCGTTATGCATTACAGCCTATTGAGCAGGTCATATCTTACTTTGTGCGCAGTATTTCTAGCCATATCAGTTAATAATAATATTTACAGTTATATACTTGGCCATTAACCAAAATTCTTCCCAACAGAATTTTTTTCCAAATATAGCACTAGCAATTTATCCATCATACTGATGCAGCGGCCGTTATTCGAACACTTCACGCGTCATGTACATCGGAATCCCGATTTGAAACCGCGGGATGAATTACAGCCTCCCCGCACTAAGAAGCGAGCGTGACGAGTGCAGAAACACAAATTTTTGTGTTCTGGCTTTTAAAAACATGAAATTGACACAGTAGCACAGTAGCACAGTGACACAGTGACACAGTAGCACAGTGACACAGTAGCACAGTAGCACAGTGACACAGTAGCACAGTAGCACAGTGACACAGTAGCACAGTACTGTACACATTACAATTCATCCATTTTATTGCAAACAAAGAAACAGAATTCATGAAATTCAAACAAAACATCCGCGATAAGCGCGTGTGCCTGGGGCGATTGGCCGCGTTCATGCTGCGTGGGGAACATCAGAGAACTCAAAATCGGCGCCGTGATGTGTTCGAATAATGGCCGCTGCATTAGTAACTGTTTCTGAACCGGTTACAGAAATGGGATCTATCCTTGTCATAGGCATCCCATAGGCTTACAGTACTCTGTGTATTGTACAATGCAAAGCTGTTCACATTACAGATTCACATGATAAATTAGGATAGAATCATGTTAGAAAAATGTCATTCAAATGTGGTCTGTGTTTTCAACTCTGTAGCAAAAGTCAAAATGAAAATACTGGGCACATTAAAATTAATCATTTTTCTTAATGCCATCAGAACTGCAAACAATAACAATTATATTTGGATTGCGTTACAAAAACTGATTACAGCACAAAACAGTGATACAGTACTTGTAAACAAAAGCGTAATTCATTTTTGTTATGCACTTTATATGAACGTAAGGTGTTTGTCAGCTGGGACATTGTATTGAGTTTTATGCTCCTCAAATAGCTTGCAGAGTTCCTGAGTGTAGATACTGTGCATTCTGTCAATCTCCGCATTGGATGGATTCTGATTCCTCTTCACTTCGATCGGCTTTCCAACTAAAACAGACAGAGGTGACACTGCGTTATACAAAGGCACAGCGCTTGTGGCAGAACACTTTGTTGTACATGTATTTTGAAGGTTTTCGAACAACTACTGTAGAATGCTGTACATGACTCAATGTAATTATCCATTGCACACAAAGAGGAAAAAATAGCCTGACACTGGGCTTTACCTTATGTTGGTGTATTTATTCCGCTAAGACATTCAATAGCACAATAACAACGTTTTGGGGGTTAGTGTACCTGATGAACTCTACAGAGACTGTTTACTGTAAATGACACCAAACACATGAGTTCACCTACCCAGATAACCAGATATATATTGCCTCTTTATCTCTCTTACAAGCACTGTGTGGTTTTCACCCAATTCTAATATTGAAGTAGAAAAAAAAGTAGACATTACTATGGAAAGCACAACCACACATACTGTAGTAGCTGGACTAGATTTAACTAATATTGCATTATTTCATTCTTTTACTTTCAAAAGAGTCCATAGTTAAAAATAAATCTCTGTTAATGTTTAACAAGAATGACTGTTTATGCATAGTACAATGCTTCATGGGTGGTAAGATTCATTGGCCAGGAGTTATCAAAGCACGATCCACTCCACCATGCCCGAATCGGCGATATCTGCCTGTGATTTCATTAGCAGGTATCACCAATTTTGCCGCGATAACATGGAAAGTGCTTGGATGACTCTCGGCCACTCTGCTTTCAATACTACATCCAACTCGCCATACGCTGTACTTTTTACTCAGAGCTGGAACATATAACGATGACCACTGGAGTAAAATGAGCTGTCCACATCTATTTCTAACAATACCAATATTTTCTGAAAACCTTTTGTTAGAGGAATACAATAACAGTAAATGTATTATAATTATATTTCATAGGGCTGCATTATATCATTAAATGAAATAACAGCAATTTATAGAATTATGTATTTCAAGCTGTAATTAGATTCTTGAAGTGGCTGCAATGTATTGGATATAATTAACTGGGTTAAAACCAATTTCCTCCCAGTGTGCTATCTTTTGTTAAAAATGTGGCTAAGTTAACCTAATCGACCTAGCAGTGTATTCACCGTAATGCATCATCACTCTTGGAAAAAGCTGACTGCGAACGGGCATTAGTGTAATTAGCTCATACTATTAATAAAGATCAACTGACCAGTCAGCAACTGACATCCAAAATAGTTTGCTATGGTACACAGTGTACAATTAAATGTTTCCTTTTTGCACCATATTTTGTCACAAGGGGAATTATTCAACCATCCATCTGACCCGAAGGCGTATGAAACAATTATACGAAACCTGAAATGTGTTAAGTATGGTTCAGTGTCCTTTCTTAATAGCATTTCTAATTAATCTAATTTGCTGCTCTCATCCTCCATTATCCTTGCCACTGGTAACTAATTGTAGTTTTCCAAACTACTGCAAACAGACTCTCGTTCATTTAAATCCCCTGTAAGGTTGGATTAAGTGTTGCTTTTGCAAATTGTAAACACATGCTCAATGGTCTGCGATGTTACCCAATTGACACACGAGCATTCTTTCATTTATTTTGTTTACACTGTTGGTACTCGTAAAAATGTATTATTATTATTATTATTATTATCCCTGATAACTACTGTATCCTTCGTACACTAGAAAATTGATTCTTTAGTACATGGTGATTTACTGTACCCTCCATTATAACAGTTAGGGAAATATTTTTCAAAGACTTCAAGTTAAAGGGGAATGGCAGGAAGAAATTGCACGAAGAGAGATTTATCAACAAAGAACATCTCATTTGGGTCTCTAAAGATGACCCACATTAAGTTCAGTTCCCGGGACCCTCGAGTATGCAAGTAATTGCGAGAATTAATATGCGAGTAATATTATGAAGCCAAAAAAGTATTATGTACAGTATGTGAGTTATTGACACTTTCAAACTTCTAATATATTTTTATGAGTGGAACTATGGGACATGGGTATTTAAAGGCAGAAGTGGTGCAATCCAATTGAACTCAATAAGATGTTTTCTTTGATAATACAAGGGCAATATATTGACCCTAGGATTGCACCCTTTGTCTCTTGACACATAGGTCCCCAAGTCTTTATGGTTGCTTTTAAAAACAAACAAAAACATTTAATCATGAAACACGAGGGGGAAAAAATAGTTTTCTGCACTAATACAGCTACTACAATTACACTATGTTAAGAAATGTGAGTGTCTGATCATGCAGAACAAAGACAGTATACATGAAAATACAAAACCTAATATCTCAGAATGAATCTGAGACCGGTGCATCAGCGATTAGCCAGGATTTGCAGTGTTTAGAGAACCTGCCCTCAAACGTTATTCTGTCTGCAGTACTGCAATTGTCCACCGGATGTAAGTAAAAAAAGATTACAACTCCCGGAGGGATTGCAGCCCAGGACTTGCCCACTTCCTCTGGCTTCTACTTAAAATCCTGGAAGTTGCTACTTACTGGCGTTTCAACGTTGTTGTTTTTTTCCCAACAGTCCATGTCCCTGTAATTTGTTCCAGTTACTAGTCCAAACCCCAGTCCTGTCCCTGTTTCTGTGTACCAGTCCTGTTTATGTTACCTTGCCTGTTATCCTGTTTACCCAGAATGGCTTGTCTCTGCCCTAATTAAACCCGGTGTGCTATCAATTTCCTTCCTGTGTTCGGTCATCATCCTCAGTGTTCTCAGAATGATTACATTAATACAGTAATAAATAACTTAAAGAAGCATACGAATAGCACTGTGAACATTCTGAACACATGATACATAAAGCTTGGCCCCCTGCAGACGCACTTACCAGAACTCCCTCCTCCTGTCTCTGTACGTTCTCCCTACCTACCAATTAGATTGTAAGCTCCTCGGGGCAGGGACTCCTCTTCCTTAATGTTATGTTTGTCTAAAGCACTTATTCCCATGATCTGTTATTTATATTATCTGTTATTTATTCGATTACCACATGTATTACTACTGTGAAGCGCTATGTACATTAATGGCGCTATATAAATAAAGACATACAATACAATACAATACAATTAAGCCAAGGAGACAATGAATAACAATGTGCATTCCTGGGAGTGAAAGAATGAATGGAAGAGTTTAGATGGAAGATGAAATGGGTACCTGAGAGAGAGTGATTAAACCAGCACTATATATATTACAGAATTAATAGGAATTAGAGTGCGTGTGAGTGAATATGTAAGAATAAGCCATTATTCAATATGATGTGAAGCCACTTCCAAATAGTGTTGGAGACTTGAATGGATTGTAGGGTGTCTTCCAGTTCCGGAACATGTTTCGTGTCATACAGTAGCACAGCTTAGTAAATACTGTATGTGTCTAGGCCTACAAAGAAATAACACATTGAAAGGCTTCTCTCTCTCACATTAATAGAGACATTAAACACTTTAGAAACACACTGACTTACCAATAGTAACAATTGGTTTCCGGTATGGCAGCAGACCAAAGCTGTACTGAAATACACCGCGTGCGTGAAACAGAGGAAAAGCCACTCCCATGATTTTCTGAAGAGTGTCCTGTATTGTTCTCAACCAAGAGCCCTTTGGATTTTCTACCTGGTCAAAAAGTTCATTTTCTCCGAATGAAAAAACAGGAACTAAGGAGGCTCTGAGGACATCAAGAGAGAAGGCACATATATATGTATGAACACCATGACCAGATATCGCATCTGATCTGGTGGTAACTGGCATTCAAGTTAATGGCAGATACTGCAAGATCAGGTGCGATGTCCCGCAACGCAACTTCACGTCTAATATTTTTTGTTAGCAGCTAATAAGGGGCTCATACCCAGGACCATCTATGACTATATTTAAGACTACTAGAAGAAAAACATATTTAAGCATTATTGCCCCAAATTAGAAAATAGCTGGATGATTTTCCTATGTGATCAGGATGAAAAGTGTTATTGACATTTACTAGACATGTGCATTGAACTATAGATTTACTGATGACCATAATATGTAAATAATGTTACCCATGCTGTATTGCTAGCTTGACAAATCCTTTTCTGTTTTTCAGCAGCAGGGTGAATGCACCAGGGCGGGCATCTAGTGATTCCGGGGCTCCTCCCACTGCAATCACGACTGCATTTCCTCCCTCCTTATCCGCCAATAAATACGCAGCACTATCTCTGTCTGATGGAATCAGACCTGCAAGGAGGTAGCACAGTTAAAGGGGTCTATTCAATGCAATGAACTGGCTGCAAAACAAGGGCAAAAAAGCAGCATACGGTCACGGTTATCTTAGAAAGTCAATCCCCAGAATCTGGTGCAAGCCTCTTGCTTTGGTTTTCCTCACAGGCCACTATTTAATATTCTGTGAAGCTTCCTTTCCTCAGGAAGATTTTCAAATAACAATAAAGAGAAGAAAAGGGAGTAAGTTGCCTGGGATGAGAAAGTAGAGTATTAAGAAGAATACATCTTTTGATGTTGGTGAAAATGTTTAGATTGTAAGCTCTTTGGACAAAGAGTCAGTGTGCCTACAAAATGCAATGTACTGTACGTGCATTGTCAGTGATATATTAGAAAATGTATTGCTACTCTTCATACTCATATACTTGGTTTTTCTTCTTTGTTATCATGTGTCCAGTACCTAATTAATGAGCAAATAGCATTGTTTTCATTGTTACATGTACAATGTTCCATTCAGCCATGAGTCGGTATCAGTAGCTTATAGTTAGTAGGTTGTTCAATACATGCTATTTTACTACTATATAATTGTTTCAGTGACTTCCACTTCTATGCTATTACCTCTATGGTTTGATTATGTATATGCCAAGTGGGAAATCATGTGGAAATTGTGTCACATTCACCCATGATGGCCAAATAGGTGGAAGAGTTTTGCCTATCCCCATGTAAATCTGAATAACCACGTGGCTATATTTGACTATTACCATTTAGGTGACCATTCCTCTTTCATTTTGATTGGATATACTATTTATATGATGCACTGATGAGTACAGTTTTTTTACATGTACATTAAAATATCTGTTTTCCTTTTTATATATATGACTAGAGCACCCAGATACAAGCTCTGTTTCTTTCCCCTTCTTGGGAGCTTCATACATGTTTTGCTTGGAACCACCACTCCTACATACTGTTAGTAGACAAAACTCACTAGCTAATGATCCTTAGAGCTAATTTGAGGTCTCAATCTCTCGTAACCTGGCGGCACACGTGCCCTTCTCCCGAGCGATCTGTGGACTTCAGATTGCTCGCAATGGGGAGTCATGGCGGAGTCTTAGTCACACGTCTGGTTCACCCTCATTGGCTGAATCGCCGCCGTGACGTGGCCATCGCTCAGCCGCTGCGCCAAAAGACACATTTCTTTTTTTGTGAAACTGTGGTCGCGCCATCGCACTTTGAACATGCGCTCGCACACGTGGACTGAGGCCGGCCCCATAGAGGGCAGTCTCTTTTTCAGGCTGCGCACATCATCGCGCATGCGGTCGTGATCACTGGGGACGAGGCCAAAGTTGTAGCAACCTGTTTGATGTTTTGAGTGAGTTGTTGTATCAATAAGAAATGTGTTTGTTACTGTATCTTTACTTGTATTTACTGCATCTCTTTCGCAAGAAGCTCTTACCTCCAGTCATTATGTAGTCCCTGAAAAATGGAGCTCTGAACCAGAGGGGCAACATCAGCAGATATGGAGTAATTCCTGGGTAAAGATCATTAAATCCAGTTGCCTCAGTGCAAAAATTGGTGAAAGCACCCGCCACAAGGACCCCATGAGGGTGGGAACCCAGTACATAATTCTGATTTGGATTCAAGTCTGCTGTTTTTATTAGCTACAAGACAAAAAGCAGAAGGGGATCATTGACAATGGTATCATTAGGACAATACAGGTCATTCACACATGAACAATTTTTTACATATAAGCTATCATGTATCTAAAGCTCTATACCTCCTTAAACCTCTCACTGACTGCCCTAAACCTCTGGAATGTCCTTACCCTCATATCCGACTAACACCCTCTCTATCCACCTTGAAGACCCACCTTAAAACACAACTGCTTAAAGAGGCATATGAGTAGCTCCATGGCTAATACTATACACCTCATATCATATATAAACCTCGGCCCCTTGCAGACGCAATTACCAGAACGCCCTCCTACTGTCTCTGTACGTTCTTCCTACTTACCAATTAGATGGTAAGCTCTTCGGAGCAGGGACGTTGTTTGTTTTTTTAGTCTGTGTCATAACACAATTCCTGTGGTGTAGAGGTAGAGAATTGGTACCAGTATATGAAACGTCCTGGGTTCGATTCCTGTATGATATGGTATAAATTATAAAATAAACAAAATAATAATTTTAATATATAAATTATTATTTTAATTTTTTTATCATTTATAAATTATACCATATCATACAGGAATAAAACCCAGGACCTTTCATATACTAGTGCCAATTCTCTACTTCTACACCATGTGCTGTAGAGGTAAAGTATATTTATTGAGTCTGTTTTGCCTGTGGTATAGAGGTAAAGACTTGGTACCAGTATATGAAAGGTCCTGAGTTTGATTCCTGCATGTGTATTATATAAAATGTATTAATTTTCAATTCCCAAATGGTGTAGGTGAGTGTATGTGTCTATTAGCAATAAAGCATTGAATTGAATGTTTAAAAAAAATAAAAACCCTCCTCTGCACTCCATGTCTACATAAGTGGACATAGTCCTATGAGGGAGAGAGAGCTGAGTGCGGCCAAATTTTATAACCCGATGCCGGCTATAACACGGTCTCATTCTGTGGACCCCGAGGACTGCGTTATAATGGGGTTGAGATGTACTACTGTATGTATTCTCCACTTGTAATTAAAATTTATAGCTATAAGTTTGGTGGTGTGTGGAGGGAGGTTGATGTTGAGTTCCTCCGATTTACTATTGTTAATTTTAAAGTCTGAATAAGGATTGAATAGGTCAAGTTCTTTGCCTAGTGATGGAAGAGAAATCAGGGGCCTAGCTATGGTTAAAAGAATATCGTCCGTGATTAATGAAAGTTTATATTCTGAATTCGCTATGTCGATCTCCTTAATACTGTATCTTTGTTACTCCTTATTTTTGCAGGTAAAGGCTCCAATGAGATGGCAAACAAGGGTGATAATGGGCACCCCTGTCTCGTGCCTCCCCTAATATTAATTAATTCTGATGCCACTATTAGACATTTTACTTTATCTGTTGGCATAGTATAAAGTGACAGGATCGCTGAAACTCACCCTGTAGGCAGAAAGCCTAAAAAATGCCCTTCATATAAGTCCAGTCAATCATATTGAACGCTTTTTCAGCGTCTAGAGAGAGTAGCATCATGGGAATATAATTTTTTTTTAGTGGGAGCAATGATATTTATCACCTTCCTCGTGTTATCTGCTGCCTGCCTATTTGGAATGAAAGCGAACTGGTCATTGTGGATGAGGTCAGGAAGAAACTCGTTTAACCTTGTGGCCAGAGTTTTGTGAAAAAAATTAATGTCAGAATTTATCAGAGTTAGGCCTATAGCTCTTGCAGTTTGTGGGGTCTTTACCCTCTTTGTGGATAACTGAGATTGTAGATTGAACCATATTGGCGGGGATTTGTGCCCCTTTAAGGATAGCATTACAAAGTTTTTGGAGTTGAGGGATTAACAGTTTGGCCATTTTCTTATAGTAAATGTTTGAGAAGCTGTCTGGACCTGGAGCTTTAGACTGCTTCAGTTCTTTAATCGTAGTTGCAATTTCCTTATTAATAAAGGGTTTATTGGGGGACACAATATTGTTTTCTTTTAGCCTAGGAAGGCCCAGAGATTTTAAATATGCTGATAATTAATCTAGGCACAGCCTACTGGGCTCTGCTTTTTTGCCGTCATGGAGCTGAATGTAATATGAACAAAATTATTTAGCTATTAGTTCTGGGTTTGAGGTCAGAGAGCCGTTTTCAATCTAATTGATTTAATATTATTTTACGGCTGTCTGGTGGCTAATAATGATTCGACTTATTGGCCTTTTCAAAAAACATTCTTTTTGTCCACATGAGGGCTTTCTCCGCCTCTGAAACTAGGATCAGATTGAGTTCTCCCCTCAGAATTGTTAACTTTTGAGGGAGGAAGCAGTAAGCGTGTGTTTCCATTCAATTTCTATTATCTGCTTCCTGAGATTATCCACTCTTTCTGATCTTAGTCTTTTTATATATGAGGCTATACTATTCAATTTCTCCCTTAACACTGCTTTATGAGCTTCTCACAGCGTGGACTGGGAGGGGACACTGTTAGGACCAGTATGTTAGGCCAGAATCTGCACTCATGTTAAGCTTCCATTTTGTCTGGTCATAACTAGTTAAGATTCTGTAGTCAGCCTTTTGCTGAAATATAATTCCTAAATGCACTCAGTTTCTGCCAAATTGCATTTCCTTTCTTCCTGGTCAGGATATTGCTACGATACTTTTGTGTTGTCAATTTCCTGATGTTTTAGTTAGAATATAATAGAATGGTTCTATGCAAGAAGCAAAATAGTGTAATATAGTTGCTAAAGATTCAAGGTCTCTTTTGATAACAGACAATGAATAAACTATGTATTCAGATATTGCTTGTATTGGGAAAGACACGTCCTAAAAAATCATGCCAGTAATATGTCCTGCCCCTAAATCATGCCTCTAATCAAAGCTACGCCCAAGACACACCTAGGATACGCCTATGTTACGCCTCTAACCAATGTCTTCTTTTTTCTGTATAAAAGTCATTACCCTATGAGTAATAAACTGAGACAAAGGATTTGAAACCTGGCTTGTGTTACATTTCATTTCGTTCGTCTACCAGACCTGAAAGTTCATCAAAGATCGAAGATAACAGTGGCAGGGCGTGAAAACTTCTCCGGGGAAGTCTGCTGCAAACGGTGCAGATTGTGTCCAGTCACAAGGCTTCAGTTTTCTTGGCAGAGGAAAGGCTCCTCTCAGTTCTGAAGCATAGGCGAGGAAATTAGGTTTTCCTTCAGACACTATCTTGATTTATCTGGAAATGGTGAGCTATTTCCTGTTCAATATCTCAGGAATTTTGAGTAATTACTCATTTAGCCCCCAGGAGAAATGTTTATTATATGAGTTTATATTGTCAATCTTTATCTCTTCTTTGACGTGGTCTGACCAAATAACTTCCTTGATTTTTGACTGAAACGTATTTGAAACCAATGACGCATCCAAGAAGAACATATTGATCCGTGAGTAGGACTTATGTGGTGCAGAGTAGAATGTATAGTCGTGAGTCTGTGGGTGCTGTTCTCTCCAGATATCAATTAGATTTGAATTACGTAGACATCTTACTAATGTCTCGTTATCATATTTTCTGAATCTGTGTTGGGACGTGGAGGAGGATAGTGTTCTATCTTTGGAGGCGTCTAAGGCTATATTGAAGTCTCCCACTAAACTCTCTACTGTATTCCCTTTCTCATGCTACCTAATGTAGTGAAAAAAATCCTCAAAGAATTGTGCGCTCTTCTCTTTTGGTTTAGGCATATATATTAGCGAGTGTTAGCTCTATACCGTAAATGGAGCTTACATTAATTTAGACTTTTTAAGACTTCTCGATGTGGAAAGGGGTATTTTTTTATGGAAGAGTATAGCAACTTCAGTTTTTTCACTGAAGCAGAGGACAGTAGTACTGTGGGATAATTTTTATCGCAATATATTGGGGGTCATCAGACATAAAATGAGTTTCCTGGAGAAGAAAAATATCAATCTAGACCTTTTTATATTCTGCTATTGCCAGGTGCTTCATTTTGGGGCTGTTCAACCCCTCTACATTATGTGATAATATGTTTAACCCCATTCCTTAGGCCTAAGGGGGGGATATTTTAGAATTAAAGGAGACACCAACCTTTCTTATTCCATATCCTCTCTTGGAGGTTTGAGTATATTTGGTTTTAAATTGTCTTTCAGCATTCTGTAGGGGGGATTGAAAGGGGAAAAAATAAACCTGGAATAGAAATAAAAATAATAGTTGCCTCATGGAACAAACTAGGTCTCATGGGCATGGAGTCCTCTAACCATGGCGGGATAGAAGGGTAATTTGAGGACATTAGAACTTGGGGGCTGCATCGCGAAGCCAGTCTGACCAAAAATGTAGTCACACGAGGGTCAGTGACCGCCTCTGCACTATTTATTGAGTTTATTGAAAACAGTAACTTAATTACTTTTTCTTTCTCTCTTAGAAACCGTAACCTTGTGCAATATAACATCATCATAACATCAACACTTACAACACAATTTCGAGAACAATATAACATAACTGTTGAGAGTAATAGGCCTTGGTATGTGAGCTCTTGCGGGGTTTGAGGGGAGACCCCCTCACTACTATAATTGGTGATCTGTTGGGACTTTTTCAATTTTTGAAAATGTTTAAGGGAGACAAATCCTAGGTCCAGTCGAGATTTCCTAACTAACATCCTTAATTCCCGTATCTAGTTGTCATCTAGATTGAGTATTAGGCATAGTTCGCTCAGTCTTCCGGCCCAATTCTATTAACTTATTGTAAGACCAGAACTCTCAGCCGGCCCCTAAGTCAACCTGCAGTTTTCATGGAACTACACCCCAAGCCAAAAGCTTAAGAACCAACCGCAGTGCCCCATACACCCTCACAAACTTTACTTACAGGATTGGCTCAAGTCTTGCGCAACATTATATTAGACTAGAAAAATAATAGTGATGTATTTTGTTTCAGCGGAGCACAGTGAGGCCAAACCTTTCACCGAAGTCTGGATAGAGGAAGGCGGGTCAAAGTCCATCCAAGGTCAGGTCAAGGCAGAATGGTGAAGGCCCGATGCTCGCTATATCTCATATGTCAATGTCTGGGGTCCCCCTTCTGAAAGAAGACACTGCCGTGTCCACTTTATTTATTTTTGGGGAGGCGGATATCTGCCGCTCCTCTCTAGCCTTCGGTGTAACTGGCTGCCGACGCTTATCTTGATGTATACCCAGTCTGGCGAGAAATCCTTGGCTCTCTTCTACAGTAGGTCTTTTAGCAGGTAAGATATACCATCCCACGTCACAATCAATTTGAAGGTGAACCACCAGCGGTATCTGATATTGCGAGCCCGGAGAATGTCTGTGGTGGACTTAAGCGCTTTTCTTTGTATAAGTGTAGCCAGGACGAGATCGGGAAACACTCTCAAACTCACATTTTTGTAGACCAGGTCTTGTGATATTCTCATCTTCTGCCAAAGTTGCTCTCTGGTTTTAAAAAAGTGGAGCCGGAGAACTACATCACGTGGCTTATCCATGTTTGGGGGCCTTGGTCTTAGAGCTCTATGGCATTGATCAATTGTCAGGGAGTCCGCTGTGTTGTCTGGAAGTAGTGCTCTGAACCAACCCTAGACAAAGGACTCTGAATCTTGCTAAGTATAGAGTTGCAGAGGCCTCACGCGATCACCCGGTATTTAATTTAAATGCCTTGGGGAAGAGCGCGGGGCCTCTGCAACCGCCTGTGCCCCCACAGCAAAATCTCCTGGCCCCCCTGGGGGGCATGCCCCCCAGCATGTGCACCCCTGGGCTAAATCACATTTCCCCCTCACCCGGCTTTAAGAGCCGGCTTGGCACGCCTCCTCCTCTGACATCAGCCCAGAGACGAGCCCCTGTTTCTATTGGCTGGTGGGGAGGAATGCCCACGCTGTGATTGGTTGCTCCTCCTTCCTCCATGCTGAACATAGCTCAGTGGAGGGTATGAAAGGAGAAGCCCCAGTCAGAGAACCAGACGATTTTGTTGCTTGAGTCGATGAAGCTAGGGCGGGCTTTTCAAAGTTGTTCTTTTCAAAATAGCAGAGCACCGGCTTCTATTTGAAGCTAGGAAAGTCTGCCTGTAGAGACCAAGTCAGACGCAAGGACCAAGTTCTCATCTGAGAACATAGCAGTCACAATCAGGAGTTCCTGCTGAAAACAATTCCAGGACTATCGGAACTAGGTCCCGACCAGGAGTTTCTGCTGAATCTCGGTCCAGGACGTCCGGAACAAGGTTCAGATCAGGGTAAGCCCTTGCAAGTGGACACCCTGCACCTAGGAAAGGCTAGATCGCATATCCCAGACCCCAGTAAGTGTTTATATGTCTGTATGTTGTGTTTTTGGTATTTCCAAGGTTTTATCCAAATAAACCCCATTTTATTTCACTGCCTTGTTTTGCCTATTGACTGATCCCTAAAATATAAATGTGTTAAAAGACCTGGGCTACAGTGACAACCCTCCATCCGCGTCAGGTGTCCCCCTCTGCCCAGTGTGGGTCCTGAAAGCTCTGCAGCAGCTATCACAGTGACAGAAATCAGGTTGGGGGATGGGGACCGTCAGTCCTGGGCCCCTAACCACACAGCCCTCACGATCAAAGTCTCCCTGTCTGGTGGCCTGGCAGTGACCCTCACTCTATTGGAGTACCAGCTGGGTGGCCTCACACCAGACCGGTCACCCCCCTCTGCAGCAGCAGATCCTCCCAGCCCGACGTCAGACTCAGTTGGGGATCCGGAGCTCCGGCAACAAGGTAATTTTTGTATGTCTCGGCTGCTCCAGCGGAGGACGCGAGTACAAGGTTGCCGCGCCGCTTCCCTCACAACCACTCGTCTCCTCTGCCTCACAGGCCGGCCAATGGTGTCCATCTTGTCATGAGGCCAGATCTGGGCTGAGGATCGGGATCTCCCTCTCCAATTCTGCTCGCGGCTGGTGACCTCTATTGCTCCGAGGCGAATACCATCTATCTGCCCAAGTGAAGGGCCCGAGCCTGCAAGGGGGAGAAAACCTCTTTGCTCGAGCGATACCTCAGCAGCGCTGCGATATAAAATGGCCGCTCTGCTATTTACAGGCCTCAGTTCCTCCAACCGACCACAGATCAGCCCAAGTTGCTTGAAAGTTCATAAATTTGGTATAGCCATGTATCTTATGGCTCGCTTTCATAAATAGAGCTGATTTTAATGGCTTCCGATGGCTAGATCCGGTGGTTTGCAGGGGTCAATGGGTCAGCTACTGCGGAGCTCGAGCTACGTGCGACCAGCTAGCAGAGCACCAGGCCACGCCCCCGGTATATACCAGTTTTTATCTGCACAAAGTCACAGAAGCATATGCTTTATTTATTGACCCCTTCAGGGCATATTTCACATAATTCTCTAGAATTGTTATGCATTTAAATGCTTTATTTATTGACCCCTTCAGGGCACATTTTACATAATTCACTAGAATTTGTATGTACGGTACAGTATCTAGCATAGGCACCTGCTATTAAGGTGCACCTTGACGTTGCTTAGCAGGCTTGTCATGATTTGATCAAAAGATGCAACCAAAAGTCTCCTTTGTCATACAGACTTAGGTATAAAATGTATATTTTTCACCATATATTGTTAGCCCAATGGGAGAAGTACAGGGATTCACAGTAAGTACAACACTCTCCTGATTATTAGCAAAACACTAGTTTTCGTCCTTTCCCTGCTTATTTGCATTATTCTATGCTTTTTTGACAGCGCCATGCTTTTGTCTGTTTTCCCATTCATTATTTTTTACAGAAACATTTTGCTTTTTCCTTTAATATAGGGCCAAAGTCTATAATAATAGAGGCACAATTCTTTCCTGCTGACAACCTCATTTTGATATTTATGGCACATGGGATTAGAATACTTGTTTAAGAGCGTATACGCATGCAAGAATAAATGACCATCGCTAGACATGGTACTTGACTTGATTCCAAAGGATATTAAAAGACCAAGATGAGAACCAAAAGTAAGGCGCAAATGCCCTAAGCTCTGTTAAATTGAGGCAAATAACGTGACATTACCCAACTAGCGCACGGGTGGTATTTTCCTGCGTATCCACTAAGCTAATGATACACCAAAAAGTCTGTCTCCAAAAGCAGTAGTATTGCGATAAATGCAGTAGCGGGTACGTTAATAGCGCATTGATGCGATAACCAATGCAATTAATATGTGGATTTTGAAAAATATGATGGACGTTCCAGATAACGCACTACCATGTTTCAACCATGTAACTCATGAGCGTTTCCCAACGCCCATGCGCACGTTAAAAGTCAAATAAATACACAGCACAAGGAACGCTTGTAAGTCATTTTAGGCAAGTGTTAACATGGCCGAGGATGCTTCCACCTTTGCTGCTGCAGGTCAAGCCTCCAGGATTAGGCCCGTAAAGTTTGCAGAAGTACAAGTTGTGGGCCTTCCATCACTGGTGGGCACAGGAGATCTTCCTGAGCCTGGTCAGTACAGAAACAGAACGTATATAATGCAGTGTACATCTTTCTAACGTTTATTTATGTTCTATTATTGCCAATCATGTATTAGACATCTAATTACAATATTTTATACACATCAGTCACACATACATATGGTGGGTAGTTCTCAACTATATGTAAGATGCTTGTATGCAAGGCCTCATAATCTTCAAGTTTACTACAAGCTACGACTTTTAATTACACATACCTGTATTAGAAACGCGTTTGCAAAGACTGCATCTTCAAATGGATCTCCATATTACTTCTAAATTACAAATACCTATTAACTACCATTCATAATCTATTATATCCTTATAATTACATTAAATATATAAGCATTTATTATTAATCTTATTAAAAGGAATATACCCCCCCAAAAAAACATTTATCCACACACAAACATACCATTTTCAATATATATTTTTATTGTATTACAGTCTATTCTTGTCATTTTTAAAGAACCATCACGCAGACACCCATCAGGTGAATGACAAACCTCCATGTACAGTATGTGTCTTATGAGGGTGAGCACCTAGAAGTGCAGCCAGACCAATATGAAGCTTCTACTCCTGCACCCGTATCTGTTGCTGCTACAGCTGTGTCTCCATTAGCTCGGGAAGCCAAACGCTCTAGAGATCCGTATGATGAGGCCATTCTCAATTATTATTAGCAGCTGATAGGAATGCAACTTTCAACATACCGTCATTAATTCCCATTAATTCCTATTTGAAGCAGATCTCACGAGATAATATCTGCCATTACAGAGTGATAACGCATGTCATGCGGCAACATAGCACCAATGTCAGTAATAGTCTGGCCTTACGTAGTGGTGCTGTAAATGGTCTAACCTGGGCTGTACCGCAAGCAACAGAGAGCTTGCGTGCACAATCAATATTGTCTTCTCCAGCAGCATCCAGTGCATCCTCGTAAAACTCTGGGGTTTTGCTTGTAACTTCCACTCATATTATTCCACCTCCTCTATTTACTTCCCCAAATCAACCTAGTGAACCGGTGTCCTAAGCTCCAGCAAGGCATAGGAGACATGTAAGGGAGCCTAGTCAGCAGGCTTAATGGCAGTTCCGTCGGTGCAGTCAT
Source organism: Ascaphus truei (assembly GCA_036426205.1). NCBI lineage: Eukaryota > Metazoa > Chordata > Amphibia > Anura > Ascaphidae > Ascaphus > Ascaphus truei. Next base: position 276,106,238 of record CM071569.1, read on the forward strand.
ACCGAGTCCCGCGCTTACAGAGACCCCCGTGCTCTTCCCCACAACATTTAAACTGATTGCCGGGGAGAGCATGAGGCCTCTGTGACTGTCTCTGACTTTCTCTCCGGCTTCTCCTCTCCAGCATCTTCTAATAGTGATGGCGTGTTGCCATGACAACATAACGCCGCAATGTTGCAGAGATGAGGAGCAGGAGGAGATGCCGGATAGAAGGTAAAAAGCCCCACGCTCTTCCCCGGCACCAAGCCCGGAAAATTAGAAGCTGGCCCTGCTTGTCAGCCCCCCCCCCCTTCCCTGCAAAAAAGAGGAAGAGATCATCAAAGTTTGTTTGTAATTATTGTAATAAATGCTTGTAATGTACACATAGGCAAGTTTTGGTGTGACTCACTATATTTATCCTAACGTTATCTCCCTGTGCTAATATTAATGGAGTTTAGTGCATCTGTGATGTTAGGTTAATGGTTCATGATCACCTTATTTGTACGAGTGAGCCTAATGTCCGTAGAAAGTTATCAATACATTATTTAAGTGTTTAACTCTAGGTTATGGTTACATTATTCTCTTTAGTGCATAGTCAGTTAGATTAATGTCAAGTTCATTTAGGTTAATGTTAATTAATTTAGGTTAACGTTACGTTAGATAGGCTAACAGAGGTTAGGAGGATGGGAGGATGAAATCTGAAAATTTCTTGGAGCAATGGGGAGAGGCTTGCAACCGCAGTACCTGCAAGATCCGTGGGGGAGCCCTCATCCAGCAGTGAAAAATTATGATTACATATATATATCACTTGTAAGCACATTCACATGTCTTAGATAGGTCTGCAACCCTGCTTTCACCATTATTACCTAGCATACAATGCTTCCACTGCAGCCAGGGATTCTGGGAAATGACATGCAAATGGGCACACAATGTGTCACTTTTTGCCTGAAATCCATTTTTACATGAAACCCTTATAAGCAGAAGCTCTGCTGTTCACACAGCATGGGATTAGATGCAAAGCCAGTCAAACCACCAAGATCGGTCCAGTCCTTGATCTATCCAGTGTGTCTTCAGCCATGAGAGCCCAGAAGATGTCTGGCGTGTTACATGGAGTCTTCATCCGAAGGATCAGGCTCCTCTTGCTCGTTCCCTTCTCGGCCAGAAGGCCAGGCAAAAGGGTCCGAGTTCCAGTGGGTCTTCAGCCGAAGCCTAGTTTCCCAAATTCGTCTCCTCTTCCTCTTTCCCTCCTTGGCCAGAAGGCCAGGTAGGTGGGTCTGAGTCCACTCGGGGCGAACCCCACGTAATCTTATCTCTCCGAAGAGAGAGGGGCGATTACAGACTGGCACATAGTCTTTACTCTCCCCGAAGAAAGACAGGTGATTAATAAACAAATGTGGAAAAAAAATACAAACAAAATTCATAGAGCTAAGTGTTTTTGTGCTCTGTGCAAGGCAGTGCAAAAAGTGCTCAAAGTAAGACCTGACCTGGAGGCCAGGGGGGATTCAAACAAATCTGTGCGTGCTCCAGCCAGAAAGCCAGGGAGATGCTCAGTGTGGAAATAATAAGGGTCCGTGATATCCAGTTGTGCAGGTACAGTACATGGTGCTCTAGTGATGCAGGCACATCACAACCCGAAGGTGCAGCGACCAATATACCCCACCAGATTTACCATCCCTGGGGTGCAACAAACTAAAAAAGCATCTGGCTTACTGGTTCCGCTTCCCGGCCAGTTTGATCATCGAATCAAGTGTATTTCTACAAGGTCCATCCTTGAAAGGACAGACCGTACTCTTGATCTTAGCCAAAAGGCCGAGAAGCGATAGACAGCTGTTTCAACCTTTAGGGTCTCATCAGTGTGAAGTTGGTTGTACTGGCTTTGCCATTTTCAAGGCTGGGTAGGTTTACCATACACATTTTAAGTTATGGTGGGTGAAAAAGGCAACAAAAAACTCCACTGTAAGCATATAGCCAATACAAAATATCACTTGTGAGCACATTCGCATGTCTTAGACAGGTCTGCAACCCTGCCTTTCAACCATTATCACCCAACATACAGTGCTCCCACTGCAGCAAGGGATTCTGGGAAATGACATGCACATGGAAACACAATATATACACATATATACATACACACACACACACACAATAATAGCGGAAATTGGTATTTGAACCAAGGTCTCCTTGTCTCCCACGTGAGATGCGTTGTAATGCATTGCATTATCTTCTGGCAGTAAAGAGATTAACCAAAAGCCTTTAGTCTCTACCCCCATACCAGTTTTGTGTTTGCAGGTGTATATTCATTTCCTTTTTCCCTCAGTGCATGAATTCCTCTCAGTACATCCCACCTTTGAACCTAAATAGTTATCTTAAGTTCACAAACACAACTCTGATTTTAATGATCCAAACTAGTCTAAACTAGTCAAGACATGAAGTCAGAAATCACTGAATAAGTAACATATACAAAACAAAGGAAGAGGTCTTGGTTGATTTGCTTTGCACTATTTTTATCCCTACAGTGCTGAAGGATATTTGTACTGTATAATATTGCAAGCCCCTCTATTAATGAAGAGATTGATTATAAAGTAACTCACTCGTAGACTTGGGTTTGAATACAGACATTGGCCACTATTCAATATGCTACAAAGCTCTGAACTCCGATCAAATAAATGGGGGTAGTATTTTCCTGAGCAATTGGAGTTTATACAGACCCCATAGAAGGGTCTAAAGTAAGTACAGCTTTCTCCTCTTCTTTTTTTTGTTACTTACATTTTTTATTGATCGTTTTTCAGAAATAAAAAAAGGGTATTTGGTTTAGAGATGGGGGGGGGGGGGGAAGGAGGGCAGATTGTTTCCAATTCTCGGCGATTCTGCACCTAGTAGCGTTTAACATTTGGGAGACAACTTTAGCTTCTTTTTTGTTATGAATATAAATGTGTATTTGTATATGATATGTGTGTGTGTTACACTAATGTTGCATTTTTGGTATGTGTGTGTATATATGGGAGGTGAGGGAGGAGAGAGGATGGGAGAGGGAGGATGGGAGAGGGAGGAGAGAGAGGTTGGGGGGAGCGAGGAGAGAGGATGGAGGAGAGAGAATATGGGGGGGAGCGAGGAGAGAGAGTATGATTGGCCATTGGTTTTCGTAGCAATGTATATACTGGATCATGTGGTACAGTAATCCCCAGGATCCTGTGTATTAGGGCGAACACTTCCCTCCATGTTGGCTGGATTTTGGGACATGACCAATATCTATGCAGTATATTCCACATTTCACCACAACCATGCCAACACAATGGGGAAACATCTGGGGAAAAGGAGCGTAACCTAGTAGGAGTCATATACCATCTAAATATTAAACTTGTCAATATTCTCCTTAATCACAACACACGATGCATTTTTAGAGGCGGCTTCCCAGATATCTTTCCATATGTAAAGATCCAAGATATTTACCTCCCTCTCCCAGGAGACCATATATTTATCAGGGGTTTGTCTGCTTTTGATAGGAGTCAGATTGTGGTATATCTTGGAGATAATACCCTTTGTAAGGGGCTGGTGCAGACACCAATCCTCGTATAAGGTTAAATCATAGGGTTGATTTGGTTTGTAGATAGATTGGAGGGAACATCATGACTTGTTTGTAATGACGAAAATGACGGAACTTTCCCATGGATAGCTTTCTCCTCTTCTGCTCTGCAAGTGGGCACAGAACAGTACGAAGGGGACCACCAGGTGCCCGATTGTCTTCACTTTATTGTGTAAGTTTAAATGGACAGAGAAGGAATCTTTCTAATAAATAATTCAGTAGCCCGATCTAGTGTATACTATTCTGTATCACTATATATGTATAATGTATAACTGAGGAAGAAGTTCATAAGCGACTTGAAAAAATTTAAGTAAATAAGGCACCTGGCCCTGATGGCATACATCCAAGAGTTCTCAAAGAGTTAAGCTCAGTAATAGCAAAACCATTATATTTAATATTCAAGGACTCCATTTCCACAGGCTCAGTACCACAAGATTGGCGTAAAGCAGATGTGGTGCCTATATTTAAAAAGGAGCTAGATCACACCCAGGAATTACAGACCTGTAAGCCGACTTCAATAGTAGGAAACTACTTGAAGGTTTAATAACGGATAATATTCAGGAATACCTAATGGAAAACAAAATTATTAGTAATAGTCAGCATGGATTTATGAAGGATAGATCTTGCCAAACTAACCTTATTTGTTCTTTGAGGATGGTAAGTAGGAATTAGACCAGGGTAATGCAGTTGATTGTGGTCTACTTAGATTTTGCAAAGGCTTTTGATATGTTTCACACAAGAGGTGGTGTACAAAATAAAGAAAATTGGACTCAGTAATAATATATGCACCTGGATTGAAAACTGGTTAAAGGACAGACAACAGAGGGTTGTCATAAATGGAACTTTTTCAGGTTGGGCTAAAGTCGATGAGTGGAGTACCTCAAGGATCGGTACTGGGACCCCTGCTTTTTAACTTGTTTATTAATGACCTTGAGGTTGGGATCGAGAGCAAAGTCTCCATCTTTGCTGATGATATTAAATTGTGTAAGGTAATAGAATCAGAGCAGGATGAAATTTCTCTTCAGAAGGACTTGGAGAGACTGGAAACGTGGGCAGGTAAATGGCAAATGAGGTTTAATACAGATAAATGTAAGGTTATGCATTTGGGATGCAAGAATAAAAAGGCGACTTACAAATTAAATGGAGATATATTGGGGGAATCCTTGATGGAGAAGGATTTAGGAGTGCTTGTAGACAGCAGGCTTAGCAATAGTGCCCAATGTCATACAGTAGCTGCAAAGGCAAACAAGATCTTATCTTGCATCAAACGGGCAATGGATGGAAGGGAAGTAGACATAATTATGCCCCTTTACAAAGCATTAGTAAGACCACACCTTGAATATGGAGTACAATTTTGGGCACCAATCCTAAGAAAGACATTATGGAACTAGAGAGAGTGCAGAGAAGAGCCACCGAATTAATAAAGGGGATGGACATTCTAACTTATGAGGAGAGGCTAGCTATATTGGATTTATTTACATTAGAAAAGAGGCGTCTAAGAGGGGATATGATAACTATATACAAATATATTCAGGGACAATACAAGGAGCTTTCAAAAGAACTATTCATCCCACGGGCAGTACAAAGGACTCGGGGCCATCCCTTAAGGTTGGAGGAAAGGAAATTTCACCAGCAACAAAGGAAAGGGTTCTTTACAGTAAGGGCAGTTAAAATGTGGAATTCATTACCCATGGAGACTGTGATGGCAGATACAATAGATTTGTTCAAAAAAAGGTTGGACATCCTTTTAGATGGGAAAGGTATACAGGGATATACCAAATAAGTATACATGGGAAGGATGTTGATCCAGGGATTAATCCGATTGCCAATTCTTGGAGTCAGGAAGGAATTAATTTTTCCCCTTAATGGGGTTTTTTGTTTGCCTTCCTCTGGATCAATAAGTAAGTATAGATATAGAATAAAGTATCTGTTGTCTGAATTTAGCATAGGTTGAACTTGATGGACGTACGTCTTTTTTCAACCTCATCTACTATGTAACTATGTAACTATATTAGTGTTTCCCAGTGGGTTGAGATCAGTGGCGTAGCTAGACATTCGTGTGCCCCCAGGCAAAAACAATGTCAGGTCCCCATTAATATTAATACTGACTGCAATTTGTTCTCCCTCCCCCATCCTCTCCCTGATCCTCTATCTAATCATCCTTCCTTATCTCTCCCCATCCTTCCTCGTCATCATCCTTCATCATCATCTCTCACCACCCTCCTCCCACTCATCTCTCCCCACCTAATAATCTCTCCCCCTCCTCATCTCTCCCCTCATCAGCTGTCTCCCCTCCTCATCATCAGCTCTCTCCCCTTCCTCAGCTCTCTCCTCATCATTATCATCACCAGATCTGCCCCTCATCATCAGATCTCCCCCTCCTTAGGGTGACCAGATTTTCCAATGTAAAAAACCAGGACACATGTGCACCCCCCCCTTTTTTTTTTGCTTTCCTCCCCCTCCCCATCCTCCCTCTCTCTCCCCCCATCCTCTCTCCTTCCCCCATTCTCCCTCCCACCCTCTCTCCTCCCTCCCTCATATACACTCTACTTCCTCCCCCCATCCTCCCTCCCACCCTCTCTCCTCTCCCTCCTGCTCATCCTCACTCCTCAATCCCCCATCCTCTCTCCTCGCTCCCCCATCCTCTCTCTCCTCACTCCCCCCATCATCTCTCTCCTCGCTCCCTCCATCATCTTTCTCCTCGCTCCCCCATCATCTCTCTCCTCGCTCCCCCCATACTCTCTCTCCTCGCTCCCCCTATATTCTCTTTCCTCCATCCTCTCTCCTCGCTCCCCCCAACCTCTCTCTCCTCCCTCTCCCATCCTCTCTACTCCCGCACCTCCCATATATACACACACATACCAAAAATGCAACATTAGTGTAACACACACACATACACTACCGACACGCTTTATTGCGCATCGGCCAGATCCGCAAGCCGGGAGATTTCCCGGCTTGCTAGTGGCCGCCCCTCGGCGTGCCGCGCATCATAGACGCGCGGTCACGCGTCTTCGGGAGCCTGCGCCCCCTGCACGCGCGTCCAGGGCTCCCCGAGGGAGCCCTGGTGTCCCGCGATGTGGGGGACGGCGGCAGGGGGTTCCGGCGGACCCGGCAGCGGTAGGGAGAGCGCCCCGATCGGAGGGCGCTCTTCCGCTGCTTCGGCGCGCGCCCGTCACCCTCGGGCGCGCGCCAGGCTACTGCTGCGGCCAAGAACGGGCAAATGCTCGAATAAACTTGGCCGCAGCAGTATATCATATACAAATACACGTTTATATTCAATATAAAAAAACACTAACTATACAACATATACATGCTCATAATGCATGAAACACACATATGCATTACAAATACACACACACCAACACACACTTAAAAGAAACACACACTTACCAATACAGACATACACGCACTGACCAACACAGACACATACACACACACCACCACAGACACACAGAAACACACACACACAGAGTAACATACACTTATCATCAGCACAGACACACACAAAGTAACACACACTTACCAACACAGACACACACACACAATTATCAACAGACAAACGGGTGGTGTAGAGAGGAGTAGTGATGGAGAGCTCTGCAGCACCACCTGCTGTCCGGAAGTGGTTAAGCAGCCCTGTTCTCCTCCCTCCTACCTGCTACAGCTGTTCTGTGATCAGCTCAGTACTCAGCAGTGGCATCCTCTGATCCCCTCCAACCCGCCCAAGCCTGTCTATCTGAAAAGAGCGACAGGGGTGGGGAGACTGGGCCCCCCAAGAGCGTGGGCCCCCGGGCTATGCCCGGGCTATAGCTACGCCCCTGGTTGAGATATAAAGCAAGTGGTTAATTAAATGGCTAAAAAACAAGCAATGTCATTTATGAAGTCCTATTTAAACATTATTTAGGGCTGATGTGGAAGTTCCTACAAAAGCACAGTTCCCTCTTGAGCAGCTTCTACTCAGAAAATGTAGTGGAAACATGCAGTGAGAAAAGAAGTGCCCATACTAATTTTCTGGGCATCTGACATCTTGCTTTTTATGTTCTAGGAAAAGCTACTACCAGGCCTGTATTTAGGCATAGGCCTACTAGGCCTGGGGCGGAAAATTTCATGGGTGCGGCAAATTTTTGGGCGGCCGCTGTGGCGGTTACAGAGGGCCCACTCTCATTCCCACAACAATGAAACTGAATGCCGAGGGGAGAGCTCGGGCCGCTGTAAAAGTCTCTTACCTCCTCTTGCAGCGTTGTGGCGTTAAATAACGCCACGACGTCCCGTGGTGATACGTTGCCATGACAAAGTGAGGTCACATGGTGTTGTGTTGTCATGGAAATGCGTCACAAACGTGATGTCAGAACGCAGAAAGAGGAGGAGGTCCAGGGCGGCAAAAAGGTAAGTGCCTATGGGCGGCAAAATTCTAAAACCGGCCCTGGTTACTGCAAGTTGGGATGAATACAAATAAAAAACAAATCTTCACCCATACAGTATCTACAAAATCATGATCTAAGTGTCAGGGCTTAGACTTCCTAGCCTCCTCATCACCGGGTAAAGAAGATAAAAGAGCTTGGAGAACAAGCTTCCGTAGAGGAGAAGCTGCTGCTCATTTTAAGAAATTGGTTCGGAAACGGTATAAGGCGAGAGTTGCTGCAAGGTGTACCTAAGAAGCTGTTAGCTTTTACAATGCATTATTTTTTCCATGTTGTGTCTATGTGCTGCACTGTAAATACACAAGCACTATTAATGGGAGATACCCTATAAGGTTTTGTAGTAGTGGCATTAATGAAATGTCCATGAAGCTAAAGATGTGCCTGAGATTCTCTAGTGCTACAAAGAACCACTAACAGACCTTGAAAGAAAGTGATGCTAAAACCACCCATCCGAAGAACCATTCAGGTCAAGATAACATAATAGATAGATGTGTTTGTATGCAACCAGTCTGCATATCATCTTCAGTTGATAGGAAAAGCAGTGTAAAATGGATATAATTTTAATACAGCCAACACCATACAGTATATGTATACTCCCTCACTTGTAATTGGGTCTTTTGTGTCTCTCCTGGTTTCTCTCTCGCACTTCCACTCCCCTCCCCCCTCCTGCGAGATTCATCCACAGTGAAACGTGAATTGAGAAAAAAGTAAAACAAAGAACAGACAAAATTGAGAAGGACACAAAGCTATCCAAACAAAGGAAGTTTAGAAGAGATAAGGAGGACTACGTAAATAATTGTTACAGATCATGGAAAACAAATCAGAAAGAACCCAAACAAGGGAATAAAGGGTCTATCCCAAATGATACACAACAGGGACATCAAAATGTAGAAGAGAATAGGTATTATGGTCCAAACACCAATAAATACTACCACAAAGATAACAGACCCTGGAATAAGAATAAGTATTATCATGACAGAGACCGAAGAGGGTCAAATAGCTACAGAGGGGGGAATTATAGTTGGAAAGGGTACAGTAACAAATCAAATCAAAGACAAGAACACTGTCCCAAGGAGAGAGAAAGAGAAGAGGTTTTTGAGGAGGAGGTAAAACCATCAACCTCAACCTCCTCTTTTTTAGAAAGGAGACAGCAAAGAGAGAAACCAGGAGAGACACAAAAGACCCAATTACAAGTGAGGGAAGAGAACAAATCACATACGCCTCAAAAGAGGAAAATAGAAAGCCCACACCAAGAGGAACGAGAGGAGGGACAAAAGCCGGCCAAAAAACCAAACACTTAGAGAGTGATATGACAGGTATATTTAATTTAAGTGACATGGTTCTGACTAAAGATCAAACTAGTGTGTTGCATAAAGGGTTGGCATTTGCACCCACCAACAAACTCAATACATTTAATACATATATTGATCTAAGTAAATTTGCACGCAACCTAACACTTAAAAAATATTTTCTCAAACAAAACGTTACACAAGAAGTAACTGTAAATAATATCACCACATGTGAACGATTCGTACATTCCCCTTGTAGAAAGAATTCGATCTTCTACCCTAGTTATTTAAAGGGAGGACATATTGATACATTTACGAAGTTGGTCCAAGAGGATTTAGAAAAACTGGGCAAAGATAAAAAATCTAGAACTGCAAAAAATTTGACAAAAACTGAATTGGAAGCAGTAAAAGAACTGTTGGAGAAAAATGACATAGTCATAAAACCAGCAGATAAGGGGGGGGGGTGGCAATCTTAAATAGGAGCTATTATGACAACGAGTCTCATAGGCTACTAGGGGACGTGGTTACATATAAAATATTACCAAACAACCCCACTGACCAATTCAAGAGGGAATTAACAGAATTACTAAATCAAGGTTATAAAGATGGAATCCTTGATAAAACCGAATGGGAATACCTGAATATGGAATCCCCAAGGATTCCAATCTTTTACCACCTACCTAAACTCCACAAAGATGCCACCAACCCCCCCGGACGCCCGATAGTTTCAGGAATAAAATCCCTCACCGCTAACCTCTCGGGATACATAGATATTTTTCTCAAAAACCCTGTAAAACAACTAAAAAGCTATGTTCAGGATAGTATTCAAGTAATAAAATTGATACAAGAGGTGGTGTGGAGCGAGTCATACGTACTAGTAACGTGTGATGTCAGCTCTCTATATACGGTGATTGACCATAAACAGGGGTGTCTTGCAGTACAGGAAGTCCTTACTCGAGGAAAAGAACTAGATCCATTACAGATCAGATTTATAGTGGATTGTATAGCCCATATTCTCACCCACAACTATTTCTGGTACGATAATCAATATTATTTACAAATTAGGGGTACTGCCATGGGTACCAGATTTGCTCCAAATTATGCCAACATCCTAATGGGAATGTGGGAAGACCAATACATCTGGTCTGGACATGAGTATGGAGCAAATCTGGTATCCTGGCATAGATATATTGACGACATATTATTCATCTGGGACGGTAGCTTAGAGCTACTGGATAAGTTTTTGGTACAACTAAACACCAACCCCTATAATTTAAAGTTTACTAACAAATATAGTAAAGTCAACATAGAGTTTTTAGATTTGTCTATATATGTTCAAAATGGAGCCTTAGAAACTAAGACCTATGTAAAAGAAGTGGACGCCACAACTTCCTAATGGGTGATAGCGGCCATCTAGATAGATGGATAGATAACATACCTTTGGGTCAACTACAAAGAGTGCGTAGGAATTGCACTCTGGAACATACCTATCATGACCAAGCACACGAATTGATGACCAAATTTTATGACAGAAAATATAAAAAAGAGGTGGTAGAAACAGCTTACCAAAAAGTAACACAAATGGAGAGAAAAGATCTGTTAACATACAAACCAACCAGGGAACAAGGGAGGAAAGGAGAGAAGGATAAGGTCTCAATTCCATTCATTACGAGATATAATGAATCTTCACACCACATAAGGAGGATATTCCATAAACATTGGAAGATCCTCCATCAAGATCCAATGTTACAACAAATATTGCCAAAAAATCCTGAAATTATATTCACAAAGGCCCCAAATCTAAAACAAAGATTGGCACCAAGTTGCCTAAAGAAAGAGTGCACTAAACCAGTAAGTGTAGCCAAAGGCTTCTTTAAATGCCAAACATGTAGAGGGTGTAAGATCAATCCCAACACACAAAAGTCTTTTAAAAAAGTGACATCACACGTAACACAAGAGGAGTTTGAAATCAAGGATTTCATTGATTGTAACTCCAATTACGTGATCTACATGTTGCAATGTCCATGTGACAAACAATACTGCTGCGGCACAGTTTATTCGAGCATTTGCCCGTTCTGTGCCGCAGCAGTAGCCTGGCGCGCGCCCGAGTGTGACGGGCGCGCGCCGAAGCAGCGGAAGAGCGCCCTCCGATCGGGGCGCTCTCCCTACCGCTGCCGGGTCCGCCGGGTCCCCCGGAACCCCCTGCCGCTGTCCCGCGATCGCGGGACACCAGGGCTCCCTCGGGGAGCCACTGGACACGCGTGCAGGGGGCGCACGCTCCCGATGACGCGTGACCGCGCGTCTATGACGCGCGGCACGCCGAGGGGCGGCCACTAGCAAGCCGGGAGATTTCCCGGCTTGCGGTACCGACCACACTTCAATAAAGTGTGTGGGTACTGTACATAGGGAGAACAACTAGAAAATTAAAGTTAAGGATAGCAGAGCACATAAAGAACATTGAGCGAGGATTTATGCAGCATAGTGTGTCCAAACATTTCAAAGAACATCACAACCAAAATCCTAATGGGCTGAAGTTCTTTGGCATTGATAGAATTCATCCCAATTGGAGGGGGGGGAACCAGGTCATTAAAATTTCACGACAGGAAACGTTTTGGATTTATACTATGAAAACACTCATTCCAAACGGTATGAACATCGATATAGACCTGGGATCCTTTTTAAAGGACTAACACATATCCCCAACTTTTCTCTATGTGCTCTGCTTACTAATTACTCAGCCCTGTGTATTATTGGACACTGAATCTGTGTGTGTGCTCTCTCTTTCAAAATGTCCACTGTCTATGATGATTTTATTTGGAGGCAACCATTGTTAGAATGAATACATTATAAAATGTCAACATCCGTTTTTTCTTTTCTTCAATAATCTTGTTAGTAGGTTTGTTGGGCTAGAGACTATCTTGTTGTAATGATGTTATAGGTAGACTATATATTCTCTGCTTGTATTCAGTAAGGGTGTTGAAGGTGATAGGTGGACATTATCCACCGAATTCTCTAGATTCTGGTTTAAGATCTGTTAGTGTATACTGTATACCGTGCCTCTGATCTGATATTCTTTCATTGTGCAGCTTTCACCGACTCATAAGGTAGACTACCCATATTCTGCCCATTTTCATAGTTCACTGTTCCGTATATAGAAATACTCTGTATTGACTGATATATATGTCAAGGTTTCCATTACTAATAATTATGGAATAGATTACCCTATATTTGTTAAAAGTCAACATCTTATTGACACTCCATCTTAGTACCTGGAATTTATATATTGTGGGCCATAAACTGTTTTGGTTTAATAACAATAAACTAGCTATACGCTTATACACACCATCTTAGTACCTGGAGCTTATATATTGTGGGCCATAGATTGTTTATATACTGGTTCAATAATAATAATAAACTAGTTATATGCCTATGTGTTTAGAATTGTTCTCTATATCAGTCTGCAATAAGATTGGATGTCAATATGGAGGTATAACTACCATATGCCAGACCTATGTATCTGTAAATATTCATTAATTTAATAATGTGTCTTTTTTCAAACTTTTGTTACCATATTATATATTTCACTGTAGATTATTAATATGGATTTTATACACAGGTATAATTTACCACATGAGGTGATATAATTACATATCGAAGTAAGTTGGGAATTAAAATCAATATACATTGATAACCAAGGCATTCATAAACTTTGGGTTAATTAATATGTAACACAATTATAGTTGTCACTATAAATAAATCACTATTTTATTTATTTGTTTGTCACGGTTAGGGAAGTGTAGGTAGAGGGTAAGTCAAGCACTCTTCTTGACATCCCTCTAAATAAATAAAAATATTTAGGTTCACTATTTATGGGAATTATAGTTATTTAGGAGTTACTCTGAAGATACATATCATATGGAAGTAGCTCCAAGTTCTTTTTGCCATCTGTAATTATATTAAATGATCCTGGTATAGGATCTAATTATTATATAAATCTCCGAAATTAGCCCAGGACATGTCTATAGAATTAATAAATTTCTACTTGGGTTATTTGATACAATCCCTATACCCTCTTAAAATGCTATATGATAATATAAACCCTAGGTCAAATATGGGATACACAAATATCATAACTAGATTGACATGATTTGTGGCCATTGCCTTGCTGGTCTCCAATATTGAATCAAGCTGTTTTTAACCTATACAAGCTGGTTAGAGCAATATAACTATTCATGTCTCACTTCAGTACATATGCTGTTATATTAATAGACTTATCTGAGGTGTATGTATATAGCACCATCTGAGTGCAGGTTGCATTGTATGTACACTACATGCTTTGTGTATGCAATTTTGGGTTGTGATTATTCCAATAATACAAAACGAAAGCAATGTTTGGAGCTACTTTGTAGCAATATATTTAATTGACAAAAGGCAATCATTAACCATGTTCCGTGTATTTAATTGAGTTAATTAAGAATGAGCCAATCACTGTTGGGGAGGTATATAAATACCCTGGTAGGGATTAGTGAATCATTAGCATCCCCTTACGAAGCCCTCTGGGAGAAACGCGTAGGGCCAGCTTGTTCAGCAGCAGTGAGGAGAGACACGCCGAGAAGCCCCTGTGTGACTTTCACGCGGAGTTCCGGAATTGAATCCCTGCACTGACAGACAGGAAATATCGCGAGAGCTGGGCCGCGTCACTTGCAGCGTCACACGCCACGGCCGATCACGTGGTACGGAATTCACAGAGACTGCAGAGAGGACTGGTAACCGGCAATTCCACACGAGTGTGAGAGACTCGCTAAACACTCTCTACTGCTTGTTGATTTCTCACAACATGTGAGTTGATTACCTAGATTTTAATAAGTCTTTTTTAGATTAAAACGATTTTACACATATTCTGTTCCCCTCCGTTATTTCCCCTCCACTCCCTCTTGTATGTATGTAATGTGTATGTATGTAATGTGTATGTATGTAATGTGTATGTATGTGTAGCCAGGTCCCCCTTGCTCTAGTTGCCCCCCTTCTGTCAGCGCGAGCGGCGTGGCACCTGGGAGTTGCGGCCGGTTGCCGGGGACGCGTGCGGGGCGGTTGGTAGGGACGCGAGCGGGCCGGTTGCCGGGGACGCGATCGGGCCGTTACTAAGGCCGCGGTCGCATCGCGAAGGGTCCCGGCGGCTCGGGAAGCAGGGCGCCACCATGGATAGTGCGGTTGCGCATGCGCAGGAGGCCAGCTAACGCGAGAGGCCCCAGACAGCTCGCGCATGCTCAAGACAGTATGGACAGCCCCCAGGGTGCACAGGGGCAAAGCCACATGACTCCAGGGAGCCAATAGGGCTGCAGATCTCCCTAGGAGGGAGATATACATTTTGCGGGGTTTTGCACACGAGTAGTTGATGACTGGAGCTGCTAGGGGAAGGAGGTAAGGTGCAGGGGTCTGTGACTCTCTGCACTAGGCCAGCAAATCCCCTAGGCCCCAGATAGCCCTGAGTCATCCAAGCTGAGTATTGTAGGGACAGGCCCTAGGTTAGGGACCCTGCCCCAATATATATTTGCTAGGAGTGTATCACGGACATTGCTCGGATCGCTAAGAGGGAGCTGGACTATCAGCCACGGAGGCCCAGCTAGAGTGACTGAGGCCTACTGGCAGCAGACAGACCCTAACTACGGAAGAGACGGTGCGGAGCTGTACGGTGATATTATCCGCGCTGGAATTCACCCCACGCGTAGGAGGATATCCCGACGGATCCAACCCCAGTGATATAGCGGCACCCGTGGCTGGAGCCCGGGCAGGTAACCCACAACTCACGTGCACCAACAAGGCCTATCACCAGACATAGTGGCTGCGCAGTCACACACACATATTGGTACATGACTTGGGAGTGCGAGACATTGGGTTGGGGTTACTGGACACAGGGTGTGGTCACTTTGGGGAGGTGGTAGCGTCCGACCGTGACGCCTAGAGGTGGTAGCGTCCGCCGTGACGCCTAGAGGTGGTAGCGTCCGCCGTGACGCCTAGAGGTGGTAGCGTCCGCCGTGGCGCGTAGAGGTTAGCGTCCTGCGAGACGCCGTAGGCAGTGTCTCTTTAGAGAGGGACACTTGTTGATTTATAAAGTATGTACATGTTATGCAGTAAAGCCAGTTCTGTTTTACCTCTGTTCGCTTAATGTGATTGTTTCCTGTGAGGGCCCCCTCCCACTCCGTTGGGATCCCTCCCAGGTGGAGGCGTTGCACCACGAGATCGAATAATATGTATGTACCCCAGGCTCCCGAAGCGGAGGCTTAGGCTCCTGAGGGCCACACAGGTTGCACCGCAGGTAGTAGCGTCTGTATTCACAGGGAATACCCGTTACATATGTAATGTGTATGTATGTGTATGTATGTAATGTGTATGTATGTATGTGTATAGAGGGATACCGGCACCTCATAAAGGGGCCTGTATCTTGGGAAGCAGGGGGTCCCTGGACCTGAAACCAACGCGTTTCAGCTCCGGAGACCCCCTGCACATCTACACTATGAAAGAAATTTATATTTAAAAACATTTTAATAAACATCAATACACGTACCACTATACTACTCAATGAGTACAGGGTGGGTATAGTCAGTCCGGGGTGGGTGCTTAGGGCTCACGGATGGGTGAAGGGGGTATTAGCCCTAAGGATGGGTGTCTAGACCTTGCGGGTGGGTAGCGGTTGGGTTAACCCCTTTATTACCTTAGCGGTATTAACCGCTAAGGTAATGAAGGGGTTAAGTCCCCCCGCAACCCCCCCAGCAAGGCCTAAACAGCCACTAAGGGCCAAATTCCCCCTTCACCCACTCTCGCTAGCCACAGTAAGCCTGGCATGGGTGTTTAACCCCTTCATTGCCTTAGCGGTTAGTCGCTAAGGTAATGAAGTTGCTGTAAATGCATTTTTCCTGCATCGGATGCATGCCGGGGGGCTCCGGTGCTTATATCAATGGCTATCAGCTCCGTCGACCCCTGGCATCAATCCGAGGCAGGAACAGGGCCTGATTTTTTCTAAGTCCCGACACATCGCAGCTCATCGAGGCATCTCCCCACCAATTTACCTAAATTTTGAGGTAAATTGGATTTGGGGAGAAGATCGCCTTTTAGGGCTGCGATAGGCGGCGACAGCCGACTCGCGAGTACTAGAATCGCGCGAGTTTATGATCCTTCCGAAAATGGTCTATAAGTGGCTGATCGCCGCTCAATTGGCGATTTTCTTTTGATCATAAGATTTTGCGTCGATACAGGCCGTTATCGAGCACTTATCAAGCCTTACTGAATACGAGTAGCCATTTTGGTCGATAAGTGCTCAATAAGGGCCTTATCGAGGCTTTCTGAATGAGGCCCACAGTCTCTTTACACAGCAGTATAGTGTTTGTCTTATCTGTTTCTGTTGGTTTCCAGGTAGTTCCGTATGGACCCTGTGAGAGTTCAGAGAATCCCTTCTCTGTAGTTCCAAGGTTATGGACAGGACATCCCTGCTTCAGCACGGTCTCACGTCCTTCCTTCCTCTTCCTGGGATTAAGACCCAAACAGTCCCAGCAGACTCCGCGACCATCATCCAGCGGTTCTAGGGGACTGTTCCAGCTTCCACAGCTTGGGAGAACTCTTTTCTGTCCCCCTTCTCTGGGAACAGCAGTCTCTCTCAGCATGGCAGCTCCCTGTGTCTGCTGTTAAACATTTCCTTGTTCATTCAGCAGTTCATCCTGATTATCTGCATCTGAACTAGCTACTCTAAGGGAAATTAACTCTCTGTACACTGGAAAGTCCCATAGCTTCCCCATTCCAGCACCTAGAGACAGTGATTGTATTATAATACATACATACATACTGTACATACATGCATAGTGTGGCTAAGTGGGTGATATCAATGGCGCCAGACATAGGTGACCCTCGGTGGTGTGGTACCATATGGTATAATAGTACTGCAATCTGTAAAAACTGTATATCTGTTTCTTCCACTGTACCTATGATCCTAAGTACTTAGAGAGGATGGTATTTGTTACCTTAGACTGTCATGTTTGAAGATGGTCTTAGCCTGGTTGATGGGGAGATCAACGTCTTTAGCAGGGGGAGGATGAAACCAACTGTGTGATGCAAGCAACACACTCACACTGCCCCCTGGCAGGTTCCTCTCCAGTGTGATATAGCCATTTGACTGATGATGGACCTAAGAGCAGCCAGTAACAAAGGCTGTGGAAGTGGTGGGACTAGGAGGGAGAGGATCTTTTAAGGGGGCGCGCAAGACACGTGTGAGTTGAGATCTGAACGAATATGAGAGTGACCGGGGCCCGTTTGAGTCCTGTTGAAAGTGAGCAGAGAGTTGCCTGAGTGAGGACAATACATTGTGGCAAGAGGCCCAGCGGATCCACGCCGGGTAGCTGCATGGAGCATGTAGCGCTGTCAGAGGGGATCCTCAATGGCTGCAGTTAAAGTGGTACCGAAGCACCTTTGTGAATTACAGGCCTGCAACACTTTAGTGCAATAAGAGCTCCCACAGTGTTCGGCCACCATCACATGATCCCATATACCCAGGATTGGGTGGCCCACTCCCAACTGACACCGACATACACCTGTGCAGTGTTGTTGTAAAGTAGTATGATATATTCTGTATTATGAGTGTAGTGATCCTTTGCTAAGGATCATGAGGTTCTTAAGATTGGGTAACAGTTATATAAAATCAGTAATACCACACAAGCCGTGTCATTATTTTTCCACCGTCTGACCGTAAGACTGTAAGACATAGCAATCTCAGGCCCGTATCTCAGCACCAGGGTGTCAGTCTGGGACTTAGAAGTAAGTGTTACAAGTGCAGTACAGTACAAACAAAATCTGGTACTGTTAAATGTAGGGCATTTAATCAGTTTCTTTACTTGGCTATGCTTAAGAAATCATACATTATTTTTGCGTCACGAAAACAGCAAGAAGAATAAAGTTCTTGTTTCCTGAAGAAATTAGAAATAAGTGATTTAGTTGACATCATAATCCGAGCAAGGAGAACAATGAACATATTGTATGTGTAGCAACAGGGACAAGTTATATGTATTAGATAATGGGGTAGATCCACAAAGCTCTGTTAAATCAAGGCAAATAACCTAGGTAGCGGAGAGTTTAATGCTGCCTCGTATTAGCCATATTCTAAGGAAGATGCCAGGTAAATATTGCAATGCAATGCAATATATACCTGGACTCTGCCTTCACCAAAAAAATATTTCATTAACCCCTTGGAAGCCATAGTCGCATTCCTTCATGGTCACAAAGGTAATGGAGGGGTTAGTACAAATACCCTAACTACTGTACCTTACTACCCATTGTATGTCATAGAAGTACAACCTCTATGGCATACAGGGGTTAGCCACTACCCTTAATCCACCCAGGTGGCCTAAAATCCCTCCACGGGCATTTACCCCCATAATCCCCCCCCCCCCCCCCCCAACAAACATAACCCTCTCTCTACAGTACCGACTATTAGCCCTACTTGCCAAATGTGGCTAATAGTGCTAACGGCCAACACAAACTCTTTGTGAACTCAATGATGGATATTTGTGGTTGTAACCCAATGAGCTGTATAAAAGTGTGTAGTGCCTGTTAATGTACAACTTGAAATCCATTTGGGGGTCACTTATCAAGGTCGTTTGACTGAAACATTTGGCAAAAGAACTGCACCCAATTTACAAAGAAAAAGGATTTGGATTTTTTCCCCTATAAATCTGGTTCCTCAGTTTTGCAGCTATGAGATTTTGATAAATAATCCATTAGGACCACTTATGAATACTAACATATTTTAGATTGCCAAGTCATGATCCTCGTGAACTATAAATTCATTTGACATCCTTTTTTTTTTTTCATTCAATTTATCCGTGCTTGACATTTGTAGTCACATCAAAGAAACAAGTAGATACTTAAAAAAGAAAAGGAAGAAAACACAACTCTAAGGAGCTCATGCTACTAGTATAAACGTTCTTAAAAAAATCGCCGGGCAATTTAAATCGCCTGTTTATTGAGCGCTGCTATCACGGTATTCGGAAAGCCTTGATTACCTGTGATAGCAAAATTCCCAAAACGGGCGAGTAGCCGGCGACGTGAAGATCGCCTCTCTGAGAAGGGCTTACCCGGCGATTTCTTTCTGCTGCAGAGAGAGCTGCTCAGAGAGAGCCGCCTCTCCATGCGCAAATCACGCCCGAAATTAATGTTTTTTTTAATATAAATGTTATTACTAGTATAGAACAGCAGGAGGTAACGGAGCAGAACTGGGTGTATTTCAGGTCCAGGAGGTCCCTGCTTCCTGAGATACTGCTGCGGCAGAGTTTATTCGAGCATTTGCCCGTTCTCTGCCGCAGCAGTAACCTGGCGCGCGCCGGAGGGTGCCGGGCGCGCGCCGAAGCAGCGGAAGAGCGCCCTCCGATCGGGGCACTCTCCCTACCGCTGCCGGGTCCGCCGGGTCCCCCGGAACCCCTTGCTGCCGTCCCGCGATCGCGGGACACCAGGGCTCCCTCGGGGAGCCCTGGACGCGCGTGCAGGGGGCGCTGACACCCGATGACGCGTGACCGCGCATCGGTGACGCGCGGCACGCCGAGGGAGTGGGGCTAGCAAGCCGGGGCATCCCCCGGCTTGCGGAACTAGCCCTGCTCGATTTAAACGTGTCGGTAGTGTACAGGCCCCGTTATGGGGTGCCGGTATCTCCTATGCATTTTATTCCCACGGTCATGTGACGCAGGACATTTAAATGCATAGGAGATACCGGCACCCCATAACGGGGTCTGTATCTCGGGAAGCAGGGGGTCCCCGGAACTCAAATCAATGTGGTTCTGCTTCGGAGTCCCCTGCTAATACACCAGTATTAAACTTTATATTAAAACTGCTGCTACCCACAATAAACATTAAAAACACAACAACACAGATACCCACCTCCTCTACCGCCACATGATTGATACCATAGGCCGAGGGTGTCCGGGAGTCCTCAGGTGGTCCCTGCAGGTGTCTGGGGGCCTTCGGGTGGTCCCCGCTGGCTTGCGGTACCAATCCTGTGGCCTAAAATGTTTTGGCAATACTTTGAAATAAATACTCCCCCCTCCCAGCCCCCTCCAACACATACAGTACTGTAATGGGCAAAATAACTATTATCCAGATATGGATAATTTGCCCATTATAAAATAAAACATTAGCCAGCCAGAACAAATCAAGTAAATTAACCTTTCTACTTACCCCTGCCATCATGAAGGGTGTCGTCATCAGCATACTGCAGGTCCATGTCCTCCGTTGCCAGAAAGAATACAAGAAAAAATAAAATCCAATAGCCCCTAACCCCTTAATCACCTTAGCGGTTAATAACCACTATAGTAATTAAGGTGTTAACCCACCCTTCTCTGCTACCCACCCGGAAGGCCTAACCACCCACTCCGAGCCCACTATACCCACCCTCTACCCATTGATTGGCATAGTGGTGCCTCATACCCATATAATATGGGCATGATAAGCCACTATAGCAGTTAATGGTCACCCTAATAAAAAAACATGAAGGCCAAAACACACAATAATAAAACATATACACAAGCACCTAAACACCCCAATTGAAGAAATAAAAGCACTAGACAACCAATTTAATAAATAAAAGCACTAACCAACAAAACAATGAATTAATTTTAAACACTAGCCAACAAAACAATTAATGAATTTAAACCAGTATCCAACACAACAAATAATTAATTTAACATGCTAACCAATCCTAAAATGTACTAAAAACAAGCCATCCAAATTCCAAACAATTTAATCGAAACAATAAGCAGAAATAGGAAAAATAACAATCAATTGTAAACAAGCATTTGCCAAAAATGCATTGGCTGTCACTGTATTTATCTGTACCCTAAAGGGGCACAGATTAATACATTATTAGTGAATGGGCAATCACAAACAAAAATAGCTAAATACAATGAAAAAAACGGAAAAAAAGACATTTACATACATTTAATATTTTACTTACCTTTAGAAGTCTTAACCCTATGAATCCTATTGTATCTGAAATCTCTCATATATCAACATCATCACCCGCAATCCAACGCAATCCACCTTGAAGACCAGTATCAGGAAAAAAAATCTTCTTTCTTTTATCTTCTATCACCGTCTTCTTTCTTCATCTCTCATTATTTTTATCTTTTCCTTTATCTTCTATCTTCCTCTGTCAATCCAGAGCCCCATGGTAAATCCAGAACAGGATATTGTCTCATCGGCTTCTTGAGGTAAAATGAGACGTACAGGGCCTGTCACGTCACATTTTATGGTGAGATCGTACAGCTCCAATCCAATTGGACGCTGTATCATGTGTCTGGCTCATATTTTTTTTATTTTTTAAGGATGTAATGTCATCTCCAAGGGAGGCATGTCCCAGCCTTAAAACCACATGGCTATATCACATGGTATTACAGCCAATGGGATTGAAAACAATCCCATTGGTTGATGTACCATGTAATAGGTTATATTAGTTCAAAAGGATGTGAAATCATCCCTTAAAGTGACATTTTATTTATTTATTTACTTCATTTATGCTGGCTAATGTTTGATGTGTTGGGGAGGGGGGGGAAGGAGGAGGGTGTATTTATTTCACTGTTGTTCCCCAAACATTTGGGCCACATGGCTGGTACTACAGGCCAGCGGTGACCCCAGACATCCGCGGGGACCATCTGAAGACCCAGTACACCCGCAGGGACCAGTCAAGTACCCACAAACACCAGCGGGGACTACCTGAAGACCCCTTTACACCCGCGGCCTCTGGTATCAATCATGTGGGGGTAGAGGAGGTGGGTATTAGTGTTTATTGTGGATTGCGGGGGTGGGTGAAGGGGGTATTTGGCCCTTGGTGGGTAGCAGGAGGGCTTAACCACTTCATTGCCTTAGCGGTTAGTTGATTGTAAATGCATTTTTATTGCATGGGATTCATGCCGGGGGTCTCCAGTGTTGATATTAATGGATATCAGCTCTGGAGACCCCCGGCATCAATCCGATGCAGAAAAAAAGCATTTTTTTTTCTCTAAGTCCTGTTTCGCCGCCTCTCCGCAACTTTTCACAAGCCTCACGCTAACTTTTCTTGGCGTGATGATTTTGGGAGAAACTCGCCATTCTAGAGCCGCGATTAACCTCGATAACCTAATCGCGGCTACAAGAATTGCACGAACCTGTCGATAAGTGGCTTATTTGGCGATTCATGCCTTTATCGCTCATTTATCGAGGCTTACAGAATCGCAGTAGGCATTTTGGCCGATAAGTGCTCGATAAGTGGATTATGAATGCTTATAGCATAGGCCACTTAACCTTTTCGCTACATCTTCAATGTATGCAGTTCCTTAAGCCAAACTCAACCATATAGATTGTATAAGATTGTCCAAGCTCAGTCCACATCTCAACATTCCAACTTTCCTATCAACATTCTAGGTTTTCAATATTTATTATTGTAAAAGAACTTAGTGGTTCTGATAAGCAAGGTAAGCCAAAAAGAGCAGGGTGATGTCCCGCCAGCATTTAACCAAAGGGGTACCCTCCGTCGGCCACTTCGACGAGACGGTAAGTTTTAGGATAGAGGGTTAATTTTAGGGCTTTTAGTGGTTAGCGGTTAATTTTAGAGGTTATAGCAGTTAGAGTAAAGGCTAGGGGGTTCAGGTTTTTGGGGGAACGTGAGTATTAAGAGTTTAGAATTAGGCTGTTGTAGGGTAACCGCTAAGGTTAGGGACTTACAGTACCTTAGCAGCGATGTGAGCCACGGCTAAACATCAGCGGTCAAGTGACCTAGATCGCTGTTCTAATTTGTTACATTTATTTCAACCACACATTATAGATGTTGCCAGGTCTCCTGTGGCGTCCCAGTCCTCCTGTTTCCCCTCCCCTTTGCCTTCTGCTCCGGAGGTGGTACTGCAGGCTGTCACAGCGAGCGATGGGCTGGCCGGAGGCTCCGGTGGCTTACTGAGTAGGGCGCCGCAATCTTGCGCCTGGCTCGCACATGTGCAGATTAGCAGCCGGCGGCCATCACACAGTTGCGCATGCGCAGTATGGCTGGCGCACGCAGCTGCAGTATAGGATAGGCTCCGCGGGGACTACACTTCCCAGCAGCCCCGAGGCATGTAGTCACATGGGCGCAACAGGCAAATAGGGCGGCCACTATCACGGGCAGCCAGGAAGAGGTTTTGGCGCGCTCAGGGCAGATAGTTAGTCGGTGCTGGGACACAGGTAGGGGAGGGTGTATGAACAGGGTGTCTGTGGCCCCTGCACTAGGCCAGTTACCACCTATAGGCCCCAGCTAGGCCCCGACTCACCTACTAGTATTGTGGCAGCTACAGGGACTGGCCCTTAGGTATGGACACAGCCGCTTTAGATGGTTATCAGAAAGGGACACAGCTACAACACTGTAGAGCCTGTGAAGAGTGGTCTGGGCTCAAATCTCTTAGCAGCATACCAAGACTATCTGTACAGTAAGTGGGACACTCCAGCGGGATACCACCCACGCAGAGGAGGACCCCCAACAGAAGCATCGCTAGATTGTCGGATCCTGCAAAGCTACCCATCAGCGCGCCCGGGTGCTGGAGCAACCAACAGGTACCTATATCTTTAAGTGCACTAACAAAGTACACACACCATAGTGGCAGCACTGACCACATACAAGGGTGGGGTTGTTATTCTTGTGGACATCATGGTGGTTGGGTGCCCAAGAGCCCCTCAGGTATGGTGGACACAGTGTGGGTTACACGTTGGTGGGATAAGGCCCTGCACGGCGAAGGGGTTGCTGTAACCAGTAGTATTATAAACCGCTTGGCACTTCTTATTTATATGTTCTTTAGTAAAGGTTATTATTATCATATACTGTGTGTGGATATCAGTATTGTGTTTCCTGTGAGGTGTTCCTCCCACTACGTTGGGATCCCTCCCAGGTGGAGGCGCTGTACCAAGTTGTATTGTTATATCTCACCCCGGGCTCCCCGTGGCGGAGGGTTAGGATCTCCGTGAGCCAACAGGTAAAGTCAGCACCCGTAGACTCTTTACCCTAGGGGGAAAGAGGGTTACATATAAGTTATGGTGGGTAAAAAAGTAAGAAGAAAAAACCCCTCCAACATACAAATACTGCAAATAAAAGTAGCACATTCACATCTCAGACAGGTCTGCAACCATGCTTTTCCCCATTATGTCTTAGTATATACTGCAGCCAGGGATTCTGGGAAATGACATGCAAATGAGCACAGTGTCACCTTTCACTCCATGCTAATGTTAAAATGACATTGTGTGCTCATTTGCATGTAATTGACAACATGTAATTTCCCAGAATCCCTGGCGGCAGTGGAAGCACTGTATGTTAGGAGATAATGGGGAAAGGCAGGTTGCAGACTTGTCTGAGACATGTGACGGGGCTCACAAGTTACTTTTATTTCACATATAGAGTATGTACTGTATTAACTTATTTTATGATATTATTCTATTTATTGTGTGTATGAGTGGGGCGGTGACCCTATTACTGTCAGTATTACCCCTCTTACAGCAATACGCAGGTGGAACAAGACCAAACAAGATCAAACGCCACAAACTCCAGTGGCTCATTGCAGTGGTTCTCAATCACCGGTGGCAGTAGGTAGTGTATCCAAACACCAAGGACAGAGAACCCAACCAACCCAGCCATCGTTGGACTACACTGCAGCCCCGGGGGCAGTGCTGCCGGGCTATAATTATTGCAAAAAAAAAAAAATGAAAGATCACAAACTGTAATGTGTTGTTAATGAGATATTAGGGATGGGCAGAGTCTGCTAGTGAATAATCAAATGAGACACATTGCAAATCAATTTCATATAATAAAACTTTAGCAAATTAGTTTAGCAATGCTTAGCTCATCTGGTCATGTCAAAGACAAAAATAGCTACTCAGCAGATCAGGGGAAAAAATCCCCAGAAGAAACCCATTTTCTGTTTTGGAAAGATATATGTACTGTGTATATATATACTGTGTATATAAAACCTATATTTATCAATATATATATATTTTATTTTTTAAATCTAAGAGAATTTAGTAAGTACTGTTAATGTTATTGTTTATACTGTAAAGTTACATGCAGTGAAAACTTGATCCAATATGCTGTGATTCTTCTTCCCCAAAGAAGATGGTTTTAAATGTTGTAGAGCAAGGGAAACAGTTTTGCAGTATTTCAGAATGTTTGTCTGTGTGTCTCATTATAGATGCTAAAACTAATTTTTCAATCAGGTTTCCTAGGAACCATTGGGTTCACCCGACATCCCTAAAGGGTTCCCAGCAATTTTCAGGTAATGACGCGATATTAGAGAGGGTTGGGGTTGCTTACAATGCATCTGATCTCAGCCACGCTTTTTAGAGAGGGTTGGGGTTCCTTACAATGCATCTGACCTCACACGCGCTATTAGAGAGGGTTGGGGTTCCTTACAATGCATCTGATCTCAAACGTGCTATTATGCCCAGCTTATACTCACAACGCTGTGCGACGCAGAAACAAACGAATGAATGGCAATGAATATGCACATGGTGCGCGCGACCAAGCACGACCAACCACAAGATTCTTGGCATGACAAATACATTTGTCTTTGCCACGCGATGGCAGGGTCACATGCATGGTTCAGCCAAAGAAGGCGAACCGCTCACGGACACGCCTCCGCCACGCCTCCCTATCGCCTGAACATCTCCATCAGCACAGTTCACACATCACTCCAGCGCAGGTGTGCACCATGTGCACACGCTCCGTCGCGCACGGTAAGTATAATCTCAGCCTCAGAGAGTGTTGGGGATCCTTACCATGCATCTGATCTCAGACACGCTATTAGACAGGGTTGGGGTTCCTTACAATGCCTCTGATAACAAACGCGCTATTAGAGAGGGTTGTGGTTTCGCAGATATAATTATAGTGTTCCTTAACCAAAAAAAGTTTGGAAATCACTGCTATAAGACCTAGAAAAAACAAACCTTGGAAGGATTACGTTATGTATTAAAATAAGGCAAACGGTTATGGTTTGGATACATTCTATTTTGAATTCTATGATTTATTACAATTTCTCGAAGCAAGTCGGCCATTGGGTGTTGTACCTGGTTGGTTAAATATCTGGCACGTGAGATCATACTGGTGACATCATAAGACTCAGATAGCTATACAGTTTGCACAGAAAGCAGGTGAAGAAAGGTGGATAAGGCTAGGAAGGCTTAAAGGATTGGGGACATCATAAGGTATTAAAGGAAAGGGCAGGGAGGGAGAGAGATGTGGGGGTGGGGCGAGAGAGAAGGGGGTAGCGGGGGAGGATAGGCAGGAGGGAGGAGGGATGAGGTTGGTTTCTTAGAATTATGTAGCCGGTGTGCAGGTTCGTTGTTGTGTAGCCGGGTCAGGGTTAGAGAGGTGCGGATCATAGGGGTCACTAGCTGGGTCAAGGGTAGTAGAAGTCAGTAGAGTCAAAAAGCAGAACAAGGCAAGACAAGGCAGAGTGCTTGCGACCAGCACGACATCACAAGAAGTTTATGCTCAGCCAACTTCCTGGTGGAAGAGGCTGAGCCTACTGTAAATAGCAGGGGCGACGAATCAGAGGCAAAATTACTCCTGCAGGCAGGAGAGAAGCTAGAAGCAACCAGGTGACTGGAGCTTGACGTGGGTAGAGCCTGCGCCCGGTCATCACATTATGTTTCCCTTTTGCAGACGCACTCTTTCTCTCTTTCTCTCTCTCTCCAGTTAACAAGTAAAGGATTAAGACTCGCATTGTGAGATGCTAAGTTTTGTACGGTTTATGTACATTTGTTTATATGTTTCATTTAATTATTTTAGAGTATATTTTTGGAAAATACAATTTATTGAGCAAACAAATGTAATTGTTATTCTTGGTGGAACGCACTTATAAATAAGAGGAACACTCTTGTTGGCCCAATAAAAGGTATCTATTCCACCTGCAACAATCATACTCCTCTCCAGGACCAATAGGCCAATACGCCTTACTACTGACCCAGTTAAAGAGCGAGACCAGTTAGCAAAATTGCGCGATTTGGTGCATTTCTGCTATTTGTTTGTACTGACAGTTACACAAAAACAATAGCAAACCGCACCATAATGCATTCTGTAGGTCATGGCAGAGCAGAGAGAACATATCCAGGAGTGAGGTGTGAGTTGTACTGTATGTAGGGGCATTGTTATGTAGCGTTTTCTAAGCAAGGACAATGATTCTGAATTTGATTCTAAAGGATATTAGTAGTTAGTGCTGGGATTTGCATAGTGGAGTGCCAGAAGCGGAATTAGTTAATTAGTGGAATCAGACTTTTGGTCGCGGTCATTTTGCCCGCGACCGTGCCAGCGTTGGCCTCAGAGCCACCCTTCACCACAGCCACTCTGTGGCTGAACACTCAGCCACCGGCTGCTTCGGCAATAAGGTACGTTAATTAAAGGTTCTTAGCACCTTGAAGGTTTTTTCACATAAGTTAATTTAATGGGTTTTAGCGTTTGAGGTAGGGGGTTAAGGATATGGGTTTTAGGGTCAGGGGTTGGGTTTATAGGGTAAGGGCACTTAGGGTAAGGGGTTTCTGGGTAAGGGATTTCAGGATAAAGGTTTAAAGTCTTTAGGGTAGGGGGTAGTGTTAGTATTAGGGGTTAAGATTAGGGTTTTTTAGGGTAAGGTTAGGGGCTTACCAAGGTGGTGAAACGGCCGGCAGAGGGAGGTCCCTATGGTGAGGCGAGTGGCAGCTATATGCCGGCAGTGACTTGCTCGTGGCAAAATGCCCATGACCAAATGTCCTAGACAGGACTGGACCGTAGACAGGTGGTAAAGAGGGCATTCATTAATGAGGAGGCTGAAGTAGTTGAGGCTGTGACACATACAGTAACCTCCTGAATGACAGACATGTCTTGACACCTAGATACTTGAGGGGTTATGTACCAAAGTTTCCCAGCTTCAAAGCTAGGCACTTTCATCTGGTGCAGTATTTAACAACGAATGTTGTTCCAGTTGTTCAGGAGACTTTAATAAATGTTCATCTTTGCATCCTTTCCACGCTGACACCTTCCATATGGGAGTAACCTTTGGGGAAATATATCCCAGTAGTGAGAATAAAATCAGAAAAGCTTGAAGACTGCTCATGGAAACCTTGGAAGACCTGTACGCCAGAACAAAGGTTTCTATCAGCTTTGCCTGCTACAAGGAAAGTCATTATGGGTTTATGGGGTCATATCAAACAGAAAGCTTTCACAGCAGCGTCTTTAAATAAAAAATATGATCTGTGGTCAGCAAGCAAAACCTTGATGTGTATTCTGGAGCAATTGACCTTCATTTCATATCCTGGCTACAGCATTGCTGATGAGCATTAAGTTTAAAACGTATCTGTTATCACAAGTGAGAAGTTAAAATCCTAGCAGCAGCAGGCACGCTGCAACATTTACAGCAGTAATAAAGTAATAGAAATGTGCTAGTAATCTTTGTTGTTACCTGTTATCAATAATTCTCTAGTTTTTAAAGTTTGATATTAGGGGGCAAATATTTGCTGATTCCTATTCTTTTTTTATGCAATTTGCTTCACCACTTATCGTAATTTAGACTCTTAGTGCCACCAATGGGTCTAATGTGGTACTGCACCTTTTTTGTCATATTGGTAACCTACTATCCTTTATAGTAAATACTGTACAGTACATTAGAGACTATGCAGTTTGTGGCATATTCAATGCAAGCAGTGATACAAAGTACTGTACATTTGTATTACCCAGTAATTCCTGGAATAAGTTTAAATACTGAAATACTTTCCAAAAGCTAGATTGATTTTAAATAGAACGTTAATAGATCCTTAATGCAACAAATATCTTGAACAAAAACATTAAGATACGTACCCTACCTTATAAGATTTTTGTTGTTGTTGATTGTTACTATACATTTCTACTTAAAGAGTTAAAACTATCCATACAGATGTGTCCAGACTTACAGGTTTTGATTCCGCGATCGCGTGCGGGTGCCGGACCACAGTGCCGGATCATAGGCAGTGCCGCGCTTGATCACGCCCCAGAAACAGAAAGCGGCCTGGGAGAATTATATATACACTGGCGACACACTTTATTCGAGCTCGGCTAGTCCCACGAATTCGGGTATACCCGGGTGTATTGAGGTTTGTGACTGTTTTCTGCCCGAGTGCATTGGGTTATTTTCCAGGCAGGGATTGAAGCATTTTATTCCCGCTGGCTGCAATACTGCACAGTATATATATATATACTGCATTACAATTCATGAATTTATGCCATCTGGTAGACACGCGAAGCATTGCAGCCTATTAAATCCTAATCATTATCATTTAACAGATCAGCCGCCCGTCAGCCAGGCATGAACCCAGGCTGGGAAGGCAAACGCAACGGGGCTTGTCAGAGGTGAGGAGCGGCGCATTCCAGGTATCTGCCAGGTACATACTGGGTATTTGCTCGAATAAAGTGTGTCGGTGCAGTACATATATATATATATAGATATATATATGTATATCTATATATATATATACAGCACATACATACACACATACATACAAAAAGGCGACAGAAACTCAAAATGCAAAAATATGACATGTTATAACTATTGTTAAATTTCAAATTTTTGCATTTGGAGTTCCTGTACCCTTTTTGTCTTTACGTTTACCTTTCGGACGGTATGCACCTGTAACGGTTGTTCCCTCTAGTATGACCCAGCCAATCTTATATTGGCCCGTGTGGTCTAACCAGCCCCATTACATGGTCGTGTTTGGTGGTGCACCTGTTGGCAACAGGACTCTCTAGTCTCCCGCATTAGGTATTCGGGGATTGTCATCAAGACAGGTAGCTGAGGTAGTGTGTGCGAGTCCTACATATATCACGTGCAGCACCTCCACCTCATCAGGGTCTATGCATCCGCAGGAGATGGCCCTGATGAAGAACTCCTTCTTGGTGGGTGCCGTCCACTGGAGAGTAACTTCACACTCACACAGTGGGGGTATCTTTGAACAGGGCATCTTTATTGTTGATGTATGGGCAGCTGCCCTCACAGCCAGCTGTCCTCGCCGCCATAGTTCTATGCTGTCCCTTTGCCAGGTACGCCCCCCAATGGAGTGGGATCCCCACTCCCCATAGGGAGATCACCCTTTGCCAGATCCCTGGACACAGTGTGGCTCTTCTCAAGATTAATGTAGAAATGGAGCACTAGTTACTGTACTAGTGAGTCCTTCCTTCCCAACAACTCAGCACCCAGCAACCAACTATGGGCAGTGCTGTGCCTTATATACTTCAGGAGCCGTCACAACTCTGATGTCACTAACTGTGGCACTCAGGAGCTTGTAGCCACTCCCACCTACATAGGGCACCCACCAGGGTGTGAGGGCAAACCTCCATGATTACTGCTGGCATTCCTGTAACTTACCAGGTTTACTGCCAGCAGAGGAGACAACTGCAGACCATTTTACATGCATGGCTACACCCCTATATAATAGTTATTGAATATATACATCAGAGAGTTATCTCGCTCTCGCCCTCTCTCATCAAGAAAGAACCAATAGACCATTTTACATGCATGGCTACAATCTCCCCCTGGTGAATCCCCACCATCCCGGCTGGGACCTAAATTTGGTGTACCTTTTTCCAGGAAGCACTGTAAAATGAAACACATAATTAATCAAACAACATTCTTGTGTCATAATTAACAACCTCACTATTCTGTCTTCCTAATAATAGTGGCGAGCATCTGGTTTCTTCACCTCCCATCCTGCCATATCGGTCACGGTGATGCTATATTCCCGGGGCAAGCCACTCTCGGGTCTATATACAGCCTTGTGCATATATATACTGCGCCCGATGCTCCATACTCGCACTAGCTGAGAGATCCTCTCTTCTGCTCTGCGCCCAGTAATTTTACCCCTTTTATTGAGCATGTACAACTCTATGTCTTCTCTGAGCCATCTATCCCTGTGATCCTCTATCTCCTGCATGAGGGGTTCGGGGACATAGGGGTACTCTAGCCCATGTGAGTTTTTATACTTAGCCACAATGGCCCTTTCTGCTCGACTGGCCCTTATCAGCTTAGTATTTCCCGCTCTCCCTGGCAACACCCATGACAGGGGTTCGTCCGGTTCCACTGGATCCTCAAGCCCACTGGGCCCCAATGGCTCTATTAGCCCTCGACTAATATTGTACCATCGGGCTTGTATGGCTTGCAACCGCTCCTCCTCTGTAAATTCTCCCTTGGCCCACCAATAGTCCACAACCCCATTTCTGAACCGGGTCCTATCTAGCCAGGCTGCGTATCCCTCAAATAAGGGGGCCCACCACAAGGTCTCCTTAATTTCTTCCTGAGCTGACTCCACTGACTCCCCCTCTTCTAGCTCCCCCCAGGAGGACACTCCGGATGTCCCGGTAGACCGTGACTGCGATCCTACCCTTTTGGGCCTACTTTCTAGGGTGACACTTACAACGCTTAGGCCATCACTAGACGCGGACACTTGCCGCGAATACCTCCCACCCACGAACCATCATCAGATGTACCACAGTCCAAGCCCCCCTCAGTCTGTTCCTCCGACGTGACCCAGGAACTCCCTGACATCCCTAAGCTTGAAGTGGAACCAAAAGAAAAGGGGGCTGGGGCTTTAACTAGGGCCTTGGGTCTGACTAGGGCCGGGGTTTGGGCATAGGGCTGGACAGTGGTTATCCGCGGGGCTTCGACCCGCTCTTCACCGCTACCTTGTCCGGTGCCACCGCATGGGCTCTCCGCTTCTCCAGTCTCATTGCTCCTCAGCTTCCGCGTCGATCGCCCGCTCCTCTTCAACTTCGGCGATCGGCTGACACTGCTCGAATGAAGTGGGCGCTGTCATCTCCCCATCAGGTCCGCTCTGCCCACCGGAAACGACATCCTGACATGCACGTGTCTCGTCGCCATCTTGGGTTGGGTCCTCAAGCGAGACCTCTTCCTCCACGACTACATCCGGCAGCGCCTTTTTCCGCTGTGGCACCGCTTGGGCCTTGCACCGTCCCTCCTCCGCCGTTGCCACTCTCGGAACCTGGCAATAGCAGGGCTTTGCTTACCGCTCTGTGGTGTTGGGGTGGATCTGCCGCCATCGGAACCGCTGGTCACCACGGCCGTGGGACTTCGCCTCTCGGGCAGCCGCTGCACGGGCGACACTCTGCTCCGCTCACTTCCGACACAGGTGAGTGGCACTGGTTTAACCGTACTGCTGCTGGTGTTCCCCAGTGGTCGGGCCATCATCGCAATAGAACTGGTGGTGTCCTCGTCTGAGGACTCCAACTTCGCGTTAGGCCGAGGCATTCCGCTCGGGGATCGCCGGTGAGCCCCCTTCTTATCACCGCGTCGGTGGTCAGTTTTCTCATCTGGCTCGGATTTAATAGTCGGGCCCGATCCCCTTTCTCCGGGATCAGCAGACTCCCTCCAGAGAGCGACGGGAAGTTCCGCAGCCAGCATGGCAATATCTCCCGCGGTCTCCACTGCCTGGATCGGTACGAATATCGGCATTGGCCACAGGTATTGCAGGCCACATTGTGCGCATCGCGCCGTAGAGCTCACAGCACCGTCCGGCAGTCGACACTGCAGGCACAGGCATGCCACCGTTTCTATACCCGCCACTCGGAGTATCAGGAAGCCTCCTGGGGCCGAGTAGGGATGGGTAGATATCGGTGACCCTTCTTCGGATTTGCAGGCCATAGTCACTAGAGGAGGCACTCTCACTAGTGGTCTATTCAGCTTGCTGGCTCCTCGCAACTGAAGTGCAGGGGCTGGTTTGCCAACCCCTTCCCCAGCTAACTTCATCCGCATCCGCCACAACC
Source organism: Ascaphus truei (assembly GCA_036426205.1). Classification (NCBI taxonomy): domain Eukaryota; kingdom Metazoa; phylum Chordata; class Amphibia; order Anura; family Ascaphidae; genus Ascaphus; species Ascaphus truei. The sequence continues at coordinate 276,139,301 of CM071569.1, forward strand.
GGAAACCACTCCCCCTGGTGGAAACTGGAGGGAGGTTCCTCGATTTAGTCTCATGACCCAGCACAGGGGCTGAGTTCGTCATAGTCCATGTGGGCGCGGCTCCAGCTTTCGCGCCATACTCCCCATCAGGGTGGAGTTTTCACGTTGACGCCACTCGTGGCCAACTCTCTGCAAGTTGCGCATTTGCAATATTTTCTGCAACGGGCCCACGCGGTCTCCCAGGGAAGCGGGAACCACCATTTTGGTTAGCAATGTCACTCTTGTTATCGGATGAGGTAGCGTTTAACTGTTTGTACATCGAATGACAAGCCAGTCCATTAGATTCCTCATAACTCAAGACAATGTCCTCTTCACTGTTCTCAGGGTTACTACCCCAAGGTCCTAGGCAGGACCAACACAGTGCAATCACAGCTTTCGCACCATTCCATAACAGGTTCACAAAAGTCTCTTCTGTAGCTTGTTCTTCCAGCAGGCTCACACAAGTCTCCTCTGTAGCTTGCACTTCACATGCACACATGCCATGTGCGCTCTCTCCTTCAGCCTCCGGTCGCCATCTTGGACCTTCCGCACTGCATAGATCCTCCATTCTTGCGATTGCCATGGGGCTACGGTATATTATTTTATTGTACATGGAGCTCCTCTCTGCGGGGCAGCTGCCACACCGATACAATAAAAATGCCTTGTGCACCACCTTGTGTACCTAATGTAGATCTGACTCGTGTTTGCACTACCTCAGGCTAGGCTCACTCGCTTGGTGTCTGCTGTATCTCCTTCCTCCCAGTCTGTGCTCCCTATGGTAAGTGGTCTGGAATGGACTAGAGTACTCTGGCTCTTCCATACAGTACTTTGGGCATCTACCTATTGTTGGCTAGCCTAGCGCAGACCTTTTCCAGGATTCCTGAACTACGTTACCAGTTTATCCCTTTAGGCGTCCTACCACTAGCACTACCTCAAAGGACTCGGACAGCTATAGCCCGGCTCCAGCCCCACTGAACCCCTTGCAGGATCCCAGGGCGTCCGTGCGGCCTGCAGCTCCAGCAGCTCCCCTGACTACCCCTGGCTTCTTCCCACGCAGCACAAAGTGGAAGCAGACACTTTCCCTGTTTCCCAGTGTGCCTAGCAAAAGCCTGTCCTGTTGACAGGTATCTCAGCAGCGCCTCCAACTGTAACGGTTGTTCCCTCTAGTATGACCCAGCCAATCTTATATTGGCCCGTGTGGTCTAACCAGCCCCATTACATGGTCGTGTTTGGTGGTGCACCTGTTGGCAACAGGACTCCTGAGTCTCCCGCATGATGGTATTCGGGGATTGTCAATCAAGACAGGTAGCTGAGGTAGTGTGTGCGAGTCCTACATATATCACGTGCAGCACCTCCACCTCATCAGGGTCTATGCATCCGCAGGGAGATGGCCCTGATGAAGAACTCCTTCTTGGTGGTGCCGTCCACTGGAGAGTAACTTCACACTCACACAGTGGGGGTATCTTTGAACAGGGCATCTTTATTGTTGATGTATGGGCAAGCTGCCCCTCACAGCCAGCTGTCTCAGCCGCACATAGTTCTATGCTGTCCCTTTGCCAGGTACGCCCTCCCAATGGAGTGGGATCCCCACTCCCCATAGGGAGATCACCCCTGTGCCAGATCCCTGGACACAGTGTGGCTCTTCTCAAGATTAATGTAGAAATGGAGCACTAGTTACTGTACTAGTGAGTCCTTCCTTCCCAACAACTCAGCAACCCAGCAACCAACTATGGGCAGTGCTGTGCCTTATATACTTCAGGAGCCGTCACAACTCTGATGTCACTAACTGTGGACTCAGAGCTTGTAGCCACTCCCACCCATACATAGGGCACCTCACCAGGGTGTGAGGGCAAACCTCCATGATTACTGCTGGCATTCCTGTAACTTACCAGGTTTACTGCCAGCAGAGGAGACAACTGCAGACCATTTTACATGCATGGCTACACCCCTATATAATAGTTATTGAATATATACATCAGAGAGTTCTCTCGCTCTCCCCCTCTCTCATCAAGAAAGAACCAATAGTGCGTTTTTTTTTCCTAAAATTCACCACAAGGTAATTATCGCACTCCACGGTAAGAAATATAAACAAGCATTTGAAAAATAGCTTCTACGTGATCACATACATACTGTACATACATACACACACATACACAAAGAACTTTGTGAACCCCAATGGTAATTATGGAAATTCCGTAGTTTTTCCATGATAACCTTCTTGAATCAATTCCAAAGTGCGGGGAAACAGTTTCAGGTGAGGAGAATATGGCTTGTGCAGCAAACACACAGACAAACAATGTCTTCAGAGTGCAGATCTCCTTTAAGACAGAGATACAAAGTACAGCTCTACTCACAAGTTCATTGTGTATATGTTTTTGTGCCCATTTACGTAAAGGACTGTGTGCATTAGTCTTGAAAATGTAAATAATGTTTAAAGGTGTTTTTTATAGCTATTGTAGTAAATGAACTACCAGGACACCTGCAACCTCTCGTTGTTATTATTATTATCGTTGATTTGTAAAACGCCAACATATTCCGCAGCGCGGTACAGCAGGGGCACAGAGTGACATCAATTGCCAAAACAGCATGACATAGAAATAAGGACAAACAAGCGCAAACAGGTGCAGACAGTACTGAGGGCCCTGCTCCAGCAATAAACATGCAAAGAACAGAATTGTTTTACGTTTTCAAATACTTATTTTCCATATATACAGAATCCATTTGTGTATGTGTGTATGTAAATGTGTGGGGAGAGAGACACGGGAGAGAGAGAGACGCAGGAGAGAGAGACGCGGGAGAGAGAGACGCAGGAGAGAGAGACGCGGGAGAGAGACGCGGGAGAGAGAGACGCGGGAGAGAGAGACGGGAGAGAGAGACGCGGGAGAGAAGAGAGACGCGGGAGAGAGAGAGAGATGCAGGAGAGAGAGACGCGGGAGAGAGAGAGACGCGGGAGAGAGAGAGACGCGGGAGAGAGAGACGGGAGAGATAGATGGGAGAGAGAAAAAAGAGAGAGTTTCCATATACGGACATATTGCAAACTAGAGATCAGCGAATGCCTTTAAATATGGTTTGCAATTTATTTTAACAAATTTTTGTGTGATAGTGCTCAAAATTTTCAACAAATTTGCCAGCATCACCCATTTTTGGGAAAATTGCAGTTTTGCAAAATGAGTTTTGCAGCTTGTCAAACTTTCTTATGACCCTTGAAAATGTTTGCGCAATTCGTCAAAAAAACAGGAACAGGAAAATGATGCCTGGATCACAAACTCAGCAAAAATGTTCCACAGCTCGATTACAAATGTATGTGCTTTTAAGTCATACAAAATATATCTCCAGTACATGGTTCTGTAACATTACTGTGCTAGGCTGATCCTGTTGCAGAGATTTATAGTAAATGTTCTACAGACAAATGAAGCAGACTTTTGTGGTCTCATTATGCAGGGCCGCCGACAGGGAGGGATAGACAGTAATGATCTTCCAGGCTCGGTGAGTCAGGGGGCCTAGGCCCCGTCAGTCAAGGGTCACTGTCAGTGGCCGTGTCAGAAATTTTTTTTTTTGGGATCTTGCCTTCCACATGCGCAGTAACGGCCCGGCCGTTGCCATAAGTGTGCTCGGCCGGTGCACTTGCGCAGCCCCCCCTACCTTGCCGGCACTCTGTCCTGGCTGTCCACCGCGGGCCGTCTCCAGGCTCCTCTTCTGCCGCCCAGTAGTGGTGCCGCAGGCCCACCCACGTGTCCTCCCTCCTCCAAAGACACCAAGCCCTATCGAGGCCTCCAGATCCTCTATCCTCTGATCCCCCCCCCCCCCCCCTCTACACCCGGCCCTTCCAGCAGACCATCCTCAAGGTAAACACTTAAGGGGAAGGGGGGGGGAAGGGGGGAAGGGAAAGTACACCTTCGCTACAGCCTGGCTGGAAGTGCTACAATCAGGGACGATGTAGAATACACAACAATAGAAAAAAGAAGAATCCCCTATAACGAGAGCACTCTGAACAGATCTATTCACTGATAACACCAGAGGAATCTAATGATGTCATGAATTGATCAATTAATTAAAATAATCTTTATTAGGAGATACCTCAAAATTAAAATATTGCAGGTAAGTGAACCTATGCCTCCTCTGAGGCTTGCCTCTAATCTAAAGTGCGAATTTAAAAATGGAGTGGGTATAAGCTGGGGTATAGAGCCCCAATATAACGTATAAGTAGGACTATAAAGCCATCACGTATAGATGCAGAAACACACCTGAATAAGTGTAGCTAAACACCAGACTCTGAATGGTTAATAAGTGACCTGTGCAGAGTAATGAAAGGATCTACTGTCATAGAAAATCTCAATGACTGCTGCACTGTGGGGGTACAATGCCTGTGGCCAAATATGTAAGTGAATGTCAATATGTAACACTCATATCAACTCCGGCCTCCCTCTTTGCAGATAGTGCAGTATAGTGTGAACACATTAGTGCACACTTCAATAAACGCCTAGATCCTTGTTAAATGAACATATGTGTTGGAGCGTTAATATCACTCTTTGTATAAATATTTGTTGTAGTTAACCACATATATTTTGTCACACAGTGGAACATTGTAGCTCCTGTGCAGTTTAAACCTCATGTAAACACATATTTCAGTCTCAGAGCTAGGTAACTGGTCCAAATGACAGACTCAATATGTCTGACAAAATGTCTCTTATTTAACCAATATAGTAAATATATCCAGATAAAAACTTTTGATTGCTGCACAAACTTGATAGTTAACAAAAAATATGTGACTGGACAGAGTGACAGACTTGTAGTATCAGAAGCAGTGTCTCCTTGTCACAATGATAACTGTAGTGTAGCAACAAACGAATTAGAATTGGGAGGTATGGTACAATAAACCTCACAAGTACATAGCAGTGTGTTCCATGTGTAGCCCTTTTTCTGAACCCTCCCAAAGGAACACCTGCGGCTCCAGGAGATCTGAGCCTCCGCTAGCTGGGAGCCTGGGGTAACACTTATACTTAGCGCAGCGCCTCCACTTACCCAGGATCCCCGTGACGTAAGATTCCCCTGGGCAAGAAACATATAACACCTTATGATTGTAACTGGTTTTTACTGTAATAATGCAATGTAGCAATAACACATAACATGTACTTATACTCTAACGGTATAACCTTAGTGGCTGCCCACTCATCAGGAGCAACGTCTCCGTCCCCTCACCGCGTGCCCCACACACCGTGTCCATGTATAGTACTATTGGTATAGGCTCAGTTCTTTAACCACTCGCACAGTGTTCCTAAAGAGTTACGCCTAAGGCGGGATCAGCGCCTGTTGACCGGTGTTGGTGCACTTGTTGTTATAGTACCTTCCGGTCACGGCGGTGACCGGTACCTCTTTGCAAAGGGTCAGATGAATTAGCGGTCTGCCTCCGGGGTCTCAATGTCCAGCCGTCTGGTCCCAGACGACTCGCCAGCAAGCCTGCTCCGCACGCTCGTCCCTTTGTCCCTAGCTGTCTACACAGTAAAGGTGATGCTCGCTACCACTATGGCCGGCCCTGCAGCACCGCAACCTTTGGTGACTTCAGGGAACACTCCTAGGGGCCTACGGGGTAGCCTGTCCTATGCAGGTGGGTCACTGACCCCCTGCACCCACTCTACCTCTCCCTTCACCACCCGGGTCCCCTCTGACTAACTCAGCCTAACACCTGCAGTAAACACACTGCACTCACACAGTACCTGCAGCAACCACACTGCACTCAACCGCACTGCTTGCAGCAAACGCACTGCACTCAACCAGTACCGGCAGCAACCCACTGCACTCAACCGGTACCTGCAGGAACCCACTACACTCACACCGTACCTGCAGCAACCCACTGCATTCACACGGATACCTGCAGCTACACTGCACACACACGCTGTGCCTACTTGTCAGCGCTCACAGCACTTCCAGCCGTGACACTGACAAGACTGCACACTCACACCTAAGGGCAGGGTTCCTAACCTAGGGTCCGTCCCTCAGTACTTACCCACTAGCCTGGTGGGGATTGGGGCCTGCCTGGGATCTGGGGAACCTTACCTGGTATAGGAGCCACTTGCTCCCTACACCCTTCCTTCCCCTTCCTGCTCCCAGCTCCAACTGCCGTTCCTAAGCCCGCGAATTGTATCTCTTTCTCCCTGCCTGAGAATCCTAGCCTCTCATTGGTTCTTCACATCAGGTGACTGCCCAGGAGCTCATGGGAGTTGTAGTTTCTCCACGGAGCCTCTCTGACTTAATCTGCACAGACACACAGCTCAGCTATTGCATCAGCCACTGCCTGTCTCACCCTGCTCTGGCACACTGCAACACTGTTGCAGACACTCCACATTCTTCTCACTGAACAGAATCAAACACCAACTGAACACACACTGAACACACATATGAGGTTCTTACCACATCCTTACACATGTACAGTATCCAAACAGTTCAGTTTTTATCAGTTTCAGAGCTGGGTAACATGGACAGAATGACAGGCTTAATATGTCTGACAAAATGTCTCTAAGTTAACCCATATAGTAAATATATCCGGATAAAAGCTCTAGATTGTTGCACAAACTTAGTAGCTTTTATTTGCTGCTCTTATGTTTATCAGCAAACACTATCATGTTTGACCACTTGATGCCCCCAGAGACTAAGGTCTTATAGGTCCCTGCTGTGATTTTTCATCTGACAGCAAATATTATCATTTTTGACCACTAGATGCCCTCAGAGACCAACAGGGATTCACTGTTAATTGGCCAAGCAATAGGAAACCTTCTTATTGCCTTTAAATATCAAGGGATGCAGGAAGCTCATCCAGCCTTGACAAAGCCAGTAGCGAAACGTACGTCGGCAATTGGACGTACTGACGTCATTGGGAGAGGCGCAGAGACTGCCTGCCCTCTACCCGTAGCACTGCTGTAACTTTTATAGGAACTTAGCTCCGCTTTTGAGTACAGGCTGTTTACTAACACGTCTTTTTTTAACTTAGGGAGGGGGTATAACGGATTATGGGATTTATGTTTATATATGTTGTTATATGAGTTCGTTACTATACCACAGTTACCATCGTGACATGGAGACACGGCGTCAGACATAACTAGTCTGTCACTTTGTCCAGTCACACAGTTTTTTGTAAGCTACTAAGTTTGTGCAACAATCTAGAGCCTTTTCCTCTTTGTTTTATTAGTTCCAGAGACATCAGTGGTGCTGGGCACACACACACTGGTCACTTTTGCAGCTTTCATCTGCGGGTACGTCTCTCTTCTCGGGACCACATATGCTTCATCATCATATGGCCTGAAGGGACACTGTTTTGTATGGTTATGTACATTGAAAAATTGACACTTGACGGCGGCCATTTTAAAACCCCGTTTTTTTTTTTGTTTTTTTTTGTTTTTTCCACACCCGACGGGGCAGACTTTGCACAACACACGTAAGCTGTAGGTGCTTTACAATCTATGAACCTTCTGAGTTTTTCTTAGGACAACTTCTTTGCAAAAATCCATTTTCACTTTCTTTTTTACCAGACTGGGCAAACTTTACTCACAGCACTTGATAGCTGCAAATTCACTCACTTCAGCAAAAGGCATTAGCTTTACACAGCAATCCTTTCATACCCGATGGGGCAAAATTTACACTCAGCGCTTGCTAGCTGTAACTTCCATGCTTCAGCAAAAATCATTTTTTTCCCGCTTGAGTTCAGTGTCTCAACACATCTTCATCTACTGACCCCCAGAGGCGTAGCATCCCACTTCTGACACCACCTGTGGCAGGACAGCCTCGCGGCGGGGTCAGTAAGACACTAGACACGTTGGGAAACGTTAAACTATAGTGGTTTATTAGCCACAGCAAAATAAAGTACGGGTGCACTGTCCCTTTAAAAAAGTACTTCCTAGAAATTAAAGCCTATTCCCGTTAGGGAAACTAACTCACTTCTTGAGCCCTTACTAACAGGACAGCCAGCTAATCTGGTTATGCCCAAAACATATGCAACACAAAGTATAACCAAAAAGTGTAATAATAAAGTCTTATTTGTTGCAGCTCCAGTAGCAAACAGGAACACGGTTCCGGGGAGCAGGCTGTGTCCAGCCTCGCAGTAATGTTTATCTTTATCCTGGGTTGGGGTCCCAGCAGCAAAGCTCCTCGCAGGACTTGGGGACCAGAGCAGCAGCTGCTATGGCTTCCTAGCCGGGAGAGTTCTGTCCACCTTCCTGTGGAAAAACAAGCTCACCTTGTGTGAGCAACTTCCTGCTTTTTAAACCTGCTGTCTCTCAGGCCTCCTGCTTAATTAGGCTGCAGGTGTGCTTCTTTCTGTCTGAGGAGATTAACACTCTGTGAACTGGCTGCAGCATCTCTCCATTCACTGTCACTGCCTACTGAGTCAGTGACTCTGTCACACCGGATATAATTACTATATGGGTTAACTTAGAGACATTTTGTCAGACATATTAAGTCTGTCATTCTGTTCATGTTACCCAGCTCTGAAACTGATAAAAACTGTCACTCTGTCCAGTCACATATTTTTTGTTAACTATCAAGTTTGTGCAGCAATCAAAAGTTTTTATCTGGATATATTTACTATATTGTGTAGCCCCCTGTAAACAGCACAGGCTATACCTATCTCCCTTCTACTGTGGTAAGTCCTGTTAAGATCAGGTACCAGTAATCATCATGGGTTTTCCCCCTTCATAGCCCTGCCCTGAGTGGTAGATGCAGGCCTGGACTCTGCTGCAGGCGTGAGCAAGAGGGGAGGTTCTGCTGACATCACGAGAGGTGGGGCTAGCTCTATATTTAGCAGCCAACTCCTGTGAGTAGTGTTAAGTTATGCCGAGAGTCTGGAGTTGCCGGTTATGTTATGCCGAGAGTCTGGAGTTGCCGGTTATGTTATGCCGAGAGTCTGGAGTTGCCGGTTAGTTATACTGAGAGTCTGCAGTTCCGTTAGTATGCTGTGAGTCGAAGAGTCCTGCGGATCGGTCCGAGGAGTTGTAGGAGACCGCGGTCTCACCTGCGTAGCATGCAGGAGTAGAGAGAGGAGTGGAGAGATTCAGCTCCTTTAGTAGAGCTGATAGAGTTATAGACCTGGTGGACCAATGCCCCTCACCCCACTGCCTGGGGTGATTGGGAGAATCCAAGCCCCGCCGCGACGATAACCTCGGGGATGGGCCACGGGGTATTGAAGCCCTAGCCCAGACCATCCTGTCGGAGGAGAGACTTGGAGGGAAGAAGAGGAGGAATTATCTGTGTGGAAGGAGAGCGGCGAAATAGAAAGCCTTTGCTGTTGTTGTTGCGGCTACTGGAAGCCACTACCGTTGGGAGATTGCTGATGTGTCAATAAAAGAGACTATCCTTTATTATCAAAGACTGTGTGTGAATTGGCAGCTACTACCCTGGGACCCAAGGGGTTATTCTACACAGGTCCTGTCCCATATTCCTGGGAGTATAGAAGATGGAGGCGCTGCACCACTAAGAGATCATGGAGGCTACCACCCCAGAAGCGCAGTCCTGGCTCCCCAATAACATCGCGGGAAGCCCTCCTGTTCCTCACAGGTATGCACCACACCGCATGTAATCTGCCCTCATGCACCCTAGACACCACCGTAGAGTCTGGGGGAAGGGGGGAAGCAGGGTTACAATTGGTTAAATAAGAGACATTTTGTCAGACATATTGAGTCTGTCATTTTGACCAGTTACCTAGCCTTGAGACTGAAATATGAGTTTACATGAGGTTTAAACTGCACAGGAACTACAATGTTTCACTATCTGTGTGACAAAATATATGTGGTTAACTACAACAAATATTTAAACAAAGAGTGATATTAACGCTCCAACACATATGTTTATTTAACAAGGATCTAGGCGTTTATTGAAGTGTGCACTAATGTGTTCACACTATCTGCAAAGAGGGAGGCCGGAGTTGATATGAGTGTTACATATTGACATTCACTTACATATTTGGCCACAGGCATTGTACCCCCACAGTGCAGCAGTCATTTAGATTTTCTCTGACAGTAGATCCTTTCATTACTCTGTATAGGTCACTTATTAACCATTCAGAGTCTGGTGGTTAGCTACACTTATTCAGATGTGTTTCTGCATCTATACGTGATGGCTTTATAGTCCCACTTATACGTTATATTGGGGCTCTATACCCCAATTTATACCCACTCCATTTTTAAATTCGCACTTTAGATTAGAGGCAAGCCTCAGAGGAGGCATAGGTTCACTTACCTGCAATATTTTAATTTTGAGGTATCTCCTAATAAAGATTATTTTAATTTATTGATCAATTCATTACATCATTAGATTCCTCTGGTGTTATCAGTGAATAAATCTGTTCAGAGTGCTCTCGTTATAGGGGTTTCTTTTTTCTATTGTTGTGCATCCTCAAGGTAAGTCTGTTTTTTTTAAATTATGTATTGGGGGAGTTGGGATCTTTTAAAAATGTATTGGGGGTGTGGGGGTCTTTTAAAATGTATTGGGAGGAGTGGTGGGCTTTTTAAAATGTATTGCGGCTAGCGGGGGGGGGGTTTTAAATGTATTGGGTTGAGTGAGGGCTTTTTAAAATGTATTGGGGGAGTGGGGTTATCGGTCTATTTCATAGGTGGTTATTCATTAAACTTCTTTAATACCGATCAGGTACTATAGCAGAAAAAGTTCAATTCAAGTCATTTCCATGCAGTAGTGCCAGATCAGCATTATCAGAGTTTAATAAATAACCTTATAGTATGAAAGGTCAATGGTGTTTTCCCGTGAAAATATAAAATGTACCACTAGATGGAGCACTAACGTTGTCTGTGTCAGGAGCGCTTCCTACACCCATTCCTGAAATCTGAGAATAATTAACTCTGACTGCTGCAGATTAGTGTCTCTCTCTCTCTCTCTCTCTCTCTCTCTCTCTCTCTCTCTCTCTCTCTCTCTCTCTCTCTCTCTCTCTCTCTCTCTCTCTCTCTCTCTCTCTCTCTCTCTCTCTCTCTCTCTCTCTCTCTCTCTCTCTCTCTCTCTC
>CM071569.1:276150351-276395655 GCA_036426205.1 Ascaphus truei
TCTCTCTCTCTCTCTCTCTCTCTCTCTCTCTCTCTCTCTCTCGTCTCTCGTCTCTCGTCTGTTAAAGTTAACGTTGGAATTAACCCTTTTTTAGCTCGTGGCTGTACCTGCTGTTTAGTGCTAAAAGCTGGAAGCCCCTTACAGCAGGTAAAAGACAATTATATGGCCTTGTCCGGGGGGCTGAATTGGGCCAGTGTGGCTTCCTGCAGTATCTTGCCTTAGCAATATAGGAAGCCAATGCGAATACCCTGGATTAGACCAAATAATTTAGCTATGACCTGTGTATTAAGCCCTGGGAAGCCATAGTAACCATAAAGGCATGTATAATGGATGCCTTCATGCCCACTATGGCTTCCAAGAGATCCATTTATGTATTTTTTTTATTGGATAGGAAGATGCCTGGTACAGTATATATTGCATTGCAATATATACCTGGCATCTTACCTATTCTATGGCTAAGGCGAGCCTGGCTAATGATGCGTTATCTGAATAACACAATGTTAGCCATATGCAAGTGAGCAACCTAACAGTCGTTCGTTTTGCAGGAAGTTAGCTTTGTGAATACCCCAGCAGAAAAACCAGACGAAGGTGAACCTTATAAAAGAAAAAACACTACATAGTGCAATAATGTATGTACAATGAAGTAAATAGGTGAAAAGCTCCCAATTGCAAACTCACAATGTGGTAGAAAATAAGGAGCAGAAAATCCAACCGTGGCACAGATGGTTCCAGGCCGGAGCAGGTAGGAGGACTTCCGATCTCAAAGGAGAGAAACACACACCATAGTGTAGATGGTAACAAAAAGCATTTATGCCAAGAAATAAAAATGGAGGCTTACAATATAGAAGAGATAACACAGCAGGGTAAGTCAGATACAGCAGGTGATACGCTGAGTCGCGACCTCAGGGCTCCACCTCACCAACACCGCTGCACGTCTCTTCCGTATCCACGCTAGAGCAGATACGTCACTTCCGGTCTTCCGCCCCGCTGGAACTGACGTCAATGGATACACCAGCGCAGCCTCTCCCTCTCAGTCTGTTCTATGAGCCACGCTCTACGCGTTTCGCCGTTCTGGATGACGGCTTCGTCAGAAGTGGCTACATCCTACTAGATGAGTCAATATATACCCAATATATATATATATATTCTTTCTTCTTTTTTTCCAATATATATATTTTTTTTGTATATATATATATATATATATATATATATTATATGATATATATATATTATATATATATATATATATAATATATATATATATATATGGAAAAAAAGAAGAAAGAAAAGAGCGCCCGATCTAGTGTAATTCAGTTTTAAAAGGTTTTAATAACATGAACAGACAATTGCCAACTCACACTTTGTCAGAATTAAAATGAGCAATTTATGGGACAAGCCCATGCACCACGTGACGTCCAAGTCTCAGAGGTCGTTCATCTGCATTACAATTTAGCTGCTGTGAATCTGCTCTGCTGTGCAATATGCTGCCAATACCATCTCTCTCCTTCACCTATGAAGGGATGGAGGTAAATGCTTCTGGTGTATTCCACTGATTGTGTAGCAGGAAGCAGGATGCAGGAACTGACGTCTGTGCTTCTGGAGCTTGAGCTGCTTGGCCTCCGTAGTTTCCTGTACCACGTGACCCTGTACGTATTTCATCCGTCTCAGCGGATTTCATCAGGGAATAATCACTGGTTGTGTTGACTGACTATTTATACCATTGCAATCTAATTAATTATGTAAATGTCAGTCAACTTCTATCAATTACATTTAAATAGAAAACATCTGTGCTAGGTGTTCCAACTAAAACGCAGAATATTTACAAGGACAAATGAATGATATAGTTTATACTTAAAACTACACATATAAATATAAATAGCAAGTTTCAACCATATATATATAAATAAAACCACAATATAAAGAAATCACAATATAAAATAGACAAATAATATGAATAACATGAATGACATATATTCTCAGAATTGTCAATTCTGCCCATGAGTTAATTCATCCTGTTATAACTTTGCTACAAGATTTATACAATGAACTTAATAAATCAATTAGTAAAATCACATCATAAGATGTATAAGAAAGGCTTAATTAACATTTATTATATAGTATTAGTTCAAAAATGGCAATAGAATAGATGAATTTTGATAGTTAATTTTGTAAACTTTTTTCCTAAATGAAATGATAAAAAGAAATTTCATTAATAGAATATGTTTACGTATATTTATCAGATTGAATGATAGAATTTATTATTTATATCAGTCATCATGGGTTTGTGGGAGGAACTCCATGTTTGGGGTGATGCAGATCTGGGGGCAAACCTAGTGTTCTATGGCCGTTACATCGACGATATTATTTTAATCTGGGATGGATCCATGGAGTGTTTGGAGAATACATTACTATCTTTTAATCATAACGACATGGATCTCAAATTTACATTTAATATGAGCAAAAGGGATATAGTGTTTCTAGACTTGGAATTAAAAATCAGTGAGGACAATATGATCATCACCAAAACGCATTTTAAAACAGTGGCAACTAACTGTTACCTACATAATAGGAGTAACCATTACAAAAAGAGTGACGCTGACCAGTGAAGATTCCCACATGATCGGAGCCCCCTCGAGCAGATGACGTCATTTCCGGTTTCCGGTCTGGGTGAGACGCACCAGTGACACGCACGCCGAGGCGGAGTGGGGACAGAGAGATCAGCTGTTACACTGCTGAGATCCGATTTATGTGATCTAAATGCTTGTATTCTTTTAACACCATGTGAGTGCATTTTATATACACTTACTTTTTATAAAAGATTCTCCATACAGTCTTCACTATGTCCGTCCTTATGTTATTCGTTTAAGGTCTCCAGCACTTACCTTCCCACTAAGACCTACCTATTTAATGGGCTGTCATTTAAAGATACCTCTATGGGAACAACACTCACTCTACACTTGTGAGTATTTAGCACACTGCACCTTGAATATTTATTCACACGTTTATCACAGATATTGCACCATCAGAATTCTTCTTCTGTTTTACATGGCTTACGCTTCCCGATGATCTTCAATCCTTCACTCCTCACGGGATCGAGAGAACGACCCCACACTGGGTTAAGCCGCATCCATATGTGTTTGTATTAATATCACAATTTTTATACATTTGTATTTATTAAGTTATATATAGATATAATTTTTGAGCGCCACGATTGATATATTTGTTTTTCTCTCGCAAGCTAAACAAGCCTACTTTTCTTCACTAATCAACATGCACAAGTCTAACCCATGCCGACTGTTCTCTGTCTTTGATACTCTACTCAAACCACCCTCAGCTGCCTCTCCTTCCTCCATCTCCGCTCAGGACATTTCTGACTATTTTAAGGAAAAGGTGGAATCCATTCGTCAGAATATCCCCTCTGTTTCTTCCTCCCATCCTACACCTCTTCCTAACTCTCCTCCTGCCTTCTTTGACTTTTTTTCCACTGTCTCAGAGGAGGATGTGTTGCTGTTGATCGCCTCTTCTCCCTCTACCACTTGCCCTCTTGACCCCATTCCCTCCCATCTCCTAAAACCTCTTGCTCCTACTATAATCCCTATGCTCACACACATTTTTAACTCCTCCCTCTGCTCTGGAACCTTTCCATACTCCTTCAAATATGCAACAGTCATACCATTACTCAAAAACAGCAAGCTTGACCCTACCTGTCTTTCTAACTATCGACCTGTCTCCCTCCTGCCTTTTGCCTCTAAACTCCTTGAACGTCTTGTATTATCTCGCTTGCTCCATTTTCTCAACACCTATTCTCTCCTAGACCCTCTACAATCTGGCTTCCGCACTGCTCACTCCACGGAAACAGCCCACACTAAAATAACTGACGACCTCCATGCTGCCAAAGACAGAAGTCATTACACTCTGCTCATATTACTCGACCTCTCACCAGCATTTGACACCGTGGACCACCCTCTTCTCCTTCACATTCTCCATACTGTTGGTATTCGGAACAAAGATCTATCCTGGATCTCATCCTACCTCTCCCATCGTACTTTCAGTGTCTCTTCTGCTAACACCTCCTTCTCTATTGATCTCTCTGTGGGGGTACCCCAGGGCTCTGTCCTGGGACCTCTTCTCTTTTCTCTGTACACACTCTCTCTAGGTGACCTAATTACATCTTTTGGGTTTAATTATCACCTCTATGCTGACGACACACAAATATACTTTTCAACACCCGACCTTACACCTGCAGTACAAACCAAAGTTTCTGAATGTCTCTCTGCTATATCATCCTGGATGGCCCTCCGCTGCCGTAAACTCAACATGGCTAAAACAGAGCTCCTCATAATTCCTCCCAAACCTGGCCCTACTACCTCCTTCCACATTACTGATGGAACTACGATCATTCACCCAGTAGCCCAAACACGCTGCCTAGGGGTCATACTCGACTCCTCTCTCACATTCACCCCTCACATTCAAAACATTTCTAAAACCTGTCGATTTTTCCTCCGCAATATAACAAAGATATGCCCTTTCCTCTATTGCTCGACTGCTAAAACTCTGACTCAGGCCCTCATTCTTTCCCGTCTTGATTTCTGTAACCTCCTGCTGTCCGGCCTTCCTGCCTCTCACCTGTCTCCCCTACAATCTATCCTGAACGCTGCTGCCAGAATCACTCTACTCTTTCCTAGATCTGTCTCAGCATCTCCCCTCATGAAATCCCTCTCCTGGCTTCCGATCAAATCCCGCATCTCACACTCCATTCTTCTCCTCACTTTTAAAGCTTTACACTCTTCTGCCACTCCTTACATCTCAGCCCTAATTTGTCGTTATGCACCATCCAGACTCTTGCGTTCTTCTCAAGGATGTCTTCTTTCTACCCCCTTTGTATCTAAAGCCCAATCCCGCCTTAAACCTTTTTCACTGACTACCCCACACCTCTGGAATGCCCTTCCCCTCAGTACCCGACTAGCACCCTCTCTATCTACCTTTAAGACCCACCTTAAGACACACTTGCTTAAAGAAGCATATGAATAGCACTGTGGATATTCTGAACACGATACATAAAGCTTGGCCCCCTGCAGACGCACTTACCAGAACTCCCTCCTACTGTCTCTGTGAAGTTCTCCCTACCTACCAATTAGACTGTAAGCTCCTCAGGGCAGGGACTCCTCTTCCTTAATGTTACTTTTATGTCTAAAGCACTTATTCCCATGATCTGTTATTTATATTATCTGTTATTTATTTGATTACTACTGTGAAGCGCTATGTACATTAATGGCGCTATATAAATAAAGACATACAATACAATACAAAGCAGCAGTTTACAGTTAGACTTATTGTTATTACCTGGGAATTTTTGCAACAACTTTGGGGTAACCTAAAGTTAAAACCTATATTATCACGATTGTAAGTCTCTGCAGCAGAGCAGAGATTGCACTTACTGTAATGGGAAAGTAGTCTCTCAAGTATCTCCAAACCACACTTCTTCTCAGCGTATGACTCCTTCTCCCACCCTTGCTGGGGGTGTCCCAATCCACATACCACCATACTCCATACAAAACACTGATTATCCAGAACCGGGTGAAGAGGAGGCAGATGTAGATGAGGATGCAGGTCTGTGCTATAAGAGAAGCAAGACAGGACAAGGGACATTAGTATCAAACAGTATAAACCTCATTCTTCTTTGCTTGCAGACATACTGTACAGTACTGTACACTCTTCTCCTTGCTGCTGGTCACTCTATAGCAGTGATTCCCCACCAGGGTTCCACTGACCCCTGGGGTTCCGTGGAGCAGTACCAGGGGTTCTGCCTATGGGCCGCCCACACTCACTGTGTGGCCTGCGACGGCTTTCCTGGCTCTCCCCCTCTGGCTCTCCCCCTCGCCCCCCCCCCTAGAGCCTGCTCTCAGAACTGCAGGAGGGTAGGAGCGCGCTCTAGCAGTGCGGCACTTCCGGTGCCTGCTGCAAGTTAGAGTGAGCGCATGCGTGCAGTCCTGCCTGGTATGCTGTTCTGCTGCTAGCTCATCGCCTCCTGCCCTCTGCAGGATACCAGCCTCTCCTTTCACCTGAGGTAGGCATATGGGGGGGAAGGTGGTGATGTGAGATGCAGGGGGAGGGGGGTATATGATGATGATGATGATGAGGGGGGTGCTGGGGGAGATATGAGGATGATGATGAGGGGTGCTAGGAGAGATATGAGGGTGATGAGGGGTGCTGGGGGAGATGATGATAATGAGGGGTGCTGGGGGAGATATGTATTGGGGTGGTGTGGGTCTTTTTAAAATGTATTGAGGCAGCAGGGGTCTTTTTAATATGTATTGGGGGGGTATTTTTATTATGTATTGCGGGGTGGGGTTATATGTATGTAGGTGGGTGTGGTTTTTTGTTATGTATTTTGTGGGGGGGTTGAGTGAGAGTGGGGTAACTGATGGAAGGTAGGGGCAAGTGGGAGGAGAGGGGGGAGTGAGTGAGGAAAAGAGGGAGTGAGACGCAGGGGAGAAATACATGCGAGGCGGGAGGGGGGGAGAGTGAGTGAGATGGAAGGGAGATAAATACATGGGTAGAGGGTGGGAAATAGAGGGGGCTCGTAGGTGTGAACTTTTGTGATTTAGCCCTGTCGAACCTAATATGTATCAGCCAGATAGGGGTTCCCCGAGATTTTTCAAAATACTTCAAGTGCACCTCCAAACAAAAAAGAATGGGAATCACTGCTCTATGGGTATTTCTGGGTCACCTCTTCCCGTTCCGTTTTCTGCTTTGGGCAAAATTAAATTGCAACTGACGTTCTCCCTATTTAACAATGAATCCATGGCATTACCATTTACTCTTACCTATTATAAATTATTCTCTGCATAGAGATGAATAAATCCCAGTGGTTTAACTGTACATTTTTTTTCCAGCCAAGATAAATTATCATCATATTTCAGAAATGGATTCAGGAAGCATTAAAACAACAAAGACAGACATTTAGGGGCCTATTCTATAAGCGTTTATAAAAAAAACTCGCCCGGGTGTTTAATTCGCCAGTTTTGTTAGCGTTGTTATCGCGGTATTCAGAAAACCTCGATTACCTCTGATAGCAAAATTCCCAAAACGGGCGAGTAGCCAGCGGCGTGATCATCGCCTCTCTGAAAAGGCCAAATCTGGCTAATTGTTTTAGCTACAGAGAGCGCTGCACAGAGAAAGCCGCCTCTCCCTGCGCAAATCTCACCAGAGATTGATGTGTTTTAATATTACTTTTAATACTAGTGTAGTTCAGCATGGGGTCTCCGGAGCAGAACCGCGTTGATTTCAGGTCTGGGGATCCCCTGCTTCCTGAGATACAGGTCCCATTATGGGGTGCCGGTATCTCCTATGCATTTTATTCCCACGGTCACGTGACGTGAGACATTTAATTGGTTGGCTAGTGCTTTTACTTCTTGAATTGGGGTGTTTAGGTGCTTGTGTATATCTTTTATTATTGTGTATTTTTGGCCTTGATGCTTTTTTTATTAGGGTGACTATTGACTGCTATTGAGTGGCTTATCATGCCCTAATTATATGGGTATGACGTACCACAATGCCAATCAATGAGTAGAGGGTGGGTATAGTGGTCCCAGGGTGGGTGGTTAGGCCTCCCGGGTGGGTAGCGGGGCAAGGTGGGTTAACCCCTTAATTACTATAGCGGTTATTAATCGCTAAGGTGATTAACGGGGTTAGGGGCCATTAGATTGTATTTTTTCTTGTATTCTTTCTGGCAACGGAGGACATGGACCTGGAATATGCTGATGAGGATGCCCTTCATGATGGCAGGGGTATGTAGAAGGTTTATTTACTTTATTTATGCTGGCTGGCTAATGTTTTATTTTGTAATGGGCAAATGAGCTCCATATCTGGATAACTATTATTTTGCCCATTACTGTGCTGGTTGTGGTGGGGGGGTTTGAGGCACATGTATTTATTTGAATGTATTCCTCATTTTTATTTTGTGCCACAGGATTGGTACCGCAGGCCAGCGGGAACCCATGGGCACCACCTGAGGACCGTCAGACCCCTGCGGGGACCACCTGAGGGCCCCGAGACACCTGTGGGGACCACCCGAGGGCCCCCAGACACCTGTGGGTTCCTCCTGAGGACCCCCGATACCTGCATCCTCTGGTATCAATTCTGTGGGGGTAGAGGAGGTGGGTATTAGTGGTGTTGTGTTTTTAATGTTTATTGTGGGTAGCGGGGGTGGGTGAAGGGGGTATTTGGCTCTTGGTGGGTGGGTAGCAGGAGGGGATAACCCCTTCATTGCCGTAGCAGTAAGCCACTAAGGTAATGAAGTTGTCTGTAAATGCATTTTTATTGCAGTGGACTCATGCCGGGGGTCTCCGGTGCGGATATTAATGGGTATCAGCTCTGGAGACCCCCGGCATCAATCCAATGCAGAAAAAAAAGCATTTTTTGTTTCTGTCCTGTCTCGCCGCCTCTCAGCAGCTTCTCACCAACTTTTCCAGGCGCGTGGATTTTAGGAGAAACTCGCCATTCTAGAGCCGCGATTTGCCTCGATAAGCTAATCACGTCTACTAGAATTGCACGAGTTTCAGAACCTGCCAAGAAGTAGCTTATTGCCGGTCACCCGGTGACTTTTTTATGACGGCTGAAAAATGTGGCGATTCATGCCTTTATCACCCACTTATCGAGGCTTACTGAACAGCAGTAGGCATTGTGTCTGATAAGTGCTCAATAAGTGGCTTATCGAGGCTTATAGAATAGGCCCCTTAGTGTTTGAACAGCAACTACAGTACTTTCCTTGGGTCTGTATACCCTGTATCACCATGTCTTTCCTGTTGGGCTCAGATGCAAAAATTGCAATAGCTTCATACTGTACTTCAATCACAGATGAAGATAGCAGTTGAGTGGATGTCAGGCTACTCAGGCTACTGTATGTATGTGCTTCAATATCTCCTCCTCTCCCAATTTTCAATTTCCAGTCTTCCGCTTATTAAAAGAAGGGATCTTCTACAGTCTCAGGGGTCCAAGGTTCCCATGTCATATTTTCATGCTTGTTCTATAAAAGTTTCATAACCTTCAAAGCTATCTTGAAAGTTCCTGATTTACTGAGCCAAAGAATACAATTAATTATTTACATTTTGCTTACTTAATACACTTTGTGCATGCATCTGTTTATGAATTTTTAAACTCTATGGTGTAGTTAAGAATAGAATAGTAATAGCATTTGATTTATTCATATTTTCATCTCATATTTTTTTTTACATGCACTGTAATCACAACCCTGCAAGTTAAAGAGAGCCCCCCAAAAATCTCACGTTGGTCGTTTTTGACATTCTCAGAGTTACAGCTTCTCACTATGCAATGTGTACTAGTCACATGTCAATTGGCTTTCCAGCAGGAGGGACAGATTATATAAACCACCTAGAGAAGTATAATGCTTAAAACAGCAAAAAATTGGACATCTTATTTTTTTTTTAATAAATCAGTTTTGTATTATTACTTACTGCATTTTTTTTTTTTTTACAAATTATTCTTTAACTCTTAATGGCACTTTTAAGCATCTTTTAATTTCTATAGAAGGTTGTAGTCCACCTCCCAAGCAGTGCAAGATCTTTGCAACACTTTCCTGTATACTGTATGATCATTTGTTGCCAATATTCCCAGCAGTTTGAGCTGTTAAGTGCAACAATAGATAATGCTACCTTAATACTATAAGGATACATTGTAGCTGCTGAGTCACACTGACTGAAGGATTGATTGAAAGTGAAAGTCGGCCATTATGTTAGGCACACAATCAGGATTTTTACAGATTTAAAACAGGAGCACCAAACAATTGCCACCTTAGCTAAGAAAGTAGAATTATACATTGTCACAAGCTTTCCATATGAAAATAAGAAAAAAAAGATGGAAGAGCGGGGGGAGGGGGTTAGTATTGCTGCTGTAACTCCTGAGAAATGTTTTGTTTATCCCATAAACATAAATGACTGTTGGAGGCTTGTGTAATCCATCTCACCCCAGTCCTGTCTGACACTGCAAAGTTCTGTTGCATATGAAACCACATATAAGGCAAAGTGATAATGTCTTGGATACTTTTTGTCCAGCCTATTTATAAACACTGTGCATGCAGTGCTTTAAAGAATGAGCATATCAACAAGAGTGTGATAACATAATACCGCAACATAGCACCAGCAATACAAAAGGTAACTTTGCCTTCATGACCTTCCAATTTACAGGCAAGGTGGTGGGTAGTTGGGACATCCTATACCTTTGCATATTTTTTAATACATTTGATGGCTTTGCTCTTTTTTGCTCTATTTTTAATGCTGTCCTCAACTACAGTAGCTTAGGTGCAAATGACTGTAGTGTGGGTGTGAGTTAATGTAGATCCGAGATCTCAAACTCAGTCCTCAAGGGCCACCAAGAGGCCAGGTTGTATGGATATCCCCGCTTCAGCACAGGTGGCTCAATCAGTGGCTCAGTCTCAGTCAGCCAATCAGTGGCAACAGACTGGCCTATTGGTGGCCGTTGAGGACTGAGTTTGAGATCTGTTATAGATCTTCCCTTCACCGAGTGATTCAAACTCCGATGCCCACAGGCAGCATAAGGCTGCGGCCCCAGTAACTGCCAGAGCGCACGGCGTGCGCTGTGCGTGTAAGCACCGCCCATCAATGGGGAAGGGCCCAGTAGTCACCTTCCCGCTGAAGGTGCAGCCGCGCCGTACTGCAAGGTTTTTTACAAGTCAATGAAATAAACCTTGTGACGGAGGCGTGGCCATCACGTCACGCGGCTGGTTTGCCCTCGATGGCAATGCCCCCGCAAATCCCCGACTACGCCCCCTCCCATCGCAACCTCTCTCCCCTCAGACCGCAGTTCGCGGTTAGCGCTGTGCACGCGCCACCCCCCCCCCCCCCCCGCCGGGCGAGCGTGTCACAGTCATGACTGGGACCGCAGCCGGGCGGCCACACGCGAGTTCCCCACCAGCAGGGGAATCCTCCCGAGCCGGTCCCGGTCCCCCCTGGCGGCACAGCTTACTACACGCTGTGGCGCGTCAGCCGCTAGGAGACACAAGAAAATGGTGATCCCTAGCGTTGACGCGTCACGTGGTGTGGCTGTGAGCCAATGGGGAGGGGAGGCTTCGGGAGGAGGAGAGGCTTCGGGGAGCGGGGAGGAGTGTGGAGTGAAACAGCGTGAGTGCCTGTCTGTGTGTGTGTCTGAGTGCGTGAGTGCCTGCCTCTGTCTGTGTGTGTGTCTGAGTGCGTTCGTGCCATCTGTGTGTGTGTATGTATGTGTCTGAGTGCGTGAGTGCCTGCCTCTGTCTGTGTGTGTGTCTGAGTGCGTTCGTGCCGTCTGTGTGTGTGTATGTATGTGTCTGAGTGCGTGAGTGCCTGCCTCTGTCTGTGTATGTGTCTGAGTGCGTGAGTGCCTGCCTCTGTCTGTGTGTGTGTCTGAGTGCGTGAGTGCCTGCCTCTGTCTGTGTTTGTGTCTGAGTGCGTGAGTGCCTGCCTCTGTCTGTGTGTGTGTGTATGAGTGCGTGAGTGCCTGCCTGTGTGTGTGCGCGTGTGTGTGTCTGTGTATGTATGAGTGTGTGTGTGTGTTTTACTTACCATCAGCAGCTCCAGCCCGAGCCGAGGGAGGGAGGGGGGGGAGAGTAGCGGGTCCCTCCGCTCAAGCCACGCCCCCCTCCCTGTCAATCCTCCCACTCCCGCCCACCTCCCGCTCCGGTTCCCGCTCCCTACAGACCGCATATCGCGGTCTGTGTATGTCAGCGCCCCGCCTGTCTGCAGTGCAGGCGCGCTGACTCTGGGAGCGGGGCCGTAGCCTAAGACAAACACCTATACCACCTTTATTTTCAGTAACTCCTTTACTTAGTGGGTTGAAATGCCAACCACATTATTTTCCATACAAGGCGTGATATTTACACAGCAAACAAATGTATTTTGCATAACTCAGGAATAAAAAGTGTGCTTTTGTGAACAGATGTCTACCTGGATGTAAAAGCCGACATTAAAAAGAAAGCACAAATTAGAGAAGGAATCCTCTTAATTTCCAGCACCATTTAAATATTCGTATTCATAGAGCATCTGATGGGGTTTGTATGTGCAGCCACGTACACTATAAACAGTGGACAATTCAGTGGATTGGAAAACTAAGGCCAATAAGAGACCAATACAAATGAATAACAGTTAGTAAAAGTAGTCAAGGGAAACCTCTGAAATACCGGTGTGGCAGAGGTTTTTTCACCCGCTGGAGCATTATGGTGGAATATTCAGCGTTATTATTGCCATTGAATCCTACCGAAAATCAACGATGTGCTGTGTTATTAGCAGGTGAAATAATCTGTGCTCCGCCTGTATGACCAAAACACCATGGGCTTTATAATTTAAAACATTGTCACTACCAATAACTTAACCAATGTATAATAAGAACTGCTACTAGGATAGGAATGAATCCTCATAATGTTTAAGAGCTGACCATTCTGGTCTTGAAAATATACGTAACAACAAAACACATGGGATCCTCAGGATCATGGCAATTTCTATGGAACCACTTCATGACCTGATGAAGGAGAGGAAATTGAGAGCCAGGAGTATTCATTGCAAATTCTTAGTACAATAAGTACCAGAGATCTATTACACTGAAACGTACAGCTGCAGCGGCCGTTATTCGAACAAATCACAGCGCCGATTTCGTGTGCTCTGCTGTACTCCACGCGACATTAACACCGCCAATCGCCCCAGGCACCCGCGCTTATCGCGGATGCGTTGTTTTAATTTCATGGATTTTGTTTCTTTGGTTGCAATGAAATGAATGAATTGTAATGTGTACAGTACTGTGCTACTGTGTCAATTTCAGGTGTTTAAAAGCCAGAACACGAAAATGCCATTTTCTGCACTCGCCGCACTCGCCGCACTCGCGTCTAAAGGCGATACGGTTGGAAGAAATCACGCGCCATGACATGGGTATTCCGATGTATACACCGCGTGAAGTGTTCGAATAACGGCCGCTGCAGCTGTAAATGCAATATGGGGAAAAAAAGAGATTGCCTTATACAGAACTGGTAGAGGTGACATTTAGCATAGCAAATTATTTTACTTAAAAATGACAGATGTTGCAGGAGTATAAGTTCATAGGGCAATACTACAGAAATGAAAAATCTGCACAGAAACCCACAGCCTTTCCCCTTCTTACCTGTAAGGTGTCCGTGGGACATCTGCCCCTTTACTATCAGGACCACATGTTGCTGTGATTCTAGGAACACAGAGCTGCATCTGTCGTCAGGTTGTGTAATCTGTTCCCCACTTAAAAATGTATCGTGAATTTAGGATAAATTGGTTAAATTCTGTGACGAATGTCAAATATGTAACTTTCTGCAGTGGCCACTCTTACGGTTAACCCTGCACTTTCGCTGATAAATAATGACCCTAAGAAAAAAGGACCTGCCAGCAACTTCCTTGTCTGTGCATCAATCAACAGTGGCAACAAAATTGGATGCCCCCAGTGCTTGGAAAACCCACAGATGCCGCCGGGGTTTTTGCTCCCACTGACTCATTATGGTGGAACACTCTGTGATATTTTGGATTATCGCTGCCTTTGATTCCTACGGATATTTTCTGCGTCATAAACATAGAGTTGTGTTATCAGTGGGAGCAATGCAGTCTGCTGCATCTGTACCCGTTCCAATAAACTAATGCTATTGATGGATGCCGCTATTCATTGGCTCACACGGCTTCCTCCGAGGCAGCCATTTTAACTTCCTGAACCAACCAACAGCGGATTTTGTGATTATTAGAACGACCCAGGCTCCCCAGTTCAGAATAAGTTGACATCATAAATACAAGCTTGAAGTAATGTGGTTTGCCACTTTAAACAAACTGCAAAGGTAGCAGTTATTTTAACTCCTCCTCCACACTATAAAAGAATTGGAGATTATATCTCTTGCAACACCATTAAACAAACAGCTTGGTATGATCTTTGTCCTTCTAAACACTCAACACTAAAAATAAAGCACTAATAAGCACCCGAGACTATAAACCCAAACCCAAGGTCTGTTAATATCTTCAATGTCTTACTGAATGGAGACTACGTTACACTAAGGCCTTGTACATAGTAGGCGCGTGCCAAAAGCAGCTCTAATTCAATGTTTGGGGTTGTGCCCGTGACATCACGTGAGCGGTTCGCCCTCATTGGCTGAACCGTGCACATGACCCGGCCTTCACACGTCAAAATCAAAAGATTTTGTATCGCGAAAAGTCAACCGCGCTGTTGCATGCACCTACAGTCTATGGTCATGCGCATTGCCTTAGAGGCTTGTGTGTGTGCGGCGGGCGCAATGACGCATGCGCAGTCGCATTGACTATGGACGCGGGCTAATGCTGGTTAGTTTAATGCGTCGGCTGCACAATAAAGAAATATCACGTGCGGCATATTAACAAAACAAATGTCGCAAGCAAGGTTTAAAGTTCTGTGTGTAACGGAGAGGTACAAATGCAGACCCAAAGAATTTTTAGTACAATTCGCCATTTGTGGAGCATTTTTTTTTTACTGACTTTAGACGTCTCTCCTTCCCAACGCTGTTTTCATCTTTTAAATCTGCTGCGTTCAGGAGATAGACATGCCGTATTAAACAGACACAAAGAGGCAATGTGGGCCCTGCTCCTGGGAGCTTACAATATAGAGGGAATTGGGGACAGTGCTGAAACAAAAGGTAAAGTGGCTGCTCATTGTGGGGGGTTAAAATTAAGCTCTCCCCAGATCCCATAGTAGTCTGAAGGTTGCCAAGGTAACCTCAGAAGCTAGAGATCAAAATAGTGTTTTTAACATTTTAACACTAGAAAAACATTTTTTTTTTTTTTTTTTAAAGGAGCAGGTTATTATCACAGGCAATATACAATTATTAACATTGTATGAGTTAAACGCATGGAGGCTTCTGGTGGAGATTGCTGCTCTTGAAAGGAAGCCAAAAACTGCTCCAGATCACATGAAGTTCTGATTCGTTTAAACATATTTACATTTTCCCTGCAATCCAAAAACAATTTTTTTTTTGACAAAACCAAAACGAGAACTACTTTTTTTTAGAGCCAAAACCAATACAGGGGATCAATTGCACCTCCCTGTACAGTATAATTATTATACAGTGTATATGCAAAGGTAGCAGGTGTTATTGCTTTCGCTGGCGAGTGCCAGCGGGTCCTATAATGTGTTAGCCCTGCCCCTTTTCATGCGCGGCTAATTCAAACACAGTGGTATCTGCAATAGCAATAACGTCTGCTACATCTGTATTATATGGGTAGCTATAGAGAATGAGATCTGACTTGGTGAAGTGAAACCTCTTAGCTGACGGTAGCTCATTGGAAAATCTCATAGGGTACAATGAGTTGAGTTGGGACTTTCTATGAAATGGAAGTAGCATACTGCACATGTGCAGACTGGGGCAGCAGAGGGGGGGCACACGTTCTCTGCAGCTCTGTCTGTGCTGGCCGAATGAAACTGACATTGGGAGCATGCGCGCGCCATGCACGTGCTCTCCCTACTGCATCAGACCTCGGGCTCTCACTCTCCTGTACAGTGCGAGACCGAAAGTGGCAGGGATCTCGGCAGCGCGCTCCCCCTGCATATCAGACTCTCACTATCCTCTGCGACTCTGGAAGTGGCAGGGATCTCGGGAGCGTGCACGCATCATGCACACGCTGCCCCAGCGCTACTACGCATGCGCTTCAGACTTGGATCCTGCACGTCTAATAGATTTCCATTGTACGCATGTGCAGAATCAACAGACACACACACGCACGTACGCACTCCATTTTTATTTCTACCCTACCAGTGTGTGTATATATGTATATATGTTTATATGTACACTCCAGGGGTGTTCTGCTGGGACCCCTTCCTCACCTCTTTACAGGACAACTCATCTGTGGAAATAGCGGATGCGCTGATCGGGCGAACCGCCGTACTGCACATCCTGCTCGTTTCCCTGCTGCTTTGCTGTGCTCTTGTCCGGGACTCGTGCAGAGTATCATCTCTTTTTCTCATTATCTCTAGCATACCTGGGACTTCCCCCGTAGGGGTGATTTACTATTATTACAGCTTGCTATAACTACTGTATCAGCTCACGTGCTGTTTTCTGGACACTTTCTATTTGGACCGGATATTCACACAGATTGGGCATGCAAGAAGGGCTTACAGAAGTGCAAAGCATGCAAATCTGCTTCGGAAGTGCTCTTTAGAAGCGGGTTGTCACACTTCAGAGCTAATAGATATAGGCCCCAGTGTTTTTACTCATTGAGCCAACGCCTTCTCCCACGTATATGGTGCAGATTAATAGAACTCAAAAAGTGACATCACTTCAAAAATAGCAGATTTGACGATGCTTGAAGGGAGGAAGTGTGATGCACACACTCATACTCTAGGAGCACAGCTTGTGATACAGGTCATCACATTATATGTGTCATACAATACCTTCCTTGTCCTTCCTTTTAATGCAGCAAAACATGTGAAATCTTATACATGTAGCCCTTGTACCCCCACCCTAAGTGACATTGGGGAGTCTGCTTCTTATCTGGCTACTTTCTATGTGTTGTGCTGTACCTGTTGGTAACAGGAGGGCTCAGTGCTCTACGATGTTGTGGGGAGAAACAGGAAAGGTTCACAGGTTACCTTAGTTCTTGATAGGTGCCTCCAGTCAGCATGGATCCTCTGTGATAGCAGGGATGGCCAATACTGACACCTTTTCTTCTTCCAGCAACAAGACAGTGAATCACATTGGTTCTGGTACAACTGAATCTTTATTGCATGCAGATGACATAAACAGAACTGATGCATTCTTCCCTCATCGTCCCTTACTCACAGGCACTGCCTAGGGCTTGAGGCCCAGACCAGGCCTGATGGACTCCTCCTCACATCTCCTACTGAGATGGAGGGTAGATGTGGCTCACTCCCAGAGGGAGGAGCGACAAAGCAAGAGAGCCCCAGAATTTAGGACAGTACCAGTACTTATAGCCTTTGGGAGGGTGGTTGTAACCCTGCCCCTTAACAGAGCAGGTTGAATACTGATTGGATCACACACTGGATGCGATGACCTATCAGTACTCATCCCTCAGGCTGACACTGCCTTGTTGCTAGACCCGCCCTTGGATACATCTAATTATCCAAGGCTGCAAAAGCACACAGGGCCTAAAAGAAGGAATTACCCCTCCACTGCCTTCACCTAACAGGACTTACACTGGAAAGGTCCAGGAAAAAGACATAGCGGCCGGGAGGCTATGCTATATTCAGTATGTTAAAAAAAAGTTCTGTAGTATTAGATAGTGACTGTTTTTTTTTTGTATTTTTGTTTTTATTCAACTCTTAATGCCATCTTTAATGAGTTTTAAAGCATCCTTAGATTTTTTTTTGCAGGTTTAACCCACCTCCCAAGCAGTGCAAGATCTTGACAACACTTTCCTGTTTGGGATCATTTGTTGCAAATGTTCCCAGCAGTTTGAGCTGCAAACTGTAACAATAATGTTACCTTAGTAATATAAGGATACATTGTAGCTGTTACACTGACTGAAGCAGCCATTGTGTTAGGTACTCAATCGGATTTTGACAGCTTTATAACAAGAGCACCAAAAGATTGCCAGGTTAGGTATAAATGTAAAATTATACATAGTCACATGCCTTAATAGTCCCTACATTGGAAGCTGACGCACACTGGGCAAAAATTGCAGGAAGTGCTTGATACATTAACAAAGAGAATTAAAAGGATTTTCTTTTCTTCAACGTTATTCCTAAATTGCAGTACACATCCCCTTATGTATCAAACCAGTTTGTAAAAGAAGCAACAGCAGAACACTAAGAAACAGGAAAATAGGACATTCTCTGGGCTTCCTTACCATTGGTAGGCCTTGGTAACTGTGTCCCAAAGGTTCATGGTGAAAGTATGTTTGGCCTCTTCAACTAGTTCTCCATAGGGACCAGATCAACAAAACATTTAGAAGTAGAAGGACCAAAAGCATATTGTAATGTCCAGTGTTCGACAAACCTATACATTTGCTCGCCCCGGGTGAGTGGATTTAACATCGTGGCGAGCTCCTATTGGCCCAAGCAGCACACGTGTGGTACTAGGTGGCGAGTAGATTTTTTTGTTCGGCGAGGAGATTTTTTGGTTATTTGTCGACCACTGGTAATGTCAATTTAAATACATTGAATTATTTGAAAATGATTATATTTGAAAATTTTGCAAGCATTTATAACATCAATACCATTAATATTTGCATAACCGTAGTATACAAGTAAGTTTCAGTGTCAAAAGAACTGCACTTAGCTGCCTAAGCAACTAGTATGAAATTAGCAGGAGCAGAGATTCTAAGGACCACATCAACACCCTCTGCAGGCTGAAGAGCCCTGGTATATGCTGGTACAGTATATGCTGGTACAGTATATGCTGGTATATGCTGGGGCAGAGATGGGTATTCTTATCCCCAGTAATGTATTCATATTTGAGAGTATGCATATTCATGCATATTGATTGATGTTATAAAAACTGGAGGATTAGCCCACATCGGTGGGCTCTAAATGTATGGGATTTCTTGAGAACTGCAGTTGAGGGGATTGTATATGTCTCACCATACAGTATGTGCACCTACATTTTTCCCAAATATTTCCAGTATGTAAAACTTAACCAATCACGCAGTGGTCAAAGTGGCTTTGAGAGGCAATGTGTAGTGATGCTGAGCCTGATTTTTAAACGATTGTTGTCTATTAAACACTCGGGCGACACTCTTTGGAGTGTATATCAGAAAGATGAAAGCAATATTTATGCTTCTTCTAAAAGAAACCATATTTTCTTTATGTATCTCTGTGCGAGATGTGTGCAGAGGTACATATAATGGAGACTGATTTGGGTGAAATTATATCTTGGCTTTATTGAGCCTGTTCCTTTATCCAGGCAAAACATACAAAAACAACAAAATAAAAAAACCCTATCCCTTTGTAAGGGCTAACTTACTTCCCCAGACCCTATCTGCAGGACTGGAGGGATATTCCCATTACCAGCCTGTCACCCCAAAGTCTCAGGAACTACCTTAAGCAGGTGGCCCTTCATGTCAGTCTCTGGCAGGTTCCTGGATCCTCTGTGTCCAGGAAATATAGGTCTCTGGGTGTCTGGATCTCAGCACACCTTTGTGCTCAAGACTGTGTCTGTGTGTCGGCTTCTCTGCTTTCCTGGGTTAGCCCAATTGTGAACTAAGGAATCCCTCTCCTGTGTCTCACATAAGGCTTCACTTAATTAGCCAGGTGGAGTCTGGTTAATTGCCTGCTGCACTTAACCAGATCCTTGCTGGATTTTAGAGATAGTTTCTTTAACAGGAATAAATCCCAGTTACAAGCACCCTGCTATATATCTCTATGGTCTGGCATGTAAGTCCTGGGAATAGCAGGCAGTGTTAGAGTTAAACCCATAGCTCTGCATAGGAGTCCATTTCCCCAAAAGTTATATTGTTTCAGTTTTCAGGCACAAGCCTGAAAACGTTTGGAGTAATCTGCCAGGGTGAGGGTTTTCCAAGTTACTGGGGCAGAGAAGCTAGCCACTCACCTAGTATAAATATATGGTCTCTTCCTCCTCCAGACCAGGACTGACTAAATTTGTCACTGCCCCTCATAAGGAACCAGAAGGGGCAGGCTCATGGTCTATACCTATCCCTGATAGGCTTACACAGGTCATGAGTCACCACCTGACTTCTGTCCATCAGAGAGGAGCATGTAGGGGGGTCACAAGCCCACAGAATTAACCTGTCACAGCCTGCAGCTAGCAGGAACTTACATAACAGGGGGAAAGACAGGCAGAATAGACATACCCTGTTACATCTACAAAGACAAAAATATTACCATGCAGTACTTCAAGTTTTTGTCAGCACAACTGTACCACATATTTATATATTTATCAACTTAGCTTCATAGTGAGTTTGTGGGAAAATGTGCCCAAAGCTGCATGAGCACTATAGCCGTTTAATGAATAACCATGTATAAGTCCCATTCAATGCAGCGAGCCTCTAAGCTTTGTCCCCGGTGGCCGCGGCTGCGATGGCGTGCACGTGGGAACAAGATCCGCCCCCTCTGTGGTGCCGGGACTCAGTAGCTGCTTGCACGCGCATATACAGCTCGCAATGCGCGACCACATTTTGCAAAGACAAGGATTTTGTCTTTTCTTGTGGCGACGGAGCGCTGGCCACGTCACGGCGGTGATTCAGCCAATGAGGGCGAACCAGTATTGTGACATCATGGCCACGCCCCCACCACATCTCCCCATCGTGAGTTGCCTGGAGTCCACCATGTCGCACTCACTCAGGTAACGAGCGCCACCAGGCACCCCACTGGGGAGGTGCAGTGAGTCTATTGGTACTTATGCTGGACTGTATTGGATCAGCAGGATGCTTGCTGGGCTGTGGTGTGCCTTTAGAATATGCATTGAGCTGAGTGAGCCTATTGAACGCAGTGTTACCATGTATTTATCCATACAGTTTATATGGTCAATTAACCCAAACATTTTACATTATTTTATATTGTATTGTAATATGTTATATAAATGCATGTATCACCCCTACCTTTGCAAAGATCTTTATGTATTTATCAAATATAGACGTTTCACTCAAACTTTGACGTTTAGAAAGTTTGAATTTTTAACCTGTGGACGTGCCATTTTTAAAAACATACAGAAACAACACCATATTTTGGGGTATGTTAAAATGACTTCCATTGTAAATTTCCTTGGAACTGCCCATTAACTCAGTCCTAGGGTTACTACCTTTTCAAAGAGAGAATTAAGGAAGCTTGCCAAGTGTGGATGACAGTGCCTCACGATGAACTGAAAACGTTGAGGCCTAGATTTACCAAGCAGTGCTACATCAGAATACACAATCCAGCATGACTTCGTAAATATGGCTGTTTACTGGTCATTCTGTAAGCTGTCTTCCAGCACAGGTGTCTTATGGAGTTACACAGCTTAACACAGCTTAATAAATAATGTAGAGCCTTTTCAGGCCTATTCACTTGAATGAGGAACCTTGTAGAATGTAAGTGGTCTTAGGCTGGGGCCATGGTACAGCAGACCGTGCGGATGCGTCCGCACACTGAGCGAACAGACTGCCTTAAGGCAGTGTTCGTTTCCATATGGCGTGCGGGTGCGTGGGGAAGCAGGAGGGGGCGACCACAGTTCAAACCGATTTCTTGGCGCGACAGACCGGTCACGTGAGCGGTTCACCCAATGGGCGAACCAGCTCCGTGACGTCACTGACACATGCCCACGGACGACGCACCTACCATGGCCGAAAAATGAGCCCGCTTCAAGTGGTTGACATCACGGCCGCGCACGCCTCCGCACGTGGGAAGGCACCATGACCCCAGCCTTAAGGAGTAGCCGTTCTTCATAAATATAGCAAGGTAGAAAAATTGGCAAAAAGCGCTCTATGCCAGGAGAAACGGGATATAATATTGCCAAAACCACCTTCCAAAGGTATCCGTATGAGTAATAATGGTAGCGATATATAACAACCAGAATGGGTACTATCCTCCTGAAGACAGGTGGTGGGTAGTACAAGCCCACCCACAATCAGACTCATTGGCAGGTTCCCCTGAATAAATGCAAGTACTCACATATCCTTGCATGGCTGATAGGCTGTGCTGCTTCCAATGATGATTTACCAGAAGTGAAAAGAATGGGAGGAGCGCACGAACCAAATGGTTTTGAAACGCGTTGGATGGGTCTCATGACACATTAAAGTGCCCTTTTTATTCATTTTTTGACTTTGGGTCCTTCCTGCTCCATTTGGTTCGTGCGCTCCTCCCATTCTTTTCACTTCATAAATATAGCCCTGAATGTATAACGTATATACTGTTTACACAGGAGAATATGGGAGATGGCATTTCATACAAATATATTTTGTTCTGGGTGAGTCACGGGAACGATTTACATGAAATTGTTAAGCTTGAAAACAAATGTGTTTTTGATTAATGCTTGAAAAAAACATGACACTCCAAAGAAAGCAATACATTATTGAACAGTGGAGAACAAAAGAGAAGCACCTACTTTAATTAAATTAATGCACTCAAATAACTAGTAATAATTATTAGTCATTCGAGTTTATTTTAATCTCAAAGTAGGTGTTCTCCATTAATCTATATTTTCCTACTAAATCTGTACCTCCTTGTCTTGTACTTGTGGATTTAAAATGACACAACAACAGATAATAAACAAACTCATTGGGATTATTGAACCTTTGAGCAGGTTTCTCCTTTTATTACTTTAAGTTTGACATTATTGAACAGTTCTGCAAGGCTATATATTACTCTGCCATGTGGATATTGAGTAGTTTCAAGTGATTCAATTTCACAGCTGCAGCTGTACAGTATTAGAGAGTAAATATCGGCCAGTGACATTTCATGAATACCCTCCATGGAGATTTAGGGGCCTATTCAGGTAACTTCGATAAGTGACGCTTGTAAAGTGCACTTTACAGAACAAGCAATTTTGTATGTGAAGCTAGTCACAAAGCCTTCTGCCTTTCTCTCTCACTTTGAATCCTGGCTCTCTTTCTTTCTCTCCTCTAACACCCCTGTTCTTCTCTTTGGGGTCTCCAACTGCCACATTGATGACCCCTCTCTCCCTTAGGCTTCCTGCTTTCTGTCTCTAACCTTCATTTGGCCTTCAACAGTGGACTGCAGCCAGCACGCACATGGCCACTACCTAGACCTGGTTTTCACTAAAAACATTTCTCTCTCTGATTTCTCCATTTCCCCCTTCCCTCTCTCTGCCCATCACCTCATCT
The DNA here is from genome assembly GCA_036426205.1 of Ascaphus truei. Classification (NCBI taxonomy): domain Eukaryota; kingdom Metazoa; phylum Chordata; class Amphibia; order Anura; family Ascaphidae; genus Ascaphus; species Ascaphus truei. Next base: position 276,173,124 of record CM071569.1, read on the forward strand.
CATTTTCTCTCTCTCACTTCTCCCCTTCTCCATCTCCATCAACCCCTCATTTCTGCAGACTTGCACTCAATTAATCTACCAGCGTTTGATTCCACTTTACACTCCTTCTCCTCTCTCAGCCCTGCTCCAGACCCTGACAACCTGGTCAGGAACTATAACTCTGCCCTGTCCTCTCTTGATCTACATGCCCCACTTTCTCTCTGCCGTTCTCACCCTTCTAACCCCAGACCCTGGCTAAATTCCCAAATGTGCATGCTGCGTTCCTGCACTCGTTCCTCTGAACGCCTCTGGAGGAAATCTCACACTCTCGCAGACTTCCTTCACTACAGATTTATGCTATTCTGTTTCAATTCTGCCCTCTCTCAGGTTAAACAAACCTATTTTTCTTCACTAATCAACACGCACAAGTCTAACCCACGCCGACTTTTCTCTGTCTTTGACTCCCTACTCAGACCACCCCTAGCTGCCTCTTCTTCCTCCATCACACCTCAGGACTTTGCTGACTATTTTAAGGAAAAGGTGGAAACCATACATCAGAACCTCCCCTCTGTTTCCTCCTCCACTTCCTAACTCTCCCCCTGCCTTCCTTGGCTATTTTTTCTGCTGTCACAGAGGAAGATGTTGCACTGTTGATCTCCTCTTCTCCCTCTACCACTTGCCCTCTTGACCCCATTCCCTCTCATCTCCAAAAAACCTCTTTCTCCTTCTATAATACCTACGGTCACACAGATGTTTAACTCCTCCCTCTACTCTGGAACCTTTTCCTCCTCCATCAAACATGCAACAGTCATACCATTGCTCAAAAACAGCAAGCTTGACCCTACCTGTCTTTCTAACTATCGGCCTGTCTCCCTCCTGCCTTTTGCCTCTAAACTCCTTTAACATCTTGTATTCTCTCGCCTGCTCCATTTTCTCACCACATATTCTCTCCTAGACCCTCTACAATCTGGCTTCTGCACTGCTCACTCCACTCAAACAGCCCTCACTAAAATAACTAATGACCTCCATGCTGCCAAAGACTGAGGTCATTACACTCTGCTCATATTACTCGACCTCTCTGCAGAATTTAATACCATGGACCACCCGCTCCTTCACATTCCCATACTCTTGGTATTCGTAACAAAGCTCTATCCTGGATCTCCTCTTATCTGTCCCATCGCACTTTCATTGTCTCTTCTGCTAACAAGTCCTCCTTTTCTATCGATCTCTCTGGGGGGGGTACTCCAGTGCTCTGTCCTGGGGCAGCTCCTCTTTTCTCTGAACACACTCTCTCTAGGTGACTTAATCACATATATTGGGTTCAAATATCACCTCTATGCTGATGACACACAAATTTACTTTTTAATTCCTAACCTTACACCTGTTGTACAGACCAAAGTTTCTGAATGTCTGCGATATCATCCTGGATGGCCCTCCGCCGACTTAAACTCCGCATGTCAAAAACAGAGCTCCTCATATTTCATCCCAAACCTGGCCCCACTATCTCCTTCCACATTACTGTTGGAAGTTCTGTCATACACCCAGTAACGCAAGCACGCTGCCTAGGGGTCACTTTCGACTCCTCTCTCACATTCAAAACGTATCTAAAACCTGTCGCTTTTCCTCCACAATAGTACAAAGATACACCTTTTCTTCTGTTGCTCAACTGCTAAAACTCTGACACTGGCCCTCATTCTCTCCCGTCTCGATTCCTGTAACCTCCTGCTGTCCGGCCTTCCTGCCTCTCACCTGTCCCCCCTACAAAAATCACTCTACTCTTTCCTAAATCTGTCTCAGCATCTCCCCTGCTGAAATCATTCTCCTGGCTTCATATCAAATTATGCATCTCACACTCAATTCTCCTCACTTTTAAGGCTTTACACTCTTCTGCCCCTCATTTGATCTCATCCCTAATTTCTCGCTATGCACCATCCAGACTCTTGCGTTCAGCTCAAGGATGTCTTCTCTCTACCCCCTTTGTATCTAAAGCCCTCTCCACCATTAAACCTTTCTCTCTGACTGCCCCACACCTATGGAATGCCCTTCCCCTCAAATCCTGACTGGCACCCTCTCTATCCACCTTTAAGACCCACCTTAAAACACACCTGCTTACCAATTAGACTGATAGCTCTTCAGAGCAGGGACTCTTCAAAAATGTTAATTTTTAAGTCTGAAGCACTTATTCCCATGATCTGTTATTTGTATTATTTGTAATTTATATGATTGTCACGTGTATTACTACAGTGAAGCGCTATGTACATTAATGGTGCTATATAAATAACGACATACATACATACATGCAAACAAAGCTGTGATAGCATGAAACAATCACCTTTTTCACAAGGTTTATCATTCTTGCTCAAGCCGTGCAGTAGGTCAAAAAAGGGTGAAACTCGCGAGGAGGAGAATGAGGACGACGACAACAACTTCCTAACTCAATAGGTATTTCCAGATGTATATATGTCCCTGTGATGGTAGGGGTTGCTGGGGGACCTAATAAAGCGAAATCCCAGCTATTTACCCCTAAATCCATGTAACTTGGCCAGCTATGTAAGGCTTATTTCAGCCAAATGTAATTTAATATATGTGGGAGAACAGGGAATGTATTTCAAAGCTTGTATTCTTTATTCCCTGTAAATGCAAACCCCCAGTGAATCACCATTGTTCTGTGATGTGATTTGGGCTAGCTATAATTCTAAATCCTGTCTTTTACATAATTACTTTGTCTGTATTTATGCCTGTGTTAGCAATTCCTCCCAGATTAGATACCTGGTATTGTGTGGTGATGGAATTAACATGCAAGAAAGTAAATTAGATATTCCACTGTTACTGTCATTTCTATGGAGAAAGTATATTCTAAGTAATTCACTCAGTGTAGGCTCTCCATAGAAATAGAGCAGAACAAAGGTAGGGGATTAGTTAAATGAATCAGTTATCAGGTCTGAGCCCCAGGCACTGTTTCTCTTAGCTGGCTGCCTTGCTCATGGTAAAGGATAGCCACCAAGGGGTATATAAGGAACACTGCTGATCAGTCCATCTCTGGGAAGGAGTGTGGAGACCATCTGAGAGATACTCTGGGAAAGAGTGTGGAGTTGGACTGCGACCAGCTGGAGGTTCATGTCAGAGTGTCTGCTGTGTGCAGCACTCTGATATCTTGAAGCAGAGAAGCAGACAGGGTAAACCCACTTGAAGTGAGTCCCTGCACCTAGGAAATGTAGATCTCATTCCCCAGGACCCCATAAGTGTGTATATTTTTGTATTTTGTATTCTTGTTTGTTTCCAAGGATTTATCCAAAATAAACCTTATTTTATTTCACTGCCTTGTTTTGCCCTTTGATTGATCCCTTAAATATAAATGGTGTTGAAAGACCTGGTCTACCGTGACAGGCTTCTCAAACCTCCTTCCAAATAAATTAGGGACAAATGTCTGTGCTGAAAGATGAACATACCTGAGGTACCATGAGAGATATACTAATGTCTATACAAAGTATATTTAAATGTCTAAACAAAGTATATTTAAATGAGTCACACTTAAAATATATCCTTAAGACCCATCAGTTAAAATACCCTTGTGATCAGTGGCAGATTTCCCATTAGGCCCGGGTCTAGAACATCAAAATTTGGGAATGGCATACATCGGCACTTGCTGCCTATGCATGCACGATCAGGGTTTGCCACGAGCAGCTGGTAAGTGCCAATCACGCATGTGCTTCCAGCAAGCGCCAATTGCGCATAAGTGGCTACAAGAGCCGGCCATGCATGCGCGATCAGCACTTGCCAGCCTCTCATGCACATGTGTGATCCGTGCATGCCAGCCCGCGCATGCGCGGTTGGCAACATGACATCACACGGCGTGGCGTTGCTGAGAAGACAAATGGCACTGGAGGAGGGGGGAGGCACCAGGTACGTGCCTGTGGGAGGCACATTTTTAAATCTGCCCCTGCTTGTCATGAAGGGGGTACCAATGTCAGACCATCCTTCTCTTCCCACAAATTTCATACAGTGAAATAGGAACATGCCAACACATTCGATGTTGCAGTGATAACATCGAAGCTACCTGAATAGGCTCCATAGTGTTTAAAAACAGGGATACCTTACAGGTGGTTGGCCTTATTTACTGTATTACTTAATTTAAACTTGTTCCGAGGCTAATAATAGGAGATTAAAGTATTTTGCATCTACAACATGTTGCTCCTCTTGCATCAATGGGAGCAGTTCTGACATTGTGATGTATCACATTCTATCACATATATCAACTGTACTCCACATTTCTGAGTGTCAATAACTGTGTATTATTTGAAGTTGCATTAACCTTTCTGGCTAACATTGCATAACACATAATGATAAGAATATCGGTAACATAAAAATATCATGTAAATACATCAAATCATATTAGCCCATATTTGCTAAGCCATGCTATGTCATAATGTACATTAAGTCCCTTCAATTGAATGGGTCATACAGTGTCTTCTGCTGCCAGAAGACGTCTTATGACATAGAGTATGCACCGCCTAGTACATACAGGTCACTATATATTCTATAGTGGGCTTAAAATTTGGAACTGTATGATTATGACTGAGTAACAAAGAATATTCTTTAATGTTATATAGATTTGATAGTCTTGCGAGAGAGACTGTTATGGGAGAGAGAATAGGGGGAAAGGGGATACAAAATAGGAGGGGGGAATGTGTGAGTGGTGGGGGGAGAGAAAAGGGGAGGGGAGAGATAGAACATACAAAAAAATTACAACTACAGTTAAAAATGATAGGATTGGTTCTATAAAAAAAATTGGGGGAAGAGGGGTGTGGTGGGGTCTGGGGGGGGCGGGGGGGGCTTGGTAGTGGGGTTTGCACAGTTGGTGGAATTTACCTAATTCCTCCTCTGATGACAATTATTTATTTTTGGGATATAAGCTGTCGGGTATATGATGTAACTCCACCTTTTATTTATTTTTTGCAACAAGGCACTAAAATAGCTTGTACTACTAGCGTATTATATGACAGGCAACAAAATGCATTGCTTTTAAATCATTAACTGAAGAAGAAGAAAATATATATGGAGATTAGTTACTGTACATTCCCTGTTAACCCAAAAAATGAAAGTCGGTCAGCGTTCTTACCAAGAGCCAGGAAAGAGTAAACCCATTGAATAACCGCGACCGTCTGCAGCCTCCTTGTTAAAGGAACAGAGCGGGGAGCAAATTGAATCTTCATCTTCTATTGCCGGACTGTGCTTTTCAGAGAGGAGCCGGTTGCCTAATTGCTGGAAATTGGGGTCCAAAGTCTCTCTGTTGATGTACGACGTGTTACAATGTCTGAACCTATAGTGCAGCGTTTCTATTCTGGAAGGTAAACTCTGTTCTGTAAGTAAAGGTTTTGGAGCAGAGCGGTTTCTACAATCTGCTGCGGCTGCTGCAACCCTGGTTAAAATCCAGCCAGGCCGTGCTGTTCAAACAAGTGACTAGTGAATGTTTGCCTTCATATCAGCTACACCGTTATCAACCTCCAGATAGCATTACCTCTGCTTTATATATTCTCTGTGTCCTTTTCTCACTTGTCTATGAAGCATAAATTGTGTCACAATTTCCTGGGAAAGTAAATACCTTTTAATTACAACAGGATAAACAATTCAGCAGGATCAAAGACACCGAAGGTGTATTTTGGGGGGTTTAATGTTGTTTTTTATTATTATTTTATACATTGCATTTACTTTCCTAATTGTGTCCAATAATAATATTCTCACATAGTGTTGACAATGTATACAGTGCTGTATATAGAATTACTGTAGGCACGCATCATTGCTCCAAACAACTTGCAATCCAACGTTGATGCCTGAGGCACAGGGATATAAGGTGACTTGCCCAAGGTTACAAGGGAAAGCTACACTGGAGTTTCACCCAACAAAACCGTGTCCTTACTATTAAGCTATTTTTTCAGCCATAAAGTACCAGACTTACCTGTCTCACTTGTATGAGCTATTGGTAGCATGCAGGGCCGGTGACAGTTGGAGCACAAAGACATCTGTCCTGGACCTTGTGGCAAATGTGGGCCCTCCCGGTGGTCCGTAGCCGGAAGTTAAGCCTGCCGGAAGTTGGACCCAACTTCTGTTTTTCGACATGACTGTGTGAGATGTTTTCCATGGTTGGGTAGGACCTGGATGGTTCCCCCTCCACAGGTAGAGGAGAAGGCAGAGAGAGAGGGTGGCGGGGGGGCAGAGAGAAAGGGTGGGGTGGGGCAGAGAGAAAGCAGAGAGAAAGGGTGGGGGGGGGGGGTGGGGCAGATAGAAAGGGTGGGGGGCAGAGAGAAAGGGCGGGCAGAGAGAAAGGGTGTGGGGGGGCAGAAAGAAAGGGTGGAGGGGGGCAGAGAGAAAGGGTGGGGGGGGAGGGCAGAGAGAAAGGGTGGGGAGAGGCAGAGAGAAAGGGGGGGGGGGCAGAGAGAAAGGGTGGGGGGGGCAGAGAGAGGGAGAGAGAAAGGGTTGGGGGGGGGAGGGCAGAGAGAAAGGGTGGGGGGGGCAGGAGAGAGGAAAGGTGGGGGGGGCAGAGAGGTGGGGGGGGGCAGAGAGGGGGCGGGGGGAGAGAGAGAAAGGTGGGGGGAGGGGGGAGGGCAGAGAGAAGGGTGGGGGGCCAGGAGAAAGGGTGGGGGGGGCGAGAGGAAAAGGTGGGGGGAGGGGGCAGAGAGGAAAGGGTGGGGGGGAGAGAAGAGAAAAGGGTGGGGGGGAGGGCAGAGAGAAGGGGGGGTGGGGCGGGGAAGAGAGAAAGGGTGGGGGTGGGGGCAGAGAGAAAGGGTGGGGGTGGGGGGGCAGAGAGAGGCAGAGAGAAAGGGTGGGAGGGGCAGAGAGAAAGGGTGGGGGGGCAGAGAGAGTAGAGACGGGTGGGGGGGGCAGAGAAGAGAGAAGAGGGTGGGGGGCAGACAGAGGGGGGGCAGAGAGAGGGTGGGGGGGGGCAGAGAGAGAGAGTGGGGGGGGGGAGAGTGAGAGAGAGAGTGGGGGGGGGGGGGAAGAGTGAGAGAGAGAAAGGGGGAACAGAGAGAGTGAGAGGTAGGAAGAATGGGAGTGTGTGTGTGGTGTGTGGTGTGGTTGTGTGTGTGTGGGTGTGGTGTGGGGTGTTGTGTGTGTGTGGTGTGTGTGTTGTGTAGTGTGTGGGTGGGTGTGTGTGTGTGTAAGTGATGTAGAGATGGGCTGTTGTGTTGTGGCGGTGTGTGTGTGTGTGGTGTGTGTGAGATGTGTGTGGTTGTGTGTGGTGGTGTGTGTGTGTGTGTGGTGGGTGGTGAGTGGGTGTGTGTGGGGTGTGTGTGGGGGTGTGTGTGTGTGTGGTGTGTGTGTGTGTGTGTGGTGTGTGTGTGTGTGTGTGTGTGTGTGTGTGTAAGAGTGTGTGCAAGAGTGTGTGTAAGAGTGTGTGTAAGTGTTTGAGATAGATAGATGTGTGAGAGAGGGGGAGGGGGGGGGGGGTCGCAGAGACCGAAACTGGTGGAGATTAACATTAAGAAAATTGATGAGGTTCTTAAATTGGAGTCTTAAAATGTGGAATTCATATCCCATGTAGACTGTGATGGCAGATGCAATATCTTCAAAAAAAGACTGGACATCTTTTTTTTTTTATAAAGGAAAGGTATACAGGGATATACCAAATAAGTAAACATGGCAAGAATGTTGATCCAGGGAAAAATCTGATTGTCAATATTTAATCGGGAAGGAATTTATTTTTTCCCTTATGAGACATCATTGGATGATGTTTCATTGAGGTTTTTTGTTTGCCTTCCTTTGGATCAAAATACTATAAATACAAATATAGGATAAGTATCTGTCGTCTAAATTTAGCATACTGTAGGTTGAACTTGACTGACGTGTTTTTTTATTCAACCTCATCTACTATGTAACAACGATTGCCAAACTCACACAGTTAACTACGAAATTGAAATCCAGGTTGAAACTCTTTCGGAAAGATATTGAACAAAGAAAGTCACGCAAGTTTGATAGGGATAATAGAGATTACGTTACTAATCACGTGTATACAAGGAGAAGATTAGATCAGCACAGATCCCTGTAGCAGAACAAGTATTCATGTGGCACTTATAAGATCTTCACTCCAACAGAGATCTCAAGTGACAGTGACTCGATGGGATGACTCCCTTCTGGCTTCTGTTCTTTTTAGGGGCAGGATGCAAGATGCGGCGACATCACGACTGAGACATCGGAGAGGAATGCAGAAACACCAGAGGAGGTCGCTGTTTAGTCCAGACCAGAGCAAAAAACAAGAGGACATAGTGGTGAATACAGTATATCATCACACCCATTGAGTGATATTGAGAAAGGGGTGCTGAACAAGGCACATTCAGAAAAATAAAGTAGATTGAGTAGATTTTGATGTGTCCTTTTACAATTGTTTTTAGGAATTTAAGGCCTTTTTGTTGTTGGTAATGTGACATCCCTTTGGAACCTGGCGTGGATGATTCGGAATCCTCCTTCCAAATTATACCCACAGACTTGAAATCTAAAAGTAGTCAATAATACAATTCAAAATACATTTATGTTGACTCCTAACCTAGTCATTCAAGTCTTCTACACCCTTCCAAAATTGTGTAAGGGATTGAAGAACCTGCCGGTAGGCATATACTTTTGGGCACTGATTCTGTCTTTCATACATGAGCTGTCGTCTTAGACATTACTGTGATATTTAGTGACGATGGTTCCCTCCTATATACAGGACACCATGCATTTTTTTAATAAGTTGTCATGTATAAAGCGCAGGGAAAAGGTTATTCTCTTGTCCCTTGACACAGTGAAACCCACACACACACACAGTGTGACACACACAGTGTGACACCATGAGACACACTCACAGTGACAGTGGCTGTGACACACACACACACAGTGACACACACACATAGTGCCACACACACACACACACACACAGTGACACAGACAGTGACACACACAATGACACAGTGACACACACAGTGGCATACACACACACACACACACACACACACACACACACACACACACACACACACACACACACAGTGAACAGAGTGACACACAGTGCACAGAGTGACACACACAGATTGACACACACACACACACACACAGTGACACTCAGTGACACACACACAGTTGCAGTGACACACTGAGACACACACACACATTGGCAGTGACACACACACACAGTGACACACACATAGTGCCACATACACAGTGACACACACACAGTGAAACACAGTGACACACACACACAAACAGTGATGCACACGCAGTGACACACACACACAGAGACACACAGATACACACACTATAATACACACATACATTGACACACACACACAGTGCCACACACAGACAGTGACACACAAACAGTGACACACAAAATGACACACACAGTGACACACTTACAGTGACACACACACAAACAAAATGACACACAGACAGTGACACACAGACAAACAGTGACATACAGACACACACACACTAAGCCCCCCTCCCCAAACACACATACAAATAAGCCCTCTCCCCCCCTTGGGGTGGGTAAGTTGCCTGGGAGGGTGGTATAAGGGGGGGCTGGGGCATGTGGACTTACCTGGGGCCCGTAGATGGGCATGCTTGAGCAGTATGGCCAGTGCACAGGAGAGACCAGCAGGCCCACAGAGGCCTTGAGGAGGGACAGATGGGCGGTGCAGAGGGAAGGGGCCTGCAGTTCTGCTGGATAGAAGGGAGGGGGAGGTGCTGAGGAAAGGGGAGAGCTTGGCTTGCCTGTAGGAGGGAAGGGAGGGGGGTGGCAGCCAGGAAAGGGGAGGGCCAGCCTAGCCTGCAGCAGGGAAGGGGCAGTGCTGAGGAAAGGTGAGGGCCCGGCATGCCTGAGCAGAATGGAAACAGTAGTGTTGCCGACAGGGAGGCCCGGCCCCTTGACTGGGCAGGCCCGGGACAGCAGTACCGGCTGTCCCCCCCTGTCGGCGGCTCTGGTCAGAGTTAGTGGCTGGCTTAGGCGGGAGAAAATCACTTGCCCTCTTTCCTGCTGGTGCCAGTGCACGAGGATCCCGCCCTCCAGTCCCTGCGTTAATTGTTGATATTAAAAGGAAAAATGAGATACGAAGGGATTTATATAAAAGAGTTATGGGTGTTTTTTATTATATCCGCCAGGCGATGGGGTAGTGTTCAGATTGCACATGGTAAGGTTGGCTCAGTGATCCAGTTGGAAATAAGGTGGTGGTGGTTTGGGGTGTTGCTGGGCCTGGTCTGATGATCTAGCCCATTAGTGTTTGTTTTTTCTATGTTTTGTCTTCTCATAATAAGTATGGGTTATTTAATTCAATCCTCTGGCCAAGACATTTCAAGGCTGCAACCATGTCAAGGTAAACACATAGCACATACAGTGCTCCTAAATTCACTGCACACATCACGCATCCTACTGCATGTTATTAGCTATATTGCAGTATTGTTTCCTCTTTTCTCTATGCAGTGGAAAAAGTACAGAAGACACAGTATAACATTGGTAGTGTAGGACCTGCGGATAGGGCATCACCGCGACGTGGTAGCAATGCTTGAAATGTTTTGGCCAAAGGATTGAACTAAGTGATCCGTACTTATGAGAAGAAAACAACATATTGAAATTAACTAAATAGTTTGTCATATTGGATGTGCATTGGGTATTATTTGTCTATTGTTCCTCAATTACATGCCCCTGTGGATTGAGCTATGTGACAGGAGGGGGTAACCAATATCAATAATAAAGGTCAAGCCCATTTTGGTTACCCCCTGCTCAGTGTATAAGGGTCCCAGAGAGTTAGCTCTTGGATCCATTAACATTGTATGATCACATTGTACTTTGTGTAATAAAACCATTGTTTGCGATTTTTCCTTTCCGGACATGCAGTCAAGCAGGGATTGCTAGTGAATGCGTTTCAGGGGGGGGTTTGCGGAGGAACCGTTGACAGAATGTGCCTAGGATGTTGGGGTCCGGAGTTGCCAGTTCCCCAATAAATGTACCCGGGAATCATGCCTGATTCTCGGATACATGTAGGTACATTGTCCCGGCAATACTTGCCCTTGAAAACGTAAGAATCGAATGTAGCGGTCGCGGCTGGGATTTTATGCTGATTTGAGTTCCAAGAGATTTGGGCTGACTCGCGGTCAGGAAGGACCAAGTTCTCAGAAGAGAACGCAGCAGTGGCGTATGGAATTTTATGCTGTTTTGGGTTCCAGGAGATTCCGGGCTAAGTCCCGGTCAGGGTAAAACTCTCCCATAGAGTTCCCTGCACCTAGGAAAGTCTAATTTTCAACCCCAGACATAAGTGTGTCTTTTTGCCTGTGTTTTGTGTTTCATTGTGTGTAAGCGAATTTATGCCGAAAAAAATTGCAATTTATTTCCTTGTTTTGCTCAATGAATGATCCTGTTCAAAAGGTCTAAATAACCTGGTCTCCCGTGACAAGCTACATGGGTGAAACCACTAAACCAGTCAAGGAACACATAAGCAAACAAATCTACAATCTGAACAGGTAGATTGGAGGTTATAGTTTACAGACATTTCATACTAGTGTAACATGTCTTATACAAAGAGAAGTTTGATGGATGAATATATTTGAGACTAAAAGACCAATGGTCTGAATGAAGACTGATATGTCATGTTTCCTTTACATTTTTACGACAGCGGTGTGACTAAGGTCCACAATAATGTTGGAGTTATAAAAATACCATAAAAACGATAATGTAACGTGGATATTATACCTGATATGACCTTGTGAATAGTATTCTGCAGTTGCCTTCCTATAAAATGGAAACATAATATTTTGTCCAATATTATTCTTCCACCCTTATTGATCTTGGATCTCTCTCCTGGGAGCCTACAGTGGTGGTTCATTTAAGGAATTTGTTAAGATGAGTTTAGTTTTTTCATCTCCCTTTGTAATGTGAAATGTATTTATATTGAAATATATATACTAAATAGAAAATAAATTATATTTGTATTATATAATAAAGGGAATCTATCTCTTTGTCTAAATCATTATGTTGTGACTGTAATATAGCATCCTTTTGGGGTCGAATAAATATTTGGCATAGTTGGTTTATACTTTATATACTGTAGGTATTATTATATTGGCATATGGTTGCACTGTTTACAGAATATGGTTGAGGATACTGGGCTTCTCAGACAGAGATAGTTGCCTGCCACTTGAAATCCAGGTTGTTTATAGTAACTATGGCGACACATCTCCTTTGTTATCCCGGCGCACTGGATCAGCAGAGTGTTACCGGGTAACGTCATCAAATCAGGAAGCGCTTGTGGCACGCTACTACAGATGCTGCAGTAGGGTTGGCGCCAGTTGGCACCCGTTCCACTCCTCGGACACCGATTATGAGCAATTCAGTGAGTTATATAAAGTGCTATGGTGTGTCACTGTCTCTGTGTGGAGTGCGGTTGAGAAAGGGTGTTACCCGACCCACTACGGCTTATGCTTAGCGACTCCATAGAGATCACTGCTTTGTGGATATATATATACCGCTTATTGTTTGTTTACTTATGTGAATTTTGTACATTACCTTTTATTTCTTTTCTTTAATTGTGTTTTTTTTTCTCTAAGATTATGAAGAACACTCAGATTTTGTTATGAGGCAATCAGTAGCCAGGATGGATCTCTGTGGAAAAAGCAACACAGACAATCAGTAGTCCTGGTGGCAGATCGGTAGAGCTCCATCCTGGGAGCACAGAGGCCAGGATTCAAGACTCCACCAAGGACATCCCTAACACCTGTTCAACAAAGTAAATGAACCTAGATTACCACTACTCACCAAACTACAGTAGTGTGCTCTTATACGCACTCTAACCAATTTACTCAAGTTTACTCGTTGGTCTCCCCAATAGTTCTTTGGAGCAGGGACTTCTGCTCCCAATGTTAATTTTAAGTCTTAAAGCACTTATCTCATCTGTATTATTATATTGAATACAAAACGAGAAAAACATGTGAGTGCGCCAAGAGACAATTTCTAAAAATATCTGTACTAGCAATCAAATGAAATACCTAAATGATTAAATGTAACCTGGAAAAGGCTGCAATATTTAAGCAATGAACAGCCTCCTGCTAAAAAGCAGATAAGCAATGAGGACTGAAAGTGAACAAATAAATGTCTAAAATACCTAATAAACAATGTGACATGAACCAATACGGAGCAAACACAAAAGGGTCTTGTTCATAATCTATAGCATATATACTGTAGGTTCAGACCATATGCGCAATGAATGCAGCTTCCAAAACAAGGAAACCCAGTCCTTGATGAATGGATGGCTCAGAAGGAAAATATGAAGGACGAGCAGAGATGAAGCAATGGTTACTGAACACCTTTATGGGTGAATAATAAGCAATATAAAATAGTCATTATGAATGGGATACACTCAAATGTAGCAGAACTACAGGCTGCTGCTGGTCTGAGTCAGAGGCAGGCACGGAAATAATGAAGACCCCTCATAGTATTCAAAATCCTATACCCATCTGGAAAGCACTGATGGAAAACAAGAAGGGGGAATGGGTTTAGGGGGGTGCCGATCTATGCCACAATGCTCAGTCGGCTCACCAACACTCCGGTGGCTTCTGCTGCGGCTGGCTAAAAAAAAACAAATCCACTCCTCCGATCCGAGCGCTGGCAGTGATCCGTGGCACGGGTTTCTGGGTATTTTTGGTAAGTGATACATCAATGAAGTCCTTGGATGCTCAACACTAAGGAATTGAAATTCAGCTTTGTTCAAAGCTCCTTGTTCAGGCCCTCTTGTAATAGTTGTATTAGATTCAACTGAAACTTAATCAGTGGATCTGCATTGAGTGCGGAATATGAATTAGTATCTCCTAAAATTCTATGGGGCTCAATCATGTAATCAGTTTTGTCCTGGATCACTATCCCACCCCCTTTGTCTGCCTGGCGAATGACTATATCGTGATTATTTTTAAGTTCTTCTAATGCCTTAGTTTCATTATATGTTAAATTTATTATATTACCTGTATTGCAATATCTGTAAAAAATTTTTTTGCAATGCATACCTTATTTGCATTATTAACAAAAAAAATATGAAAACTTGCACTAAAAGAAAATGAATTACGATATTATTGTCACATTTACAGTATAAAGGTGCCATCGCCCAAGTTTATTAAATTGTAGTCCAGGGATGGGTGTTGACTGGGTGCATGAAAGAAAATGAATCCCAGTTAATAGCACTCTGTACCCTCATATACGTTTTAGACGCAATGACTGTTACAATTAAAACATAGGTTTTATTTACATCAACTTATTAAAAATAAAAGAACTGCAAATACATTTGTGACACTCAAATGCCTATGAAATTAAAAGTGAATAACTGTCTCTGGTTTCAGCAGCTTATCTGGGTTTGTATGTAAGTCAAATAGGATCAATACCTTCAGATAATTATCTTTTGAAGGTTGCAGTGAAACAGTGTTCATGTAACCCCTCAGGGTATCTCACTATTATACTGTATATAGGATATAGTTCAAATACTTTTATATTACACTTAATAATTGCAGTGTACAATCTACAGAGTAATCAGGGGCATCGACCTGTGTACAGTTTCTTGTCTTGGTCAGGATATGGTTAAAAGTACAGGGTCCCTTTAATTCATATTAATATGTGCAGATAGGCCATCAGAGGGGCAAAGTTCCCTGATCTATTTACATAAGTTGTGCTCTCAAGTGAGATAACTAGAGACTTGCATACAGGGCCGACAACAGAAATCATTGGGTCCAGGGCAAATAGATGAAACAGCCCTTCCCCCGGCACACTGGTGGGTGATAGGGGTGAGGGGAAGGCAGAGCAGCTGGATGTGGGATATAAGGAGCTAATGGACTTGGGGGGCAGGGGATGTTATGGGGTAATGGGCCGGGGGGTATAAGGGGTATTGATCTTGGGGGGATAAAAGGGGTAATGAGCCTTAGAGGGGGGGTAATGGGCCTGGGGAGGGATGTACGGTGGCAATGGTCCTGGGGGGGTAATGGGCCTGGAGGGGGGAGGAGATGTAAAGGGAGAATGGGCCTGGAAGGGTATAAGGGGGTAATGGGATTGGGAATGGTGCTATAAGGGGGTAATGGTTCAGGGAGCATAGTGGACAGAGGCATGTGGGCTTAACTGGGGCCCTCGGATGGGCCTTCTGACAAACAGGAGGGCCCAGAAGGCCCGCAGGAGAGACTGGGGAATCCCGCCTACCAGATGGGCATGGACCAGCAAAAGAGAGGGCCCTACAGGGAGAGCCTGTGGAAGGGGAGGGCTCCACAGGCTTTCAGAGGGGCCTGGGGAAGCCCCCTACAGGCCTGAAGGCAGTGTCGGATTTACATTTCTGCCGCCTGTAGGGTCGGGGCGGCCCTCTGTACTAGCGTATTGACATCATGTGACGCCGCTGCATCATTTACCTTCGGGTCGCCATGATGACACAAGGCTATTGGAGAGGGCCGCTTTGGAAAAGTTAAGGCTCTCTCACACACATTTTCTCCCCCCAAAATTGCCACTCCTCAAAAAATTGCCACTCTAGCCTACTCAGCCTAATGGGAGATCTGTCACTGGGGAAGGAGAGGGCCCTTATTGCCTGCACAGGTACAAGCAATAAACTATAGGGTCACCGGCAGGGAAGCCAGGCCCCTTGACTGACCGAGTCCAGGACAGCAGTCCCGGCTGTCCCCCCCTGTTGGTGGCCCTGATGGTATACATCAGACCAGCTACTATCTGCACATATTATTTTTTTTAATTAATTGTTTTATTCTTCTATGTAGCGCTTTACAGAGACATTTTGTAGACACAGTCCCAGCTTACAATCTATGTTTTTGGTGCCTGAGGTGCCATGGAAATAAAGTGACTTGCCCAATGTCACAAGGAGCCGACACCGGGAATTGAACCAGGTTCCCCTGCTTCAAACTCAGAGCCAGTCACTGTCTTTACTCACTGAGCCGCTCCTTCTCTCCTATGAATTAAAGGAACTCTGTACTTTTATCCATATCTTGACCAAGGCAAGAAACTGTACAAGGGTAGATGCCCCTGATTACTCTGTAGATTGTACATGGCATTTAGAAAGTGGAATGTAACAGTATTTGAACTGTATATAAATATATAATAGTGAGATACCCTGAGGGGTTACATGAACACTCATTCAATGCAACCCTCAAAAGATAATTATATGAAGGTATTGATCCTATGTGACTTACATACAAACCCAGATAGTCTCGCTAAAACCAGAGACAGTTATTCACTTTTAATTTCATAGGCATTTGAGAGTCACAAATATATTTGTTTGGAGTTCCTTAATTTAAAATAAATTGATGTCAATAAAAATTATGTTTCAATTTTAACAATCATTGCTTCTAAAACTTATGTACAGGTTGCTGATAACTGGGATTCTTTTTCTTTTTGAGATTTTATTGTCGCCTCCACGTGGGTTCAGTGTTCATATTAAATGAGAAGGGTTGTCTCACATGACTTCATCAATGGTGAATGGTCGTAACAGTCCAAATCCATTTCTTGTGGATGCTTCACAAGATTCTTGAGTAGGACACTGATGGTTCTGAGGGAAATTGTGGTGCTCGGTGTGTTACAGGAAGTATCGCTATGCTCTTGAGTTAGAGAGAGTGGATCACGCCTTGCGCAGACCACCGTAAGAGGGTATTTTTCAGTGACAGTGCCTAATAGTATGGGGCCTAGTCAGCAAGACAGAACCTACTCGCTATTATTGATTAAAGGTTCTCCAGTTGGGAGGAACCCTAGTTCTGCAACACAGCCATTTGATTGTTGTATTCAAATATAAGCTGTATAACACTATTCTTTTTAATGTGTTATCATGCATACGTGTACTGTATATGTGATAAACCATTATGTGAAAAAATGTTCTTGTTAAGTTTAGGTTACATTCGAGGATGGTACCCGAAAATCTAGGACCCAAGTGGGGTCGTTGGGATTCCACCAGAGGGAGAGTGTAGCCAGGTCACCTGATGGCTACTATTCTGCCCTTGGGCTGGCAGTAAACCCGGATACAATCAGGTTGCCAATAGTTGATATGGGGTTTTCCCCCTCCGAGGAGCTGCACTTGAATGACAGCAAGTGGCGGTGACATCAGGCCTGGTCATGACCAATCATGAGCCAGACCCGGTGCCCTCCTCCTGGCTGTACTTAAGGGCTGTACCGCCCCAAATTTGTGAGTGTACCTTCCCCCACTGAGGAAGAGATTACCCTCAATAGGGAAGGTAGCTGGGGCTCTAATAGGTGGGATACACTAAAAAAGAAAGCAATTCACCGTAGAAAATCCTGAATACTTTCAATAATGAAATGCAATAGAAAAAAGAGACTGTGGAAACCGTTTTTTCAAGACTTAACTGGATAAATGTACATTAAGAGGATTTAGCATTGAACTGCGGTCAAATGACCGTATGTACTGTATATTCAAACACATAGACGTCACACCTCCGGTACAAATTATAAGTCCAGCAATAATTGGAGTAATACTCAATATGATTGAATAAACGTTCTTTGTCACTCCCTGGTGAGAAGCACAACCATAGGAGTTTTCTTTTCAGTTTGCAGGGTCTTTCTTCACTTGCAGGGTAAATGTCCTTGAAGTTTGAATCCTCTGGAAGCCTCTGAGTGCAAAAAAACGTTTAGGAGAGATACTAATAGAAAAAACAAGGCGTATAGCCCTGGTAAAACGCTGCACCACAAATTTCAAAGAAGCAAAATAAAAAACGTTTCATGTGCAAAAAAAGAAGGATTACACTGACATGTTTCGCCAAAAAAATTGGCTTTATCAAAGTGCACTTTGATAAAGCCAATTTTTGGCGAAACATGTCAGTGTAATCCTTCTTTTTTTGCACATGAAATCGTTTTTTATGATTTCCCTTTTGCTTCTTTGAAACTTGTGGTGCAGCGTTTTACCAAGGCTATACGCCTTGTTTTTTCCCCACTGAGGAAGGCAGGTCACACAGTGGTAAGTCTGAGATTGGTCCTTCTCCAGTCCTCTTCCCTCCGGAGGAGAGTGAGTGTGGACCATACCTCTGCCTCTGCTAGAGAGGCAGGGAAGAGCTAGGATGACTGCGGGTGCCCTTGGCCTGTAGTGACGGTTCAGGGACCATCCTTCAGTGATAGCTGCGAAACTGCATCGGGCAGAAGTCTGCTGTTGCTCCTGTACTGTACAGAAGAGTAATAAACCGTTCCTGTTTGCATATACCTCCTGCCTGGTGCGTGACCTTACAAGGGGAGAGAGGTAATAGTTCTACCGTGGGAGATCACCTTCAGTTTCCTGGACTTATGGCCGATGGTGGCGCTGCACTGCTAAAGAGATATGTAGGGTATGAACCCCAGAAGCCAAGTCCTGTGTCCCCACTACTATTGGCGGACAACTCAGCTCTCCTGTTACCAGCAGGTATCATGTACAGTACCACACGATCAGTAATGGCCAAATCTCCCACCGGGTGGGGGAACACCGTTACATGTATATTACATAAACAGAATAGTCCACCAAATAAACACAAACATGCACAGATACAAGGTAATGAGGTCCACACACAGATGTACCAGATATTATTGCAGCCCTCGTGCACTATAACAAAATGAGCATGGCATGCTCTGCTCTTTTCTATTGCATTAGTTAAAGGTTGCGTGTTTCATATAATATAGAGTGTTGTGGATGTGTGTATTGCAAGTGTTGCGATACAGTACTGTGAGCCTTGCCGGCGCTGTAGATGTGGAGTCCTGGGTAATGATGTGCGAAACTGTCCAAAGTGCATGTGCTAAATTGTAACCGCTTTTTTACCCCCAAATTCGGTTCCATTCTAAACATTTTGGTAAGCCTCAAAGGGTTCATAATGTCGTAAAATGAGTCTTAGATGTTGTCATTTTGCAAGATTTCAACTAAATATCCCCAGACAGTGAGTGAAACATGTTGAATGTGCCCTAATTATAGTCGCAGCATTAATTGTATCTAATGATGTTAGAGCATTTTGCAAGCAAATCTAGTGATTCTAGAGAATTTACCAAATTAGCATATTAAACAAAATAGCACTGCACATTGACTTAATGCTTAGTAAATCGCTTGCAAACTCTGATGCAGCCACTGCTTTTTTCGCGAGATGAAAAGGGCACATTTTGCATGGTTCATGGTTTTGCATTTTGATTAGATCAGCAACATCATGCTGCTTGGTACTGTATGTTTCTTTACTGTGTTGGCCATTAGATGGCGCTGTTATAAAGCAGCAAAATGTGAAGTCATATGGTTTTTCTTTAATAAATCAGTTCGATAATAGTAACTTGGGTTATTTTTTTTTATTTATTCAACTCTTAATGCCATTTTTCATTCGTTTTGATATACAGAGCATCCTCTGTTTTCTATAGCAGGTTTAGCCCACCTCCCCAGCAGTGCCGGATCTCTGCAACACTTTCCTGTTTGTGATAATTTGTTGCCAATGTTGCAGGCAGTTTGAGATGTAAAGTGTAACAATAGACAATGTTACCTTAGTAATATAAGGATACATTGTAGCTGCTAGGTTACACTGACTGAAGGATTGATTGAAATTGAAAGTCGGCCATTATGTTAGGCACACCATCATGATTTCTACAGGTTTATAACAGAAGCGCCAAACGATTGCCAGCTTAGGTAAGGATGTATGATTATACATTGTCACATGCTTTACATATACAAATAAGAAGGAAAAAAAAGGGGGGGGGAGTAGTAATGCTGCTTTAACCAGACACTACATGTTATGGTGGGTAAAGTAAATTGACAAAAACCCTTCACTGTACAGTGTACAGCAAATAAAAATACAACTATATTAACAACAGTAAATTCAGATCTAGCTAAGTCAGTTACACTTATCTAATTTCTTAGAAAGAAGTATAGAAGTGGAGGAGAGGCAAAATCCTCCCTTTATTTTACTGGTTTCCCACTTTAAAGCTGCAGTTCAAGCAATATCCTACATGTATAACACAATAAAGAAGCGCTCAAAAGTAATTGTGTCTAAACTAAATATACTAAATAAACTAGTGAAGGGGTGCTGCTTGAAGAAAGAACAGTTCCCTGTTCTTGGATTGAAGATTTGTTCAGGGGAATCAGCGCGCCTCCAAATAAAATGGTAAAAAGCAAAATAGTGAAGCACTTCTTTGTAACTCTGGAAAGATAGATTGGTGAGATATGCACTTACGTTTAAGTGGCTGCACCCAGGCACGTAAAGGTTTCTTTTAAACTCCTCCGCTCCCAAATAAATACAGATGAGTTCCAAAGCCTTTCTTTAAAAAGTCCAACTTTTATGTAAAAAATAAGTTTACACTCACATAGATGGAATGAGTATTCTAACAAGGGAACCAGCTACAAGCGCTTGTATTCTCTCCGTCGACTGCAACTCCCGCCGTTCCCGCCGGCGTCCTGCGTCACTTCTGGTGATTCACTGCAGTCCTCAAACTGGTCCCCTAGGGGTTTCAGTAGCGACAGGCATGGTTGTGATATAACCCATAAGACAACATGGCATACACTCTGCAACACTTGTGTAATGTTAACTCCGTTGTGTGGTTTTCGAGTTCTTCCTGCTCATCTCTGCCTGGCAGGTATGTAACAGGGCCTTTCTCCTGTCTAAAAGGCTTCCAAAATAAAGCCTGTCTTTTGCTGATGAGTCCAGCAGGAAGCTGGTTAATGTCAGCAGAAGCTGACAGCTCCTCCTGGCTCATTTAGCAGGCTTTAAAGCCTGCTGCATAGACTGCCTGGGATCTCTAGCATAGGGAGATCCTGTGCTGGCAGAGATATCCCAGGGGAAGAGTCCCTAGAAACCTCCAAAGGAAATCCCCACAGACACGACCGCAGACCTGAAATGATGTGAAGAGCACCCTACCTACAGGTACCTCTCTTTAGACTATGTCAAAAGTGGGTAAGAGACCTACAGCAGCCTTCCAACCCTTAGATAGGAGTTGCTGAATGTTAGTCAGTCCCCTACATGGGGTTGGGCTTGGTTATGGTTTGCTGCTCTCATTTTGTTTTGCTGATATGAAGCTGGTTTGTTCATTTAAAGCTGCTGACTAATAAAACCTACGTTTATTTTTCCTACAACGTCTCTGAGGTTCTATCCTCTGCACACTGCTCCTACAGAGATACTTAACCTATCCTACACATACCGTAGGAACTTGCATAATTATTCACAGTGAGACTCCTCTTCTTCGTCTCCTCCTGGGATCTGAGTTCCAGGAGCTTCCCACTAACTATTTATAGTCTAGTCTGATGTCACTGACTCTAGGAAAAATGGGGTGGGGATTAATTTTTGTTTAGTCACCCCAACACCATGTGAATGGGAAGGGGCTTTAATCTGTGTGGGCCCACACAGTTAATCTCTAAAGGCTCTAGTAATCCCAAAGGGGGTTACACTAGTAATGGGATTGCTTTCTGTGCTCTTCTTATATATTTTTTCTGAACCCTAAAGTAGCACCACGTCATTATATTGTACAGCAGATGTACATAGATGGAGCGAGGCTCCTGTCTTATTTATCTGAAGTGAATTAAAGTATGAATTTAAAAAAGTAATATATCAACCAAACATAATGATCAATTTACCCTGCATGAAATATACATTAGTCTCAAAGTACAATACACATACACAAAATTTTATTGAAATATATTTATTTTAAAGAGAAACCAATTCCTAAAGAAATACAAAAATAAAACTTCAGTTTGCTTATAAATAATCAAAAAATATCTTCCAAGCGAGATAATTTTCCACGTTATTCCTACCCAGGTAAGAGCCTATATTAATGATGTAAATTGCACTAGTCAAGTGTTGGTCACAGCTTTTATTATGTAAAGCTACATTTGATTTAATTAATATATTAAATTTACATTTAATATATATTAATTAAATTGTCTAAATTTATCATAGGTTGAACTTGATGGACGGAAGTCTTTTTTCAACCTCATCTACTATGTAACTATGTAACTATGAAACTCATGTCATTGTGTAAAATACTCTATACATTTTTTCCCTTTATAAATCCACCTACAGTGTGAGTTGGAAAAATGAAAATGTAAAATGTCTATATGGGGGTTAAAATGGGAGATTTCTGGTTGTTATTGGCGAATTATAGTGATTGCTGAGTTTACTGTATAATGTATTTACTGTCGGTTATAGCATGTGTGCTTACTATCTCATTCTGTGTATATAATGTCATGGATTTTAGACACTGAGCAAGTGTGGGTAGGTGCAGCCTATAGAAAGAAGTCTTATATTCTTACATTTGGCACAATGTTCTGCCGGTTTAATAAGTGTAGCCATGCCTGTTTAGGCTACTAATCTGCCCTCCCTGTCATGCCAGCCCTGGTAACAGTGCAGACAGTGTCAGGACCAATGCAGTGTTTTCCCCAGTGTATGCAGCTTCCTTGAGTGACGGGGGAAGAGGTGGGCTAAGGCCTGTATTCTGCCCAATAAGGGGCTCCGACCTTGGACCTTCCCCCTTGGTACTTAAGGGATGGCACTACCAAATTTAGATAGTTGTCTCTCCCTCTTGAGAGAGACTGGTATCACACAGAGGTGTACAGGGCTCTGGCACCTGCTGTACCCTCCCCACGGGGTGTGGGGGGTGAATAACATATCTCTGACTCTAATAGGGAGTCAGAGAAGAGCAAGGACCGCCCTTGGTGCCCATGGCCAGGGGTGGGAGTCCAGGGACCATCTGAAGGCTGGAGGCCTAGAGTAAGCTGTTTGCAGTGTTCCAGTGTATGCTGTTATATGCTGTCTATCCTGACTGTTGCTGTTGCAATATAGGAGCTGCCGTTTACAAAATATACTCCTGCCTCTTGAGTGCAATCTATCTGGGGGAGTATTGTGAGTTCTTCAGCAGGAATTGCCTCCACATCCCTGGAGCCTGCAAGAGATGGAGGCGCTGACACCAAGGAAATAAAGAACTACCATCTACCCCAGAAACCAGTCCTGATGTCCCCACTGCCGCCGGCGGACCACTCAGTATCCTGTAAGCCAGCAGGTACTAGCACTACACAACTGGTAGCAGGGCAAATCTTCAGAGGGTGGGGGGAAACAACGCTACATTCGCATACAGTAAAATCTAAAAGTAATACAGTTCCAGTCACGTAGTTGCCTTGTACATTAAACTGTCCTGCTTAGCCACTGTTTTCATTTCCCGGTCCTCCGTTTCACCCCTTTGCCTCCGCTGCTGTGGGAGGCTGTTGCGGGTGGCGACGGGCTTGCCGACGGCTCCTTCTGCAGGGTGCTGCCATGTTTGTTATGCACGCTCACGCGCGCATGGCTCGCGCACGCGCAGATGCGCGGGAAGACCCATGTTGTTATTGGCCGCGCATGCGAAGAGAAGTGCAGGTGCGGCGGCCATTACAGGAAAGGCTCCGCGCAGGGACTACAAGTCCCATGAGCCTCAGGGGGATGTCACATGCTGCAGCTTAGCCAATAGGGCGGCTGCATTTGCACAAAAGGCAGTTTGTAGCGCGAGGGACATTTAAAAAAGGGACAGTTTAATCAGTAATCAGTTGAGGAGAGGGACAGGGAGGACAGTGAGGAGAGACAGTTGTAGGAGATAGATAGCCCCCTTACTTTTTCATAGGAGTATGTCACAGCTTCAGAGTCTGCAGTTCACATGTTGCTAGGCAACCAGTGAGGCTGTGAGATGTATGACAGTTAAGATTAAGACAGTTGAGAGGGACAGTTTAGGCAGTTGCCTGTTGAGGGGAGGACAGGCAAGGAGTGAGTTATAAATTAGTGAGCTAGGAGTTAGGATTAAGTTAGTAATTTAGAAGTTATTAATATAGAAGTTAGTAACTTAGAAGTTAGGAGTTAGTAAAATAGTAAGTTAGTGGCAGTTGGAACAGTGAGGACCAGGGACTGCTAAGGCAAGACTGCCTGGGAACCCAGCTCCTGGGAGGCACATACAAGACCAAGAGAATAGAAGTAAGCCCTACCTGAGTGATATTCAGGCTGAAGCAGTGCTTTGGGATGCAGTGTGCTAGAAGCTAGGAAGCCCAAAAGATTTGTGGTGGACTAGAGGCCAAGACTGATATAGAAGTATTTACCTGAATGGGAAGGGGCACTGAGGGAACTTGCCCTGAAGAGAGCATTATACAGGGAACCTGTCCGAGGTATTGTGCTCTAAATGATAATAATTGATTCTGTGCAAGCCTGGAACTGTTGTGCCTCTCAATAAAATACCTGTGAGTTGCAAAAGATCCTGGCGCCCTATTTCTTATCTTGTCCTCCAACCCACCAACTACCCTCCATTACAGCCAAGGCCTGAACCTGCCAACGGGAACCCTGAGATCACAGGTAACTGACCAAGGAGCTGACACTCTAATCCCATCGGGAGCGGAGCAGGTCTTTATTCACACATGTACACCCTACCCCTGCTGCCGGGTGGGGATAGGGGGGTTACATATATAATAGTGAGTCAGCACTCCTAATGTTAATGAGAAAGAAAAAATACCATATAGGTGCAGGAACCCCAAGGGACCCCTATATCCCTCACATAAACGTATACATATACTAAAGTAACCCGCACTTAAATAAGATAAAAAAGCAAATGAATCAGAATAAGTCATTTACTGTTAATCCGTAGCAAATAAAAGACACCATGCTATGTCTAATACCAGTGTTTTAAAGCTGCAGACCAAGCAATATCCTACATGTGTTTTTTTTTTTTTTAATAACTCAGTTCTGTACTATGAGAAAATACTTGAAGCATTTAAAGTAGCCAGTAGGGGGCAGGGCAGGGTAACTACCGTAAACTGCTTTCCTTTTTTTAAATACATGTAGGATTGAAGCGAGGGTACCCGGACCTAAACCCTGTTCATTTAAGCTCTGGGGACACCCGGCTTCCTGATATACTTACTGCAGCCTATGACATCACAGCATCCTATTGACCCATGTGATCGGCCCTCTAAACCTGAGCAGGAGATACCGGCACCCGGACGAGGTAAGTTTCTCAGGAAGCAGGGGTCCCTGGGGCTGAAATTAATTAATTGTTAAACCACAGCTAAATATCTGCTGTGTCTCTCTAGGTATATATTAAGTAGCTCCCCTAGCATTATTCCATTAGCTACTTCTGTCTATAACTTCATTTTGATATTCAGGAAAACATTACTGTTAGACAACAATTTGCTACTTTCTAAGGGGGTCATGCAGTAAACGGTGGAAAATTGCATTCGCCAGGGGTTTGAATTCGCCATGTTTTTGGCGTGTTGCCCTCGCTGTATGCAGGAAGGTCCGAATCCCTGGTGAATCACAGCGAGAGCAACATTGCCAAACATGGCAAGTAACCGGTGGCGAGACAGTCTGCCTGGCGAGAAGCTGCCGAGAAGCCGTCCCCTGCCGAGATGTGTCTGCAGCAGAGAGAGATCCGGCGCTCTCTCGGCGCAAACATCGGCACATTAAAAAAAATTCAACTCAAATTTTATTCATAGTGTACATGTGCAGAGGGTCTCCGGAGCTGAACCGAGATACAAGCCCCGTTATGAGGTGCCGGTTTCCCTCTGCATTTAAATGTCCCGATCACGTGACCGCGGAATGTAAACAAAGCAGAGGGATACCGGCACCCCATAAAGGGGCTTGTATCTCGGGAAGCTGGGGGTCCCCGGACCTAAAACCAAAGCGGTTCAGCTCCGGAGACCCTCTGCACATCTACACTATGAATAAAACACCCATATCAATAAACAATCATTCCTTACCTTTGCGGCTATCTGCTATGGTAACGAAGCAGCATGATGTATTTTTAATAATAGTGTACTGTGAGCAGGGGGTCCCCTGAGCTGAACCGCATTGATTTGTGGATCAGGGACCCCCTGCTTCCCGGTATGTGTCATCGAGTGCCAGTGTCGCTGCCATCTTTATAGCGTCCCATCCGCGACGTGCCCGCTATAAAGATGGCGGCGACACTGGCCATGGCGATGCCCCAAACCGGGGCCTGTAACTCGGGAAGCAGGGAGTCCCTGAGCCACAAATCAATGCGGTTCAGCTCAGGGGACCCCCTGCTCCCGCACAATATTATGAAAATACATTAATGCTGCTTCATTAACCATAGCGGATAACCGCTAAGGCAATGTAGTCCCCAATAAACATTGCAATAAACACCATACACCCCCCTCTGCCCCCAACAACCCCTATTCCCCCATTACATAAAGAACATTTTTGGTATGCACAGCAGTGATACTATACAACGGCAGTGGCCCTCGGGTGTTCCCCGCAGGCCTTCAGTACCAATTCAGTGCACCCCCAAAAAAATTACAACACATAAATACACCACCCTTAACACATACAGTATAGTAATGTGGAAAATTAATATTATCCACATATGGATAATAGTGAATTTGCCCATTTAAAATACATAAAGAACAATAAATACAATAAATACATATAGTACTCACCCATGTCCGGCTGCCACGATGAAGGCCATCCTCATCTTCATCACCGTCCATGCCCCCTCCGATGCTGCAAAACATAAACAAGAATAAAAACAGCCAATGTAATGTCCCCTAACCCCTTAATCACCATAGCGGTTATTAACCGCTACAGTCATTAAGGGGTTAACCCACCCTCACCCACCACTCGGGAGGCCTACATATCCTCCCCCGCTAACCCCCCCCCCACCCCGTGAGGCCTAACCACCCTCACTCACCCAATACCCAGCCGGAAGGCCTACTCACATACCCTTGGGGCCAATACCCCCTAACTCCACCCCCAGTACCCACAATAAAAACAATACACAGCCCCACAATAAACATCATTATATTTATTAAATACATAACCCACCCCCTGTCCCCCCCCATAAATACATGATTTATTATTTTACATACAGGGTTAATACCCCAGGCCCCGGATGGGCCTGACGGGTCACCTCACAGACCTACAGTAGCCCAGCACCATGTTTCAAACAGGGTCTGGAGGCCTATGGGTGGTCCCCGCCAGGTGCCGTGGTCCACCAGGTGGTCTCCGCGGGTCACCGTGGGCCACAATGGGGTCCCCACGGGTAGACCCGCGGCTGTCTGGGGGGAACCGGGTCAGACCCACAGGTGTCTGAGAGGCCTCGGGTGGTTCCTACGGGAGTCTGGGTGTCCTCGGGTGGTCCCTACGGGTCCGCGGTGCCCCCACAGATGTGGGGCCACTGGTTTTTCCCCGCAGGTGTCCCCGTGGACCCGGCAGCCGTTTACCCATGAGAAGCCCGAGGAGACCGCAGGTGGTCTCCATAGGTCCCTCGCAGACCTGAGGAAACAACCCTGTATGTAAAAAAAATAAACATGTTCTATACATTAAATACATCAATCCCCCCCCACCCCCAACACATACAGTACAATAATGTGCAAAATAACTATTATCCAGATAGGGATAATAGATTATTTGCCCATTATTAAACACATTAACTAGCATAATAAAATAAATAAAGTTCTACTGACCTCATCAATAAGAAGCCCCCTTGCCAGCAAAATCCATGTCCTCCGTTGCCAACAAAATACATAGCCAATACATTGCAATTACATTCTGATATCAATTACGCCTTAGTCACCTTATCGGATAATAACCGCAAAGGTAATTAAGGGGTTAAGCCACCCTGGCCCGATACCCACCCTTCACCCATTCATTTGTACAGTGGCTTCATCATGCAACTATATATATATACAGTATATATATACACAAACAAGAAACAAACAGCGCAAATCTCAACAATATGTTTAAGCGGAGGGATAATATACACACCACCTTATTAGCCAATACAATCTCTAGAAAAAAAGTTATATACCCTGGTATTCAACTAACCCTACAAACTGCAGCCGAATTAGGTCTGCGGCTCCACAATCGCCGCCTTGTATGTATGTGAAGAGTACCTTAATATAGTCTGATTATAACCAGATATACTGCCATATGATTCCTTTTTGTGTTTCTTCTCTTCCCTGTCTTATTTGCGCCTAGGTCACTCTTCCACATATATATACACATACATTCATTTGTACAGTGGCTTCATCATGCAACTATATATATATATATATATATATATATATATATATATATATATATATATTTATACAGTGTTCGACAATCCTATTCATTTACACGCCCGGGATGGGTGGATTTAACCCCCGGGCGAGTAAATATTGGCCCATGCAGCTCCTTATGGCCGCCCAAGCAGCGCACATGTTTTTTTTTTAATTTTTCCTGCTCGCGCTGAATTTTAGTAGTAGTAGTAGAGTAGCAGCACGTATCTGAAGCATTTCTGTTCCTGGTGTTATTACACATATCTGCCGGAAGGTGTAGCTCTCCCATGTTATTACACAGGTCTCGCGCTCCCCAGAAGAGCACACATAGCGCCTGTCATAGCGGTGCGCCACCAAGCAGCAATACACCCGCGCGCCCTCCCTCCTCCTACAAATCTCTAGTGGCTTGGACTGGAGTCCGGCAGCTGCACACGTGTCCCCCCCCCCCCTCCCGAGTCCTAGCGGTGCCGCCGCAGGTCTTAGCGTGGAGCCGGTGGCCGTGTGAGCGATGCCGGGCGGAAGCCTGTTGCCAGACAGGGGTCCCGGGGGGCGCGGAAGCTGTGGGGAGAAGTTTGTGCTGCTGCTGGGCCGGGGTGAGGAAGCCGTGGGGAGAAGTTTGTGCTGCTGCTGGGCCGGGTTGAGGAAGCCGTGGGGAGAAGTTTGTGCTGCTGCTGGGCCGGGGTGAGGAAGCCGTGGGGAGAAGTTTGTGCTGCTGCTGGGCCGGGGTGAGGAAGCCGTGGGGAGAAGTTTGTGCTGCTGCTGGGCCGGGGTGAGGAAGCCGTGGACCCCTGATATGTGGTCTGCCTGGCGTTGGCTCAGGGCTTACAACAATTTTGGCCAAAAATGTCAAACTAAAAGACCATTTTACTTATTAGATATTTATACATATATATTATTAGGCACTGTACCGTGTATGAGTCTCACTGGATGTGCTAAAAACTGAGCTTTGCTGGTGTTTTAATGTTCTGTCTCTGGTTTTAAAATATATATTGCCATGCTCAGTAGCACTCCTCTGTGTACACTCATATGCTTATATATATGTTGTGGTCATTTTGGGGTTCAATAGGAGCTTGTTAGGTTGTCCAGTATGTCCCAATAAAAGGCATGAAATAATAATTGCTTAAATACATAAAATCCCGCAATCGAGATTCGTAATGACTCCAACTCTGCTGCCCATCCTGTTACTAAATAAACAAGAGGACACAATATTTGTTCCAGTCCTCTATCTCTAAATAGAAACGAACTTGAAACTATGTGCCTTGTATCAGAGATTCCTCATTTTTTGCAAATCTCTAATAAATGGGAAAGAAAAGTCCTAAACATCTTTAACCGGATGGGTAGTATAAAGGTGTAAGATGGCCCTATTGAAGCCCCCCAATCCCTGCAGATTGCTGAGTTGTCCTCCATTGGGGAACGGGGCCAGGGCATACCATGATGTGGGCGGTGCTCCAATTCCATCCACACTGACATTTTGTTAGGCAGCACATCTCAACATTTTGTCGGCAGCTATGCAGAGGATGGGTCGCACAATTGCAGCCGTGCCCCATAGCCAGATCCAAGCCAGCACAGAGGCTACTTTTGTACAGACCCCAAGCTCCCAGGAACTTTGAGTCAATGCCACTGGCAAGTCTGGAGGATCCCACTGAATAAGCACGGTAGAGCCCGAACCTTACCTCAACCCCCTCTTTCGACTGTGTGAATAAGACAAGGAGACGGAGCGAGCTGGGTGTGGTGAGAAGCCTTGCGATCGGACAAGCTTAGAAGGCATGAGGCAGTGCGTATGACAAAACTGCCTCTGAGTCCTGTAAATCAAATCAGCTCCTCTGGCTCCACCAGGCTCTTGTACAAGGAACAGACCCCTGAGGTTCTGGACTGACCATGGTCGGAGTAGACAGCTGATTTCACCACAGGCATACCGGGCCCAAATTTCACCTCTAGTCAATGACTGATGATGAGCGCCATTTGACCAAAACAACCTAAGGTTAGGTCATCATGCAGCAACGTCAGACACCATGATGACGGATGTTTGACGCTGACATCCATCTCCTTCCACGAGGATGCCGACTCCGACTGCCCTAACAGTTTGTCGGTTGGATCCACGTTCTTTTTCCCATCAAAGACTGTAGTTTGGGGACTGCGGGACCTGAGTTTCCGGGACCTGACCCCTATGGTTGTCCTACTTGGGTGTGAGGGATGTGAGGATCCCTATGATCTATTTATATGTAAGTGTACTATTTTTTATTTTTTATATACATTTTATTAGTTTGAAATGTATTGTTTTTCCTTCTTTGTGCTCTATTTTTTGTTTTTATGCTCAAAGAGTGTAATTCAAGTGGGCCGTGGTAATGGCTGTGTGTAGCCCATCCTCGGAATCGGGTGGGTATCGGTCACCAATTTATGTAGAGATGGGTGCACCAGTGATAGTGGATATCCAAATGTTGTCATCAATAATTATCATATATGCACTCATAAATATGACTCTAGTATGAAGTGGTTATAGTATGAAATGATATGTGAGTAACCAGTCAGTGATGAATATACCTATCCTGAGGAACAATCAAAAATGCTGGTCTTCACCTTGATGTACCTAATTGGAGCAACATAACAAATACTGGTACTCAAAGTCCATAATACACAATATAGATATCTTGAATGAATCTTACCCACTCCTTGAGCCATAGTGAGTCTGTAGTGGCATGTCCAGCTGCTGATGAGGAAATCCAATAGTAGAAAAAGGAGAAGCACGCACTGCCGCGCGGGTCGGTGGTTTAAAGTAAAAAAATTGTTTATTCAACACAAAACATCACCCAAAGGAGGTGTCCGCGCCTTCTTTGTGCCTATTTTTGTTTTTTTATGCTCAAAGTGTATAATTTGAGTGGCCGGTGGTAATGGCTGTGTGTAGCCCATCGCATTAATATCGGTGGGTATCGTCTCCAACCCCAGCCCCCATGGGAGCATGTGAAGAGTTGTTAAGGAGGTATGCGGGGCTGTTTCACGGATGAGCCTGGCAGAAACCCCCATCCACTGTACAACCCCGTAAACACTGACAATCAGAGGCCTTCCGCGAGAATGCCTACCAGCTGTCCACATTAGTAAGAATCGAGGAGAGATATAGGAAATGCTAGCCCTAGGGATACATCCAGATCAAGTCCCTGGGTATCACTGGTAGTCCTGGTATACTTTAAAAGACGGTTACCGCTGGATCTGTGTGCAGCTCTCAATGCCCAAACCGTGTCTGTTGTCTACCACATGCCTGCATTGATGACTCTAAGATTGAGATCATGTGGGCCAATATCTGACCACCATGGATCCCACAGTTCTATTGGCAGATCCCATTGACCCAGGCAGGCGATGAGATGTCGGCCTTCATCCAACCCGTGGCTTGTATGAATTTTTGATCATCCATTCTGATGAAGAATGCGCCGGCTACCTTCACAGCACCAGTCAACATATTGCTGGAAGGGATGCAGGTTTGCCTGGGCATACATGATGATTTGGCTTTGTTCAGTGCAACTTGGGGAGGATCATCTGGAACATGTGGTGGTGGTACTAGACCAGATCAAGAGGCAGGGCTTAACCCTGAAGTCAACTAGGTGTCAGGTTTGTGATGGTGGAGGTATATACTTCGACAAAGGGTATGCAGTGGGCATATTAAACCCAGCCAGCCAACTTGGAAACTATCGTCAATTGGCATTACCCAAAACCCGAAACAAATGTTAACGTTTCTGGGGAACTGCGGAATACTACCTGCAAGTTTTCCCCCACAATAGTGTGGCTCTGTCAAACCCCTTGAAATATTTGACTAAAAAGAGGTTCCTCCACACAGTTGATGTGGTCTCGAGAGGCGAGACCCTTCCAGGCAGTAAAATGCCCTAGCCAGCACTCCGATCTGTGCACCCCTGACTATGAGAGCGTTTGCTAGTCACACCGATGCCTCTCAATCGTCAATCGGTGCTGTGCTCAGTGAGGTGGGCGAGATGCGGTATAAACCACCCCATAGTCTACCTCAGCTACAAACTGCTATATCGGTAGGCTGCCTAACAAAAACCATTGAAAAGGAGTGTCTGGCTATTGTGTGGTCTTATAAAACTGCATGCCCTACTGTATGAGTGACCCTTTTGTGGTCACCATCCAAACCTCCTGGGATGGTTGCGCCAGTGTCCTGGGGGAAATGTAAACCTCGCGCTTTAAGATAATGATGTTTGATCCAACACAATGAGTATGGAAATGCCAATGACCTAACCCGGCAGGATGAGCCCTGCCCAGGCAAAAGAGCTTGGATGTCCTTGATCTTGGGACCAATCCTTGTTGCTGTTGCGCCAGAGCTCTCATTTTAAGGGGGAGTTGTGACAGTAAAGGAAATGTGGCCAGCATATTAAAGATTTAGCAGCCATTGCTCCTCACCTGTCCAGATGCGTACCCAGATGTGGTATAGTGTTTCCCAACTTATTGTGACTTACTCGGCTGACTTGTAATGATACTGGTGTGCTCTGTAGCTTGTTTCCCCCATGCATATATAATGTGATGTATTAAAATTACCTCCTTTGTGTGTTGAGTGGGTATTTTACTTAGCCATCCAGCACACACAGGAATTACATTCAAAGTGATCAGTTTTCATTTTCACTGTCTTACAGCACTGTCACCTCCCACAGCCCCTTTTGGCCCTCATGGCTGCGCCCTCGCTCTGTGATTTGTTGACGTAGTCTCTCTGTGTTTGGCGGAGGTAGCATTCGTGCTGTGGTTGGCCAGCACGTAGCATCCCTGCACTGATTGGTCGGCAGCCCTCCTCCATAGTTTTCAGATGGAGTCCAAGGTCTACGTAAACTCCTGCCATCTGGATTCCGCAGTCATCATGATTCATCCTGACTTTGGTTAGTATGGTGTCATCCCCAGTTTTCGCTGGATCCACTAAACGAGGGCTCAGTCGCATAATGAGCAGGACTTTTAAAACTTGCTAGGATGCAACTACACCTCCCTGGTACCAGGTACCCAAGACTGTCGCCTGTGAGCTGACATGGGTAAGCCTTTTAAGTGTCGTCTAGCACCTAGTGTAGCTAGGATTCTCCCCCCCATAACCCTTTTTGGTGAGTTATGCTTGCTGTAATCTGTGTATCTGTTGTGCCTGTTGACCCAATGAACATAGAACTTGCTTAGTTAACTCCTGGTGTAATTGTCCTGGTCTCCCGTGACAACATACTGTACTAACATGATTGTATGGTGATGATCCCTTTTTCCTTGAGTAATGTTCCCTGTCCATGGCCGTACCTTCTCTCGCTAAAAACTGAGCTTTGTCTGTGTTTTATGTTCTGTCTCTGGTTTTAAAATATATATTGCCATGCTCAGTAGCACTCCTCTGTGACACTCATATGCTTATATATATGTTGTGGTCATTTTGGGGGTTCAATAGGAGCTTGTTAGGTGTCCAGTATGTCTTAAGGATTTTTCACAATAGTATTACACCCAGGGTTAGACAGTCACTTTTGTTACTGTTATATTCTCCAATCCTTAATCTTTTAAAGAATCAGTCATAACTTTCGAAGAGTATTTTGTGATCTGTGAATTCAGAATTAAAGACACATTCCTACTTGTTATTCCTTAGGACAAATGTGGGTGAATTTAAATACGGCAAAATTACTACCTTCACCTCAAGAATATATTGGCAAAATCATCAATATAAAAGACAATCCCATTAACAGTAACACTGCAGGTACCTTAAAAGCTCCATTAGTATGAAAAATGTGCAGTTTAGTGGTGTTTAAGGTGCTTACATTGCTACCTCTTTTGGATTCCCAAGTACAATTAGCCACTTCATTAGTCATTTTGACATAGATCACAAGAGGATTGTGAGACATCTCGTTATTCAAGTAGACCCTGGCTATGTGTATTGTGAATAGGAAAATGTATCTGAACCATTGTGAAGTCTGAGAAATATTACAAAATCTATCTCCTTGTAAAAGCTCTCCTTGATTAGTGGAGGCAGGAACGGTAAAAATGTAAATAAGCGCAATGCCAAGGCATCAGGAAATAAAGAATAGAAGTCACTGAAAAAATATGGTAGCTGCAGTATATGAGTGAGTCCAATGGTCTATAAACGCCATAATGTTCTGTGTTTCTGTATCTCAGTATTTCTACATTGTGTGTGTATAGCTCCAAACAAATAAAAAAAAGGAAATCCAGAGTCCTATCAATCAAACATTTATATTTCTAAATCAATGTATTGTATATAGATAAACACAACAAGACGGTCCAGATCTCCACATAGCAAGATCAATAAAGATCAGCTTTATTTTGATCTGTGTGTGAAATCATCAGCTTATCATAGACAAAGCTATGTGATGTATTGCTCAGTTCTGGACTCCCTGATGAAGTGAGGGGTTTGGGAAATGCATTGTGGTCACAGATTGACCGCTCAGCATTACATTGTCTTTGACGAGACAATGATCCCGCACAAATATTGAGAGCCTTATTAGTCTCTGTGTTGAAATCCAGATCTTTGCGTTGTGTTTATTCACTTAGTGTATTATACATCTTTAATTGTCAGTTGATTTATAAATAAAAATGTCTGTTTTATATGATGCTGTTGTGCTTCTCTGAATATATCTCACTAAAGTCAAAATATGTAGTGTAATATTTTCTCTATTGGGTAAAATGAGATGCCAACCTGAAAAAAGATTAGGGCTAAGTTTACACTAAAAGCATCTGATTTTTGTATTATGTTTAATTGATTATGAGTTCTCACCTTTAATTCATCCCTGTGTTTTCTCATGTAACTTGTAGGAAGCAATGGCTGTCAGTTAAACAATGGTGGATGTTCCCAACTATGTTTACCAACCTCAGAAACTACTCGAACGTGCATGTGCACGGTTGGCTATAACCTCAGAAAAAATCGTATGTCCTGTCAAGGTATATACTTTTATTTTGTCAATACTAGCAAATATTTGGTGCCTGATCAGTGGGTGCACTGTATACTGGTCCTTAGTCCCATTAGCCAAACCAATTTGTTGGAGATTTTCTTGTTCCTCTGGAACTTGGAAAGCTGATTTCATATAAAAAAATGTTTATGATATTATATATCATGGTGATGTTATCCATTTCAGTCCATCAGTTGAGACACAAGAAAGAAGATGAGCGAAAAAGGCAACAAGAAACCTCCACCATATTGCATATAGCAAATGAAGCTAGTGATCTTTTTATTTGATACATACATACACACACACACATACGTACATACATACACACATACATATACATATATATATATATATATACATACAGTACATGCCAAAAATGCAAGTGTCCCTTACTGCTGCGACTGTCAATACCATCTCTAACACACCAGGCTTTCCGGTAATAAGATTTAGAAAAAACCATAATGCCAGGTACAAGAAGAAACAGACCGCGCACTGAGAACGAGTAAAATAAATGTATTTAAAGGAGTCCTAAAAAGGACTACACAGATTAACAACAACAGTGTATACAAGAAAAACTGTATGACTTACAATGTTAAAAATAAGGTGGAAGGCAGAACCGGGAGAGATGGATGCTGCTGGAGTGATTTGTTGGGGGTCCAGTTTGTAGCCTCTCTTTTCCCAGTCTGATCTCCACCAATGAAATCGCACCCAGTCACCCCACGTGATTCCAGCAGCATCCGTCTCTCCCGGTTCTGACTTCCACCTTGTTTTTAACATTGTAAGTCATACACTTTTTCTTGCATACACTGTTGTTGTTAATCTGTGAAGTCAATAACTGATAATTATAATGGGTGTATACAATTTTTTTTAAAAATAAATAAAGAATACTCACAAAAACACGCAACGCTAAAGTTTAATGGTTAAAATAGTATTAAATCCAAAAAATAGGTTAATATAAGCCACCTCCAAACATGTTTGGGGTGGAGAAAAGGAACTATGAGGCTCTGGCACCATGTAATGAATGATGATTCTACAAATGGTGCCTCAGGGGGAGAGGGAGGAAGTGGTATAGAAATGTAATATGTGAGGATGAGATGTAATAAATATATCAATATATATTGTCCTCACATACCCCAGTCTTCCCTGAATAAAATAGTCACTCCACAATAAACCACACAGGTCATAAACAGCAGCGGTAGGAGGATATTATAATAACTGCCTCTGTCTAGTAGGGCTAGATAGTAAACACCCTAGATGGTGTAGATAGGCTGGTTGTAGCCTGATAGAGTGGATACTAAAGGCTGATAACAGCCATGCAAATAATAGTTCCACTATAGGTAGTGACTGATGCCAGCAAATTCCTGATACGCAACGCAGATAAAATATAAGTAGGTAACATAAATTAGACTACTATGTAGCTAGGATAAAATACTGTAGAGTGGAGACCCTGAATACATTGTATGCATAGTTCACAGATACAGGGAATCCATTCAAACAGTATGACAGTGGTATTACTAAATATCTGAATACCAGAGTCATATGAGCGCAGTGTGTGATGCAAGGCACTGCTGCTCAGGTATTCTGTGAAGGCAGTGGTCTAAGTAGCTATTATACTGTATATAGAATATACAGAGTGTCGTGCAGGGAGATAGCTATACAAGCAGATGGAGTGAGGTAAGTATAATGTAGTTGGCAACTGGTTCATGAGGGGAGTGTCCTGGTCATTTTGGGGGTTCAATAGGAGCTTGTTAGGTGTCCAGTATGTCCCAATAAAAGGCATGAAATATATAATTGCTTAAATCAATAAAATCGCAATCAGATTCTGTAATGCTCCAATCTCTGCATCATCTGTTACTAAATAAACAAGATGACACAATATTTATCCAGTCTCATATCTCTAAATAGAAAGAACTTGAACTATGTTGCCTTGTAATCAGAGATTTCCAATTTTTGCAAATCTCTAATTAAATGGGAAAGAAAAGTCTAAACATCTTTTAACCGGTGGGAGTATAAAGGTAAAGATGGCCCTATTGAGCCCCCAAATCCCTGCAGATTGCCTGAGTTGTCCTCCATTGGGGCACGGGCCAGGGCATCCATGATGTGGGCGTGCTCCAAGGTCTCCACACTGACATTTTGTTAGGCAGCAATCTGCACATTTTGTCGGCAGCTATGCAGAGGATGGGTGGCACCAATTGCAGCCGTGCCCCATAGCCAGATCCAAGCCAGCACAGAGGCTACTTTTGTACAGGACCCCAAGCTCCCAGGAACTTTGAGTCAATGCCACTGCAAGTCCTGGAGGATCCCACTGAGATAAGCCAGGTAGAGCCCGACCTTACCTCAACCCCATCTTCGACTGTGTGAATAAGACCAAGGAGACGGAGCAGAGCTGGGTGTGGTGAGAAGCCTTGCGATCGGACCAAGCTTAGAAGGCATGAGGCAGTGCGATGACAAAACTGCCTCTGAGTCCTGTATCAAATCAGCTCCTCTGGCTCCACAGGCTCTTGTACAAGGAACAGACCCCTGAGGTTCTGGACTGACCATGGTCAGGGAGTAGACAGCTGATTTCACCCAAGGCATACCGGGCCCAAATTTCACTCTAGTCAAATGACTGATGATGAAGCGCCATTTGACGCAAAACACCTAGAGGTTAGGTCATCATGCAGCAACGTCAGACACCATGATGACGGATGTTTTGACGCTGACATCCATCTCCTTCCACGAGGATGCCGACTCCGACTGCCCTAACAGTTTGTCGGTTGGATCCACGTTCTTTTCCCATCAAAGACTGTAGTTTGGGGACTGCGGGACCTGAGTTTCCGGGACCTGACCCCTATGGTTGTGCCTACTTGGGTGTGAGGGATGTGAGGATCCCTATGATCTTATTTTATATGTAAGTGTACTATTTGTTTATTTTTTATATACATTTTATTAGTTTGAAATGTATTGTGTTTTCCTTCTTTGTGCTCTATTTTTGTTTTTTATGCTCAAAGAGTGTAATTCAAGTGGGCCGGTGGTAATGGCTGTGTGTAGCCCATCGCATGAATCGGGTGGGTATCGGTCACCAAATGTATGTAGAGAATGGGTGCACCAGTGATAGTGGAATATCCAAATGTTGTCATCAATAATTAATCATATATGCACTCATAAATATGACTCTAGTATGAAGTGGGTATAGTATGAAATGATATGTGAGTAACCAGTCAGTGATGAATATTACCTATCCTGAAGGGAACAATCAAAAATGCTGGTCTTCACCTTGATGTAACCTCATTGGAGCAAACATAACAAATACTGGTACTCAAAGTCCATAATACACAATATTAGATATCTTGAATGAATCTTACCCACTCCTTGAGCCATAGTGAGTCTGTAGTGGCATGTCCAGCTGCTGATGAGGAAATCCAATAGTAGAAAAAAGGAGAAAGCAGCGCACTGCCCGGGAGTCAGGTGGTTTAAAAGTAAAAAAATTGTTTATTCAACACAAAACATCACCCAAAGGAGGTGTCGCGCCTTCTTTGTGCTCTATTTTTGTTTTTTATGCTCAAAGTGTATAATTTGAGTGGGCCGGTGGTAATGGCTGTGTGTAGCCCATCGCATTAATCAGGTGGGTATCGGTCTCCAACTCCCAGCCCCCAGTGGGAGCATGTGAGAGAGTTGTTAAGGAGGTATGCGGGGCTGTTCACGGATGAGCCTGGCAGAACCCCACTCACTGTACACCCGTAAACACTGACAATCAGAGGCCCTTCCGCGAGAATGCCTACCAGCTGTCCACAGTTAAGTGAAGAATCGAGGAGGAGATATAGGAGATGCTAGCCCTAGGGATAACATCCAGATGTCAAAGTCCCTGGGTATCACTGGTAGTCCTGGTATCTTAAAAAGACGGTACCGCTTGGATCTGTGTGCAGCTCAATGCCCAAACCGTGTCTGTTGTCTACCACATGCCTGCATTGATGAACTCTAAGATGAGATCATGTGGGCCAAGTATCTGACCACCATGGATCCCAGACAGTTCTATTGGCAGATCCCATTGACCCAGGAGGCGAATGAGATGTCGGCCTTCATCAACCCGTGGCTTGTATGAATTTTTGATCATGCCATTCTTGATGAAGAATGCGCCGGCTACCTTCCAGCACCAGGTCAACATATTGCTGGAAGGGATGCAGGGGTTTGCCTGGGGCATACATGGATGATTTGGCTTTGTTCAGTGCAACTTGGGAGGATCATCTGGAACATGTGGTGGTGGTACTAGACCAGATCAGAGAGGCAGGGCTTACCCTGAAGTCAACTAGGTGTCAGGTTGTGATGGTGGAGGTAATATATCTTCGACAAAGGGTATGCAGTGGGCATATTAAACCCGAGCCAGCCAACTTGGAAACTATCGTCAATTGGCCAGTACCCAAAACCCAGAAACAAATGTTAACGTTTCTGGGGACTGCGGAATACTACTGCAAGTTTTCCCCCCACAATAGTGCTCTGGTCAAACCCCTTGAAATATTTGACTAAAAAGAGGTTCCTCCACACAGTGATGTGGTCTCGAGAGTGCGAGACCGCATTCCAGGCAGTAAAAAATGCCCTAGCCAGCACTCCGATCTTGGCAGCCCCTGACTATGAGAAGCGGTTGCTAGTACACACCGATGCCTCTCAATCGTCATCGGTGCTGTGCTCAGTGAGGTGGGCGAGGATGCGGTATAACACCCCATAGTCTACCTCAGCTACAAACTGCTATATCGGTAGGCTGCCTAAACTACCATTGAAAAGGAGTGTCTGGCTATTGTGTGGTCTTAAATAAAACTGATGCCCTACGTGTATGAGTGACCCTTTATGGTGGTCACCATCCACAACCTCCTGGGATGGTTGCGCCAGGTGTCCTGGGGGAAATGGTAAACTCTCGCGCTTTAAGAATATGATGTTTTGATCCAACACAAGAGTGAGTATGGAAATGCCAATGACCTAACCCGGCAGGATGAGCCCTGCCCAGGCAAAAGAGCTTGGATGGTCCTTGATCTTTGGGACCAATCCGTTGTTGCTGTTGCGCCAGAGCTCTCATTTTAAGGGGGAGGTGTGACAGTAAAGGAAATGTGGCCAGCATATTAAAGATTTAGCAGCCATTGCTCCTACCTGTCCAGATGCGTACCCAGATTGTGGTATAGTGTTCCCAACTTATTGTGACTTAACTGGCTGACTTGTATGATACTGTGTGCTCTGTAGCAGTTGTTTCCCCCATGCATATATAATGTGATGTATTAAAATTACTCCTTTGTGTGTTGAGTGGGTATTTTACTTAGCCATCCAGCACACAAAGGAAATTACATTCAAAGTGATCAGTTTTCATTTTTCACTGTCTTACAAGCACTGTCACCTCCCACAGCCCTTTTGGCCCATCATGGCTGCGCCCTCGCTCTGTGATTTGTTGACGTAGCTCGCTCTGTGTTTGGCGGATGTAGCATTCGTGCTGTGGTTGGCCAGCACGTAGCATCCATGCACTGATTGGTCGGCAGCCCTCCTCCATAGTTTCAGATGGAGTCCAAGGTCTACGTAAACTCCTGCCGATCTGAGTTCCGCAGTCAATCATGAGTTCATCCTGACTTTGGTTAGTATGTGCATCTCCCAGGTTTTCGCTGGATCCACTAAAACGAGGCTCAGTCGCATAGATGAGCAGGACTTTTAAACTTGCTAGGATGCAACTAGCATCCCCATGGTACCATGGTACCCAGAGACTGTCGGCCTGTGGAAGCTGACCTGGGTAAGCCTTTTGAAGTGGCGTCTAGCACCTAGTGAGCTAGGATTCTCCCCCATAACCCCTGTTTTGGTGAGTTATGCATGCTGTAATCTTGTATCTTGTTGTGCCTGTTGACACCAATGAACATAGACTTGCTTTAGTTAACTCCTGGTGTAAATTGTCCTGGTCTCCCGTGACAGACATACTGTACTAACATGATTGTAGGTGATGATCCCTTTTCCTTGAGTAATGATTCCCTGTCCATGGCCGTACCTTCTCTCTCTGTACCGCCAAGGGTTTCTGATCATACCCCTATACAAAAACATTTTCTGCATATTCAACAATCTATCATCCACCTGGTTTTCCTGGCTAACAATACATTTCACCCATAGCAATTGGCTAGATATTACCCAAGCTTCATATTGTCTTAGTGATAGCTGTCAAATTTCAGAAGGGTGTTTCTATCAGTATTTTAAAAATACATTTCTGATTGCAACCGACCCTTGTCTATATAGATTTTCGTGTCTCACCCGTGAATTTAAATTAATTTAACAACCATTCAAGTAATCGAGGAATGCTTGTATATTGTATCTGTGAGGACAGCTTCTCTGAATCGATCACTACCATATAAACACTTAGGGGCTTATGCAGAGAGGATAGAGAAGGGAAATAGCCCCATCTTTTGGCGAAAATACGTACCAGAAAAGCTTGTC
The DNA here is from genome assembly GCA_036426205.1 of Ascaphus truei. NCBI lineage: Eukaryota > Metazoa > Chordata > Amphibia > Anura > Ascaphidae > Ascaphus > Ascaphus truei. Next base: position 276,214,423 of record CM071569.1, read on the forward strand.
CTGCAGAGAACATGGAGAGATTCATAAAATTCGCCACAGCAGGTTTCTTTACTTTAAAAATTGCCAAACACGTGGAGAGATTGGTAAATTCGCCATGTTAAAATAGGGTGGTATGCAGGTAGCATAGATGCACTGCAACTCGCCATTCTGCCCTATATTATAGCGAGTTCAATCTAGCCAGAAAAACTTGGCAATTTTGAATCTCATCAGAAAATTGAGGTAACGGAGCTTTCAGCATAAGACCATAACTTGCTCCAATTCTGTGGCTATTTTCTTGCCGTTTTCACATTAAATTAATATTAATTAATAATTCCTCTCTGCATAAGCCCCTTAACTTCAAATTCAGCCATAAACATAGGTATTGGCTGGTGCAACATTATTTCCCATTTTTGAGCTTTGAGATTGTATGTACTACTGATCCTGAAACAGAAAATAATTATGCTCCAACACAATTCTTTGAAGTTCCAAAATAAACTTCATTTCTGCTGGTGTGAAGATATTTACACCTTTGGTTAATGCTGTTTCGACTGCCCTAATACCATGCTCATGTGGAATAGCCATGTAAAGGCTCTGCACATCAAATGTTATGTGTAGCCAGGCCCACCTCTGGGCTCATTCCCTTCCCGTCCCTGTCGCTTACCTCCGCTACAGTCAGGAGAGTTGCGTGTTGTTGCAGGGGCGCGCGAGTGCAGGTGGCGGGGGCGCTCGCCTGTGGGTGGTGTCGGGACGGTGGGCAGGTTGCCAACGGGGGCAGGGAGGCTCCGAGGCGTCCCGAGCACTCAGGGCGCCGCCATCTTGTGCGTCGTGCATGTGCAGTGCAGGCAATAGCGGCGGCCATTACAAAAGGCTCTGCATGGGGGAACTACAATACCCAGAAGCCTCTGGGGACGGCTATATCAATAGGCGTTCTAGCCAATAGGGCTCCTAGAATCTCCTGCAGGGAGATTGATACAATTTGCGTGCTGTAGACCACGCCAGTCGGTGCCAGGAGAGGATAGGGGGAAGGAGGGGTAGGTGCAGAGAGTCAAGTAGCCTCTGCACTAGGCCAGCAACCCCCTAGGCCCCAGATATGCCCTGAGTCAAAGTATAGCTTGTGGCTGCTATAGGGACAGGCCCTAGGATAGGGACCCTGCCCCATTAGTTCAGTAGTAGTAGAGAGGGACACAGTGGATGCTGAAGACTCTAGAGAGAGAGGTCTGGGACCAGGCCTACTCAGGATCCAGAGAGACTGTCTTCAGGGTGGGACCACCCTAAGGGACGACAGCCCAGCGGAGTCCAGGATGTCACTGAGGATATCGGGGATCGGCGAATCCTTTTTGAAGATATCCACCTGCCCAGGTGCTGGCACACTAGGCAGGTATCGTTACATATGTTCACCAACAGAGTACTCACACATAGTGGCAGTGCTGACCACGGGGCAAGGGTGGAAGGGTTGTACTGTGGACACAGTATGGGGTACACAGTGGTGGGGGCACGCCTTGTTAGGGGCGTGGGTAACTGACTCTGGGAGCTTATAAAGTAATAAGTTATATATGTGTTTCAGTAAAGACCTTTCTGTTTTATGCAAGTGTGTGATCACTGTGATTGTGTCCTGTGAGGGGCTCCTCCCACTCTGTTGGGATCCCTCCTAGGTGGAGGCGCTGCACCAGATTAGTAAGTATATCACCTCAGGCTCTCCATGGCAGAGGCTTAGGCTTCTGTGAGCCGACAGGTAGAAAGGCAGCATTGTAGTTCCTGTGTTCAGGGGGAAACAGGGCTACATAAGCATCAGGTTGGGTGTGTCATATTCAAATTTGGCCAGTATCCATACAAAGTGTGTGTCGTATGTACCAGGGGGGCTGTAGCGACCAGAGGTCTAAAGCATGGTGAGTGCAAGTTCAAAAGATGTATTTTGGTCTTGATGATTCTTCTCCCTCAGATTCCTTCATGATGGTGTAGCCTCACTATCGCAGCCTGCATCCCGATTACTCCTACACTCACTCCACAGTGCCGCAATGTCTTCTCTCCTTGTGTGGGCCTGTGTTAGGCCTGCCACACACCTCTCCTTACTCCTCTCTCCCATGGTGTCCCCTCCCTTCAGGTAATTTAGTGCTAGACCTGCCACCAAACTTATCTGGGCCTTTGCGCCAACTGCGCTACATGTTACTCTGGCTTTGGAGCCGGTCTGTGTCTCCCCCTTCCTGCAGGCCTCGTGCAGTGATGCTCCTTTCTCTCATCAGTTAAGCACCTCCTTGCAGAGGGCCCACATCTGAATTAGAGCTCAGCCTCATAGTCAGTCTCTGGCTCCAACTCTTCTTCCTCCCTCCTTGCAGCTTTCTCACCACCCATAAAACATTGCTCGTAAAGCCCTGCACAAAAGTCCTTCAGCACCTGCTCTCTGATCTTTTTTAGCATCAGCTACACTTCTGCGGCCTACCTGCCACTAAGGCCTACCTGCTCCACCTTCTCACCTTGAGAACTGGATACCCTGTTGAGCTACTCATGGTAAGTAAATATGTATTAACTAACTATACACTAACCTAACTAAACCGGCTTCAAACTTGTTCCTTCAAGATTTATGCAAAATGGTTGCACCAACTGTTCCTAGCTTGCTCAACTGTCAAATACAGTAGTCCCAACCGCTCTTTTGATTCAACCAATCTGAATATCCTGACATTATATAATTTGGTGGGTTTTTGTAACTTTTTTACCCACCATAACTTATATAATATGTGGTTGAACCCTATTTCAACAATTTTCACACTGAAGAGACCCAAAAGGTCGAAACCGCTGTCTGTGAGTTGGTTCTACTGGCTACGCACTTCTTTAACCCAGGCTGTGCTGAAAAGACATACAGACACATAGTATCCTTATAGGGCTTCATGTTAAAATAGACATGAAGTAAAAGGTATCACTGTGTGCTTATTTGCATGTCATTTTCCAGAATCCCTGTGTCAGGACGTGCTCACCACAAACGAGACGGGACCGCGGTGCTAAGGTGGGATAGAATATAATGCCACCCACAGCCACGAGGGCACGTCTTGAGAGTAGCGTGGTCTGGGAGTCCAGGTCGGGGCAGGAGAGGTACGGATGGTAGAGGGTGCTGTTTGCCAAGTCCGGGGTTAGAGAGAAGGATGTAATCGTTTACCATTTGCCGGGTTCGGGATGCCAGAGGTGCAGAAAGTCGTGTTGCCGTTTGCCGAGTTCGGGATGCCATAGGTGTGGGTAGTCGTAGAGGAAGCCGGTTCGGTACACGAGGAAGACTGCAAAACAAGACAGGACAAGACAGGACTAGGGAGGCAGAGAGTGATGAGAACAACTGGTTCTATGCTCAGCCGATGAGTTAATGAAGCTGTAGGGTATATATAGGCACGTGGGTCCAATGGCAGAGTAGCAAGGTGGGGGGGTGTGAATGGGCCAGGCTGAGGCAGGGATAGGTCCAGAGAAACCCCTGGAGGAGGGACTAGACGAACGAGCACATTTGATTGAGGCATTGTAAAGAGGAGATATGCCTTTAAGAGGCTGGTGCTTCTTATGTGGACGCGCCCCCGTGTGGACGTACTTGCGGGCGCGTGACTGAGTACACGCCCAGGCCTGACACTAGAAGGGGAGCGCTGAGGTGCGCACGCGCGCCTAGGCAATATGGTGATCGGCTTCCTGGAGGGAGGATCGCTACGAGACGCGGGAGAGCCCGGCGGCACCACGGGTAAGTGAGGAGCACGCCGAGGACGGCGTGACTCCCAGGACCTTACAGTACCCCCCCCCCCTTCAGGGGCGACCTCCGGGCGTCCATGACATGGCTTGGAGGGATTCTTACGATGGAAAGCCTGGACGAGTCGAGGCGCGTGGAGATCCCGGTGGGGAATCCAGGAACGTTCCTCTGGTCCGAACCCCCTCCAGTGGACCAGGTATTGTACTCCTCCTCTGGAAATCCTAGAATCCAGGATAGCCTGAACCTCGTACTCCTGTTGACCTTGGATCAGAAGAGGAAGTGGAGGAGACGTGGTCTTAGAAAAGCGAGGACTCTGGAATGCTGGTTTAAGCAAAGATACATGAAAGACTGAAGGGATCTTCATCGAGGGTGGAAGGCGCAGGCGATAAGCCACAGGATTAATCCTCCTGACCACAGGAAAGGGACCGAGGAACTTGGGTGCTAGCTTCATGGTAGGAACCTTTATTCGGATATTCCTGGAAGAAAGCCAAACCCTGTCTCCTGGGACGAATTCCGGAACCGGGCGTCGAAGGCGGTCTGCCTGGAGTTTCTGTCTCCCTGTGGCCACCTTTAAGTTCTCCTGAAACCTCGTCCATAAGTCTTTCAGCCGGGAGATGCGCTTGTCAACCGCTGGTACTCCTGAGGATAGAGGGGAGAAGGGTAAACGGGAAGCATGAAAGCCACAATTTATGAAGAAGGGAGATTCTTGAGTGGAGTCATTGCGAAGGGAGTTAAGAGCAAACTCAGCCCAAGGGAGTAGATCCACCCAATGATCCTGTGTATTGGTTATAAAACACCGAAGGTATTGTTCCAGGTTTTGGTTGGCCCTCTCCGTCTGCCCATTGGTCTGTGGGTGGTATCCCGAGGAGAATTGAAGTGAAATACCCAATTTTCGGGAAAAGGCTCGCCAAAATCTTGACACAAATTGGGACCCACGATCAGAGACGATGGTTGAAGGCACTCCGTGAAGACGAAAAATCTCCTGGATGAAAACATCCGCAAGCCTGGAGGAATTTGGAAGACCCCTCAAGGGACAAGGTGAGTCTGTTTGGAAAAACGATCATTTACTACAAGAATCGTATTCTTCCCTTTGGAGTCTGGGAGCTCTACAATGAAGTCCATAGAAATATGGTTCCAGGGACGGTCTGGAATGGGTAAGGGAAGAAGAAGGCCTGCTGCCGGGTTACTTTGTTGCGAGCGCAAGTGCCACACGCTTTAACAAACTCCTCCACATCCTTAGCCCCTCTCTGGCCACCAGAAGGTAAGTTGAAACAAGGTCGTTGTTTCTTCCTATCCGGATGTCCTGCCGATTTAGAGGAATGGCACCACTCGAGAACCCTTTTGCGGTGTTGGATTGCCGTGTAGAGTCTTCCCTCCGGAACCTTGAGCCCCATCGGAGCCTGTGATTGCTCGGATTGAATCTTGTCCATAATATCAAAGGAGTTGGCGGACAGAATACATCTAGAGGGAATAATCGTCTCTAGCTGTTCTTCAGACTTGTCCTCTGCAAGGAACTGTCGAGACAGAGCGTCCGCCTTTAGATTTTTGGAGCCAGGAATGAAGGAGATGAGAAAATTGAATCGTGAAAAAAATAGTGCCCAGCGGGCTTGTCGAGAGCTCAAACGACGTGCCCTTTCTAAGTAGAGAAGGTTCTTATGGTCTGTGAGTATGGTTATAGGTGTCTCCGTACCTACTAAGAAGTGTCTCCACTCTTCTAATGCCAACTTGATAGCCAAAAGCTCCCGGTTCCCGACATCGTAATTCCGGTCTGCGGACGAGAATTTCTTCGAGAAGAAGGCACATGGGTGTAGTCTGGCTAAGGGAGAGATCCTTTGGGATAAGACAGCCCCAGCCCCGATGTCAGAGGCATCTCCTCCAAGGTAAATGGAAGTTTAGGATCTGGGTGGGTGGGGATAGGGGCAGACACAAAAGCCTTCTTCAGAAGATTAAATGCCCGTATGGCGGTCTCAGACCATGATGAAGGATCTGCACCCTTCTTCGTGAGAGCAGTTATGGGAGATACCGTAGAAGAAAAATTGCGAATGAAGCGTCGATAATAGTTTGCAAAACCTAGAAAGCGTTGCACGGCTTTGAGGGTGGTCGGACGGGGCCAGTCCAAAATAGCCTTAAGTTTTTCTGGATCCATATTGAATCCGGAGTCAGAGATAACGTATCCCAAAAATGCCACAGACTTGAGATGGAACTGACATTTCTCCAATTTCGCAAAGAGATGGTTCTCTCGGAGGCGTAACAGCACTTGTTGAACGTGTTTGATGTGTTCTTGAGGAGATTTAGAAAAGATTAGGATGTCATCTAGGTAGACGATAAGAAATTTGTTAAGAATGTCCCGAAAAATCTCATTGACGAAATCCTGAAAAACTGCTGGTGCGTTGCACAGACCGAACGGCATGACCAGGTATTCATAGTGGCCGTCATGGGTGTTAAAAGCAGTCTTCCACTCGTCCCCCTCACGTATCCTTACTAAATTGTAGGCACCTCTTAAATCCAATTTAGAAAAGATAGTTGCTCCCTGAAGACGGTGGAAGAGTTCCGGTATCAACAGCAGTGGGTAGTGGTTCTTGCGTGTGATGTTATTCAAACCCCGGTAGTCTATGCATGGACGAAGAGAACCGTCCTTGTTTTTGACGAAAAAGAAGCCTGCTCCGACTGGAGAAGAAGACTTTCGGATGAAACCCCTCTCTAAATTCTCTGCAATGTAAGTGTTCATGGCTTTAGTCTCTGGGAGAGAGAGAGGATAGGATCGTCCTCTGGGAAGAGGTGCCCCGGGTAGTAGGTCAATAGGACAGTCGAAAGGACGGTGCGGAGGTAGAACCTCGGAACGTGCTTTGTCGAACACATCATGGAATTCCCAATACACAGAAGGTAGGGAGTCGACCTTCTCTGGCAGGGTAGACAACCCACCAATCTTCTGGAAAATCCTGGTACATGTCTTGGCACAAGGAGCACCCCACTGGATGGGTTCCTGATCCATCCAGTGGATGCGAGGATTATGGAGTTGAAGCCAAGGAAGACCCAAAATCAGCTCAACAGAGGGAGTGTGGATAACATCGAGGGTAATGATCTCCGTATGAACGTCAACGAACTGCAGTAGGAGAGGCACCGTCTGTAGCGTGATGAATGCCGGCTGTAGAGGTCGACCGCCAATGGCCTCCAGACCTACTGGCGTCTTCTTACTGATAAATGGAATATTGTTCCGTCTAGCAAAAGTCTCATCGATGAAATTGCCTGCGGAACCGGAGTCAATGAACGCCCGTGCTTGAGTGTGAAACCCCTCTCCAGACAGTGTTACTGGCAACATTATCCTGGTGGGAAGGACATCTTTGATGATGGGAGAAAGTGTCAGTATTCCCAACGAAACTCTCCGGGATTTCATTGGGAGTTGGCGTTTCCCGGCTTGTGGGGACACTGGGGTACTATGTGACCGGAATTGCCACAGTACATGCAGAGACCGGCATTGCGCCAACGTTGTTTCTCGGCAGCAGACAGCTTGTTACCTTCCAACTGCATTGGTTCCGAGGCGTTCCCGGAAGGAGGTGTAGGAGGCACGAACGATGGAGCAAGATGCCTTGAAACCCGTTGATGGTAACGAGAACGTTCAGTCCTCCGCTCCTGCAGACGCTGGTCCACTCGAACGCACAGACCGATCAAATCCTCTAGGTCAGTGGGACGTTCCCGCGCTGCGAGCTCATCCTTTAGGGATTCAGACAGACCTTGCCAAAATGCTGAAGATAGTGCTTCATTATTCCATTCCGTCTCAGCAGCAAGTGTGTGGAACTCCACAGCGTACCGGCGACGGGTCGATCTCCCTGGGTTATGTAATGAAGAGAAGATGCTGCCGTTAATTGCCGTGCAGGGGTGTCAAAGACTCTTCGGAACTCCTGGACGAAGAGATCGATGTCCTGTGTGAGGGGACCTTGTTGTTCCCAGATGGGAGAAGCCCATGCCAGCGCCTCGTCGATGAGAAGAGCCACGATATAGCCGACTCTGGAGACAGAAGAGACAAAACGAGAGGGCGAGAGTCGAAATTGGATGAGGCATTGGTTAAGGAAGCCCCTACATCCTTGGGGATCCCCAGCATAGTGTTTGGGAGCAGGAATACGAGGTTCCAAAGCAAACGGAGGTGCTGGAAAGGTGGTTGTGGAGGCTGTGGAAGCCACGGGTGAAGGTTCCCGACTGAGAGCTCGGACTTGAACGGTAAGGGAATGAAGGCTTTGCTGTAATGTATCCATTCGCCTATCAGCTTGTTCCAGATAAGTCTGTAGCCTTGTGAAGAGATGGTGCTATCCTACAACGACAGGAAGTACTGCACCATTATGTTTCCATCACAATTTGTCCAATGACAAGCCACATAAGTGCCATCTAGGAGGAATAATACCCCATTAGATGTGGGTGTTGGGTGAACAATACAAATATTATACTATCCACCTGTGACTCTAGCAATAACACACAAATTTACCTTTCAAACCCTGACCTTACACCTGCTATACAGACCAAAGTTTCTGAATGTCTCTCTGGAATATCATCCTGGATGGCCATCCGCCGACAGAAACTTAACATGGCAAAAACAGAGCTCCTTATACTTCTGTCAGGTAGTACTCACCACAAACGAGGCGGGACCACGGTGCTGAGGTGGGAAAGGATATAACGTCACCCACAGCCACGAGGGCACGTCTTGAGAGTAGAATGGTCTGGGTGTCCGGGCCGGGGCAGGAGAGGTACAGATAGTAGTGGGTACTGATAGCCAAGTCCGGGGTTAGAGAGAGAGACGTCGTCGTTTTACCGTTAGCCAAGATCGGGAGCGGAGAGAGCGGAGTAGTCGTATTGCCGTATGCCAAGGTCGGGATGCCAGAGGTGCGGAGAGGTCGAATGCCGTATGCCAAGGTCGGGATGCCAGAGGTGCGGAGAGGTCGAAGAGGAAGCTGGTTCGGTACACAAGGAAGACTGCAAGACAAGACAGGACTAGGGAGGCAGAGAGTGATGAGAACAACTGGTTCTATGCTCAGCCGATGAGTCAGTGAAACCGCAGGGTATATATAGGTGAGAGGATCCAATGACAGGGTAGCAAGGTGGGGGTGTGTGGATGGGCCAGGCTGCGACAGGGATAGGTCCAGAAGGGCTCCCTGGGGAGGAGCTATAGAGCCCGGTAGTAAGGCTGCATTTGATTGCAGCATTGGATTGAGGTAGTATGCCTTTAAGAGGCTGGGGCGCCTCTGTGTGGCCGCCCCTCTGTGTGGCCGTGCCTGCGGGCACATGACCGGGTGTGCACCCAGAACCAGCATTGCAAGAGGAATGCCGGCGTGCGCGCGCGCGCCTTGGTGAGGCGGCGATCTGCGTCCTGGAGGGAGGCTGATTGCGCTGGAGGACCAGGCGAAGCTGCAGGTGAGTGGGGAGCACGCTGAGGGCGGCGTGACTCCCCGGTTGTTACAGTACCCCCCCCCTTCAGGAGCGACCTCCGGGCATCCATGGCACGGTTTGGAGGGATTTCTACGATGGAATGCTTGGACGAGTCGGGGAGCGTGGAGGTGTCGGTGGGGAACCCAAGAGCGATCCTCTGGTCCGAACCCCCTCCAGTGGACCAGGTACTGTACTCCTCCTCTGGAGATCCTAGAATCCAGGATGGACTGGACCTCGTACTCCTGTTGACCTTGGATCAGAAGGGGGAGTGGAGGAGAAGTGGTCTTAGAAAAAGAGGACTCTGAAGTGCTGGTTTTAGCAAGGATATGTGAAAGACCGGAGGAATCCTCATTGAGGGTGGAAGACACAGGCGATACGCCACCAGATTAATCTTCCTAACCACGGGAAAGGGACCAAGGAACTTGGGTGCCAGCTTCATTGTGGGAACTCTTAGTCATATATTCCTTGATGATAGTCACACCCTGTCTCCTGGAGAGAATTCCGGAACTTGGCGTCGATGGCGGTCTGCCTGGAATTTCTGTCTTCCAGTGGCCACTCTTAGGTTCTCCTGAATCTTCCTCCATAAGTCTTTTAGGCGGGTGATACGTTTGTCAACCGCTGGTACCCCAGAGGATAGGGAGGAGGAGGGTAACTGGGATGGGTGAAGCGAGCCTGGGGGAATTCGGAAGGCCCCTCAAGGGGACAAGGTGAGTCTGCTTGGAAAAGCGGTCAATGACGACAAGGATAGTATTCATCCCCTTAGAAGTAGGAAGATTCACTACTGCTGCGGCAGAGTTTATTCGAGCATTTGCCCGTTCTCTGCCGCAGCAGTAGCCTGGCGCGCGCCCGAGAGTGACGGGCGCGCGCCGAAGCAGCGGAAGAGCGCCCTCCGATCGGGGCGCTCTCCCTACCGCTGCCGGGTCCGCCGGGTCCCCCGGAACCCCCTGCCGCTGTCCCGCGATCGCGGGACACCAGGGCTCCCTCGGGGAGCCCCTGGACGCGCGTGCAGGGGGCGCACGCTCCCGATGACGCGTGACCGCGCGTCTATGACGCGCGGCACGCCGAGGGGCGGCCACTAGCAAGCCGGGAGATTTCCCGGCTTGCGGTACCGACCACACTCGGATAAAGTGTGTCGGTACTGTATAAAGTCCATAGAAATATGGTTCCAAGGCCAATCTGGGATGGGTAATGGGAGAAGAAGACCCGCTGGTTTGACCCAGGGCACTTTTTTGCGAGCACATATGCCACACGCCTTAACAAATTCCTCCATATCTTTAGACATCCCTGGCCACCGGAAGGTTCGTTGAATGAGGTCGTTGGTTTTCCGCATCCCGGGGTGTCCTGCGGATTTAGAGGAATGGCACCACTCGAGGACTCTCTTGCGATGTTGCGGTGTAGAGCCTTCTCTCCGGAACCTTGAGCCCCATGGGAGCCTGTGATTGTTCGGATCGGATCTTGTCCATGACGTCAAAGGAGTTGGCGGATACGATAAATTTGGATGGAATTATCGTTTCAAGCCGCTCTTCCGACCTATCATCTGCAAGGAATTGCCATGACAGGGCATCTGCCTTCAGGTTTTTGGAGCCTGGGACGAAGGAGTTGAAATAATTGAAGCAGGAGAAGAATAGCGCCCAGCGGGCTTGTCGGGAGCTTAATCGACGTGCCCCTTCTAAGTAGAGCACATTTTTATGGTCCGTGAGAATGGTAATGGCTGTCTCTGTACCTTCTAAGAGGTGTCTCCATTCTCCCAATGCCAACTTGATTGCCAAGAGTTCCTGGTTTCCGACATCGTAATTCCGTTCTGCGGAAGAATTTTTTTTTAAAAAGAAGGCCCATGGGTGTAATCTGGCTAAAGGCGATCTCCTTTGGGACAAGATGGCGCCGGCCCCGACGTCTGAGGCATCCTCTTCCAGGGTAAATGGGAGTTTAGGATCTGGGTTGATGAGGATAGGGGCAGACACGAAAGCCTTCTTGAGAAGATCAAATGCTTGAATGGCGGTTCCGGGCCACGATGAAGGATCTGCCCCTTTTTTGGTTAGTGCTGTGATAGAAGATACAATGGTGAAAAAATTGCGAATGTAGCGACGGTAGTAGTTTGCGAAACCTAGAAAGCGTTGCACGGCTTTAAGGGTGGTCGGACGGGGCCAGTCCAGAATAGCCTTCAGTTTCGCTGGATCCATAGTGAACCCGGAGTCAGAGATAATGTATCCCAGGAACCCCACGGACGTCAGATGGAATTGGCATTTCTCCAATTTTGCAAAGAGCTGGTTCTCCCGGAGGCATAACAGTACCTGCTGAATGTGTTTAACGTGTTCTTGGGGAGACTTAGAAAAGATTAGGATGTCATCTAAGTAGACGATGAGAAATTTATTAAGAATGTCCCGGAAGATTTCATTGACGAAGTCCTGAAAGACTGCTGGCGTGTTGCACAGGCCAAATGGCATGACCAGGTATTCATAATGGTCGTCATGGGTGTTGAACGCACTCTTCCACTCATCCCCTCTCGTATCCTCACCAAATTGTATGCGCCCCGTAAGTCCAATTTTGAAAAAATGGTTGCCCCTTGAAGGCGGTCGAAAAGCTCAGAAATGAAAGGCAACGGGTAGCGTTTTTTTCGCGTGATCTTATTCAAGTCTCGATAGTCGATACATGGACGAAGAGCTATAGAGCCCGGTAGTAAGGCTGCATTTGATTGCAGCATTGGACTAAGGTAGTATGCCTTTAAGAGGTTGGGGCGCCTCCGTGTGGCCGCGCCACCGTGTGGCCGCACCTGCGGGCGCGTGACCGGGTGTGCGCACAGAACCGGCATTACAAGAGGAATGCCGGCGTGCACGCGCTCCTTGGTGAGGCGGCAATCGGCATCCTGGAGGGAGGCTGTTTGTGCGGCGCGGGAAGACCCGGCGAAGCTGCGGGTGAGTGGGGAGCATGCCGAGGGCGGCGTGTCTCCCCGGTGGTTACAACTTCCTCCCAAACCTGGCCCTGCTACCTCCTTCCACATTACTGTTGGAAATACGATCATTCACCCAGTAGCCAAAGCACGCTGCCTGGGGGTCACACTCGATTCCTCTCTCACATTCTCCTCACATTCAAAACGTTTCTAAAACCTGTCACTATTTCCTCCGCAATATCACAAAGATACACCCTTTCCTCTATTGCTCGACTGCTAAAACTCTGACTCAGGCCCTCATTCTCTCCCGTCTCGAATACTGCAACCTCCTGCTGTCCGACCTCCCTGCCTCTCACCTGTCTCCCCTACAATCTATCCTAAATGCTGCTGCCAGAATCACTCTACTCTTTCCTAAATCTGTCTCTGCGTTTCCCCTCCTGAAATCCCTCTCCTGGCTTCCGATCAAATCCTGCATCTCACTCTCAATTCTGCTCCTCATTTTTAAAGCTTTACACTCTTCTGCCCCTCCTTACATCTCAGCCCTAATTTCTCGGTATGCACCATCCCGACTCTTGCGTTCTTTTCAAGGATGTCTTCTTTCTACCCCCTTTGCATCTAAAGCCCTCTCCCGCCTTAAACCTTTCTCACTGACTGCCCCACACCTCTGGAATGCCCTTCCCCTCAGTACCCGACTAGCACCCTCTCTATCCACCTTTAAGACCCACCTTTAGACACATTTGCTTAAAGAAGCATATGAATAGCACTGCGGATAATCCTGGACACATGATACATAAAGCTTGGCCCCCTGCAGATGCACTTACTAGAATTCCCTCCTACTGTCTCTATACGTTCCCCTACCTACCAATTAGATTGTAAGCTCCTCGGAGCAGGGACTCCTCTTCCTTAATGTTACTCTCATGTCTGAAGCACTTATTACCATGACCTGTTATTTATATTATTTGTTATTTATATGATTACAACATGTATTACTACTGTGAAGCGCTATGTATATTTATGGCGCTATATAAATAAAGACATACAATACAATACAATCACTATTGCATAGATTAAACATAATTCCAATTATACATATTCATCGCAAATACCAGTCGTGCTGGGCAATGCTTCTTTGTAATGCTTAGTAACTGTAATTCAAAGTCCAGTACATTGTAATCACCAGACGTCAAAGTCATTAAGCAGGGTATAGAAGCACCCTGTTATGGTACTTCAATAAACACCCTCGTGCTTGAATTAAGTGATGAGATTTGCATTATGAAAAGCTTTCATGTGGTGGGAGATGTTTGCTAACCTGTTTCTACTTTTCCTAGCTTGTATTTTTAACGTAGTTTAAACAATAAAGATAAACAGTCGTTTCTACACAACATGTTTTTTTGTTTTAACAAACGTTTATTTCCCATATATGAACATCTATGCTTTAATCCACATGCATGCATACAAATACGGGAGTTGGGGGAGTGGGAAGAGCAGCACACACTTGCTCCAGTGCTACAATGTAGACCCAAACCTTTTTACTGTATCTCGCTTGACACATTGCAGGAATCACCTTGCACGGATCTGGCTTTTCCGGTATCTTTCTCTAATGTAAGGATCATTTACTTTCAACATGACTTTTGCATCTGACTGGAAACTAAACAGGACCACAACCTTTCTTATCATTGAGGTCCTTCAACTTGAAAGGCAATCTACACTCACACACTAGAGTACACAGGCGCAGAGAGGTAACAAAAAGATTTTATGAGCATGGGAACAAATCCAAATGATTTTAATCATGTTATTTTCCCAAGTGGTCTTTTAGGAAATACAGTAACTATCTCAACAAATCATTTTTAACCCATTCACCAAGAGAGGGGTTTGCACTGCATTGCAGATGGAGTTCATATTTATGATAAACCACTAAAATGAACCTGCTACAGTACAGTACTTTCATTTTAAAAGTAATGGTGCATATTTGAAACAAACGTATTTTGTGTAGATGATAGAAATTCCCATAACATAATGTACCCACGCCTTCTACCCCCTAACTCTCTCCAAGCAGCTGTACAAAAAAACCTGAAGGGAAGGGCATTTTCTCACGGTTGCCACTGTGGAATAAAAACATGGGTTGCACAACACAAAATCAATTATATAGTCACGATGAACAACAATGCTCTGCTGTTTTGTTACTTTATTTGGTTTAAGTTATGTAGAAACATTGAAGTTACTGGCTGTCCATTTCCACAACTTTCTACAAAATCATAGATTGTAGCATCATTTATATTATTATTTAATACTTTCGTCCTATGTGGCAGGGTTCCTTTGTGTATATTCTAACAAGTCATGCATTCTTTGAAACAAGCATTTCCCCAGTGTGTGACTCCCTCCAGCTTCCCAAAAATTCATAGCAAACCAAACTTACAAAAAACATATACTGTATTTATTACATTATATCAATAATTACAAAAATGTCAATGTTTCTGTGACTGTAGGGGCAGCATAGCAAGCTACTATAAGGGTCCAGACAGCTTGCTTCCCTTGCCCATCAATATGGCTACCCAAAGCAAGGGTAAACGGAGACATCTCAGCGTGACAACATGGCATCCACACTGGTCATAGCATGTTACGTGATGTCGTTATGTATCGTTACTATGTAAATGCACTTACATGTGTAACTCATTGTGTGGCCCGGCTAGCAACAAGTAGATGAGTCAGAGGGCTGGCCTTTGTGTAGCCCAGGTGAAGTTTTAAGTGACAAATCTGATTTTTGTATTTTATCTTTGTGATTCATTGTGTGGCTGGGCTACCAACAAATGGCTTAGTGGTGGGCACACAATGTGTCAGAGGGCTGGCTTTTGTGAAGGCCAGGTGGAGTGTTAAGGGAGTTGGGTGGGATGAGCCCAACTGCTAGGAGAGTGTTTACTCCAAAGATGGAGCACTGTCCTCCACCCTCTTCATTCCTGATTGGTCAGCACCGGGTCGTCCATGTTTCAGATGGAGGCTGGGAAAGTATAAAAATGTACGCTACTCACAGCTCCACAGTTGTTCTTGGGTAGTCTCAGTGTCTAGAAACTACATTTTGGAGACCTGTGGACTGTGGAGCACTCACTCTGGACTACTGGATGGAGACAACAAGGATAAGCTAGCTTCAGCAGCACCTTCAGGGTTGTTCATGGTTGATCTTGGTGTTGAGACCAACCGGAAAATGAACTGTGGGTAGAGCGTATCCTGGTTACTGGGAAACCCTTAATGGATGGATAAAGGTGGAATGCTGGGTAAGATACTGTATCTCTGGCAGCACCCAGCACATAGCTAGCTATGAGACCTCCGTGTTAGTGGTAAACTATTGCTATGTGTTGCTCCTGTTTGGCTCCGGCCAGAATAAACCTGCATTGTTTACCTCTCTCGTTCTGCCTGGTGTTTGAGATCCTGGTTAAAAGTTTGGTTTTGATCTGGTGGGATTTTAATCAGACATTTCCTTCACCAGGTCTCTCCAGAACAAAACATTGCCATTTTTTTATAACTCTTTATATCATATGATAAGGAAATGGTTTTATGGGTCTTTCTTTTGATTGATTCGACTGTGTGCACACTCTTGTATACTTTTTCTCTTTCCTGTTTATTTTATATTTTTGGATATTACTGTACCTTCTTTTCTCCCTCCAGCTATAAATCATGGGGTTTATTTTCCTGGAAAGATTGTCCATCCTCTGCCTTAGGTGTCTTGGAGTTATTTGAAAGTCTCTGTCATTTCCTCTTTCCATAAGAATAAGGCTATGGAAATGAACCGCATCATTATACAGTGCTCATTTTTTGGATCATATATGTTTTAAGATGGGGTTTTTTTTTACAGAACCAGAGGAATCTGAAATGCCACAAAAGGGTTAATTAAAGCAATGTCTGAACGCTGTGCCAGAGATGCATAAACATAGCAACAGTAACATCCCAGTTTGTCCTGCAGACTAAATGACTTCAACGTATTGTCAATAGATATGCAATTCTAATGCTCATCACTTACATGCCTGCTACCAGCATGCTTATAATAAGAATATTTAAGTCATCCAGTATAATTGATGAAGTATGAGCATCCATCTTCTGACTAAATGATGTTAACAGCTGATGCAATACAGTTGACAGGAGCAATCACCGGATATTAAGCTGTACTTCATTAGATTTCCACATCAATCATAAAGATGGAAACATATTTGACCCCTTCAATTCTGAAAGGCATTGTAATAAAGTCATGTTCAACATGCATCTGTTAGCACTAATAAACCAGGCCAGCGCCAATCTTGCCCCATGCACGTCAGTTATGTGCAATGGTTAATGATGCAATGGGAGGAGATAAGAGGAGTTACATCAATTATCACTTGGCCTTGCGTTGTTACCTTTGAGAAAGGTTTCTGTTGTTACATTTGCTCGTTTGTTTGCATTTTTCTTCCTTGGTATTACATGGTTACATAGTAGATGAGGTTAAAAAAAGACATACATCCATCAAGTTCTAAATATAGACGACAGATACTTTATGCTATATTTATTCTTACAGTATATTGATGTACAGTAGAGGAAGGCAAACAAAAAACCCCAGTGAAATATAATCTAATTATATCTCATAAGGGGAAAAGTAAATTTCTTCCTGATTACAAACATTGGCAATCAGATTTCTCCCTTGATCAACATCTTTTTTTTTTTTATTATTATTTATGCATTCTACTTTATATATATGTATATGTATATATATATATATATATATACACATTTCCACTGTAACTTAAACCTGGTTATTATTTTTATTATTGCTCTTACTATATGATTTATACATACACCATGTGGCCGAGTAGGGACCGAAAAGCCATATGATTACATCATCTACACAAATGACCTAAATGATCTGCACTGTTATATGTATATCCAATGTACACAAGCTGCCATTTTAAACTCATATTTTGTTCTGTACATTTTGTATACCTTTTCCAATAAAATTCAAGTTATAAAAAAAAAAAAAAAGCTAAATTAGCCAGTTTTTATTTTGGAAGCAAATTACTTGCATACAGTATCATATTCATACTAATACATTTCACTTTCAATTCACTGTTTCTGATTTTTTCAGGGTCAAAAAAATAAAATAAAATAAAAAAATAAAAGGTGTCACAACATTTGACATATGTATAAACATTTGTATATCTTTACCTATAGCTTGTTTATACATTCTTACATATTACAATGAATGTAGCCTGCCTTTAAGTTTGATACCCTATGACAAGGGTCTCCCAACTCAGTCCTCAATAGCCGCCAACTGGCCGGCTTTTATGGATAATCCTGTTTCAACACAGGTGGTTCAATGATTGAGCCACCTGTGCTGAAACAGGGATATCCATAAAAGCCGTCCAGTTGGCGGCCCTTGAGGACTGAGTTGGGAGACCCCTCCCCTATGACATTTGTTCATGACCATTCCTTTAATAATGGAATCCTATGAGGTAGTCCAATCCTGTACAGCTGGACTGGGTAGGTGCTCCGTGGATAACGTCACTTGATATGTGAAATCAAACACAGAAGAAAATCATAGTGTATATTGCTATTTAAAACTTAAAACACAGATAACAGAGCCAGAGACAGACAAACATAAAACTACAACTACCAACAACATATAACACAAAAACAAACAAAAGCTGTAAGAACAATTAAACTAATTTATTACAAATTATTTATAAAAAGACAACTACGTTCCATAAAATGGATATGGCGTGTTGAAGATGATCTCGTGGTCTCCCTCTTGAGTGAAGTGACGAAACGCGTAGGGTCAGAGGTCGAGGCTATCTTGGAGAGGCTTATGCGCAGTATTTCAGGCGTGGTGTACACTTCCAGCTAATCAACAAGTGGCTGCCTTCCCCCAACAAATTGACCCGGTGTTTGGGAACTACAACAGAGTACAACAGTGACTTTTGGATGGACTGCAGACGTCCCTCTGCGATGTAGGAGAGAACAGGAGCTGCTTGCTATAGTTGGACTCACGCTTGTTTATACCTGCTGTGTTGTAAGTAGGATTCTGGTTTTACCACCAGATCATCTTCAACACGCCATCTCCATTTTATGGAACTTAGTTGTCTTTTTATAAATAATTTTTAATAAATTAGCTTAATTGTTCTTACAGCTTTTGTTTGTTTTTGTGTTATATGTTGTTTGTAGTTGGAGTTTTATGTTTGTCTGTCTCTGGCTATGTTATCTGTGTGTTGTTTTAATTAGCAGTATACACTATGATTTTCTTTTGTGTTTGATTACACATACTGTATCATGTGACGTTATCCATGGAGCACAAGACGGTCCAGGTGTACAGGATTGGACTACCTTATAGGATTCCATGCCATCCTTCTACTAGTACATTTGGACATTTATTTGGACTTATTCCATAAAGCCCCGGTTTGTATCTGTTTTTGTATCTATTTACTGATCTGGTTTGGTCAGTGTTTCCTGGCAGCTTTGGCTCACATATATGAGTTTGCTTTCCACTCTTTAATTAATTGAGTACACTTATCAATTTTGTTTGGTAAACGTAAGCGCTTTTTCAAGCACCTGTTCTCTTTTTTTATTCCTTTAATAATGTAATTTAGTGAATCTGGCCCTCTGTTGGCTGTGTTCTAAAATTGGGCGTTGTTGCTATTAAATTGATGCTGAGTCATTTTGAGTATGAAATATCAATGTCCTCTGCATCACCACTTATGTTATGAGTGAGACTTTTGGAGAGCGGTTTTGTGAAGGTACTTGACGTAATTGTTAGATTGGATTCTGTATAAAGCGCCATTTACTGTACATAGCATATCACACACACAGCATCTCACATGCACAACATCTCTCACACACACACACACACAACACAACACCACACACACACACACACACACACACACACACACACACACACACAACGTTTCACACACATATACCATCTCACACACATACACAGCATCCCATACATGCATTTCATAGGCACACACACAGCATTTCTCTCTCTCTCCTCACACACGCACGAGCACACACGCACGCACCATCTCTCTCTCTCACACACAAAAACACACCATCTCACAAATGCACACATGCGCGCACACACACACACACACACACACACACACACACACACACACACACACACACACACACACACTCTGCTTGCTTATTTAGGTCATTACCGTTCCACTTTCTATTAAAGCAGCTACCTTGCTACCCTTGTGACGTCAATTTGCTTCTGTATCTAGTAATAACGCCCTTTTTTACATTTTGTAATTGCCTTTGGGAAATATATTTGCCTCCCATGGAAATTAAAACGGCAACTGCCTTCCACCCACACTAAAACAGCAGAGGCGGCCACGGTAACTGCTGAGGCCAGTGAAAAATAAACAGCCGAAAACCCAGCAAAAAAACCCTGAAGTTTTTGAGGATAAAAAAATGAATGAAGAAATAGACCAGAACAACATTTATTATGTCCTAACCCCTTCACTGCCAGGGACCACCCACTGCATCGAGTTCAGGATGTAAGATCAACCTTCATAGGATGAAAAATTGCACCCTATATTTCTATGCAGGTTATTTTCTGCAGATCCATTTAATGGCATGTACAGCATTTCAGCACCACAGGTGTTTGGACAGTTACCAGATTACAGAAAAGCTAGTGAAACGGGTTCCAGTAAGGCAGAGATGTGGGGAAGCATAATCACAATACTGCTCATTTCTTTCTAAACAATAGTCTCCTTACATAAATTACTACTGTATATGTTGCATGGATTTGTATGCTCACAGAATAAACTAAAGAAATGACAAAATAAAGGTGCATGCACAAGGCATATCTGACACCCAGAAACAATGTGCAACGCCATCCCATGATCAATGAGATAGTCATTGAAGTGAAGCCCTTTGTGCCCCGGCTGGGCTATCTGGACCTCGAAGGGTTAATATGGAGCAGCTCTCCATCTCCCCTCCGCTTCCATTTATTTCAGACGCTGCGTGCTGACGATGGAAGGTGATTTCTCTTCCCAGCATCAACCTCCCCCTCCTCCTCCTCCTCCTCCTCCTCCTCCTCCTCCAGCCCTCCCCATCCTCTCATCAGCATCGGGGGATGCAGAGAGCAGAGTGGGTGGGGCAGCTTCCTGCAGAGATGCTTCCTGATTGTGGCTGGCTGCTACTGACAAGATAACAAAAAACATCACAGGCATAGAGTGGGTGTGAAAGGACATCCAGAAGGATAGTGTTCTGTCTACCCTCCATCTGCAACATGACATAGGTAGTGATTTGCAGGAAAACTCTTGCATTTCTGAACATGGGAGAGACGATCACCATCCAGCGCTGGTAAAGAAGGTATTGGATCACCCACTTAGTTTTTTTTTTATTATTGCAGATTAAATGATTTGCAGAAGAGGGAGTTGTCATTGTGCAGCACTTCCATGGTGGGATTGTTGCAGTTGCACTACAGCAGGCAAGAGGGAGTGAAAGGACACCCTGAAGGGTTATACTGTATCTGCAACATGACTTAGGCAGAAAAACAGAAGCAGATTTGTTTAGGAGTTGGTCTATCTGACCTTATCAAAGAAGATAATCAGCTTTTTTTCTTGTAAACAAGGCTTTGGGCTCTTATTTAATTGCAAAGAAAAATATTGAAGTTTTATAGAGCTACATATCTGGAACTACTGCAGTTGTTATTGTTTTTTTGTGGATCTCTGTTGTGCATTGTGGAAGGAGGGAGGAGAAGAGGTCTGAGGTTCCCTGAAGCTACCACCCCCTTTTCTCATTTGTGAGTGGCTCCATACAACTGCCAGAGTGGAGAGCATGGCATGGCCCTGTATTACCAGGGCATGCTGCTTAGCCCGCTTCTGGAACCAACTGGACAAGGGTGACATTGCGGTGCCTTTGGTCTTTACCAAGTACTCCGAGCTGACTGAGCAGCAGCACCATGCACACCTGCAACAGTCCCAAGCACGTCTTAGCTCAGCTATCATTGAGACGCAGCCGTCGGTGGTAGAGGCGGATTATGGAGTGCCAACCGGGTCAACCAAAGACTTTCCCCAGCAGCTCGGGTCTGTCCTTGGCAAGGAGCATAGCGGCTCGGTCATGCGCCAGGATTACAAGGCCTGGAATGTGAAGCCGGAGCCCAGCTGCAAACCCAAGAGCGAGTACCATCCATCCGAGACACCTTTTAGGCAGGAGACACAGTACCAGAAGGATTTCAAAGCTTGGCCAATCCCGCGCCGTGGAGACCATCCTTGGATCCACAAACCCTCCCCGGGCCTCACTGCCCCAACAGCCTCCAGTGAGGCCAAGAGAAAGAAGGCACCTGTAACCGCCAGTCCAGAGAAGAGACCTGCTGAACCTTCGAAAGTAGATGGCATGGAGCAGGTGGTGGCCAAAGCCAAGGCATCTGTCACATTTAACAGTGCTGCAGACATGGTATCAGCTCCGCAGGACACCCAGGAGAAGAAAGCCAGAGAGAGGTCCCCAGCTGGGCTTCCCTCCATTGACGGGCTCAGGCCTAGGGATGCATCCGATATACTCAACAGACAAATCAAGGAGGAAGGAGGAGCTGGCAGCTCATACAGGTCAGAGAGAAGCTAAGATAGATAGTAGGGTGCAGGTGTCACGTGTGCTTTGATTTAAAGCATTTTTAAAATACAGATATGACCGACCTTATTGCTCCTGCTGGCCCCTTGCAGCGGGGGACACACAATGAGCCAGCGGGAGCAGACAATGTTTTAAAGGACTAGCCGCGTATGAAAAAGGGGTGAGGCCACTACACTATTATACCTGCTGGCAGGCACCCGTGGTTGTAATAACGTCCGCTACATCTGTATATTATATTTGCAGCTGCGTCAAATGTAAGAAACATATTCAACACATTTCTTACACGACACAGTGAGGTTTCGCCTTTTCAAAAATGTTTTGATGCGGAGTAATAGATTTAAAAAATGACACTTGTAGAATTTGATAAATTATATACATTATAATATGTGTGTCTCTTAACTTCTCCTTCTCAACGCTTTCCAAAATGCAGGGTGATGGGTGTGGGACATAAGTGCTATGAAACTTGGTAAATTGTTGGTACCTCTCATAGGATCAATTTAAAGCAGTTACACTTAGTAATTTAAAACATTTCCGTTTTTAACACTGATCCTTAACTAAATAATGACTATGATAAAAGACAGACTTGCATAAAGCTTTAGTTTTATTGTGGGTCTTAATGTGGTAGGGATTAGAATGATTATAGAAAGATTAGGACTTTAACTTTTAAGTTGCATACTGTAGTATTATTACTATTAGTATTATTACTATTAGTATTATTATTATTATTAGTGAGGCGCAAACCCGGTGTGTGTAATCAGAACCTACCAAAACCTTACATTCCAACACCAAACACAAAAACAAATCCCCATACATTTTTTTAAAGCAAACACCCGAAAATTATTTAGAATGAAAACCAAAATACCAGACTTTTGGGCCATAACTTTAATGTCTTTTTAATATAAAAATTAATTGTGTGTCTTTTTCTGGTGATGCAAATGTGTATTTTAATGTAATTCTGTGCTAAATATATTCTTTATAATATTACATAAAATAAACAAAAATTGTCTTTGGGCAAAAAGCACGTCAAATCCAAAATCCTACAATGGTTTAGAACTAAAAGATCAGGCCAAGTGCGACCATAATTATTATTGTGAAAGAGTTAGGTTGTACAAAAGTGATATAGAAGAGGCTAGAGTGCAGTCTAAAAATTAGGGAGCATATTTCTTCTTGTGCATGAAATTGTTACACTGTATCTGAAAGTATTAATAACTGAGACTTGCCCTGCAATATAACATGGTGAGATGCTGTTATTGCATGGTCAACCAAATGCTAACATCCATTCACTTGCATGCAAGTCAGCACATTGGTTAACAAGAGTTAACAACTTCTTACCATTTTGGGGGGCTATGATGTAAGAGGAAGCGCTAAAATGATTGTAACTTTGCCATTTTATACCTCATTAAAAGCAATGTTTGTATTTGACTTTTCGAAGGACTGGCTGTATTGTCTGCTGTCTAAAAAAAAAAACCCAGAGGTACTATACAGTATTCATCTGTGTATGATATTTGGTTAAAAAAAAGTTATGGTTTAGGTAGGGATCTGTCCAGAATCAGTGGTTCTGAAAATAATATTCCAGAGGTAATAAAGATTGTACAGACTGGGAGAGAAAGGATCCCTATATGTGGCACTAAAGAAACACCCTAAGTTAAAAAATATATGCTTTATTAGTATTGACTAAAATAATACTGTTTGGACATGGCGACAATGAACGAACAAAACAAATAAAATCAATTAAAAATAACAGAGGGCGTGTGGGCGTATATGTGCTACTGATCAAGCTAATTGTTAGTATGCATAAATGTATAATATAAACTGCAACTGAAAGCTATTATCTGTACAGGTAGTACATATAATTTATAAAGTGGATATATAGTCGTACAGCCACTTTATATCCTATCACTAGAGGAATGATAGGTCATAAGTTATACTTGAATGGTAAAATAGTCAGTAAACCATGTTACCTACTATCTAGTGTCATATAAAATAACCCAAATTAGTAAGTAGGGACCCCAAATAGTGACCATGACTGAAAGTACATAAATTCCAGTCAGTATAACTTAAACATTGGTTAGAATGTTGTTGCTGCCGACGACTGCAGTCTGGGAAGCACTCCAACCTAGAAAGTGCCCACGCCTGTTCGATGAGCCAGCGTCACTAGGATAGTGACGGTGGATGTACCCGATGTACGTTTCCCCTGTGTGTGTCCCGATGAAGCCACGCAGGTGAAACGTACGTCAGGTACGTCTGACGTCACTACCCAAGTGACGCTGGCTCATCGAAGAGGCGTGGGTGCTTTCTAGGTTGGAGTGCTTTGCAGACTGCAGTTGTGGGCAGCAACAGCACTCTAACCAATGTTTAAGTTATACTGACTGGAATTTATGTACTTTCAGCCATGGTCACTATTTGGGGTCCCTACTTACTAATCTGACTATCTTACCATTCAAGTATAACTTATGACCTATCATTCCTCTAGTGGTAGGATATAAAGTGGCTGTACGACCATATATCCACTTTATAAATTATATGTACTGCCTGTACAGATAATAGCTTTCAGTTGCAGTTTATATTATACATTTATGCATACTACTAATTAGCTTGATCAGTAGAACATATACACCCACACGCCCTCTGTTATTTTTAATTGATTTTATTCATTTTGTTCGTCCATTGTCGTCATGTCCAAACAGTATTATTTTAATCAATACTAATAAAGCGTATATTTTTTTAACTCGGGGTGTTTCTTTAGTGCCACATATAGGGATCCTTTCTCTCCCAGTCTGTACATTAAGCCTATTTCCCTGTGAGCCCCACCCCTCCACACTGTTTGGGATTTCCTCTATTATTAATTACACCTCTTTTTCACGTAGAGCAGGGTTATCATACGACTTTAACAAGCGTATTTCATTCTACTTCAGTAAGAAAGATTGTGCAGAAACTGGTGTGCTGGAAAAAATATATATACAGCAAAAGACTTGATTTGATCCATTCCTATATTGTTTCTGCTGTTGAAGCTTCCAGTGCTGGACAAGCCTTCCAGTGCGGGGGGAGGCTGTGCTGCTTTGTATTGCAGCCTCACACCGCACTGTAAAGGGTTACAATGAGCAGCTGAGATTACATATTGCTTTCTGTGGGGTTCTGTAGAGGAGCAAAATGCACAGATAAGGATTGCAAAATGAAGGTTGTACACATACACTCAATGAACCTGCATCATGTACCTATTTAGAACACATCATCTTCATCTTACGCATACAACATGATCTCTAGGAGGAGGGTAGTGTCACCTCCCTGCAGAGAGGGACTAGCAGACCCTTTGTTCTTCAAATCATTTCTGCTTATTCTGGACATTAAATGAAATCAATTGAGTGAATTTTCTTCCATTGACTTCATTTTAGATACTGCATACTGGTGATCTCTTGCCAGCATTAATTCCTCCGCCCCCTAGCACCCTCCCCTTTCCACCCTCAGCATCTGGGAATGCAGAGAGCAAGGTGGGTGGGGTCCCTTCCTTTAGAGATGCTTCCCGTTTGTCTCCTGATCATGGCTGGCTGCTACTGACGAGATTGCAATTAAAAATTCATATGTATGGAGAGAGAGAGGAGGTATGAAAGGACACAAACGATGGTTGTAGCTACCGACCATCTGATTTAGGGGAAAAAAATTGATTTTCAGAAGCTGTTGGATATCAAATCACAGAAGAGAAGAACATCAACCTTTTATTTGTAAGGAAGGGCTTTGTATAACATTTTTTTTCTTACAGTGTTTCATCGAGAAAAAGGGAATTGCAGTGTACAGGTTTGCAAACCAGTGATTGCTGCAGTTATTCTGTCAGTGGGTATTTGTTTTTTGGAACGAGGGTAGATCTGAGGTTGCCTGAAAATCATCACTCATTTCTCATTCATAAGTAACCCCTCAAGAGTGAAGATCATGGCATGGCCTTGCGTTACCAGGGCGTGTTGCATTGCCCGCTTTGGGAATCAGCTAGACAAGGGGGACATTGCAGTGCCTCTAATTTATACAAAGTATTCGGAGGTGACAGATGGGGCTCTGCTCAGCCAGCAGCACCATACACATCTGCAGCAGAAACTACCACGCCCTGGGTCTGCTGCCATAGAAACACAGCCATCGCTTGTGGAGCCGTTTTATGGAGGCCAGACCAGGTTACCCAGAGACTTTTCTCAGCTGGAGCCTGCAAAGGGCTCAGTCATGCAACAGGATTACAAGCACTGGAAGGCAACACCTGAACCCAGCTGCAAGCCTAGGAGTGAGTACCAGCCTTCCGAAGCACCCTTGGAGCGTGAGACGCAGTACAAGAAGGACTTCAGGTCTTGGCCAATCCCTCGACATGGGGATCATCCTTGGATCCCAAAACCCATCCTGGGTCCCATGACTCACATTATCTCCAACGACGACAAAAGGAAGAAGGCAGTAGTGACCTCCACCCTCCCTCCACCTGAAAAGAGGCTAGCTGAGGTGGAGCAGGTGGAAGGCACAGAGCAGAAAGTACCCAGGGGGAAAGCACCCCTTGCATTCTGTGTTGCCCCTGAGATTCTGGTTGCAGTAGTAGAGGAGAAACACAGCAGAGAGAAGTTCCAGGCCAGGCTGCCTTCAAAGGATGGGTTGAAGGCCAGGGAGACGGTTGGTTCCCTCCAAAGTCAGATCAAAGAGGAAGGTGGAGCTGGCACCTCATACAGGTCAGAAGGGGGCTTTGCTATTCTTATCATATGTAGATGTAATGGGGCTCCATGTTCCTGGAGTCACAGACATGTGGCCGCAGTCACCATATCTTTTGAATTTAGGAAATGTCTCTGTTTTGTCTCTTTCCGTTGCTTAGTATGGGCACTATGGGCACACTGAGTACCACTACATCTGCACAATAACTTCCTTTTGCTTCCCTGTCTTCTTCC
The DNA here is from genome assembly GCA_036426205.1 of Ascaphus truei. Lineage (NCBI taxonomy): Eukaryota > Metazoa > Chordata > Amphibia > Anura > Ascaphidae > Ascaphus > Ascaphus truei. The sequence continues at coordinate 276,240,917 of CM071569.1, forward strand.
TTATTTCTCTTTAATGTGACTTTAGTAAAGTCATGTGGAGATTGCACATCAAAGTCAGGGTTATTACGACAACCAATCTTTTCTACTACTTATATTTATCATTTTTTTTTCTTCTTAAACTTCCTGTCTGTTTCTTCTTTTCCCACCTTCTCATACCTTTTCATGATTTATTATCCTTCTTTTTCTTTCTGGTGTCCTTTTTTTCTCTTCACCTACGGTCCTCCTCCCCTGACTTTTACCAACTCCACCATCTACTTCATTTCTCCCTCTGACTGCACATTCTTCTTAGCTTCTTTCTGCTACTCTAGTACTAACAAAACATATCATTTTGTAATGAGGGATAAGAAAGGTCAAATGGTGATTGTTTCTGCCAAGTATTACTCATTTAGGCTACCGATGGGATTCTCACTTATTGGAATAAAGTTCTAATACATGAACTTCAATAGACTCTTTTAACATAGTAATAGATGACGAGGCATGGTCTGTTACAGAATCCACACATTACACTAACTTGTCTCATTGACTTTGACAGCTAAAGAATGTATAGTGCTGATTGTTTGAAGATGTGTTTTTTTTTTAAAGCAGTAATCTCTATTGAGCCTCCATTTTGGGGGTTCTGAAATCATGTTTTCTAGTGCAAACTGTGGTGGTCCTACTCCTGGAACACCAGGGGTCCTTAAAATTCCTTTTACGTATATAAGTTCAGAGCATTTCTATTTTTATGGGATAGCTTCTGGTCATCTTCCTGCAACAGAACCATTTAGGAACAGTTGACTGATTTTGTTGTTTTCCGTCTAATCTAAGCTTCAAAACATGTGATGGGTTGCAAACTTCCAGACTAATTCCATGTTATCAAGCGTTTCTAGTCCCTGTCCTAGTTTCTCAAGCTCGCAAAGAATAAAAAATTAATGCCCTCGAGTTAGGCTTAGAAAACCGTAACGCTGTCAAAATCTCATGCTGACTTGGATGGCAATACTGAAGCTGTAGGTGAATGAATATGTCCTAAGATGGGGTCTGTAAGGAGGCAGCAGTTTTGTACAGGGGAGTTTCCCAACTGATCTTCGTTTTCTCCTTAAACTGTTTCTTTCTTATGCATACATGTCACCCATTTATCTTTTCAGCTCAATCCTCTGTTATTTTGTCCTTTGCCTTTTTTCTCTTGTACATCGCAATGATTTTCCTTATCGACATGACATTTCACAGCTCTGTGTTCTGTAGGCAAACACCTTCTATTTTTTTCTGGATGTTCTATATTTATATGTTTGCTATATAGTCAGGAGCAGGGGCTACGATCCCAGGGTATTTTCAACATGTAGGAGCCAGTGTATCCTTACATTTGTATATACCACACTGTGAGATGAAAAATAACCAATCCAAAAATTACGCCATTTCCAGACACTTATTTCCTGTCATTTTATAGATTTGATGGAGTGTTAAAACCAGGGATGGTTATATTTACATTTATAACCGGTTTTAAAACATGGGCTGGTAATACATTACACATAATTAGATTGTAAGATCTTCAGGGCAGGGACTCTTTCCTAATGTTATGTTTATTTCTGAAGAGCTTATTCCCACTATGTGTTATTTGTTATTTACATTATTGCTGTGAAGCACTATGTACATTAATGGCGCTATATAAATAAAGACATTTATACACTGAAATTGTGTTTACCACGTTCCCTGCACAGATGTTGCTGATGTGGAGCTGTCATATGTAAAACTTCTGTGCTGTGCTATTTACATTGCAGCTGATGGGAGAGGGAGGGGGGGGGGGCAGGTTTTCTGCCTATACAGAAATCAGATTGAAAATGGTAGCTAGCAGGTCTGACAGTCACGATGGGAGCTGTATGTTTAAAGGGGGAGGAGCATCAGGAACAAAGAAGGTGAAGAAGAAAAAAGCAGCAGGAAGAGAGAGAGAGGGGGTAAAGAAAACGATGCCGAGAGGGGCACCGATCGCTTCATGCTGGTTTAATGAAGGAAATACATGAAATTTACCTTTTGTGTGGAAGGGACAGGAAGGGACATTTAAGAGCTCGGCTAAGGGTTGTCAAATGTACAAGTGACCAGCAGTAGGGGACTTTTACTGAATTGAATATGGAGACACTGAATAAAAAGGGGGCTTACGTGAATGGTGGCTTTTTGGCTTAATTGAGCCATGGTTTACGGATGATGTAAAACATTTTTTGCTGCCAGAGAGGCCAGCAATTAATTGCAGGTTGCAATGCATTGTTAGCCCATCTGGAAGGAAAGGGCTTAAGAAAAGGGGCTTGGTAGCCTTAAACGACACTGCTGTAGTGTTATGCCCTATACCAGGGGTCTCAAAATCATTCTTCAAGGGCCACCAACAGGTCAGCTTTTAGGGCTATCCCTGCTTCAGCACAGGTGGCTCAATCAATGGCTCAGTCAAAGACTGAGCCACCTGTGCTGAAGCTGGGATATCCATAAAACCTGGCCTGTTGGTGGCCTTTGAGGACTGAGTTTGAGACCCCTACCCTATACTGTAGCTTAGTAGGCAATCTTCAATCAAGAGACATTTGTGGATGGTCTTTCCCCACAAGTCCATATTACAATGTTCGGTGAGATTTGTGAATCCAGTGTTATTCTGAGTACTGTATATTGTCTGTCAACAATTGATGCTGCATGTCAAAATTCATATAAAGCGACAAGCGTGTGCATATACAGTTGATATACACATTACAGCATACTGAATTGTATCATGTAGTTACACAGAAGCAATGACATAATTGCCTATATTCCCTTACTATTTCTGTATCCTTACCCTACTCCCTCCCACCCCCCCATATTTGGTTATACCCTGAATTCTCAATAAAAACTGAGTGATAAAAATAAAATCCCTAATACCAATCTCAAAAATACATTTATTCTTGTATAGCAGTGACAGTGTATGCAGTGCTGTATACAATAGTTTTTCTTTTTAAATGAGTCCCTGACCCACAGAGCTTACAATCTAATTTTGGTGTTTAAGGCAAAGGCAGATCTAGTGATAGTAGTTGGTATTAGAGGTAAAATGGCCGCGGCTTTGTTTATTAATAATAAACATAATCATAACTGAGGTAGCGTGCTGCCCGTCCGCGCCAGAAAGTGCTCGGTGCTGGGCAATGCAAGAGGGGGCACCCGGAAGTACGTCCCGGTGACCTGCCCCCTCGCTTCAACATGCTTTACCAGCCCCGAGCCCCCTCTGGCAGGAAAAGCACCTACCCCTCCCCCCCCACTGCCAAGTAACAATTCACAGGAGGGTTCAGAATGGTTCGCGCGGCCGGCAGGAAGGGGACGCGCAGTCGGTAAACAGTCGGGCATATGCTGGAGTTTTAACGAGTCAAAATGCAGATTCCGGGGGCAGGTCATCGGGACGTACTTCCGGATGCCCCCTCTTGCATTGCCCAGCACCGAGCACTTTTTGGCGCGGACAGGCAGCACGCTACCTCAGTTATGATTATGTTTATTATTAATAAACAAAGCCGCGGCCATTTTACCTCCAGACTGTGTCCTCTCATTATTGGTACACTACACATAAATAATTCTAGGTGAGGGGGGGAAGCTCGCGCCTCCCTGGTCATGCAGCGGGCCTAGCCTGAATGGGCGGCACAGCACGTGACCGGGGGGCTCGGCCTCCCCGAACCGGATTGGCCGCAAGGGCGGCCGGAGGAGGGGTCTCACCATTAAAGCCGGCAGCCAGGAGGGAGGTCTGGCCTCTTGCTCCTGGCTGGCCAAGGATTCCCACCTCACTGCGAAATGCTCAAAGAACTAGATTGGTCATCACTAGAGTCTAGGCGCAAAGTTCACCTTTCCTGTCTTGCCTTTAAATTCTTCATGGGTAAGCTACCCAGATATCTGAACAAGCTCCTCACCCTTACCACTTGCAGCACTTATCACCTGAGATCAGATTCCAAAAGACTGTTCATGGTCCCAAGGCTCAACAAAGTATCCGGCCGTTCCTCCTTCTCCTACCGTGCACCCCAAAACTGGAACAACCTACCAGAGACTCTCACATCCACCACCAGTTTAAGTTCTTTCAAATCTAAGGCTGTCTCACATTTTAATTTGGTCTGTAACTGTTTCATACGCCCATAATATATATTTTCTTTAACTGTGCATGCAATGTCTTGTATATAATGTATACCCTGCTCATTTATATAACTGTATTTGTAAACATGTACTATTTGTCTTACTCTGTGCCCGGGACATACTTGAAAACGAGAGGTAACTCTCAATGTATTACTTCCTGGTAAAATATTTTATAAATAAATAAACCAGACTGCCATGCTTCAAAGTCAGGTTCATTGGTTCCAGCCAGTGCCTTCATATAAAGACACACACTCTCTCCCCCACGTCAAATATACATACATATATGTGTAGCCTAGTGCCCCTGGCTATAGCCTTTCCAATGGCCTCAACACTATGGCCCCTGATAGGAACAGGCAGTGTTGGGGTTAAACTCCTGCACAGGGCCTAGCCTGCAGTTGCAGCCTGGATAGGTACAATGAGAAACGGTGACGGTGCACGGCTAAAAAAACTCACCAAGGGTAGGGTGATAGCACGAACAAGGTATAAATTTATTGGCACATTGACAGGATTAAAAAACACTAACGCGTTTCGCATTGGATGGCGCTTTGACAAAGCGTCATCTGGTGCGAAACGCGTTAGAGTGTTTTTTTTTTAAATCCTGTCATTGTGCCAATAAACGTATACCTTGTTCATGCTATCGACCTACCCTTGGTGAGTTTTTTCGGCAGCGCACCGCCACCTTTTCTCTCTTATTCATCGCCTGACCCGGGCTGGAGGCTGCCAACTATGGTTCACTCTGCAACAGAAAAATCAGTGAGTACTTTAAAGCCTACTACGTATCACTATTGCTCTCGATCACTTCAGATTTTACATAGACTGCTTTTCTTGATGTTACTGTGATGAAGAGGATGTACACCGACTAGCTTTTGTTGTTCCTGACTCAAACCTGTTCTTCCCGTCAGTCACAGTTTATTTACATCCATTCATTGAATACATGAACTACACATCACATGTTTAAAGGCTACAAACTTACTGGGAATTATGTATCAATCTCTACAAATTAACTGATTTTATTATTATTGCATGATAGTTTACATTTTACCAATTTGCTTGTCCTGTATGTTGTTTTGACGCACTGTTTTTGTTTGGGATCTCCCAGGCACATTTTTTTCTGGATAGCTTCAATGTTGTCATATCCAGGGGCAGGCCTACCGGCAGTTTGGAGTGTCATACATGTGGAGGGTGCTGACTGGAGCACATGCAAATAGTGTGATGCCTGTCAGTACCTGGACCTGCCCTGTTATGGGGCAGGGTTACAAGCCTCTCTCCCGGGTATAAAAGCTGACACTCCACCAAATTGGGTGTGTGTGTATTCCCTCCCATCAGGGGGTGAGGGAGCTGAGGAGGGACTCTTGGGGCCTCGAGCCTCTGGGGTCTGCTCCAGGGAATGTGGAGGATGAATAAAGACCAGTTGTAACATCAAGAGTCTCAGTGTCTTGCTAGAGAAAGTATGTGCCTGTGTGGAACAATCCTGCCTCTGCCAGGACCGTCATGGGATGGAGGCATTGCACCATAAGAAGGAAACTCTGCCCTGTTGCTGCTCCCATATACCACCAGCGGAGCACTCATACCTCCTGGAAGACCACGGGTGAGCTAAACAGCACCAGAGCACACCCTGTAGATACCAGATTTCCCATGTGTGTGTGTGTGGGGGGGGGGGGGGGGCAGGTGCTACATATGTCAGGTAGGGGCCACACAATAAATACCCTAAAAAGGTGCGAACATATACCAGCAGGGAAAGGGGCGGGAACCGAAACGTCGGGCTTGTGTGCAATTTGGATGCAATAAAAAAAAATTGTCCTTAGTGCTGTGCCGGTAATATATAACAAAATTAATTAAAGGGCAGATTACCCCCTTCAGTAATTGCAAAATGGACATTTCATTTATACAGTAGTGTGGCTGTCAGTAGTGGTCTCCCCATGTTATGTTAATTATGTCAACATCGCGTGGTTTGCACTTTATGTTTATTTGCACCAAATGTGAGATTTTAATTGACGCGTTTTTTCAGACGCAAAAAATCTTATAGATGTAACAGGGTATGTCATTTCTGCCTATATTTCCCCACCCTGTTATGTAAGTCCTGCTAGCTGCAGGCTGTAAAGGGTTAATATGTGGGCTTGTGACCCCTACCCATTCTCCTCTATGATGGACAGGGGTAAGGTGGTGACTTATGGCCTGTGTACGCCTATCAGGGATAGGTATAGACCATGAGCCCGCCCCTTCTATCCTAATTAGGGGACTGCCAAATTTAGCGTCAGTCCTGCTCCTGCTCTGGAAGAGAGAGGAAGTCCTGTTCCTGCTCTGGAAGAGAGAGGAAGCAAAGAGCTGTCAGTCTCTCCTATGGAAGGTTGAGCGTGCTCACTCTCAGTCTTTGGACTGAGGGAACATCAGACTCAACCACAGTGTTGCCCTATACTACCTGGGGCAAAGCACCATCAAGAGGTATGGAACCTCTGAGACCTTGCATCACTGTGAGAAGATCTGCAGTGTATGCCATACAATAAAGACCCTTGTTATGACACTCCTGTCTAAGTATCAGTCCTTGGGCAGGAGGGAAAGAACCCAATAGTGGGGGATGATTTCTGGACACCCTGGAACCCACTATGGCTAGAGGCGCTGAACACCAAGAGAAGAACCTAAGCCTGTCCTTATCTCCACTACACCGCAGATCAGACTCAGCTCTCCTGACCCTAACAAATATTGCACCACACACTAGGTAGCATATTCTGTGTATCTCCCAGAGGGGGGGGGGAAATGTTATATTTGGAGGCGCAGCAGAGATGCAGGACAGGCTTTTAACGCTTCACAGAGCAGATGCCATACAGGGCGAGCTCTCAGAGAAGCGAGACCCAGTGTATTACAGAGCAAGTACCAGGAAGGAGGGAATCTAGGGGTAGTCAGGGGGGAGAGTTACCTAGCAAAGAACGACCTAGGCATCCCTACAGGGTGAAAGGTCTGGAGACATATGCTATTGCTGTGTTAAGTCGCCATGAGGCGGGTAGTCTGTGTATCTCCCAGAGGTGGGTGAGGGACGACGACTGTGTTACATAGATTATGTTGAGATCACATATTGAAGGACAATCTTGCAGGTGCTACAATTGCAATTGGCCCCATAGTGTGTTAGTTTGGGTTTCGCTATTAAGGCTTTTGGAATTGCCTTTGTTCTGTCTTGTGTTACACTTATCTAGCCCTGTGATAGAGGTTTATTTTTGCACCATACAGTATGTTGCACGTAGGTGTGTGCGGAAATTTCTTTTGAGAATTCTATGTCAGCTATTCGAGTGGGAGACAGATACATTAGCACGAGTCAGCACCATTAATGTTTCTATTGTTATTATAGGCCTTTGTTTAAATATTTTCCAACCAAATACTTCCTTAAAAAAAAATGATTTTTGAGAATCCTGGATTTGTAATCGGTATTCTGTTCTCTTGCGGTACTTACAGTATAGCCCAGTGGAGAAATGTCACATTTGATTTTGATGCTTACCCTGTGCCAGCAAACAGATCTTTATACAGTATGTAATGCTTCATGACAAATGCACATTTCCGACTCTGTTAGATCATTGAGGAGTAAAACGCATACAGTTTGTTCACTGATCTGTGCAGCAAATGTTTACTTTTCAGTAGTATGATGTGTTACATGTTCATTCTTTTCCACTCTTAGTCCAGTATTTCCCATTCTACTCTTCATTAGTGGTTTTACTGCATATACCATTGTGTAACTATATATAATTTACCTTTCCCTTGCCAACCTTGGTTTGAAAAACAATTCTCAGGAAAAATGCCTGTGATTGTGGGGGCGGCCACGGGACCCTCCCCCAATCACCTTAAATACCCACCTGCTCCTCATCTCCCTCTGTTTGCTGCATTTTTCCTCCACCAGTGAGAAATCTAGTTGTCTTGTCAATCGATTTCAACCTATGTTAATCAGCTGAGATGGTCAACCTGTATTTGCAGTTATATTTATCTAGAGGGAGGCAAACTAAAAAAAAACCCAGTGAAACATTATACTATTACAGTATGTCTCGTAAGAGGAAAACAAAATCAATCCTGACTCCAGTGGTGACAATTAGATTTCTCCCTGGAACAACACCTTTCCAATATTTAACTTTTTATGCCTATCCCTGTATACCTCACCTTTCTAAAAAAAAAAAAAAAAATGATGTCTATCCTCCTTTTAACATATCTACCATATCGGCCATCGCAGTCTCCTTGGGTAATTCCACATTTTAACTGCCCTTCCTGTAAAGTATTTTTTCCTGTGTTGCTGGTGAAATCGCCTTCCCTCTAATATACTGTAAGGGGATGGTGACCCAATTGTACTGTCATTAGGAAGAAAAACTATCTTGAAAGCTCCTTGTATTGACCTTGGCTATATTTGTATAACTCAGTTCCCGCTCCCCTCCCCCCCCCCCAATCGCAGATAGGGACCCGGTGTGGAGAATCTACATGTATTACCAGGTGTTGTGCAATACCGGTAAGGCTCACAGGAGATCTGAGCCTCCGCTGATGGGAACCTCGGGTGTATCCTGAAACTATACTTACACTGACAGTGCCTCCACCTGTACGGGATCCTAACTAAGTGGAATAACCCTGTGCAGGAACAAATAATGGTAACACACAGATTATAACAATAACCTTTACTAAAAGCAATAACATAGATACTCTGTACCCTACAGTAAGACATATATCTCCCAACTGATATCACAGTGAGTGTCCCAAAGTACCATGGGTTCCAGGCACCAATTCCCTGATGTCCATGTCCCAATGTCAAGACCCACCCAAATGTGTTGGAGATAGTGCTATCCCGTGGAGTGTTGGTGCACTGGTTAGATACCTGCCCGGGGCTCCTGCACCCGGGTAGAGCAGAATAACAAAAGGGGATCCGTCTGATTCATGGTTGTGTCCGCCTCCGCGTGGGGTGAATTCCAGCGTGGATAATATCACCATGTAGCTGGCAGGAACCTGGTCCGCCGGCCGCAGTCACCAGGTGGCGTCTCACCGGTGCTGTACCTGATTAGGATGAACTACTGGGGAAAGGTCCCTGACTATGGACTTTCCCTATAGCAACCACAATCTATAGTGAGTCGGGGCCTAGCGGGACAAAGTCTGGCCTAGTCTAGAGGAACACTGCTCCCTGGACACTACCTGCTCCTTTGCAGTCCCTCTTCCGCCAGGGTGCGCGCATGCAACAGGAGGTAAGGGGAGGGGGGGGGGTCCAGGGGAAAGCCTGCTATACTTGTGAATCATAATCCTATCTGCTCTTAGACACCTCTTTTGTAATGTAAGCAAACCTAATTGAGACCGCATTTCCTCACAAGTCAAAACTTCTATCCCCTTTATTCATTGGGTGGCTCTTCTCTGCACTCTTACCACTTCTATAATGAGTTTGTTATGGAGAGGTGCCCAGAGCTGTACTCCATATTCAAGGTGTGGTCTTCCTAAGGATTTAAAGTGACACAATGACTGCCCATGAGGGGAGAAGCCCTTATGATGCACCAGGTATTTCAGGCACATTTTGTTTATTTTCTAACGGGGGTTCAGGTTCAGCTGCGACCGTGTAATCACTATTGAGTACCAAACGGATCGATAAGGGGAAGATCCACAACGCTCCTATAATCAGGGCAAATAAAGTGATGCGGACATTAGCTTTGCTGAGTTTAACGAGTATCCACAATGTCTGTTAGGGCACTCGTAAGGTTATGTCTAACGCGGCGGTAACCAGCTAACTTTGGGATTAGACACCCTGGGGCTCGCTGTCAGTAACGCTGGTTCACGTTAGCCATATGCTAAGGAAGATGCAAGCTATGTATTGCAATGCAATGTATACCTGGCAACTGCCTTTAAACAAATAATAATTTATTAAACCCTTGGAAGCCATAGTGGCCATCAAGGTATACTGTACATTACGTATGACTTCATGGTCACTAAGGTATCCAAGGGGTTAATACCAACACCCTAACTTACTACGCATTACATGGCATAGCGGTACAACCACTATGAAATACAAGGGATTAATCCCCCCATCCAATTCCTCCGAGGTGGCATAGTGCCCTCCCCTGGGGCATCTACCCCCATAACCTCCCACCCACCAACATTTCTAACCCCCCTCTACAATACTGGCATTTAGCCCTACTATCCAAAGGGGCATAGTAAGGATAATATACAACATAAATACAAGATACAATTACACCACAATCTATGCAATATAAATAAAAACGGAATGAAGTAGAAATAGCCGTGTTAGTCCAGTTGCGAGAGTGCAGAGTAAATGAGTACATCAGTATTAGGCGATACCTTTGTTATTTGGACTAACAATTGATATTTTAAGTTGAGCTTTCGAGAGTTCTCTCTCTTCCTCAGGTCAGGGATACTGATTTACAGTGATCCCATGAGTTTAACACAGATGTAAAGAAACAGATAACAATCTAAGACAGGAGAGGTGGAGCATTCATAGCAGAGGGTAAATAAACAAACAGGGTAATAAATGAATAAAAGGCTTGCTGAGATATTTGGTAAGCATTGTAGGACCATGTATCCATCAGCAGTATGAAGGGGGTGTGCAGTGGGGGAGAAGGGTTTGGAATGAAAATTAAAGAGGTAGAGAGAAACTGTACAAACAATTCTGATCATGTGTTATTAAGTAGATAGTGTGTAACAAACCCCATATCAGCATTGAGTCCTCTTGTTTTCGTGTCAAGCATTACCATTTTAAGTTTAAGGGGCCTATGCTATAAGCATTCATAAAAAAAAGTTGCTATCACGGTATTCAGAAAGCCTTGATTACCTGTGATAGCAAAATTCCCAAAACGGGCGAGTAGCCGGCAGCGTGATGATCGCCCCTCTGAAAGGCCAAATCTGGCGATTTCTTTCAGCTGCAGAGAGAGCTGCACAGAGAGATCCGCCTCTCCCTGCGCATATCTCGCCAGCGATCAATTTTTTTTGTATATAAAATGTAATACTAGTGTAGATGAACAGGGGGTCTCCGGAGCAGAACCGCGTTGATTTCAGGTCTGGGGACACCCTGGTTACCGAGATACAAACCCGTTATGGGGTGCCGGTATCTCCTATGCATGTAAATGTCCCGCGTCATATGACCGGGACATTTCAATGCATAGGAGATACCGGCACCCAATAATGTGGCCTGTATCTCGGGAAGCAGGGGGTCCCCGGACCTGAAAACAATGGGGGGCCAGTATCTACAATGCATTTTATTCCCAGATGGTACAGCTCCAAGCCGATTCTTTCTTTTATCTTTTATCACCGTCTTCTTTCTTCATCTGTCATTATTTTCTTCTTTTCTTTAATCTTCTTTCTTCATCTGTCAATCCAAAATTCTATGGTAAATCCAGAAAAGGATGTTCTTTCGTTGGCTTCTTGAGGTAAAATGAGACGTACAGGCGCACATTTTATGGTCAGATGATACAGCTCCAATCCGATTGGACGCTGTATCATGTGCCCGCCTCATTTTTTTTTTAAGGATGTGACGTCATCTCCAAGGGACTTATCACATGGTATAGCAACCAATGGGATTGTCTTCAATCCCATTGGCTGTTATACCATGTGACATAGCCATATGGTTTTAAGGATGTGACATACCTCTCTTAGAGCTGATGTCACACCCTTAAAAACAAAAAAAAGAGGTGGGCACATGATACAGCGTCCAATCGGATTGGAGCTGTACCACCTCCCTTGGTGTAACGAGTGCTCAGGACAAACTGGACAGGACCGCGAGGCCGAGGTGGGGATTTGTGAACACCAGCCTCAAACCACGAACCGGTGTGCAGGTTCGTGGTCGTGTAGCCGGGTCAGGGTTTGGAGAAGTAAATCATAGCATAGCCTCCCGGCCGCTACTTCTTTTTCCTGGGCCCTTCCAGTGTCAGTCTTGTTAGGAACAGGCAGTGGAAGGGTTAATTCCTTCTTTAGGCTCTGTGTGTGTATTGCAGACTTGGATACATTTCTGGTATCCAAGGACAGGCCTAGCAACCACCAGAGAGTGTTAGCCTGAGAGAAGGATACTGATTGGGGATCACTACTTTTGGATGAACCAATCAGTATTCAACCTGTTCTGATATGAGGCAGAGTTCCAACCTCCAATCTCAGGTTATAAATTCTGACACTCTCCTAAATTAGTCAGTTGAGTTATGACTGGAGTGTGATCCTGGTTGAACTTTCTCCACTTGTGGAGCGGGGAGCCTCTTCCTCCCTCCCAGCAGGGGATGGGAGGAAAGTGTAACAGTCCTGAAAGGGGCCAAATGCCTGAGTCAGGGCTCTGACCAGCATGGGGGACAAGAGAGAAAAGGGATACATCTGTGCTTGCTGTATTATTACCATCTGCCTGCAATAAAGCCAGTTGTATCAGAAACAGTGTGATTACTGTCTGCTGCTGCGAAGGAAGACAAGGTGTCAGCATGGTCCATCCCCTGCCTCTGCAGAGAATCTGTGCTTACTGGAGGCGCGGCACCAATGAGGAATAAAAGGTAACCTGCACTACTGTTCTGGCTCTCCCCTCACCATCGCGGAGCACTCAGCCCTCCTGTTTACCCCAGGTACACAGCACCATACCTTGATAGAAGTAGCTAGAAGCAGACCCCCCCCCCCCTCATATCACTTAGGGTGGGGGGTAGAAGGGCTACATAAGGTAGTAGAAATACTTGCCATGGTCGAGGGTAGAAGTCTGGAGGGTAGTTAAGGTCAGTAGAAGATAGAGTCCGTGGTCCAGGTCACTGGAATGTAAGATAAAACAAGGCACGGCAAGGCAGGATAGGGCAAAACAGAGTGCTAGCAACCAGCACAACATCACAAGTAAACTATTATGCTCAGCCGATTTGCAGACGCAATCGCTGAGCCTATAAAGGAAGAACAGCCAATAGGTGAAAGGCTGCACAGCAGAAGCTGATATAGAATCAGGCCCCTGATTGGTTGCTGGGCGGGGTCTGCACAGCAGGCACTGATTAGGCACCAGCTGTACCAAAGTCTGGATCAAACCCGGAGGCAGAGCCTGCACCCGATGCTGACACCTGGATCATGGATTTCTATTCCATGTTCTATACATTAATTTTTTCTGAATGTACAAAGATATCCTTAGAGAGCTATTGTAGCTATTGTAGCTATTGTAGCTTACGGGACTTCGTCCTACAGTATCTACAAATTATAGAGAGTATTGGACAGCATATGGGCCTCTTCTTCATTTGTAGTATTTCTGGGAACTAGCATATTAGCTATTTCACTTTTATAAACTTACGGTTAGGGTGACCAGATGTCCCGGTATTTTGATGTTTGTCCCGGGTCCTGATTTTTTTAAATTTAAATGTCCCGATTTAAAATTGCTTGCCGGCTGCGCATGCGTGATTGGCATTTGCCAGCCATTTATGCGCATGCGGGATCGGTGCTTGCTGGCCGAGAATGCAAATGCACTGCCGGGAAGTGCCAATCGCGCATGCGCTCGAGCAGCCGACAAGTGCCCAAAATGCAAGCCTGGCCGGCAACCAGCATTCACAAATACACACAATTTGTCCCGGTTTGTCCTGGGAAAAATATGGTCACCCTACCTGTACCTGTTTGTATGATGTATATTTCTATAGGGATATCTGCCGACTGCGCATGCGTGAGTGGTGAGTGTCGAATGCGCATGCACTATCGGCACTTGCCGATCGTTTGTGCGGAAACGGAGCTTGCTGGTCGTGCATTTGCACAATCAGCCGGCAAGCGACGTTCGCCAGGGGATACAAAACCGGGACCGCAACCGAAAAAGTCGGGACAGAGCCCTAAAAACTGGGACTGTGCTGGCTAAACCAGAACATCTGGTCACGCTACTTATATACCTCCTGTGACATAGTCCACAGATGTTAGGCAGCTTTCTGCCCCATTTTAGGTCAGAAATGGCGAGGAATAGTTAAATGATCCGTTCCACAGCTTCCCATTAACTCAGGCAGCTGGATGGAAAATCCAGACCCAGATTACAATGGCTCTAGTTCTCCCCCTCACCTGCTCTTCTACATCCCATGCACAGTATTAGAGCAGAGAGGTTTTGCATTTCACTCTCTCTCTTAGAGCCGGAGGCTGGGGGTATCGCTGCTCCCCTCGCCCGGAATCCAGTTCGGGGTGGACGGCCCCTCCAAGTATCACAGTACCAGAGGATTTGCCTGGACACTTGGGACCGTGTTCCCACCACGAACAGATAAGACAAAACAAAACAAATGTTTATTGCTGTTGCTAACAGACTGTGCTGTATTTAGTGACCCTAAATGAGAGGGCATTGTTTTAAACTGGGGAACCAGGTTAGTTGGCCCAGTTAGTTCGCAGTTAGAGTCTGATTCTGATGTGTAGTTAGTTCCCTGAAAGGGATAGGATTTCTTTATATGATTTGGTTTTTATTTCTTAAAAGTGACACTGTGTGAAATGCTATGACACTGATATAAGTGAACTGCTGAATGAAAATGTCTGAATGCCTCTAACCTACACATGTTAAAGCTACAGTACCTTACTTGGATGAAAATAAAGCAGGCAGAAGCCTGACTTAAGCAATATAATACTTTGCATGATCCTGTTTGTTGTATAATTAACCCTAGAAGACTGTGTCGGGAAAAACCCAGACAGACGTCAGCACTACAAAAGAGGGGCGTTTGTCACATATGGTGGAGAATGCGGGTCGACACTAAAAAGTTTGTGGGTTTGCAAATAAATGCGGGGGTTTAAAATGGCCGCCCAGCTGAACTAAAGTACAGATGCTATGAGTGAGTGAAGTCTGTCCCACTGCGTATATCAGTTGTGCTTCTAGCATACACAGAGAATGTGCGAGTTGTGGATGCAATAGACCCTGAACCCAAACAGAAAACCAAAATGTTTCGCTGAAGAAATTTTTTTTTTTGCATCTAGCAAGCTGTTTGTAAAGCTAATGCCTTTTGCTGAAGTGAATAAATTTGCAGCTAGCAAGTGCTGTATGTAAGTTGCTGAAGTGAGTGAAATTGCAGCTAGCAAATTGTCCCAGCCGGGTTTCTAAAATGGCCGACGTGAAATGTTTGTTTTGTAATGTACATAATCATGAAAAACAGTGTCCCTTCAGGCCATACGATGATGATAATGATGACGACGATTCGTATGTGGCCCCTGGAAGAGAGCCGTATCTACAGATGAATTTAGAATGTTGGGCCTGTCGTGAAGTAGGTCACATGGAAGATGTGTGCCCCAAAATTTTCAAAGACAAACAGCTGCAAAAGCAAGAAACGCCCTGTGAGTGCAAGCAAGATGTGGAAGCTGATACCAGTGAGTGTGTGCCAAGTACCACTGATATCTCTGGAGCTAATAAAGCAAAAAGAAAGAAGAAGAAAAAGAAAACTGTTCCTCAAGTCACAGGGGAAGTGACCGAGCCACTTGAACCTGCGCTGTCAGGACATGCGTCAGAAAGGTGCCGAGATGTGCTGCAGACCGGAGGGACCGGCAGAATTGTCACGGGAACAGTGGCAAAGGAAAAGGAGGAGCAAAGGGAAGCTGAATCCTTGAACCAGGATAAAGAGGCTTTGGTTTCTGCACTCCAAGCTGCCCGCCATGATTATGAAGTCCTGTGGCAGGATTTGGTGAAGGAGCGAGAATGTTGGAAGAACGTGCAAAAAGCGAACGCAGAGTTACATAGGTGTATACTCCCAGCTTTACAAGAGCACGAGGCTTTGAAGAAAATAGAGTCTCTCTTACGGAGTGAGCTGGAAGAGGTGACGACTAG
Organism: Ascaphus truei; assembly: GCA_036426205.1. Taxonomy (NCBI): domain Eukaryota; kingdom Metazoa; phylum Chordata; class Amphibia; order Anura; family Ascaphidae; genus Ascaphus; species Ascaphus truei. Next base: position 276,256,725 of record CM071569.1, read on the forward strand.
TCTGGAAAAGGCCAACACCGTAATTGCTATCCTAAAACAGAAATACGGGAAAGCTCTACAAGAGGTTCACGCACTCAGCACAGAGGTGCAAAACTCACGCCTGGAGGGCCACGGTCTGAACACAGAGCTGGGAATGTTGAAGCAAACCCATGAGATTGCCCTGAGTGAGTTAGAGACTGTAAAGCGAGAAAATGAGACTCTGAAATTGAAAAATTCAGATTTGACTGACCAAGCAGAAAAAGTAAAGAAACAGTTGACTCAGGAAAAATTAGAAGTGCAGGAAGCACTACAGAATGCATTGATGCACACTCAGAGCCAGCACCAGGAAGAAATGGAGGCTCTGAGAACAGAATTGCGACATGTGTGCACAAAACAGAATTCTCTCGTGGAGGAACTTAACGTTTTGAAAAAGGAGAAAAGCATTAGAATAATTCAGAAGCAATGCAAAGCTCTTATCCAAGGAAGAAGGGAAAGAGAAAATTATCGGCGTAAACGCGCCGCAACTCTCATCCTACAGGCTGCCTACAGAGGGATGAAAATTCGTCAGTTTAATCGCCGGAATAAAAAAGCCTGTGTTCTTCAATCATTCTACCGTGCCCACATGGTACGAAACAGGTTCCTCATTATGAAAGGAGCAACTATAAAAATTCAGTCTCTGACGAGGATGACACAGAACAGGATTCGCTACCAAACCCTGAGAAAGGCGTCACTGGTTATCCAGCGTTACTTTCGCCTGAATAAATGTAGGCCTCAGGAAAGAGAGGCCCAAGGCTACATGCCTGCCGGCTGCAAAGGTAAAATGCCACACGGTACAGCCAGAGTTATTGAGAGCCCCATCAAGGTGAAGGTGCTCCAGGTAATTAGTGCTTCATCTTCTAAGTACCATATAATTGCCCCAAAGGGAAAATCCCAAATCTCTAAGAGTGAAGATGGTTGTGAGAAAATACATGGCAGTAAGAAGTACCATAAAGGTTCAAAGGTTGCAAAGCAAAAGCGACGAAGGTCAACGCTGGCCTTGAATTTATCCAGATCTCGCCACTCTGGGCCACAATATAAAGACAAAGACTATCCGGCCCCAGAGTTCCGTCAGAAGTTAAAGAGACAGTCCGACCATGTGCAAGAGACAGAAAGCGTTAAAATGAACTCTGAGGATATAATGGACTGGAAGTCAAGGGAAAAAAAAAGTAGTGGAACTAACCAAATGGGTTACACGTGCGGACTATGTCACTACTACAGTATATGCTATACTATGCCTTTAGAAAAGCATTTTTGTAAATATTGCAATGTTGTATTTTTTTTCTCTTCATTGAAAATGTAGGTAAAACTACAAATTAATATACAGGGTTGATGGCCCTTAAGATTACAAGGCTGTAGTTTATAAAAAAAAAAATATATATATATATATATTTTGGTAGCTTACAATATAGGGAAAAAATGCCCTTTCCGGTTGGTAAATATATAATGAGGCTCATATTCTAGAGTAGAAAAACCCAGGGAGGTAATAGAAACTGTCTGGTTTTGTGAGCATATTTAGCATATCCTGGGTTATAAGAATGTGTGCTAGACATTTATTTTTCAAAATAGTTCCCTAATAGAGAGCAACAAAATATGTTTGCCAAGTATAGTCTCTTATGACGAAAACTATTGACCATAATTGCCGTGGAAAAAAAAAACGTTAATATTCGTGTTGTGAATGTTTAATATTGTACTGGGGAGTTAGCTTAAGTATTTCAGGTAGGACGCTCACCCCAGTGAGGTCCATGGCCGCTCACCCCAGTAGGTGTGAGCTGGGGAGGGGGATATGTGACATAGTCCAAAGATGTTAGGCAGCTTTCTGCCCCGTTTTAGGTCAGAAAGTGCAGGAATAGTTAAAAATGATCCATTCCACAGCTTCACATTAACTCAGACTGCTGGATGGAAAATCCAGACCACAGATTACAATGGGTCTAGTTCTCCCTCACCTGCTCTTCTAATCACTTGCACAGGTATTTAGAACACAGAGGTTTGCATTTCAGTCTCTCTCCTTAGAGCCTGGAGGCTGGGGGTATCGCTGCTCCCCGGAATCCAGTTCGGGGTGGACGGCCCCTCCAAGTATCACAGTAAGAACCCAGACAGACGTCAGCACTACAAAAGAGGGGCGTTTGTCACATATGGTGGAGAACGCGGGTCGACACTAAAAAGTCTGTGGGTTTGCAAATAAATGCGGGTGTTTAAAATGGCCGCCTAGCTGAACTAAAGTACAGATGCTATGAGTGAAGTCTGTCCCACTGCGTATATCAGTTGTGCTTCTAGCATACACAGAGAATGTGCGAGGTTTGGATGCAATAGCACCCTGAACCCAAACAGAAAACCAAAATGTTTTGCTGAAGAAAAAAAAATTGCATCTAGCAAGTGCTGTTTGTAAAGCTAATGCCTTTTGCTGAAGTGAGTGAATTTGCAGCTAGCAAGTGCTGTATGTAAGTTGATGAAGTGAGTGAAATTGCAGCTAGCAAATTGTCCCTGCCGGGTTTCTAAAATGGCCGACGTGAAATGTTTGTTTTGTAATGTACATAATCATGAAAAACAGTGTCCCTTCAGGCCATACGATGATGATGATGATGACGATGATTCGTATGTGGCCCTTGGAAGAGAGCCATACCTACAGATGAATTTAGTATGCTGGGCCTGTCGTGAAGTAGGTCACATGGAAGATGTGTGCCCCAAAATTTTCAAAGACAAACAGCTGCAAAAGCAAGCAAAGCCCTGTGAGTGCAAGCAATATGTGGAAGCTGATACCAGTGAGTGTGTGCCCAGTACCACTGATATCTCTGGAGCTAATAAAGCAAAAAGAAAGAAGAAGAAAAACAAAACTGTTCCTCAAGTCACAGGGGAAGTGACCGAGCCACTTGAACCTGCGCTGTCAGGACATGCGTCAGAAAGGCGCCAAGATGTGCTGCAGACCGGAGGGACCGGCAGAATTGTCACGGGAACAGTGGCAAAGGAAAAGGAGGAGCAAAGGGAAGCTGAATCCTTGAACCAGGATAAAGAGGCTTTGGTTTCTGCACTCCAAGCTGCCCGCCATGATTATGAAGTCCTGTGGCAGGATTTGGTGAAGGAGCGAGAATGTTGGAAGAAGGTGCAAGAAGCGAACGCAGAGTTACAGAGGTGTATACTCCCAGCTTTACAAGAGCACGAGGCTTTGAAGAAAACAGAGTCTCTCTTACGGAGTGAGCTGGAAGAGGTGACGACTAGTCTGGAAAAGGCCAACACCGTAATTGCAATCCTAAAACAGAAATACGGGAAAGCTCTACAAGAGGTTCACGCACTCAGCACAGAGGTGCAAAACTCACGCCTGGAGGGCCACGGTCTGAACACAGAGCTGGGAATGTTGAAGCAAACCCATGAGATTGCCCTGAGTGAGTTAGAGACTGTAAAGCAATAAAATGAGACTCTGAAATTGAAAAATTCAGATTTGACTGACCAAGCAGAAAAAGTAAAGAAACAGTTGACTCAGGAAAAATTAGAAGTGCAGGAAGCACTACAGAATGCATTGATGCACACTCAGAGCCAGCACCAGGAAGAAATGGAGGCTCTGAGAACAGAAATGCGACATGTGTGCACAAAACAGAATTCTCTCGTGGAGGAACTTAACGTTTTGAAAAAGGAGAAAAGCATTAGAATAATTCAGAAGCACTGCAAAGCTCTTATCCAAGGAAGAAGGGAAAGAGAAAATTATCAGCGTAAACGCACCGCAACTATCATCCTACAGGCTGCCTACAGAGGGATGAAAATTCGTCAGTTTAATCGCCGGAATAAAGCAGCCTGTGTTCTTCAATCATTCTACCGTGCCCGCATGGTACGAAACAGGTTCCTCATTATGAAAGGAGCAACTATAAAAATTCAGTCTCTGACTAGGATGACACAGAACAGGATTCGCTATCAAACCCTGAGAAAGGCGTCACTGGTTATCCAGCGGTACTTTCGCCTGAATAAATGTAGGCCTCAGGAAAGAGAGGCCCAAGGCTACATGCCTGCCGGCTGCAAAGGTAAAATGCCACACGGTACAGCCAGAGTTATTGAGAGCCCCATCAAGGTGAAGGTGCTCCAGGTAATTAGCGCCTCATCTTCTAAGTACCATATAATTGCCCCAAAGGGAAAATCCCAAATCTCTAAGAGTGAAGATGGTTGTGAGAAAATACATGGCAGTAAGAAGTACCATAAAGGTTCAAAGGTTGCAAAGCAAAAGCGACGAAGGTCAACGCTGGCCTTGAATTTATCCAGATCTCGCCACTCTGGGCCACAATATAAAGACAAAGACTATCCGGCCCCAGAGTTCCGTCAGAAGTTAAAGAGACAGTCCGACCATGTGCAAGAGACAGAAAGCGTTAAAATGAACTCTGAGGATATAATGGACTGGAAGTCAAGAAAAAAAAAGTAGTGGAACTAACCAATTGGGTTACACGTGCGGACTATGTCACTACTACAGTATATGCTATACTATGCCTTTAGAAAAGCATTTTTGTAAATATTGCAATGTTGTATTTTTTTTTTTCTCTTCATTGAAAATGTAGGTAAAACTACAAATTAATATACAGGGTTGATGGCCCTTAAGATTACAAGGCTGTAGTTTAAAAAAAAATATATATATATATTGGTAGCTTACAATATAGGGAAAAAATGCCCTTTCCGGTTGGTAAATATATAATGAGGTTCATATTCTAGAGTAGAAAAACCCAGGGAGGTAATAGAAACTGTCTGGTTTTGTGAGCATATTTAGCATATCCTGGGTTATAAGAATGTGTGCTAGACATTTATTTTTCAAAATAGTTCCCTAATAGAGAGCAACAAAATATGTTTGCCAAGTATAGTCTCTTATGACAAAAACTATTGTCCATAATTGCCGTGAAAAAAAAAGTTCATATTCGTGTCATGTGAATACTTAATATTGTACTGCGGAGTTAGCTCAAGTATTTCAGGTAGGACGCTCACCCCAGTGAGGTCCATGGCCGCTCACCCCAGTAGGTGTGAGCTGGGGAGGGGGATATGTGACATAGTCCAAAGATGTTAGGCAGCTTTCTGCCCCATTTTAGGTCAGAAAGTGCAGGAATAGTTAAAAATGATCCGTTCCACAGCTTCCCATTAACTCAGGCAGCTGGATGGAAAATCCAGACCACAGATTACAATGGCTCTAGTTCTCCCTCACCTGCTCTTCTAATCACATGCACAGGTATTTAGAGCAGAGAGGTTTTGCATTTCACTCTCTCTCCTTAGAGCCTGGAGGCTGGGGGTATCGCTGCTCCCCGGAATCCAGTTCGGGGTGGACGGCCCCTCCAAGTATCACAGTACCAGAGGATTTGCCTGGACACTTGGGACCGTGTTCCCACCACGAACAGATAAAACAAAACAAAACAAATGTTTATTGCTGTTGCTAAAAGACTGTGCTGTATCTAGTGACCCTAAATGAGAGGGCATTGTTTTAAGCTGTGGAACCAGGTTAGTTGGCCCAGTTAGTTCGCAGTTAGAGGCTGATTCTGATGTGTAGTTAGTTCCCTGAAAGGGATGGGATTTCTTCATATGATTTGGTTTTTATTTCTTAAAAGTGACACTGTGTGAAATGCTATGACACTGATATAAGTGAACTGCTGAATGAAAATGTCTGAGTGCCTCTAACACATGTTAAAGATGCAGTACCTTACTTGGATGAAAATAAAGCAGGCAGAAGCCAGCCTTAAGCAATATAATACTTTGCATGATCCTGTTTATTGTATAATTAACCCTAGAAGACTGTGTCGGGAAGAACCCAGACAGACGTCAGCACTACAAAAGAGGGGCGTTTGTCACACTCCCTAAACACTGCTTTTACAACAAGCAGAGCAAACAGCACACCTGTCAACAAAACGAAACACACCTGAGATACCTGGGAAAACTGTATAATACTTTGCATATCTAAATTAGCACATTTCCCAGGTGTGTTCAGTTTTGTGCACAAAATTGTATAACGGCGTGTTTAGGGAGCTACATACAAATGTAGCAGACATTACTGCTCCCTCTGGCGGCACAGTGACACTAGCTACATCTGTAAGGCTGGCGAACCAGTTTTGTGACGCGTCCACCACGCTCCCCCATCACCTCCCCAATCTCCTGCAGCCAAGTTCACACATCACTCTGGCGAGAGGCACCCGCGATGTGAGGAGGGCACGCGGACTATAATTGTGGCCTTAGTCACTTCGTACTTTACAAAATTAATACTCTTTCCCTCTCCCTCCCACTCTAAAGCTATATTTCAGGGTTTGGATGAGGGTAACACCACCTTTATGTAAGAAATGCTTAATGCCATATTTTTTTTTTAAGATAACAAAGTTACACCTATGCTAATGAGATATACTATGGCCACTGTTTTTGCATATAATTAACTTTGTGGATATGTGTTAACCTCAATGAAAATAACATCCGTTAATGATCTTGATAACCACACGTTATGAGCCCTCAGTTAACGGACCTCTGTGGATATGGCCCTAAACGGTTGAGTAGAAGAAGAATTATATGAAAAGTAGTATAGCTGTTCCTAATGCAGGGTCAGACTTTTGCCTTGTTTCTCCATAATATCTCATTTGTTTTAGATTTTTAAGTATTCCCTGGAACCTCACTGTTCTGAACAGCATAGTAATTAATACCAATATATATTGCCTTGTTCCTACCTAACAGGTGGAAAGCTCATTTAACTTAAGCTATAACGGTGGGATAATAATAAATACAATTTTTCAAACGCTACAGTGGCAGTGGTATGGGAAGAGTTAGAAAGCTGTTGGGAGGAAATTCACATTAGAAGTATTATGTCGTTGTCCATAAATAACTTATTTATATTGATACAGATGTAGCCAATGTTGTTTCACCCGCTGAAGCGTTACAGTGGGAGATACAAAGCGCACTAACGGGAGATGCAGCCATTGTTTTGAATCAGCCTCGCAAGAAGGGGTGGGGTCTACAGCGCTATTTGATCCGCCGGCGTGTGCAATAACGTTGGCTACATTTTGTATTTCTGTAAACTAAAAACAACACATGGGGGGTTGTAAAGTGTAGTCTTCATGTTGACCTAGAAGTAACGTCGTTGCAGAGAGGGGTTTGGAAGATGTTGAATACTGTAAGTGTTCAAGGTTTGTGGACATTATTCTTGCCTATCGGGGTTCATAGAATGAGATTTCTGTAGCTTGTGGAAATACATTCTGTTTCAGGCAGCCCTTTACATACTTGAGGTACCACAATGTGCAACAATTATTTTCCTTGATTTATTAAAATGTCGTGCTATTGAAAAACCTTGAAAAACATTTCATGAATTTCTTTACCAAGGCTGTGTTCTGACAAGTTCATTAGTTTGAAGATGAACGAGCAATGCTAGATATATTACACTGTACAGGCATACCCCGGTTTAAGGACACTCACTTTAAGTACACACGCGAGTAAGGACATATCGCTCAATAGGCAAACGGCAACTCGCGCATGCGTCTGTCAGCACGTCCTGAACAGCAATACCGGCTCCCTACCTCTACCGAAGCTGTGCGCAAGCGGGGAGACTATAGAGCCTAATATAAATGCGTTATTTACATCAGTTATGCACGTATATGATGATTGCAGTACAGTACATTCATCAATAAGTGGGAAAAGGTAGTGCTTCACTTTAAGTACATTTTCACTTTACATACATGCTCCGGTCCCATTGCGTACGTTAATGTGGGGTATGCGTGTACTGTATATAACCAAATATGTTCTCCTACAAAAAAAGAAAAGCCAATGTAAACAAGATGTATGTGTCACTAATAAAGATATTTGTGAAAAACAAAGAAGATGGAGTGACACATTTTTCGAGAGCTGGTAGCATTTGTCACAGGCAACTTTGCTAAATACTTTTTTGCTAGAAAATTGTTACTACAGTAAATCAAATGCAATGCAGTAGCTGAAATCAGTAACACGCATACATTACTCACTATGCATGCTCCTGTTAATAATGTAATCCATTTTCCCCAGTGGTAGGCTGGAAATAGTTCTCCAGTTATTTTGGCTTTGACGTGACGTAAATCGGACTGTGTGATAGTCAACAGCATTTTGAAGCCAAAAAACTGTTTTGCTTCATTGCAGCGTTTTTATGGAGCACAGTTGCGTCAATGGCAAGAAACTTTTCTAACATCTGTTGTAGATTGTTATTCCACTGTAAATGTAGCGAATATTTTTGACTGATTGAAAAAGTGACACACAGAGGAGCAGTATTTGATACATCTCATTATGATCGGTGTCATGTATTTCCTCCCCAACTCCTTTAACGAACACTCCCTGAATCACAAGCAGACGGATAGGAGGCAAAACGTGCAGCAAAGTTCTTTATATATTGATGTATAAGGCGTAACATGAAGATTTACACTATTTGCATCAAGTTTACTCCAATATTACGTTGATACGTGGCCAAATTGGATCATTTGATACTGTTCTTGTACTTTGTAAGCCAATGTCTTGGCCACAAGTTATCTGCTTCAATAAGAATAGGGATCTACTGCCATTGTTTGTTTTATTTGTGTTCATGAATATACTGTAGGATTGTGAGATGTTTTTCTGCAGTTCGACAAATCCTTAGAATGCTATCAAAGAGTATGCTTTAACCCTATGGGTGCCCCAAGACATAGTGGTTACGTCATGCCCGAGGAGTTCTTTGCTTTTTTTATGTTCGATTGCGTCCTGCGTTCCTATGGAGCTCAGGACGTGATCTGAAGTGAGGTTAAGGGCCACCTCGGTCACGTGATCGTTTTTTTCCCTGAGGGGCCATGGCCTTCTGGTACCGCAGCTCTGCTGGCACTCAAGGAGTTAATAGTATTACGAGAAAACATTGACAAAATTGTCCTGAGAATTCCATTGCGTGACTTTCACGGTGACGTGTTATTTGATCTCACACAAATCTGTATGGCATTAGAGTATTGAGTGTTGCCTGTAAAAAATAAATCAATATATACAGTAATTAGTATCCTTTTCCTTCTGCATCACTGCCCTGTTGTAATGGTACTCATTTGGTTTTTAAACTTGGCTATGTGTATCCTGTATCCGTAGAAATGAATTTAGACCTTGGACGGATGTGAAGACTGTGAAGTCCGTCAAAGCAAAGCAGCATTACAAGCTATCCGAGGAGAAGGTGAGCCAGGAAACCAGTTACAAGGCCACGTTCAAGGGGGAATGCAACCAACCTGTAGTAGGCGACAACAAACTGACCGAACGTCGAAGGATACGCAGTCTCTACAGTGAACCTTTTCAAGAATCCTCAAAGGTGGGCAATGTGTGATAGCTTGACAGCTAGAGTGCATGTGTGAGTCAATATCATACATCCTTTAACATTCCATACTAATCAGTCACATGCTGCATTCTAATAGAACCTACTCACTGTGAAGTCAAACATTCTACTAAAGTAATGAGTGTACAGAGAGTTACAGTAACCTGGCTGTGTATCACAATAGTGCAAGAAAGAGCACTGGATTTATCAAAGTAAGAACTACATTTTTTTTTAAAAATGTAATGGTGTTCTATGATAGAGATATATATGTGTGTGTTATTTTGTTACCCTAGTTTTGCAACAGCATACTCCGAAATAAAAAGACCTACAGTATGTGCATAATAATTAATAATATAATGTTTTGTTCTTGTATAGCGCTGCTAGTTTTACGTAGCGCTTTACAGAGACATCTTGCAGACACAGTCCTTGCCCCGTAGAGTTTACAATCTATGTTTTTGGTGCCTGAGGCACAGGGAGGTAAAGTGACTTGGCCAAGGTCACAAGGAGCCGACACCAGGAATTGAACAAGGTTCCCCTGCTTCAAACTCAGTGTCAGTCAGTGTCTTTACCCACTGAGCCACTCCTTCTCCTTGTGCTATGCATGTTGTCGGTTTCCCTGAGAACATGAACATGCTAAAATATAAAACAAAACTGACTATGGCCGAGCACTTACAACAGTCTAAGGGACCTATGTACTAAGATCATTTAGTGCTAAAATGTAATACAAACCTTCATAAACTGTGCATTATGTCCATGAAGGTCATTAGGTCACTTCATACTGTACATACAGCATGACAGTCATTCGTTGTTTGAAATGAAGCATTAAGCTTTGCTTAATGTTGAATACGGTACCTGATTAAGACAATTTAAAAACAGAATGATATGTATTTTTTATTTAAAATATAAATGATCAGTGTAATATTATTTATAATAGCCATGTTGGGCAAATAATACATTTTGCGTGTGCTAATATACTTCATTATACAAACCATTTTTCGATAGTTATGGCCCACCTTGAGAATTAAACGTTAGCACATTGACGCGCACAAGCGCAATATAATTTGTTATTTCTGTGCTTCACTTTAACGCTCAACATTCCATTTGTGACACTTAGTACATAGGCCCCTAAAGGTCACCTTGCTAATTCCAGGCGCTAGAGATGATGAAAATCTGGATTTTTAACACTATAAAAACATTTTTTTTAAAGAGCAGGACATGCTGACATTATAGGAGTTAAATTCACAGAGGGTTAGAAAATTAATGGAATCTGATTTTAAAAGTATTTGCACAGTAAGTGCTTCATTACTTGGAAAATCCTGTTTTCTTGACCCTACATACAGTACAGTACCTATAGGTTTTTGTCTCTGTGAATCCAATTTTTGGCCCTTGTTTTTTTTCCTTTCGTATTAATGCTTTAAAGGTGCCATGTTCTTATTCAAGTCTCGGATTCCCCACCAGCTTGCATAAAGACGGTAAGAGGGCATATGTGTCAGTCTCCCGGCTGCAAAATTAGGGCATAGAAGAAGCAAAAAAAACAGCACCAGGTTTACCGGAGATAAAGAATCCTATTGAAGACAACGGGAATGTTTCCACTGATAAAGTTGGTGCAGGTTTTTGCCCACGTTTTGCAGCCGGTTTCATACATTTGCCCCTGCGTGTTTGTTAGAAAAAGGCATGGTATACTGTGATGATCATCAAACTCGGCTCATAAAAAAGACAAGGTTATTGTTATAGGGAGAAAGCTAAAGAGAAGGGAGCCACAAATACAGGCAGGCAGACACCAAGACATGGCTCACTGGCCCATATTTACCAAGCAGTTCTTTGCCACAAGAAGCCATGGGAAAGTGTCCGTTCACAAGCTGGAGAACTGTAACGGATAACGTGAATCACTGAGAAAACAGACAGTGAGCAAAGTCCTACGAGACATTGGGCGATAATTACGATTGCATATGACACCTTCCAATGCTGGTGAATGAGACACAAGGCGTCTTACGGCTTCGCGCCTCTTAATAAAAATGACCTAATACTGTGTGTCTTGTGGGACTTTGGGAATAGACTGTCCCCATCTACAGTATTATCTTGTCTATTTCACATTAGTTTCTGCTCTCCATTTTGTGAATTGAGACTTTACGAAGGAGACACCTTAAGTCTAATTTCAAAGGCTGTATTGCTCAGTAAGAGTTGCTTTCGTTAAGTATGTATCACAACAGATTTGTAATAGCTGGATGTACTGGGTAGCTGAAATGAAGCACATGTCAATGATCAGTGATCTTCCCACAGTTTGTAAGGAAGCCTCAATACACATGTATGCAGATGACACAATCCTATATGCACACAGCCATAGCCTCTCTGACCTTGAACACATACTTCAGTCTGACTTTTTGAGACTCGAAAACTGGATTTCCCAAAACAAACTGTTTTTAAACACAGACAAGACTGTAACAATGGTATTTGGGACCAAGACTACATTTTTAAAGCTTCCAGTGACTGAGCTCCAGATCAGAACCAACGCTAACACCACCCTAACTCCTGTTACTAGTTTTAAATACCTGGGCATATAGTTTGACTCCCACTTAACATTCGGAATGCACATTGATACCCTGACATCCAAAACCTATGCCAAACTAGGTGTACTTTACAGGAACAAATCCTCCCTAAGCCTGCTGGTCAGAAAGCGTATTGCACAGCAGATGCTAATGCCAATTATCGACTATGGAGACATAGTATATGGCTCGGCACCCCAAACCCACCTTGGCAAACTTGACACCCTCTACAATTCAATTTGTCATTTCGTTCTCCAATGCAACTACAACACACATCACTGCGAAATGCTCAAAGAACTAGATTGGTCATCACTCGAGTCTAGGCGCAAAGTTCACCTTTCCTGTCTTGCCTTCAAATATTTTCTGGGCAAGCTACCCACCTATCTGAACAAGCTCCTCACCCCTACCACATGCAGCACTTATCATCTGAGATCTGACTCCAAAAGACTGTTCATGGTCCCAAGGCTCAACAAAGTATCCGGCCGCTCCTCCTTCTCTTACCGTGCACCCCAAAACTGGAACAACCTACCGGAGACTCTCACATCCACCACCAGTTTAAGTTCTTTGAAAACTAAGGCTGTCTCACATTTTAATCTGGTCTGTAACTGTTACATACGCCTATAATATACATCTTCTCTAACTGTGCATACAATGTATTGTATATAATGTATACCCTGTTCATTTATGTAACTGTATTTGTAACCATGTATTATTTGTCATATTAACTATGCCCAGAACATACCTGAAAACGAGAGGTAACTCTCAATGTATTACTTCCTGGAAAAACATTTTATAAATAAATTAATAAATAACGTGGAGCATGTACAACTCAGATAAGGGCTAAACTGTAGATAAGAGATACACCGAGATCTAGAATTTGACAGCAGTTAGAATCACTTGGCCCTCCTAACCTGCCCATTCTTCTATCTTATGCCCACCTAGTCTGCCCATTCTTCTATCTTATGCCCACCTAGCCTGCCCATTCCTCTATCTTATGCCCACTAGCCTGCCCACTCCTCTATCTTATGCCCACCTAGCCTGCCCATTCCTCTATCTTATGCCCACCTAGCCTGCCCATTCCTCTATCTTATGCCCACCTAGCCTGCCCATTCTTCTATCTTATGCCCACCTAGCCTGCCCATTCCTCTCTCTATCTTATGCCCACCTAGCCTGCCCATTCTTCTATCTTATGCCCACCTAGCCTGCCCATTCTTCTATCTTAGGCCCACCTAGCCTGCCCATCCTTCTATCTTATGCCCACCTAGCCTGCCCATTCCTCTATCTTATGCCCACCTAGCCTGCCCATTCTTCTATCTTAGGCCCACCCAGCCAGTCGATTTTTCTATCTGCTGGAAAACCTCTGACCCTATTTGATCCTTGGCCTTATCTTGTTTTTAGGATAGCCTAATGCTTATCCCAAGCATTTCTTCATTCCCTTACTGTATTAGCTTCTTCCAGGCTACCTCATGAATCCACCCACCTTTCTGGGAAGTATTACAGTACCTCACACAAGTGTGCAACCAGAAATAATTTATTGGTGTTGTCGTTTTCACCTGCCGTCTGACGACGTGGTGGCGTCATAACGTCACTGCGTCACGTGATGGCGCGTTGTCATGTTAACGCATCGCATGCGATGACGTGTCGCCATGATGATGCAGCATCACATGGCGCGATGTCGATGGAGGAGGGCTGCTCTGTTACAGAGGCCCCGCTCTCTCCCCCGGCAATTAGTTTCACCTGTAACCAAGAGTAAATATATGAAATTCTTGGGGGGTGCAAATGCACCCTTGCACCCCCCTGGTTGCGCCACTCACCTCACATTTCCCCCAAGTCTGCAAACATCCAGCTTCAGAGCAGGACCTCTTGTTCTAGCATTTCTTTCTCTGAAGTATGCTTCCCTCCTTCAACTTGTTGAAGCCCTTTATATTGTACTGTATATTTGAAAACTTCCATCATATCTCCCTCTTCCTTCTTTCCTCCAAGCAGCACATGTCTACAGAAGGTCCTTTAGTCTTTCCTGGAGCTTCTGAAAAAGCAGGAGAGAAAAGGTGTGGAAGGAGGAAGGGAGTAAGGGGATGAAATGTTGTGCTCCATGTAACCCCTCCCCAACTTCTCCTACTGACTCTCGCCAAATCCAAAACTGAGGCAGAGACACAGACTGTGATACATCTCATTATAATCAGTGCACCATATAACTCCTTCCCAACTCCTCCCACTGACACTCTCCAAGGTGCAAACTGGGGCAGAGACAGAATGTGATACATCTCATTATAATCTGTGCACCATATAACTCCTTCCCAACTCCTCCTACTGACTCTTACCATGGTGCAAGCTGGGGCAGAGACGCAGAATATGACACATCTCATTATAGTCTGTGCACCATGTAACTCCTCCCCAACTCCTCCTATTGTCACTCCCCAGGGTGCATGATGATGCGCACTGTGCAAATACATTGATGCAAGATGAAAATGGCACAGTCTGCTTCAATTTTACTCCAAGTCACCTCCTTTGGCCTATTTTTTTCTTTCATAAATCTAGAGCAACGCTTTTGCCCCAGAATTGCTCCACTTTTGCCTTGATTCTTCTGCCCCTACATGTTCCTATAAGGATTCTTTCCTCTAATACATTTGATTATAGTTCTTGCAGCTGGAAGACTTTGATTAATAGACCTAGCATGGGCAGTAAAGTGCCTTATGGCAACAGAGGAGGGAAGCATATACTGCAGAGCAAAGGTGCCCATCTCCAGTCCTCAAGGGTCACCGCCAACAGGTCAGGCTTTAAGGATATCCCTGCTTAAGCACAGTTGGCTCAATTGGAGACTGCACCACCTGTGCTGAAGCATGGATATCCTTTAAACCTGGCCTGTTGGCAGGGTTGCCACCACTCCGGGTTTCACCCGGAGACTACAGGTTTCGGCCTCGTATCTCCGGGTTTACCTATGGGCTGCGGGTTTACCTAGTAAACCTCCGGGTCTTGGCAACCCGCGGCGGGCAGCGTCACCCGGCATGCTCCAGCATCTTCATCCTGCAACTGTTCTCAATATGGCGGTGCGTTGCCATGCCAACGGGAACGCTACGTGACGTCATGACGTTACGTGGCACCTCACGACGCCTATGTGCCATAGGGTGTATCATTGCCATGGCAACTTAAGGCCACGTTGTGTCCCATTGTCATGACAACGTGGCGCCATGTGATGCCGCACACAGCCACATTGAGAAGAGTTTCAGGGGGAAAATGCCAGGAGACGCCGCTGAAGGTAAGCGCGGCATTTAATTTTTTTATCCGGTTTGGCCTTCAGTAGAAGGTGGCAAACCTGCCTGTTCGTGGCCCCTGAGGACTGCAGTTGGCCACCCCTGCTGTAAAATTATGCAGAATTTGGATTTCTTCACTTCTGCAGTAATATCTACCAATGTGTGTAGTTGTTCTAGTATGATTTAGCTATTCCTTTACTAATCTAAGGCTGAGTCCATGCTCCCTGTTTGCTCGCTGAGGCGCGCTGAGGCTCAGGGAAAGCGGGTGCTTTCCCTGGCCTTGCGGTTGCTTACCGCATGCGCCGTCAGCAGGCCGTCAGGGGGCGGTTCGCCCTCATTGGGCGAACCGCTCACGTGACCGGCCTGTCGCGCCGGCAAGCGGGGGAATTTTAAATTCCCCTAAGACCTGCGCTTCCGCAAGCGCGCGGAAGCGCAGGTGAGCCCCTACTAAAGCCACTCTAATTGCGGCTGTAGGGGCTCAGTGCTGAGTGGGAGCGCGCGTCAGCACGCTTCCGCCATCAAGCAGTAAACATGGCCGAGGCCTAAGTGTTCTGTAGAAGAAGAAGAATTTTTTTTTATATATATACACACACACACACACGGCAGTGCTATGTAAATTTACTGTATGTCTTTACATTCATTAGTGTATAACAGGGGTCTCAAACACAGTCCTCAAGGGCCACCAACAGGCCAGGTTTTTTTTATATCACTGCTTCAGCACAGGTGGCTTAATCAGTGACTCAGTCGACTGAGCCACTGATTGAGCCACCCATGCTGAAGCAGGGATATCCATAAAACCTGGCCTGTTGGTGGCCCTTGAGTACTGTGTTTGAGACCCCAGGTGTATAAGAATAGGTGCTTCAGTTCTAAACAGATGCCCTCCATGGCCGTTAGTCATCATAGTGCGATAAGCTCCATGGCGGCCAAATAAAAAGCTAATTAAATAGTGTATAATTAGAAAACAAAACTGTAGCCTATTTAAAAGATTCAGCAAATACATGTGTTGCAGGAAGGTATTATTAGATGTAAATTGCTTAAATGTGGTTTGTCAGCAGTAACAGCCTCCCAGCCGTTATTAGCTGCTTAGACAAAGGATCCTGCAGCCACTAGCTGTATGGAGATTTCCAGCATAGTCTTTTTGTTAATGGTAAGGAAGCAGAGAGAGCTTGGAGCTGAATCACGTTTATTTCAGCTCTGGGGACCTACAGATACTTAGCTTGAGATACCTAGCTCTGCAGGTGCTGCTGGATAACATTGTGGCTTTTTATTACACTGCCACTGTTTCCCACAACAGGGGGTGGTACCGGGGGCATCCATCTCAAAAAAAAACTAGGTGGAAACACTGTTAAAACTAAACATTTTTGTCATCGGATTTGAAAGGACCAGTAGAGATCCAACATGGAAATCTTCAGTGTTTTTGAACCCTGACTATGACAGTTACAGTGACCTACACATAGCAGGTGTTATTACACACGTTAGAGGTATACGCATTAGAGGTATACACAATGACCGATACTGAAAAGCAGCGTCAAATGACGCAGCGGACGTCACCAATGTGACGTCACACCGCGTCGCATTGCCATGGTAACGAGATGTTGCGTGACGTCGCTGCGGTTCAGAAGGGCGGCAGGTAAGGAGGTGGCTGCAACAGTTAAGTGACTTCCCATCAGGCCCGATAAGCGCTGTAAAAGTATAGGCGGGCGCACATTTTTGCCGCCCTAGGCCCGGCCACTGGGCATACAAATAATGTTATAAATATCACGGGCGTTAAGGAAATATTGCAAAAGTGGCAAAAAAAAATTACTATTAGTTTAAATGGTGCTGCGTTAAATCTCACGCTAAATATCGCGCCAGTATTAGCGCAGCCATTACTAAAGGGTGTTATTACAGCTGCTACATCTGTATATAACATGTCAGACTTTATGTTTTTACTGACTGTTGTACAGCTGCTGTCAGTGAACCGATCACAGCAGCGTTAATAAATGGATCTTGGGTTTATTGATCAACACAAACTTGCCTTACTTTACTCTCCTGAGATAACCTAACTTCTGAATAAGAGCTACTGTATAGACATGTGGAGATGTTTCACATTTAGTAAGAGGTAGGCGCTGTTCCAGTGACACGTTTTTATGCTATTCATTATTATAGGGCATTTTTATTTCACATATGAACTTTCTTTTTTGATAATGAAAGTGCAGTTGTAATGAAAATTGAAACTATGTAGCACATCAGTGATTGTCAAACGACTCTACAGGGATCGCTGGCCAGATCAGGTATTAGGAATCAGCAATATTTATTTATTTATACAAATGTTTTACCAGGAAGTAATACATTGAGGGTTACCTCTCGTTTTCAAAGTATGTCCTGGGCACAGATTTATGATAACAATACATGGTTACATTAAATGAACAGAGGTCATACAGTCAATTCACAGACAGTTAGAGTTGGAAAATTAGGTACACAGGATTAAAGGGCTGGTGAGTATACACAATACATTTGCACATGTTCACCTACTTTTCATATGAATAGGATATTGGTTGGTTGCCCCCCTGTTCTGAATGGTATCCCTGAGGTTGCATTTGAGGACCTGTATTGTACTGGAAAATTGAATACAAATAGGAGATACATTGTACAGAATATATATTTTTGGCCCTTGTTTCAAAATGAATAGAACAACTCCAGAACCCACAGACAATATAAGGAACATAATAAAATCGGACCGAAAATCTTTTTGAACATGCAAAACACGTCTTCATGTTATATTCCAATACAAGCACTCCCTACTTCCCACTGGCTTTCTGGAGCACAATTGGGGAAAGTCACTTCGATAAATTGATTCCTACACTCAACAACCGAGTGAGCATCAACACATTGAACAATGTTCGAGAGTAAACAAGT
Source organism: Ascaphus truei (assembly GCA_036426205.1). Lineage (NCBI taxonomy): Eukaryota > Metazoa > Chordata > Amphibia > Anura > Ascaphidae > Ascaphus > Ascaphus truei. The sequence continues at coordinate 276,274,703 of CM071569.1, forward strand.
CCCCATAGGCTTTTCAAAGTCACCACTTATTTGTTTTGTACCTGGTAGCAATTGCAGTGATGTGAATAAAATGAAGCTAATAGAACAGAAAACCTTACTCAGAAAATAAATAAATAGCCTACATAAAAATTATTGATGTTTGTTCTCATCTCCTGTTTTTCTTGTGTAAGATAAAATAATGAGTCCCTATTTACACATTTGTAACGCACAACTTGTTGTAAAACCTGAAAGGATTCTTCTTAGTCTGAATATACAGGTATACACCAAACTCCCAATTATTGTAGAGAGGCAGTGTACTGTAATTACAGTATGGCAGATTATAACTGCAGTGGGTGGATACCAATGGAATCCTTAGGGTAACTGTATGAGATCTGCCGTGACTTTAATGAATGGCACATTTTTACCAATAGTGCACATGTTTTTATGTAAACCTTGTCATTTTTATTAAAGGCACCTAAGGGCCAGTTTACTCTATGGTACGGATAGGGAGTAACTTGCCTTCAAGTGGTTAATACTAAAATGCAGTGTGACAGCCTCTTTAAATCATTGTTCTAAACTATATTTCCCACCTCTTTGTGTGTGTTTTCTGTGTTTGTGGTTTGTATGTATGTCTGTCCAGGTGGAGAAGCCTAGTGTTCAGACTTCCAAACCAAAAAAGACATCCACAAGCCATAAACCCGTGAAAAAGGCCAAAGACAAGCTGATCGTACCTGGCCGGGCTTCCAAGAAGAAGGGCACGGAGACATCCACCACCACCACCCCCACCACCACCACAAAGCCGGAGGACAAGGAGAAGAGTAAAGAGATGAACAATAAACTGGCTGAGGCTAAAGAGTAAATTTCAAAGCACTTACTATAGTTATTATTTTTATTTTGAAGGCCACAAAATACATTAGAGACTTTGAATCTGCTTATGTTTTGATGGTATTCTAATCTATGTATGTTTTTCCCGCAGAATAGATATCATTTCTTAATTATCTACACCAGATTCATGTTTTTCAAAGGCTCCATTATAAAAGCTGTGTTTGTGTTCAGTAGCTTTTTGTTTGGTCAGAAAGTAAATGTACAATACAGAGTAGAGCCAGTCCAGTCAAGAGAGTCTTTGTTCAAGGTGCTACAGATCTGAATGTATTGCTTTATATGCCAGACTTGCCTACTCTTATGCTTTTTTTCCATTGTACTGTATGTATGGTTACCAACTTGATGTAATATGTACTTGATAGCTGTTGAAGGCTTTGTCCTTGCTTATTATTATTAAGGGAATAGGGCCTAGGATGAATTGTGAGCTCATCCCAGAGATTGTTGAGGGAGAGGGACCAGATGAGGAAGGTACTTTGAACAGAACAGTCTAGGATAGGTATGGGAGACCTGCATATAGAGGGTTATTTATAGGCAAGAGCGAGATGAGAGGTTCACCCCCCCACACAATCTCGCAATAGCATTTGCTTACTGCTTGACCCATTTTATTGGACAGAAAGTTTAAACCTTTCAGTAAAGATAACCCCATTCAGTACTGGAGAAGACTGGAAGGTTTTGCCCTGCATTGGGCTTCAGGCCCATCTGCGCTAAAAAGATTATTGTACATATTCTCCTCTCACAGCCACGCAGTTGAGCAGGACCTGTGGATACTTCACTTAATGACATTGACATGCAGTTGAGACATCACACAAAAGGAAGGGGTTGGGGAGTGATACCATGTTGAAAGAAATACTATCGCAAAACATAAGTGATACCTCAATTAGTTAACTGAAAATGTAGGAAATATACAACTTTCGAGTACAACTTTGATCCCCTATTCAGCTGTTACAAACATATACGTATAACACACAGTGGTAATATGTTATTATGACAGGCCAGCGTAGCCTGTAGAACGCCCTTTATATTAAATACGTATAGATAAAGGCATTCTTTTGCAACTTTGGTTCCTATATATTTATGACCAAGATGCAGCATAGGTGCCCTGTATTCTTTAAAGTGTTTGAAAAACTGTGTGCAATTTACTCTGCAAATGACGCATAATGTATGTTAACAGTTTCCTATCTGCAGCATTTTAGCTTCTTATAAACAATCCTTTTTATTTCTAGTAATATAATGAATTCTTAAATGTTTGTAGATTGTAGACACTAGTCTCTGGGGAATCCTTTTTTGTTCGCTGTCTCCTTTTTTTTTTTGGACCCGAATGTTGATGATATGGTGCTGGACCAACCACTGTTGTATAAAATAATTGCTTTAAAAAAAAAGGCAAAACAGATCAAACCTTAGCGTTATAAGGGCATTCAATGTACAGAGAAACAGCATTTCCACAAAGGAACATGGGAAAGGATCAATAAAAGTTAAAGCTGCAGTTCAAGCAATATCCTACATGTTTTTTTTTTTTTTTTTTTAATTAATCAGTTCTGTACTATGAGAAAATACTTGTAGCATTTAAAAAAAAACCTATTTTTAAAGACTTTTTAATGTATTATAATGTAACAAGCATGTTTGTTTCTTTAGCAATCATTTACAAAGTCACATCCCCTTCCTCTCCTGAGGCAGACTCTGGCACACCCCTTTTGCCCTCTCTCTAGAAGTGCACCAATTGTATCTAGTGCCTGCCTGGTCACATGACCTTCAACATAGAACTTTGCATCTTGGGTAATCTTCTGCAGCCCTAGCAGTGATTTAAAGAACCCCTGAGCTGACTCTTCAGAGAACGGATCGATAGGCAACTTAGCTAATCACTTGTCAGTGAGCAGATTGTATTGATGCACATATTGAATTATTTTGTTTTAATTAAAAAAAAAAAAAAAAAGGCAGCTTGAACTGCAGCTTTAAAAGGAATAACCATGTATTAGAACAAACAAAAACACAGTTTGGGTCATTTACATTTTTCCAAGAAGCAAATCTTAATATTTCTGCTCGTTTTAGAATCACGAGCATTGAACGCACCGTGCGGCAAGAAGCTGAAAAGCTTTCCCGTACCATGAGAGAAAGCTCGGAGATTTATAGTGTGTGGTTGGCATAGCAACCATTGTATTCCAGGACAAGAAATCTGTAGGGAGCCCTATGTATTGTGTGGTGTGTATTGTTTAGCTTGTGCTAGCTGCCAGAAGCAGCTCTGACTTTGTGTATAATGAGCAGAATGTGACAAGCTACTTCCCAGCTGATTTGTATAAAAACGGTGTGCATTATTAGGTGAAAATGCCTCTGTGGCTTGGAAAGAAATGTAATGTACATCTCTCAGAAACGGAGAATGTGAATTATTGTAACGAGCGTGTGCTGTTGCACTTTGTTCTCTATCTGAAATGCATGCTTCACATGGAGGCGATTTTAGTCTCTTGATATCCAGTTTAGATGTTCTGAGCACACCACTGTAAGTGGTATTTTAGTGCAGGGGTGTGTACACGGGGGGGGCGCGGCGGTTACAGAGGTCCTGTGCTTCCCCAAGGGCATTTCAATTAAATGCCGGGGATCGCGCGAGGCCTCTGTAACTTCACTTACCTTGGCTTCCAGTGACGCGCCGCCATGGAAACCAGGCGTCAAATGATGCTGTGGGGTCACGTGACGATGCATTGCCATGGCAACGTGACGTCATTTGACGCCGAGGGGGAGGGGCACTAGCAGGGGGGTGTGCAGGCAGGGGGCGCAGGGAGGAAAGTTTGTGCACCCCTGTTTTATTGCATAGGTCTTTCTTACATCTGAACATGTGCACTCTTTAAGTCATTATGAAGTAAGAAAGCATGCCAGTTGTTACTTTACTTAAGTACTGTACTTGAACATTCACAATTTATATGCTGTTCAAAATATAGTTTTCACATACGATTACAGTACATGCATGAATATCACAGAGACCGCAGAGAATTCTGGCCGATCGAGTTTGTTTTTGTGTAGGAATATGATCATGTGAAATCATATGCTTTAACTAGTAGTTGCAACAAAATAGTAAATAGTTTGCCATTAGCAGCATTGGGGTTTGCAAGATCCATTTAGATCCCTTTTCTTGTGTTTTTCTGTGTTGCGATAACTTAAATCCAAACTGTTTGTCTTACCGTGCACTCCCCGCTTAAGTAGTTTAAAGTACAAATGATGGTGCTGATGCATCCCCTGGACAGGTATTCCCTAAACCAGGGGTGCACAACCTTTTTTTCAGGCATGCCAATAAATGCACACACTCTTTTTGTGGCTATGATCCTACGGCCCCCTACATTCACTCTCCTCCCCTCTCACTCACCCCACTCCCCTCCTCTCACTCACCCCCCTCCTCTCTCTCACCCTCTCCCAATCTCCCTCCTCCCACTCACCCCCCTCCTTCCTCACTCAATTCCCCACTCCCTCCTAACTCTCTATCCCCCCGTCCTCTTCCTCTCAGTCAATCTCCCCCTCCCCCCACTAAGAATTTTACCTTAAGGGAAGTTGGAGGCCTCCGATCCCGCGGCAGTGGAGATCTGGGACCCTGTGGGCGGATGCTGAAGTTGAGTCCGGTTTCCAGGGCCGGCCAGGTGCACTGCCAAGGGGGGAGGACCATTCCAAACGCTGTTGCGGCCAGGGTTTGCCACCCCTGCCCTAAACGGTCTCAAAATAGTATCCACTGAAGAGAAAGGATGAACGGGAAACTTCCCGTGAGGAAAGGGTAGTGTCCTGTGCAACGTTGTGGGGCCTTATGACTTCATATATATGTAATAGTCTACTTCTTAGACCTTCACCAATAGACTTGTGTGATCTTCTCTGTTCTCTTCTGTTGCTACATTACAAAGATTTAGTAAGAATATACAGTAGATGAATGCGCCCAAACTCCTTGATTGGGAAATTGTCCAAAGATCTTAACCTTGCAGAATGTGCATTGTGTACGCTCACCGTGTATCTCCCACTCACTAGATACTGTACCTGCAGCTATAAAATATTTTTTGAAACATTAAGGGGGTTATTCATTAAAGGGCACTATCACACTTTAATGAATAACCCTCTACGGGCTTCAAGATTCGGATTACCAAGTCTCTGCCCCTTATGTACCCTTCAATTTAAAGAAGCAATCCCCATAGTACTTTTTTTTTAAAACTCACAATATTTTTTTACATAATGAGAATGGCGGGGTCCCTTGGAGCTTAACAATGCTATTTTCAGCTTGATAAACCCCCCAGTTCCCAAGATACTTAGCTGTGAAGTTACCAAGTTTAAATCTCCCTCCAAGGGAAACAATATGGCTGTCAACCCTTGGACCAACAGAAAACCACAACGTCATCTGTGGCAGCTTCCTATTGGATGGCCATTTAAATCCCCTCGGAAAAGCAGGAATTGCAGTAACAGCAGTAGTTTTACTGGTAACTATCTTGTAAACCTGGTATCCCCAGAGCTTAAAATAGAGCTGTGTGTGTGTGTGTGTGTGTGTGTGTGTGTTTGTGGGTGTGTGTGGTGTGGTGTTGGTGTGTGTGGTGTGTGTTTGTGTTGTGGGTGTGGTGTGTGTGTGTGTGTGTAAATAAAGGGGGTTTGTTATGAGGAGCCGCTGCTTCAAACAGTATGATTGCTATAATCAACATCCCCTTTAAAAAACAGGCAGTGCAGTAATACCAGTAAGTTTGCAGGTAAGTATCTTGTGAACCGAGTATCCCCATAGCTTAAAATAAAGCTGCTCAGCTCTGGAAGACCCCCATATTAAAAAAGGAAGGGTTAGTTAGGGGGACTGGGGGGGGGGGGAACGCTGCTTTAAACAGGATGATTGCTTTCATCAACAGCACCTTGGCCATGCAGAGATAACATGTAAGGCACTGAAAGCATCAATCCCGCTGACCCAGCAATATCTCACTAACCTGAAACACAACCTTCTGGGATTTCACAACGTGAATGTGTTTTTCCAGTGTTCAGTATGTAGTGATATCTAGTTATTCTACTGTCCCCATCACCCTCAGCCAATCGTGTTTGGTCCTTAACATCTCATACTGTTAATCCGCCACAATGGGGAAGGTGCAGAACATACATTTTAACACCAGGCTGTAACCGTTAGCCTTTGAAGGGTGGCTTGGTGAATAGAAGATTTGAGATGCCAGAGTCTGAGCTTTGTAAAGCGAGTCCCAATTACTCACCCACTTTACCTAGGCTGCTGGGTAAAGAGTGTTTATGTTCATCATAGTACATCAAATCAGGTATATTACAGTACCTAAGTACATGAGAAAGGTGATTTGCTTTTGTGCATATCATGTGAAACGTAAAAGTCAGTGGTGCTATATATTATATTACTAGTGCAGGGCTGAAGTACTGGCTAGGTTACTTTTATGAACAATGTAACCTTTTCCAGTGAAAATTGCATGTTTGCTGAATGAATAGGCAGACAGCAATCTCCTTTTTTCGATTTACGTGTAAATTCTGCTGAGGCTCATATGGGAATTTATTTATTTACATTAATTATTATTATTAATGTATGAAGTGCTTGTGCTTTGTGATGGCTATGGTGGTCTTCTATACACGCGGGGAATAAAAATGTGTGGCCTCAATGGAAAGACAAAAAAGTGGTGTTCTGTCAGTAGAAATATTTATGTAAGTACATGGTAATTCCTAGTTTAATCCACTTGTGTGCACAAAAAAGTCAATGAATAGATTCTGATGCCTCGACTACACGGGATGTTATAACTCTGACAGGGATAGATTGCACGGACAGCAGCACACTTACACAATTCAACGCCATCCACACTAGCTAATTTTAGTGTTAACACCTACTGTAATGTTCTTGTTGTCCACCAACACATTGCCATTGCTTGTTAGTCCAGCACTGACGTGATTACAAAAATGTATCATTGTAGGAGCTTGTGAGTTTAAGAAACATTGCAGAAGAAATCAGGTGCTGTACAGTACATTAATGAGGGATTGTAAGTTCAGTGTAAGGAATTCTGTACGTGTGTGGCACTAACACTGTAATACAAACTATTTCAACCTCAATTCTGGTAGAGCCAGCAATGTGGTAATAAACAAGGTGTTCTAGACCACTCCAGAAGAGGTTAGCAAATTATTCATTATACTAGGGCTGTCCAATGCTGCACTTAATGGGATTTAGGACACTATTTACTGAGCGGTGCTACGTCGATGTACAGTACCATCCAAATAAAGAGCAGGGGGCTGCTAAAACAGTGCACAACAAAGGAAAACGATGCAGGAGCCGTGCAAGGGGCAGGTTGTATTTATGTGTTCTTTGCCAATAGTCTCCACCTGAGTGACACGGCAAGGGAACAGTTTCGCTTCTTGCACTTTTGAAGTGAGACAATTAACTTCGTATTTTTTTATTCATGTTAATTTTGTGTCTCTGGGGCAGGAGTGGCCAACTCCAGTCCTCAAGAGCCACCAACAGGTCAGGTTTTAAGGATATCCCTGCTTCAGCACAGGTGGCTCAGTTGAAGTCTAAGCCACTGATTGAGCCACCTGTGCTGAAGCTGTAACTGACTGAGACCCCAGTGCTGAAGCTGGGACTGATTAAGCCACCTGTGCTGAAGCAGGGATATCCTACAAACCTGACCAGTTGGTGGCCCTGGAGGACTGGAGTTGGCCACTTCTGCCTTAGGGAAATAAAAGGTTCCTATTTCCAGTACATCTTTAACAATTATTTTCATTTGTCACTTTTCAAACCCAGGTGATTTTCTCAGCACATCCGATAGGTCACGCTGTGCTCGTTTCCCTCACTCGCTGTGAATGTATGGCTTCCATTCCCTGTGATGGTTTATTTCCTTCACTGGTACATCTCGATGGCAGATAGAAAGCACCTAATTAATATTTTGTGGCCTCTGTTTTGTTGCTGATCACAGGTTGCCGTGTAATGTGCCCCCACACCACTCTCGGTGCTTCTTCATTCTTGCTGTTAGTATGAGAATGACTAAAATGTTAATGTATATCCAACTGATAGTGACGTGCTTGTTATCTTTGCTTGCTCAAGGTACTTTGGATGATAAATAAACACTAAAGAGGACCATCTGTTGATTGTTTTGTTGAATAACTATTTACAGTGTAATAAAGCTTTTGAATTAAAATCATTTCAAATATTGGGTAATGAATGTAAGAAAAATCCTAATTTTTTTTTTTGTAGTAATGGTTGTGGAATACCAGCATATAATGTTGAATGCTTTAAACTGTCTCTTTCATGAAAAACAACTAATTGAATGAACTGTATAAATCAGCACTTCCATTATAGCTACTGTACTGTAAATAAAAATACCACTTGTGAGCACAGTCACGTCTCAGACAGCTCCTGCCTCTCCCCATTAGTTCTTAGCATGCAATGCTTCCACTACAGCCATGGATTCTGGGTAATGACATGCAAATGAGCACAGTGTCACCTTTGGCTCCTAATCCATTTGAACATGGAGCCCTTAAACTGATGCCTGCCCTATTACACAGATTTTCAGCAAAGCCTGGGTTAAAGCTGCTGGGATTCTTACCCTGTGCTCAGCTGCTGGTATTACATCCCTTATAAACTGGATGTCCCTAAATTTATCAAGTCCCCTTTCCTTCCTATAGACAGACGGAAAGCAACATTACACATTTATTTTTAATAACATATTTAATTATAGTGCTGTTTTTACAGTATACCACTCTTGAACCTGAAACACAGATATACATCATATACACACACACACACACACACACAACACACCACACACACACCACACACACACACACACACACACACACACACACACACACACACACACACACACACACCACCACACACACACACACCCCACACCCACCACACCACACACACACACTTGTATATATAATATATATATATATCTCCAGAAAAAAAAAAACCGGCGCTCTCCTAATGTAATAAAGTATAAAAGTATTTATAGACTTGTAAAATATAAAAAACGCACTCACAACAGAGTAAAACGAATAATGCATTATGAGATATACTCAATCGCCTTGAAGTTGCTGGGGATCCACGCCAGAGCTTCAATACATCCTGCTGTACCAACGGACGCACCAGAGGTGGCACTAACGGGACGGTCTGGCATGGATCCCCAGCAACTTCAAGGCGATTGAGTATATCTCATACATGCATATTTTTTTACTCTGTTTGTGAGTGCGCTTTTTATATTTTACAACTCTATAAATACCTTTTTATACTTTATTACATAAGGAGTGCGCCGTTTTTTTCTTTTTCTGCAGATATCCTTGGGATTTGGTGATCCTTATAATCGGGCTGCAAATCTCCAGTGGACTAAGTACATTTGTGGACTTTAAGTTGTCATCTGGTTTTTATACAATTTTTTATTTTTTTCATATTGTATTCTTTATTTTGAATTTTTCTCTATGTTTTATTTTTTATTTTTTTCGTTATATATTCCAGCTTATTATTACTTATAGGACAGTTGTTCTATTCACAAATTCGCCCTTTGGGGATTCTTTGGTCAATTTGTTTTGACACAGCTAAATCTATCTAAATCAGGTTTACTAAGGCGCTACTCCAATTTGTTTGTTTTATATATATATATATATATAATAACTTTATCAAACATACACACAAAGTTGAACAATTGGTATAAAAACAGTACTACACACACGTGTGTATATGTATATATTCATTTTTTACTTTTTCTGGCATTTTTTTGCTATTGGGTTTCCTTACCTTTTGTGTCTGTGTACCTCTGCCCCTCTCCTTTGTCCACCCTCCTTGTCTTGCATGTTCGTTTGTCTGTCTGTTTTATGTGATGCACTTTTTATGTCACTATTATTCATATCTATGATTGTTGTGGAAATTTGATATTCTATTGTTGTTACATTTCTCTCCTCACTATTTATTTCATTTACATCTCATTTAGGCACAGTATTTATGTTTTTGTGTGTGTGTATATATATATAGATATATGTATATGTATATGTATATATGTATATATATATGTATATATACGTATATATGTATATATACATATATGTGTATATAAATATATCTCAAACTTTTTTGTAGCTAGACTTACAACTACCATTTATTTAACAGATAAGGTTGGACCTATGCATTGACATATTATAAGATAATTCCTTGCTACGTTCATCATCTATCTGAAAAACCCTATGTACTGTATAGGGTTTACACCAAAAGAGGCACAAACTACAACTAAATACACTGTCCATCTTTTAATGTTGACGCTGGTCCGTGCCTCTTTACTGTGGACACCCTGTACTTGTGGCATGTTCTATACACATCTTCAGTTTTACGTTATGTTTGGACCACCTGTCCTCCACTTGCAAGCATTTTGACCACGTAGAGCATTAATCTTGCTAATACTCTGCATTACTAGTGTTGCCTTCTGGGGAAGAGTCCTCTTGTAGTCTCACTACAGCTACTTGGACCCCTCTTTACCCGAGACATTGCCCATCCATTTTCATAACATGGTCTCATACTACTGACCAATCCTTCTGACTGTGGGAATGTATCAGTCCAGAGATTAATGCACTGAAATGTGACCTGGGTTCAAAATCAAAGCAGGTATGTGTTTCCCTGGACAATATATCCATATTGTGAAGAGTACCGGTTACAGAAAATGTCCTCTGTTGCGATTATTTCAATTACAATTGATACAGAATAAGAACAGTTCTAAGCATCACTGAGTAAATGTCCCTTAATATGTTTCTCATAATGTATTACCCTATACCAGGGGTGCTCACTCCAGCCATCAGCTCACCCCACCCCCCCCCCCCCGCCCCCCGCCCGCCCCCCCGCCCCCCCGCCCCCCCAACAGGTCAGTTTTTTTTCAGATATACTGGCTTCACACAGTTGGCCTCAATCAGTCCCTCCTTCAGCACAAGTGGCTCAATTAAAACCTCAGTCTTCAACCTTTCAACTGGAGCTCCCGTCCAGATTAAAAATTCTCACCACTTCCATGTGTCCCTCCTTAAACCTGTGGTGAGGAATCGCTTTTCTGAGGATCCTCCCCCTCCTAGTTTGGTAAATGTTGAGGGTCAAATTGATTACGAGATGTGACAGATACTTGACTCTCGTAACTCCAGAGGATCGATTCAATATCTGGTTGATTGGAAGGGGTATGGTCCTGAGGAAAGGAGTTGGATGAATTCTCAGGATCTTCATGCTCCAGCCCTGGTCAAGGCGTTTCACCGTTGTCAGCCAGAAAAAACAGGATCTGGTTGCCCCAGAGTTCGACCCTGAATGGGGGGATACTATAAGGGATCTGTCTGAACATCCTGGATGACTGCTGACAGGAAGTGATGTCATCATGTCCGAAGCTACCATGGCCATATTGCTTCCTGGCAAATCCTGTCCTTACTCCCATGACAGGAAGTAAGACTCTCTATGGTCTTTAAATAGCAGGCAGTTGCCCTTGGACTTTGCTCGTGCAAAGTACTTGTTACTTTGGATGTCTGAGCTTTGTTTTGCCTGCTGCTAGTCTTGACCTTGGAACTGAACTGGACTACCCCTTGCCTGCCGCCTGCCTTGACCTCGGAACCATACCTGACTACCCCTGCATTCCAGGCTTTGATCCCAGGCCAAGTTCAATGCATTATCCCCTACCTCTGCCCTGCGGGTCCGTATCCTGTCTTGCAGTCAGAAACGTTACATACACAATCAAAGTCTGTCAGGGTACTGATAAATTGTATCGCTATAGTTCTGGGCGTTAAGCCACAGCCTTGGAACTTCTATTGTCAGCAAAACTCCTTACCCGCAAACACTTATCACACGTACATATAAAATAGAAGAGACAAAATGGATGACCAGTAACCCCAGACCATCTTTCTTCTGTATAGCCCCCCTGTCCATAATTGTTTCACAGGGGGGAGTGTGGGGGATTTTAATATGTATTGGGGAGAGTGGGGAGATTTTAATATTTATTGGGGGGAGCAGAGGCTTTTTTATATGTATTGGGAGGGTGTGGAGGTCTTTTTAATATGTATTGGATTCGGAGGTCTTTTTAATATGTATTGGGTTCGGAGGTCTTTTTAATATGTATTGGGGGGGAGCTGAGGTCTTTAATATGTATTGAGGGGGAACAAAGGTTGTTTTTTAATAGGTTTTGGGGGGAGAAGCAGGGGTATTTTTAATATGTATCTTGTGGGGGGGATTGAGTGAGAGTGGGGTAATTGATGGAAGGTGGGGACGAGTGAGAGGGGAGGGAGGGATTGAGGAAAAGAAGGAGTAAGAGCGAGATGCAGGGGAGAGAAATACATGTGAGGTGGGGGAGGGGAGAGTGAGAGGGGGTGATTGAGGAAGAGGGAGTGAGATGGAGGGGAGAGAAATCCATGGGAAGAGGGGGGAAATAGAGGGGTGACTATACCCACCCACCTAAAGAGTTTAGGCTGTGCTTCATAGACCTTTTGAAACAACACTCTATCAGTTGGTTACTTACCAAACATTTTGTATAGCAACTTCAATTTGGCCAAATCCTGGCATTCAGCTGTGTTATTTAGTATTTCTGTGAGAGGTGTAATGTTTATGAGAACCCACTAATATTAGGGTCTCTAGCAATTTAGGGAATTCATTTTCCTTTGTAGGACAACTGTAATACAAACACATACAACAATATTTTTGTGGGTAGATTTTTATCACATTATCTTCCAAATGTTCCATTAATTAACAGTTACCCTTGTCAATTACACTCTGAATCATTATATGTTAACGTGTTTGCTTTGTTTGTCCATAATCCCTTTCACTTTATTTTAATTACGCTAATAAAATCGAGTTTTAATTTAGGTGTTAACTGTGCCACAACCAAATGGGGTACTTTTTTGTCTCACCCCCTGGGAAATAGAGGGGGCTCGCGAGGTGTGAAATGGGATGGGGGTCGGCGGTGTGAAATGGGGTGGGGGTTGGCGGTGTGAAATGGGAGGGGGGGGGAGGGGGAGAATCACGATACTGTTGACTTGGGGGAGGGGAGCCCCAGAAATAGCTCTAGTCCTGGGCCCCGAGAGATCTGTCAGCAGCCCTGGGGGTGAGGTTTGGGCCATGGTGGTAAGGGGGAAGAAGGTTTGGGCCTTGGGGGTAAGGGAAGAGAACGTTTGAGCCTGGGGGTGAGCGGAGAGGTTTGACCCTACGGGTGAGGGGAGAGAAGCTTTGGGCCTGGGGGTGAGGGGAGAGAAGGTTTGGGCCTGGGGGTGAGGGGAGAGAAGGTTTGGGCCTGGGGGTGAGGGGAGAGAAGGTTTGGGCCTGGGGGTGAGGGGAGAGAAGGTTTGGGCCTGGGGTGAGGGGAGAGAAGTTATGGGTCTGAACACATACATTAATATGATATGCAGATTGGTCTAAACACAGATACATTAATATGCACAGATTTGCACACAGAACAGTGCTGTGTATACTAACAATTCATTTAATGCAGATATACCAGCTGCTTGTTTTTTGTTTTTGTCTTTTAAAAAATTTTTTTTACAGGAGTTGAACCATTGGATACGTGGGGTTCACTAGAGCTAAGCCATTTTATTTTTAGTTCTGGGGACCCCCGTGAGACAGAGATATTTACAGGTGTAAGTGTCTTGGGAATCGAGGGTGTCCCCAGAGCAGAAAATAACTGTTATTTTCAGTAATAACACAGAAAGTGTGTGAGAGTGCGCGAGAGCCAGTGTTCGAGAGCCAGAGTGTGCGAGAGCACGAGAGAGAGCGCGAGAGAGGGCGCAAGAGGGGGCGCGAGACAGAGAATGCGTGAGAGAGAGTGTGTAAAGATACATCCTGAGAATGCATCCAGTATACTAAATAAAACATACTTCCAATGTTAAAGTTCCAAAAATGCAAAGCTGCTGTAATACATTATTTGTTAGCTCATAAATCCCCCTGACTGATTCCAGCAGATACTGTATGTAGGTCAAACAGATGGTTACCTTCAGAACACTGCAAGCCTACTGTAGGATTTCACCACATCATCTTGCTTTATTTAAACATAGGAAACATTCCAGATCTCATCTTATTTCCACAAGCCAAGATGGCTTGGAGAGAGAGAGAGAGGATGGAGAAAGGGGGGGGGGCGGAGAGGGGGAGAGAGTCGAGAAGAGGGGGGGAGAGAGAGCTGAGGGGTTGGGAGAGAGGATGGAGGGAGAGGATGGAGGGGGGAGCAAGAGAGGAGGGGGGGATTTTGAGCCATTACTGTTTATGCTGACCTATCTGGGGAAATAATGAAGCCTCTTACCTTTGTATGGTGGCAATTGTGAATTTTCTAAAGAAAACACACAAATCCCTGCATATTTGAAATCACTGCACCAACCAATTGCTAACCTAGCTTATACTGTGCTTCTTTGTCATCAACAAAGAAATATACTGTATGTTTTTGTACATTCTGTTGAATTTGTTGTTCTACTTCATGAAATTAGAATTAGCCAGTGAATATCAATTATGAATATAATTGTCACGGGGGAGACACCTGAAGCGGGTAGGACCTCGGTGGCCGGAACAGCGGGGAGCAGGCAAGGAGAGATGGGGTCACGGGCTGAAGTCAGTGGCAGGTGGCTAGCAGGAATGTCGGGGCCACATGCAGAGGTCAGAGGCAAGCAGCAAGCAGGAACGTTGGGGTCACACGCAGAGGTTGGAGGCAGGCAGCAAGCAGGAATGTTGCGGTCACAAGCAGGGTTCTTCAACAGGAGGGCAGGAGCAGAACAGGGGAGCAGCGGCAGAAGCATGGGCATAAGGAGTCTAACACAAAACAAAGGCAAGGGAGGAACAGGAAACAGGAACTATAAGGACAGAGAACAGGAGCAACAAGGAGACAGACAGAGGAACCCCAGAGCACACAGAAAACCGCAGCACACCCAGTGGACAGAGAAAGGAACTGGGAGAGAGGGAGAACTAGGAAAATATGTCAGGGCAATTTCATGACAATAATACATTATAATTCAATTAATTGAACAGAAGGTCTTACATGCCTGTCACGGGAGACCAGACTATTTCACTGGGATCGCAAGCCCTGGACAGAATGAGAGAGTTAAATAAATTAGGTTTATTCTGACCGGAGCCAACAGGAAGCAACACAGTACAAAACACGGGGTTATGGCAGGGGCTCCTAGCTTACTAGGTGCTGTGCGCTGCTGGAGTGAGCTTACTCAGCATGCCTGCACAATTCGTCCATCTGAGGATATCCCAGTTACTCAGGATCATCTCCTCTCAGGTGCAAGTTCATATTTCCAGTTGGTCTCTAGACACCAACAGCAACCACAAACAAGTGTGGAACTCTGATTGTCGTCAGCTTACATACAGTAGAACCCTGTCTTCCATATGAAAACATGGAAAACTGGGTGCCGACCAATCAGCAAAGAGATTGTCTTCGCTGAGCCAATCAGAGACAGAGGGCTCGCCCGAGATGGACCAATCAGGGCTGGGGACTGCTACATAGGCCCCAAGGGGCGATGCCACAGGTAGAGGAAAATATAAGTTACTAATAGGGAACTAGTTGATGGGGCTAGGACCGAGGCATTACTCCCCAGTTTCAGCTTCATACCTCCTGCAGAGTGAGATGCCTCACTGCCGGGGAGATAACAATGCTCCGGTCTTGGATTGTGTACTTTCCTAGCATGTGGGCGTGTCCCAGCCCAACTCCCCTTTGTCCCACAACACTACACCTGGCCCCACACAAAAGTCAGTTCATGAACTCGTATGCTAGCCTGGCTAAACGAAATCGCGGGCCCAGCATACAATGAATCCAACAGAATATACACAATAAGCATGTACACGAAATAAACAGTATTTTTAGGGTGACTAACAGGGGACTTATCCCTGTTCACAAAGGTGCCTCTAATCCAGCAGTGTGGTGGTTAATTGCTGGTAGCAAATTAACTAGCACCACCTGCCTGATTACAGGTAGTAGAAAAGGCCGGCCTTTGAGACAGGAAGTAACTCCTCCCTAGCTCTGACTGAGAGCTGACCTTTGGAGACAGAGCAGTGTTTTTGAGTCTCACAGGAGAGACTGACTAAAAGAACACCCATCTCTGGAGCTGACCGGTCTTGAGCTCTGCACAGCAGAGCTGATTTTCAAGACACAGGGAAAACTACTACACCTGAAGCTGAACCAGGAAGTGAGATTTTCCCTCCAAGAAACAGATAAGACTTTTATTCTTAAGAGACTGCTTATATCTGCTTATTTCATGTTATATGTTTTGGGGCTGCGAGAACTGCTTGACTAAGGGAGATGTGAATTATTGCATAGTGTTTCACTAGAAATACTCCCAAGTGAATGGAAGCTTTGTTCCTCCCCCCCCGTGTTTGGATAATTTTCTTGATGAAAAGGAACAGGCACAATAAAGCCTATTATAATTTCACATTATAAAGCCTCCTAATTGTGTACCTCTGTGAACGTCCGTCAACAGTGACATATGATGACAGTGCTGGCAATCTTTTTGACTGTACCTAGATGCTACTTTGATCACAGGTCGCCATCTTTATGGGTAGGGGGAACCAGCAGGCTTAACAAATGTACTAAACCAGACTGCCCCTACCGTCACAATACCTGGCTGCTTTATGTATTATCCAGTAAATATTGCTAAATGGGACTGGAATGTAATTTACAGCACCCTGATGCAATTGGACTCTAGGTCATCTCCGCTAAGAGATTTGGCAAGGATCCAGTAGCTTTTTAAGAGTTGTATTTAAGCCTTGTCTATGCCTATGAAATACAAGTAAAGGCATCAACTCTAACTTCTGCATAATGTGAAACAAATGAGACAAAAATCTATTGGCATATTTGTTGCCAACAACAAAATACATTTCTGTGCCCGTACAGCTATGACGAATGCCCCGTCAATGTTACCTGATTTGTTCACTTAACTAACTACAGTATGATTGGATGAAACCCAAGGAATACGTGCAATTAATTCTTGGAACCTTTGTCTAAGGAAAGTTGACATACCGGTACTGTAACTCAGAGGTGCACAAACTATTCGCGCTGCGCCCCCCCCCCCCGGCCTACTCCCCTCGGTGCTCGCGTCCCCCCTACCTTCCTTTCCGGCGTGCGGGGGTCAAGTGACATCATGCCATGACCCCGCAGCGTCATATGATGCCGCGTTGCCATGGCGACGCGTCGCCGAAGACCCGGCTGGCAGCAGATAAGTAAGTTACAGAGGCCTCACGCCTCCCCTGGCATTAAATTTAAATGCCGTGGGGAAGAGCGCGGGGCCCCTGTAACTGTCCGCGCCCCCCCAGCAAAATCTCCCGCCCCCAGCTTGCACACCGCTGCTGTAACTGATAAAATTATACCGGTTTCAGCATCACGTGTGGAATGTAACAACACAGCACACACAAAACACAGCATTATTCCACTCCCAGATTGCAGGAGAAAAGGGTTTCTTAGTAATTACAGCAACAGCAGAATGAAAATGAAGCATGGGAAACAATATGTTATCATTTCCATAGTAAAAAAAAAAAAGGATTTAAAAATTGCATTCAGTTTTTGAACTACAGAGATTTAAAGGGAATTAGATGTGTGACCTTTTTGCTGCCAGAGCAGGATGCAACACACAACAAACGCCCCTGACTACGAAATACTTAAATCAACACTGAAGACAGATTATTCTTACCCTCAAATCAAAATCGTATCATATATATTTCTTCTCTTCCAATCCTATATAATTTTTCTTATATATAGTCCTGATAGCGTACTCAGTGTTTTGCAGGCACAATACGTCCCCGTCTGATATATGTAATTGTGTGTTGCCTGAGGCACAGGAAGATATGGTGACTTGCACAATATCACAAGGAGATGACAACGGCTTCATCCCATCACAGGCAATGTCATTACTACTGAGATATGTCTTCAGCCCAATCGCTCTACTGCTATGTTTTAAAAAGATGTCTGTGTATTTCACTGTACAATAGCTGTTACCATGACACTGTAATTGATGGATTCCCCTTCTCCGTCGCACTCCCTCCTCCTAGTTTTCCTCTATTCATGCTTTTTATTAACAGCTGCAGTAGAGCCATAGATCACCTTAGATGCCCTGTTCTGTACTCGGAAATGTTCCAAACCCAGAAAGTGCCCCCATTAACTGTATCTCCTGGTTTCCTAGGTCTGGTTAAAAAGTCATTAAATGCACCGTAAAACCTTGCCAAAAATACAAGAAATCTACAGTGGTAGAATTAAGCTTGAAGTCATCTCTTTGGGAATTTATATCCATCGATCATGAATTCTCTGGAAATTATTCGCTGTGGTACTTTGGTTATATGAACCCCTTTGTAAACCTTTTGGGCAGCCAAATGGTAAGACTCCTGCCATGCTCTCAAAGACTATACTAACTAGGGTGCAAAGACTTACAAAAGTAAAAACCGGGACACATTAAAAAAAAAAATTATAAAACAAATGACATCATCAACTGCACCCCTTCTCCTTTATGGCTCTCCGTCCCTCTCTGCCCCCCCTTCTCTCTCACACACAAACCCCCATTCTCTCTCTCCCCCCTTCCCTCCATTCTCTCTTCCACCCCATCCCTCCATTCTCTCTCCCCCATCCCCCATTCTCTCCCCGCATCCATCCATTCTCTCTACCCCACATCCATCCAGTCTCTCTTTCCCCCATCCCTCCTTTCTCTCTCCCCCCATCCCTCCATTCTCTATCCCCCCATCCCTCCATTCTCTATCCCCCATCCCTCCATTCTCTCTCCCCCATCCCTCCATTCTCTCTCTTCCCCATCCCTCCACTCTCTCTCCCCCCATCCCTCCATTCTCTCCCTCCCCCATCTCTCCATTCTCTCTCCCCACAATCCCTCCTTTCTTTCTCTCTCCCCCATCCCTCCATTCTTTCTCTCTCCCCCATCCCTCCATTCTCTCTTTCCCCCACCATCCCTTCATTCTTTCTCTCCCACCCATCCCTTCATTCTCTCTCTCCCACCCATCCCTCCATTCTCTCTCTCCCCCCATCCCTCCATTCTCATTCCACCCTTCCCATTTCGTCTCTCTCCCCCTTTCTCTGTGTGTCTCTCTCCCCCATTCTCTATGTCTCTCTGCCCCCCATTCTCTGTCTCTCTCTCTCCCATTCTCTGTGTGTCTCTCTCCCATTCTCCATGTGTCTCTCTCTCCCCCCCATTCTCTGTGTGTCTCTCTGTGGCCAGAGGGGTTAACCAGGCCAATAATAAAGGCATTATACCCGGCTGGTTAACCCTAAACCCTGTTGGGAGTGAAGGGGTTACAATATATTATCTCCATTATCCCCTGTTTTCCCCTACACCACCGCTATTAACCCCAATCCCTGTTGGGACGGAAGGGGTTAAAGTGTATTGTCACCCCAATATCATACTGTCCCCTCCACCATCTTTATTGCCCCATTTCGCAGCTCAGTCCATAGCTGTAGTAATAGCAATGTATGCAAATTGGGCCAATTGTATTTCAGACACAAGGAGCAAGCTAGCACTCTAATTTTTGGAGTGCAGCTAGCTAAGGATGTACTAAGCCCATACATATTGGTTGGTGTCCCCCACAAGAAAGTATATATATATAAATAAACTATTTTAGTTATGTTTTAAAAGGTACCGGCAGGAAGCTTTTCCTGTCAGCCCAGCAATGAATGTTTAAACATGCATATATGTTAAGAGTAAATAAGCTGAGAGTCTTTCATCTCCGCACTTCAAAGGGCCCCCTGCAAAGTGAATGCCGCAATGTCTAGAGAAGTGCCGGAGATGAAAAGCCTCAGAGAGCCAAGGTGTTAGAGTGGCCAGGATATCCCTGAGTACCAGATCCTGGTACACAGTATATGGCAGTATATGGCAGTTAAACTTGGTAGCCAAATCCCAGACTTACTGTCGCCAGGTAAGAAGTTGGACCCAGTATGCTAAGCAGCTTAGGTGTCAAGTTGACACATGCTCTGTGCAAACCAGGAAGCCTCTTCTGCCCATGGTATGAACTACTGGCAAGTCTGGGATAGGGGGAAAAAGTTTTCCCACGGAAGGGATTGGGTGTGTATGTTAGGTATAGGACCCGTAATCCTATAAAGATTCCTGCAGCCCAGTCCCAGTTAGATTCACCTGATGTAACAACGATTTGACCAAGTTCCAGCGTCGGCGGTTCCGGAGTGTGAGGGATTAATAATATCATAACTAATGATCGCCCCCCTCTTCTGGAATTCATTAGAGCTAAGGGTTCCCGAACGAACCCTGTAAGGATTGAACAAACTTTTTCCTGTTAGCTGAGGTAGAGGGCTGGCAAGTTGCGCCCCATAGCCAGGAACTGCTACACGAATCATTGAGAGCACCCATTTGCATGCGTGCAGGGGTGCCCAGAGACTTTGTTTCATTCCAAGGACAATTGATTTCGTTTCCCCATCATAGTAAGTGTTTTATTGAGGGTATATTGTGAAGAATTGTGTGTTTGTCTTAAAAGGAAATAAATTACAATTTATTTTACTCATCTTGTGTGCTCTGTCCAGAATCCCGGTATTAATGTGTAGATAAGACCTGGTTTACTGTGACAGCCACCCTGGTGGATTGGTGAGGTTTTTGTGCATCTTCGGGAGGTGTAGAACACAGGAATCCTAGGGTGCTCAATATAGAGGAATTTAAACTCAGATGTAGTAATAATGTTCAAGTCTTTGGCCTCTATAAGATGTCTATAAAAGAGGACTTGGAAATCGCGAGTGGGATCATTGTTGAGTGCTTTTTAAGATACAACATCATGAAGTAATCCTGAATACCACCCCCCTTATCAGCCTGACGTATAATGATCTGATCAAGATCTCTGAATTGTTTTAGAGCCAACTCCACACTAGAAAGATTAGTTCTACCTTTACATGGTCTGGAACATAGTTTCTCTAGATCTTGTAAAACCAAAGTATAAAAGGTGTCAACAAAACTATCTTTCGATTGGTAGGAAAAAAACAGGAATTTGTGTCTAGAGGGTGAATGTTTAATATCTACAGTGGGCAATATATATTAAAGGCAGATGCCAGGTATATACAGTATTGTATTGCAATATATACCTGCCATCTTCATTAGAATATAGCAAACGCGAGCCAGGGATATTGGCAGTGTGTTTTATTCCAGCGTTAACCATATTCTAATAAGAGCCCTAATGGCTGTTGTTTTTGCATATAATTAGCTTTGTCGATACCCGTTAAGCTCAAGGCAAATATATTGGTTACCTATTTAGGTAACATCACGTTATTCACCCCGACAACAAAGCTTTACGGATGTGGCCCCGTGTGTCTTGTGAATATATATATATATATATATATATATATATAATAATATATATATATATATATATATATTATTATTATATTTATATATATAAGATATATATAATATACTATATATATATATTATATTCGTTATATATATCAGACATGACATATGGATGGAAAAGTACATTGGACGAGCTTTTGACTAGCACACATAAGAAATGTACTTATGATAACCAATGCATAGGTCCAGCCATACACATATATTTAGCAGCACAAACTCCATGGTGTTAGGTGTCTCATATATTATAGAATTATTATTATTCCACAGCTTTTTTTTTATTGCATGATTTCTAATAGAATTGTTGGTTGCTTATCATGAAATGGGTGCTACCATTTCCATGTTCTCATGTATCTTGTTACAGAATCTAACCATGTGTTGCATTTAGAAAAAAAATCATTAATCATGCATGAGCACAAATCTTGCATTAAAGTATCAGATGTTGTTGTCGGAAATGACCACATTTTTGTACTTTTAGGATTCCAATGAAACCCAGCAGTGATTCAGACCAGGAGCCAAATAAGCCTGGACAGGACTTGGCATGTATGAAATAAAGTATATCTCTGTATAAGTGCCATCTCGGGGACCGCTGTATAGTCTGCATGGAATGTGTAGTCCTTTGAAAGCCAAATAAAAGTGCATAACCCAATGTTTTACGCATCAGCTGATTTCTATTATTCACCAACGAAAAGAATCAAAATTAATAATCGTGTCTTAACCCACAGAGAAAAATAAATCTGAGCAAAGCATGGAGATTATGGAACAGCAGTCATACTGTCGTAGCACAAATAAAACATTATAGACGTTGCTGAGGTGTTTGCTGAACCAGATGCATATTTAATTTATGACACAATCAAGGAATATTCACTAATATTTTTATTATGCATTCCATAAAAAACACACAGTACCGTACATATTTGAGCATCACGGCACATAAAAACCATATAACAATAACTTTATTTCATAATAACTTTATTTCATATTGTGCTTTTCTCCCAAAGCACTTCACAATTACAGTATAGTGCGCGGTACGCAGCAGATTATAATGTTACAGACACAGTCCCTGCCCAGGTGAGCTTATAATTTCTCTTTTTTGGCATCTGAAGCACAGGGAGATAAAATGACTTCACATGGAGCTGACACCAGGAATTGAACCGGGGTCCCCTAATTCAAACTCAGTATCATGGTTTACTCACTGAGCCACTCCTTCTGGAGGTCTGTCAATTTACCCAGGTCACTGGGACTGTGACCGAACTCAGGTTTTATGATTGGCTATATAGAACAACAAAAAATAAAGAAGCCCAAAGCTACATCCAATATGACAAAAATATAGTGAAATGCCTATTTTATATATTTCTTGAAAAGGGTCATTTAGTTAAACCCTTTGGCCAAAGCTTTTTAAGTCTGCAAGACAGATCAAGGCATGACCAAATATCGCAGGTCCTAACATTAACCTATTAAAATTCTTATTTACCTCTATAATTAGAGGAAGAATGATCACACTGGTTCTGTCACAACCAGCTGCATGAAAGAGCACTGCTTACTTGGAAAGTGGGAAGGGGCGAGCTTAAACCCTGGGAGGGAGGGCCACTGACCTCCAAAACAGCTGAGACCAGCTGGACAATATAGAACCGAAGGGTTCTAAATGCATCAGGAAAGGAGTAATAGAAAAGCACAGATGAATCAACCAAACCCACTGACATAAATTGGTAACCATATTGCTACTCCATTGTCAGTGACAAATTTACAAAAACGGCACCCATAGGCACTTATCTAGTGCCACACTCCTCCCTCGTGCCGCCCTTCTCCTTCTTCACCATCAAATTATGCTGTGACGTCACATGGTATTGCGTTACCACGGTAATGTGACGTCACCCAACAACACGACGCTGTGTGACGTCACGTTACTGTGGTAATGCAATGCCATGCGACATTGCAGTGTCACGTGACGCTGAAGCAGGAGCGCGGCACGAAGGAGGAGGTAAGAACTTTATAGATGTCCTGTAAAGGCAATCTGTGGGGAACAGAGCGGGGACTCTGTATATTGGGGGGGTGAGGGGGAGATTTTGCCGCCCTAGGCCCTGGCCTTTCGGGCTAATAGTAAATCTGCCCCTGTCCATTCTCCATATTGCTTATCCAGTGTAAACATGCAATGCATCTCCCAGCACAAGAATACACCTCCTGCTCTCTACAGTATGTTGCAATTACTGTGAATCCTACAGTATAAGCCAGAGTTTTATATTGTATGCGGTATAGAGGTCTTGTTGATGTATTAATCACAAAGTAAATTGGATTATATTCTGGTTCAGATTTTATTTTTAAAGAAAAATAAAATATATACATGCATGATCAGAAATACATACAAAACTGCACTATTTGACACAGGTGACTCGGATTCACAACAAAATTCTTGGAAAGAACAATACTACAATATGTAATAGAGAACATTATCACACCGTCTAAGGTTGCCACTTGACCCACATCATCAGGTCTTATTTTTATTCAGTTCTGATTATTTTTCTACTCCTTTATTTAGGTATTTGGGGATATATAGCCCTTTTTTCTGTTCAGGAAAAAGATATATGAAGACGTGGACCAACCAATTTTCCCGCTGTCATGGGTTACACTCGCCACCCTACTTCAGAAATGCAAAAGGAGTGACAGGTGGCTAGTGGAAAATAGAAGATTGCACATTTAAAGATGTCAGGTCCTGTAAGCAGAGTAAGGCAAAGAATGGGGTTCATTGTCTCTGAAATTCCACAGGTTGGGTGGCATTTCTTACACTACATCCGTGGATCTGTCCATCTACACTTACAATACAATTCCAATATTCCTGCAAGTACAGTATTCTTGTGGCCTGTTCAACCTTCTGAGAGTTTATGGGTTGTTTGTTCATGATGAGTTGCTAAAATAAAAATCTCAATCGTGTGCCCTGAAATGTTGGCCCTTTTTTTCTTTTTTTTTCTATTTGAGCTAGTTTTTTTTTATTTAAAACAATTGTTCAAGTTTTATTGTGACTAGTGTCTATGTTTGGGTAATTTATCTACTCATCATTGGATGACACAACATTGAATTTGCTCCTCACAAGTACAAGTGCCTGTGAACTTTTGGATATATTTATTAGGTTTCTTTCAGTCCTGGAACTTCTGTTTTATAAGAAAAAGAAAACATTTAGTGACAACTACTAACATTTAGTAGTGGTCTTAAATGCATTGCAGGCCCCTCTGGCAGCAAAGGGGTTAAAAAATTGTGTGTACAGGTCAACAAAGGTGAGTTTAAGGAGATCAGTCTAAATAACATAAACGTCTCTTTCCTACCTTATACACAGACTGCATCAGAATGACTGTTATAAGATGGTGTCATTGTCCTTATG
The DNA here is from genome assembly GCA_036426205.1 of Ascaphus truei. NCBI lineage: Eukaryota > Metazoa > Chordata > Amphibia > Anura > Ascaphidae > Ascaphus > Ascaphus truei. The sequence goes on from CM071569.1 coordinate 276,299,181, forward strand.
CTTGGTTAGGTAATTATTCACCATAATTTACTATCTGAATGAAAAGCTTTTCTGTAAGGCCAAGTTACAATAGCACACTGTGGTATCTTTTTTAAACGAAACACCTGCAAGTCGACACATTACTGAAGCGCATGCGCATTACAATTCATGAATATCTGCCATCTGGCGGACACGCGAAGAATTGCAACCTATTATATCCGAACGATTCTCAATAAATGCATCAACCGCGCGTCAACCGCGCATGAGCCGTGGCTGAGATCGCAAAATGAATGCAGCATGCTCCAGGTGAAGTGCGTCGCATTCCAGGAAAAAGCCAGGGAAAAACCGGCGATGTGTTAGACTCAGTTGTGCCACAGCAGTATACACAGACTGCATCAGAATGACTGTTATAAGATGGTGTCATTGTCCTTATGCTTGGTTAGGTAATTATTCACCGTCATTTACTATCTGAATGATAAGCTTTTCTGTAAGCACGTTCTTGGGACAGTGAAACCGAACCTACGCTTGAGGATGAACCAACTGTCTCATGTTTTTAATCTGGTCAGGGAATGGGTTAAAATACTGACTTTTGAAAATAATAAACAAATGTTTCCCATTTCATCAACGTACCAAATATAGCCGATGAAGGGGTTACCGACGAATCGTGTGGCTTTATACATCTCTGCAATTAAAAGCAACTACTATTTGCGTTACTTGTGATGGATACAAGCTTGTACTGTGTGTGGTGGAGACCCGTAGATTGATTGATGTGATTTTGGGCAGCGGGTCACTGCCACAAGCCTGATCGGGTGAGTTGAGTAGTTCCTGCAATACGTGAACTTATAAGGTATCAAATGCCAGAACAAGCCAACAAGTTGCTCTTATTCTTGTGACAGAGGAAAGAAACCAAACCAGAATTATACAGATTTCATAACAAATGTGTTTTTGCTTATTAAACATTTTGTTAAAGATAAGTAAGCTGAATTTTCAACACATTACTGTACCACGCTATGTGATTGTAATTGTTGGGGGGGGGGATTTCGTTCTTGGACATACCTATTTAAAATGGGAGTAAGTACCAGTCAGTTCCAGTTGGGCAACTACCATAGTTACTCCATAGCGTAAAACCATTTATAAATTCATTACAATTTCATGAGATAAATAAAACTCACAATTCTTTCAAAATTGTAGTCGCCTTGTAACAGTAAACAATCAATTTGTGAAAAAGAGGAGTGGTATAGTATAGCCCTACTAATAATGTGATGTGAAATAAAATAAATGTGTTATAATTTAAATGTGAATTACACACAAAACATTCAATTTAATAATCACTGTGAGTGATGGGTGGCTGCCCAACAGGTAATCTGATATAGAAACTATGTAACAAAAGAATGCGGTAAAGGCACCTGGTAGGTACAACCTAAGAGTTGTGGCACTATTAACATATAAGTGTAGTGAATACAACCGTAGATTGTCCAAGATGAAAAAGTCCTAGGCCACTCCAAATGTGGGGATATTATGGATGATGGTCACAGCACATTTGAAAAGAAAAATAGAAAATACATAGCATAATACTTTTTTATTCAAATTTTGGCAATTGAACATTAGTAGAGCGTGGATGCCTAGGAGGTATGATGAAAAAATTGAAATGAAGAATGAAGTGATACAAGATAGATTAAATAAAATACTAAAAAACAATGTAGCAAAAATACAATGATTCACAGATGCAGTAAACAATCAGTTACCAAACCGCCACATTAAGGAGGAAGTCTGATGGAGAATCGGAGATGGTAAGTTCCCATAAACACAGTCCTAAACACTCAATAAAGAAGTCACAGCAAACTGTGGTCCAAAGAGGGACCAGCTCGATCGAACAGCTCAGACCTCCTGCAGCGGGATGAAGTCGCAGCAGAACCCAACACATTTCTTCATAATAATGTCACTTCTTCAGGATTGTGAAACAGATTCTATACTGTACGTCCCTCCTTTATACCTAGTACTATTGGTAGGGAAGGGGGGGGGGAGAGGGAATAGGAAAGGGATGTATTTCCGTGTCAGCCTAATAAATGGATAATAGTTATTTTGCCCATTACTGTACTGTATGGGTTTGGCGGAGGGCATTCAAAATGACTTTCTTTTCACCACAAACCCTACATGAGATGTAGACTCCCAAAGTTTGGAGTCTCTAGGGTACAGGGAATAGAAAAGTAAAACGTTGTCTCTTTATTTCTGTCTGCCTTATTTCCCCACGCACTTTCCTGTATCACATCCCGTGGTTTTGTCAGCTTTATTTATTTAATTGCAATTCAGTACTGTATGTGTCCGGCAGATGGCACAAGTGAATATCTGTTCCAAGATCTTAACAGATGATTTTATACTTTAACTGATTTCAGTGGTGGACAATTGTTCGGGTGTCAATAAATTATCTTTATCTACTATACATTTTAAACATAAAACACATCATTTTTTCATAAAGACACTTGGGGACACCCGGGCACCCAGAGAGGGGGAAAGATGGAGACAGCTTTCTATAAGACACTACAATACAGTATTTCTTTATGGTCATTAAACACTTCCCTCACTTTGTTTATACTGTTGTTGGTTCACTAAGACAAAGCAATTTATCACCCCCCTTCCAGACATTTCTAATCATTCTAAGATGGCAGGGAGATGTCTAGTCCAGGGGTGCGCAAACTGTGGGCGTGCCCCCCCAGAAGGGCAGGAGATTTGTCTGGGGGGGGCGTGGGCAGTTGCAGAGGTCCCACGCTCCACCGCCAGGCATTTAAATTAAATGCCGGGGGATCACGTGAAGCCTCTGCAACAAGAAAACTTACCGGGATTCAGACGTTGTGAGGCGTCTCCATGACAAAAGACGCCACGGGGTCATGTGACATCACAGGCATCACGTGATCTGACATCACGTGACCCCGGAGCATCATCTGACGTGGCTGCAGGTAGGAGGGGGGCGCGAATCCGGAACAGGCCAGACAGGGGGGTGCAGCAGGCAAAGTTTGCACTCCCTTGGTCTAGACCATTACATAGAGCCAACAGGGGCCCCGAGGAGCATCCCCACATTTCTGTGCTGGCATTGCCCGTTGGGAATATTGGGACATGATGGATCGTGTATGAATAGTCATATTCCCTGTCATAATTTAAAAAGACTGACTGTGTCTGTTATCTAAATTTTACTAGCATTGAAAGAGTGTATGGGAATAAAGGGTGGGTTAGATGCCACAGAACAGTACATGACGTGCATTACTGTAGCAATAGCCTCAGATCAGTGGCGGATTTAGCTTTTTGCCGCTTAAAGGCTGGGGGAGCGGCCCTCCTCATCAGCATACAACACCATGGTGTCGCAATGCAACATCACGTTGTCATGGCAACAGACGTCACGATGGCCATGTCATGCTGCATCATCTGAAGGGGCCTGCTATGAAAAAGGTGAGACACAAACAAATTGCCACTCTAGGCCTTCGCAGCCCTTTGTGAAATCCTCCTCTGCCCAGAATACTGTGCATTGAATTTACATTGAAGACATACTAGCAGTCACAGCCCGTGACATGCAATGACGTGCCGGGGAATTGCACTTGGTGTCATGCGGTCACAGGAACAGTAAGTCTTGCTGTCCTGGGCATGGTGACTGTGAGGGGGAGGCCGTCTGGCGCTGGATGTTGAGGCCGACTGTTAGGCTTCTTATGGCTGCCGGGCCCCAGATATCCCCAGCTACTCTGGGGCCATCTTTCCCCCGCTGGTCTAGGCCTCCACCCTCTGCCGGAAGTAGGACTCGGCCTGAGGTGTGTGTGTATTGTGGGGGGAGAGAGAGAGGAGAAGAGGTGGGGGAGAGAGAAAGAGAGAAAGAGGTGGGGGAGAGAGAGAGAGGAAGAGAGACAAAGGGCGAGGTCGATTAACACAGCGGGATGGTGAGTTAGAGAGAGGGGAAGAGTGAGAGGGGGGAGGAGAGAGGAAGAGAGAGGGGAGAGTCTCCCTCCGCCACTCTCTCTCAGGGCCACATACCCATTACTTCTGTTTCCTCTTCTGTAGAGACTTCTATGGATGGGGAGAAAGGGAGAGAGGAAATGGGGAGAGAGTGAGAGAGGAGATGGGAGAGAGGCAGAGAGACAGAGGTGATGGAGAGAGAAGGGAAAAGAGAGAGAGAGAGAGAGAGAGGAGATGGGGGGTGGAGGGGAGAGCGGATGGGGAGGTAGACAGAGGGGGAGGGAGGGGAGATATACCAGCAACTTTTACATATTTTTACATATATTGTAATTGTAGCGGTCATGTAAAATGCCTACAGTCATCTCTCCTGGCCTGGCACACTAAGGCCTGTCAAGTGATGGGCAGCCAGCAGTAATCATGGAGGTTTCCCCTCACACTCCTGGTGGGGTGCTCTGTGTATGGCTGGGACTGGTCACATGCTCTGACTCCATGGTTAGTGATGTCGAGATGTGTCACCTCAGAACTTACAATAAGGCACAGCACTGTGTTCTAAAGTTAGTTGATGTGGAGTTGCAAGTAGTTGTGTTGCTGAGTGGTTGCTGGAAAGCTCTTGTCGAGCTGAGGAGGAGTCTGTCGTTTATTTATAGTAACTCCATGGAGGCTGTGTCCAGGGCCTGGCACAGGACAGTGATTCCTCTGCGGAAGATGAATCCCTGTCTGGGTGACAAAACCTACTATGGGAGCACTGGCGAGATGAGCGGCTGAAGATACTCCTTGTGAGAGGCGTTCCCTGCCGTGTCAATAAAGATAGTTCAGCCAGAAACCCTCTCGTGGTATCTATCGGAATGAGTGTACGAGAGAGCCACCACGGGAGTTCCCACCAGGATCTCCCCATGCGACGCAGGACCCTGGTGAGGTGGAGCCTGCCTGTAACTAGGTGAGACTCAGCACACACTCCAGCTGCCTGTCTGACGGGTTCTCCCCACACACCATCAATAGCGGAAGACTCAGGATCCTGTAGCCACAGGTGCACCATATGACATATCCACACTGTAATGGGGTCCGGTTAGACCACAGGGGCCATGTGAGATTGGGTGGGTCAGGCCGGGCCAAAATACCGTTACATTTGGAGGCGAGCTGCTGAGATCAGATCCGTCACAACAGGCTTTTAGCTAGGTCACTTGGAAACAGGGAGAGTGTCTGCTGCCACTTTGTGCTCGTGGGACGGACCTAGGGGTGGTCAGGGGGCTGACGGGATATTTGTCAGTTCGCAGGACAACCTAGGGGCCTGAAAGGAGTGAGGGGTCTCGGGAGCGGGCTATAGCTGACCGAGTCACCTTGAGGCAGTGAGTTGGTAGGATGCCAGAAGGGACAGCCTGTTAACTTGGTCAGGAGTCCTGGAGAGGGTGCGCTAGGCTGACCAAGACAGGTAGACCGCCCCAAGTACTGCATGGCAGAGCCAGCCAAGTACCTACCATTCCAGACACTCACCGTAGGGCACAGACTGGGAGGAAGAGTCACACAGCAACACTGAGAGGGTGAGCCTAGCCTGAGGAGTGCAACACTGGGTCCACCCCTAGATAAGGTACACATGTGGTGTGTGCATCTGAGCTAATCTTTATTGTACCGGTGTGTGGCGCTGCCCCCAGAGTGAGCCTCATGTACGACACACTGTTATAGAGAGAGGAGGATCCGCGTGGCGCGGAGAACGTAAAATGGCGGACGAGGCTTGATGGGAGGGCACCCGTGGCGTGCAACCCACTGAAGAGCAGACTGTCGCTGAATTGCCTTAACAGTTTGCTCTGGAGCGGAGCAAAGGCCGTGGCTGCCCCGTTTTTATCCTGCCTGGGACAGCGAGGGGCCACCTTTGAAGAGTGTGGAGGAATTGTTATAATTGGGGGAGAACCCCGTGAGGAGAGCGAACGAATGGACTTTTGGGCGCCAAAACCAACCAAAATGGTGGTTCCCGCTTGCTAGGGAAACCGCAGGCCAGGCGCTGAAAAAATGGCTGCTGCAGGCTTGCACAGAGCTGGCCGGGAATGGCGCGAACAGCAGAGCCCCGCCCTGATGGGGGCATGGCGCAAGCTATGGCTGCGCCGGGATGGACAGTGACTAATTCAGCCCCTGTGCTGAGTCAACCGTTGATGTTATGGGACCCTCCCCTGTGATTTCTACCAGGGGAGTGACTTTCAATTATGGCCTGTGGGAATGCACCCACCGGGCCCGGGACTAATATCCAGCGCGCCACTACAAAAAGAGTAGTTCCGGCCGCAGAGGTGATTTACAAAAAGAAGGTACCTTGCACAAAAAGTGCTGCAAGGAGAGGCGGGAACTAGCCGCGGGAGAGGACTCCAGCTCTGGGGAGGAAATTGGCGCGAAACGCTAACCGCGCCCACCAGGACTGGAGAGAGGTGCGGCCTTATAAGGGGCATGATATCCCTGTGGGACCGCCCATTATTGCAACCCCTGGGGCGGGTTTCCAACTCGTCAGAGAAGGGAGGAGCCGAAGCGGGAGTGGCGATCCAGCAACTTCCACCAGTCAGTTGCGAGGAACCACAGAGAAGGAGAGACCTGTACAGGAAGTGACTCCTGTACAAAGAATGGCCTGCTCCTCCACTGTGGCACTATGGTCTCCACCCGCCTACTCAGTGCCCGGCGGGGTGCTGGTGGTGAGTTGCCAATACTAGACGGTGGTCGGCTCTGCCTACAATGCGGGCTGCCCGGAGGTACTGTGAATCAGATGGCACGTTGCCCTCTTGCGGGACTTTGTACCTGTGGCCTATGCCCACATTATTCCTATACAGCCTGCTGACCCCCCTGGTGGATGTGACACGGCGCTCTGCTGAGTCCCCGGCGTGTTGTGGATGAACCCGCGCGAGTCCCGGAACAGGGGACTGGAGCCGGTCAAGTCGGCTGGGTCACTGGCCTTGAGGGGCTGGATTAAACCCCGAGACGGGGCAAAGAGACTTTCACCCCGCCCCCGCGACCCCTAGGTCGGGACGAGGGGACTACTCTGATGAGGACCTCCGTGAACTGGCGGTAGCAAGAACGGAGCGGAACCGACAGACGGGAGAACGGCGCCCCGTGGGGTGAGTGACCGGACGTCCCCCGCAGATAGGGCGATCCGACCGACGGAGTCCCCATCCCGGACCTGGCGGAGATGGGAAGGAGACGCCTACACCCTGCGGATGGGTAGCCAAAAAGCCCTATCTCTTACCTGTCACAACAGACGGCGAAGCGCTGGACGGGGCCGCGCCAGGCCCAACGCGCACGTGGAGGGACGGCATCACTTCCGGTGGCGACGGCGGAGCAACCGGATGTTCGTCGTAAGAAGAGATCCCGCATGGGGGTCCACGCGAGATGGCGCTACGCTGTCCGGTTCCGGGGGAGTCACTTCCGGTGGCGACGGCGGAACCGGAAGGGGAAGCAGCGACGCTTCGGCGATTGGGGAAGGCCCCCGACCGCAATGCTCGTATTGCCAGAATGGAGAGACGTTGTCAGGACTGAGGAGGGAGAGACATCATCCTTGCCCAGTCTACGGACAGCCAGGAGCGGGTCGTAACCCCGTGGGGTCCCGTCCCATGCCCATACCCAACCCCATGCCCTAGCTAATGCCCCTACCCCATCACTACATCGGTCCACCGGTTCACCACGCCCAGCTTGGAACTTGTGGACATACACTTTGGGGGGGAGGAGAAACGGACTGGGGAGAGGCAGCTCAGTGGAGCTACGGAAGGTGGCTCACGGGAGGGAGGAGAATTGAGGGTGCGAATACAGCACCCAACCGGCAGTAAAGGCTCCGGGGTCCTCGAGGTGGTCCAAACGCCGATCCACAAGGTCGTCAGGGGGTTTTCGTTTGATGATGACCGGGAACCAGGCCTAATCCCTTTAAGGAGACCCGGTGGTGGGCTCCACTATTGAGGGGTACTCCGCATGGATGGACCTTACTCGGTTCCTCATCCGCGGCGGGAGGACGTGGTGATTTCTGGTGGAAAGAGGGGGAATTTACACCAGAACAGAGGGACAGGGGAGCACAGAAGAGGTGGTTCCAGCTATGGAGCGTAGGGACTAGCGCCCCATGGTGTCCCGACACACTGTCGAATCCAGTCGATCCTGATGAGCCCCTATCATGGGTTTTTACACTGGAGGCAGTAATCTGATCTGACCAGGGTCGTAGGGCGGAGAGGGCTATAATAGTCAAATATAAAAAATCTCACGTTTGAGTATCCCTATGTTCGCGGAGCCCCTGATGGATGAAATTGAGACAATAGGGAACGTGGCTCCAAGAAACTATAGAGCTTTTAGTCAACTAGGGGGAGTTGACATTGTAGGTAAGAAGGCGGAAGAAAGGATAGACACCCTATCAGTGTGGAGCATAGGGAGAAATGTTCACAAACTAGAGTGACCTATGTGCCAGAGAGAGGTCACCTAGGCATTACTATGTCACGGTCCGTGATATGGGTAACCGGATGAGGAAACCTGACCCAGATCACTATTTTTAGGGGTACTGACGCATCCTGCGGGTCTGTGGCTGCTGTGGCGGGGCGGGCTTGGCGGAATGTACTGAGTCATGTTACAATATGCTGAAATTTGTATGGATGTATCCTAATTTTTTGTGTGCAGTGCTTCTCTGAAAGAGGTAGTCAAATTTAGGTCCCAGCGAGGACGATGGATTCACCAGGGGAGAATGTAGCGGTCATGTAAAATGCCTACATCATCTCTCCTGCTGGCAGTAAGGCCTGGTAAGTGTGGCATCCAGCATAATCATGGAGGTTTCCCCTCAACACACTGCCTGGTGGGGTCTCTGTGTATGCGGGGACTGGTCACTGCTCTGACTCCATGGTTAGTGATGTCAGAGATGTGTCGCCTCAGAAGCTTACATAAGGCACAGCACTGTGTTCTAAAGTTAGTTGATGTGGAGTTGCAAAGTAGTTGGTTGCTGAGTGTTGCTGGAAGCTCTTGTCAGAGCTGAGGAGGAGTTCTGTCAGTTATGTTATAGTAACTCCATGGGAGGCTGTGTCCAGGGACCTGGCACAGGACAGTGATTCCTGCGGGAATAGTGAATCCCTGATCTGGGTGACAAACCTAACTAAAGGGAGCACTGGCGAGATGAGCGGGCTGAAGATACCTCCTTGGAGGGCAGTTGCCCTGCCGTGTCATAAAGATGAGTTCAGCCAGAAACCCTCTCGTGTATCTATCGAGAAGGTGTACAAAGGAGAGCACCACGGAGGAGTTCCTCACCAGGATCACCCATGCGGACGCAGGGACCCTGGTGAGGTGGAGGCGCTGCACTGTAACTAGTGAGACTCAGCACACTACCTCAGCTGCTGTCTACGGGTTCTCCCCACACACATCATGCGGGAGACTCGGAGTCCTGTAGCCAGCAGTGCACCATATACATATCCACACTGTAATGGGGTCCGGTTATAGACCACAGGGGCCAATGTGAGATTGGTGGGATCAAGTGCCGGTCCAAAAAATACCAGTTACATAATATTAAAATATAATATATTAATAGGAAAAGTTCAAGAAAAATAAGTGTACACGTAGGTTATAGTGACTTTTTTTTTCCTGGTACGGCTGAGTCTTGCAGGTGGACTTAAGAATTGACCCCCAAGCTATTCTGAGTTTGACGAGCCTGGTCTAAACACAGATACACTGATACAGTATATACTGTGCAATGATACCCATACAGTACATGTACACATGAACACTAACACATACAAACATACAGTACGCTGAGGCTCACACATGCTTATTTACTGGTATAGTATTCTGCTTAAATTGTAAACCTATACTGTACCTGTCAGGAGTTTAGGCCTACAGTACATACTAAAAAAGCAAAAAACAAACATTAAAAACAGCTAGACCTTGTTTTATTGCAACTCCAGTATAATTATTTCTGAGTGGGGTTAGGCATCTAAACCAATCTAATGCTACTATATGTTATTAATATTGCTAAACTGATTTCTTTTCAGAATGACATGCTCATTATACTGGATTTATGCCAAGCAACAGAGGATGCACGATTCCCCATAGTCAGGTAGTTCAGTTTCTATGGTGATTTAATTACAATAAATTAATAGAATCTTTGCTGATACTGCTTAATTTTAACTTGCTAATCCATGTCAAGTCATAGTGGTTTGCAAAGCATTTAAGTCAGTCAGCCTCTGACTCGTTGAAGATTGTGATACAGTAGCTTTTAGAGGACCAGTGTGAGAGTTTTTCGTAGCTGAGATTATACTGTACAAGAGATTTGTCTCTTCTTTGAGTGTACACAACATATTCAATATTCAGTATACTTGTCAAACTGGTAAGGTTTTTGAAAGCTTGTACACTATAATTTCATTTAAAAACAACTCTCTTGTTGGTCTCCTACCAGCTGAGCTATTTCAGTGAGGTAACTCAGGGGAACTACGTTTCAGCACATTTTGAGTTATGGAACCATTTTTTAAGGATCAACAAATACTCCATGTAGTTATAATGAAATCAATAGGTATAAGGATGGAATACTAACCAAAAGTCCTTTATGAATTTTCTACCATTTTTTTTAAAGCTGAATTATTTATGGCAGCTTCCCTTTACTAAATCAAATGTACACTTCTCCAGTGTAACTACTAGAACGTCGATCAGCACATTTTATAAAATGTATACAAATAGGTCAATAATTTTCCTGTCTTTTATAATATGGTGTGAAATACATATGGTCACACAATACAATACAGTATGTAAGATTTTCCTTTCTTCCGAGCAATTTCACACTAGTCACCAGTTAGTTCTAACAATCTTCATTACTTGACTTGTTCTTTCCATCAGAACAGAACAACCTTCAATGGATAAGTCTTCAGGCAGAGTTGAGAACAGGGGAATGGAATTCTAAAGAGAGTTCTTCAGTTGTCATGGCAATGGCTGCATAAAAATGGGCCGGAGTCCAAGCTGAAGATGTCGATGAATCAGACATTATTACTCATGCTGGATGATGCAGCAGGACATACACAATGTGCAAGCGGGAGAAGTGTCCATTGTTTTTAACCAGCCACATGAGCGAGAAAGGATGGGGCTAAAGTGCTATTTTACCAACACTAGTGCGTCAGCGAAAGTAATGCTGTCTGCTACATCTTTATATTTACTTTAACTATATACTTGAGTGTATGTAGTGTATTTTGTGGCACAGTACCACAAGATTGGCGTAAAGCAGATGTGGTGCCTATATTTAAAAAGGGAGCAAGACCTCAACCGGGGAATTACAGACCTGTAAGCCTGACATCAATCAATAGTGGGGAAGCTACTTGAAGGTTTAGTGCGGGATAATATTCAGGAATACTAGGAGAATGGGTAATAGTGAGGAGGGGGAAGGGTAGGATATTCTGTGTAGTTGGAGTATTCTGAAAGTGATGGGGTACCCTGTGAGCTCTTGGAGGTGATCCTGGAACCAACAGTTAAGATAATTGGATCTAGAACAAGAGCACAGACAAAGGGACCTCCAATGGTGCAGCAAGTAAAATCAATTTATTAAACAAATAATGTAAAAAGTTTGCACTCCCGAATTAAAGCTTATAGTGTAACAAGCATTAGGAGCCTATCTGACATGGCTTGCTTCCTAAGGGATAGGCTTGCTTCCTAAGGGATAGTGGGTTGTCTCTCAGAGGAAGCAAGCCGTGTCTTGCGAAACACTTTGAAGGGTATTTTGGATCTTCAAGGCTTCCGTAGCAGCTGAGGCCTAACTTACGCTGACATCATCCAGCTCGAAACGTTTGCACTAGGAATTTCCTGGGACGCCTAGAGGTACAATGCTAGTGGTCACAGCCACGGAGCATCATCGGAGATGCCAGAGGGAAAGCCACAGGACTGCAGCACCTTTCGGACACACAAGAGGTTAGTGTACAAAATAAATGGAAATTGGTCTCTGTAAAAATATTTACACCTGGATTGAAAACTGGTAGAAAAGCACACAACAGAGAGTTGTCACGAACAGCAAACTTGTGAGCCCCTGACTTGTGTATGTGAAAATGGTTAATACACACAGCTGTCCAGCTGACCCACATCTCCCATATGGGGTCTGTAAGAGATGTGTGCAGAGGTAAGCAATGGAGACCTTTTTAAGGTGAAATTAAAATAAGGCTTTATTGCGCCTGCCCCTTTAACACAGCGAAACATATGAAAACAACAAACGCCTAGACCTGTTTAAGGGCTAACTTACTTCCCCAGTCCCTTTCTCCAGGGCTGGAGGGATAATCCATGACCACCCTATTCCCCAAAGTCTCAAGAGATACCTTAAAGCAGGTGGCCCTTCATGTCAGTCTCTGGTAGGTTCCTGGGTCCCCTGTGTCCAGGAATATAGGTCTTTGGGTGTCTTGATCTCAGCAGAGCCCTTCTGCTCAAGACTTCTTTCCTCTTGTCAGCACCCATGTGACTGAGGAATATCTCCTTCCTGTTTCTGGGAACAGGCTTTTTCACAGAGCTGTGATTAGGCACGTGGAGTGGTTGATTGCAGGTGTGCAATTAACCAGCACTCTGCTGGATTAGAGGCAAGCCTGTTAACAGGGATAAGACCCTGTTACAGGGTCTTCAAAATGAGTGCTATCTACCCTCAATTCGTCACAAATATAACATTAAATCGGTGGCACCACGGATAAAAAAAAGTATTATTACTAGGGGTCCTCGGTGCCCAGTTTTCTAGGAAAAAAATATGTATTTAACAGACAAAGACCTCTCAGAGCAAAATGTGTCCGAAAATGCAGCTACTCTGTTCAAAAAGGTTCAATTAGAGCCAAAATCGATATTTATTACATTTTAGAGACAAACCCAGTATTTATTAAATTTTAGATTTAATATACAACATGAGTAAGGTGCTTAGTTACAGAAAATAATGTTACAAGAAATATACAGTACAATATATGCAAACAGTTTAATAAAATAACATGGTAATACAAACAGAGAACCTGCTGTATACATTACCAGTGCAAAACATTAGTTCCTTCCAAAAAAGATCTTGGCATGGAAGAATTCACGTATCTTGTTGGCATAAGAACACACCTTGTTAAATTCTAAATTCATATCTCAAATGCATGGTTTTTATACTGAAAGTCACTGCATGTGAACATACAAAAATTGAACCACCCGTAGCTCTAGAAAAAATAGCACAAATAGGAGTACTGTAGGTGAGCCTTAAATAGTCCCAAATTGTATTTTAATGATGGACAATAAGGATGTCTGGGTATGAACAGTCACTGTTAGATGCAGGTATATATAGATAATGCAAAGCAGGACCCACAATTATTTGGAAGTATATACAGGCAGGATTGGGTAAACGGAATATGTATTAGAACTGGTTGGGGTATATATACTACAGAGAACAGATAGTTTTTACCTCTGTAACCCCGATCCGAATGAAAGTTCTATATCCGTCACTTTGACGTCCCGTTGCTGTATTTGGCTGCTCGTAAAGAGATGCCATCCTCGTAATCGCGGAAATATGGTGATCTTGTTTGCCGAAGCAAGCAAAGAGACTTTAAAGCTCCAATCTGTCTGGAACTGCCCCGTCCGTCCTTCAGATATCCCGGTTCAGTGTGGAGCCATTCATAATGAGAGGGCGTCTTCTGATAAACAGATAGTGGGAGTACTGCAAGCAAACCTGCACAGTTATTGCGCGTCACTCCAATCAGCAGGTAAGGATATGCAACAAAAGATTAGTTGAACAGCAAAACCCAGGAAGAAGCACTGCTCAACTCACCGGGTCAATGTAAAAAATAAAAAACTTTAATTGAACTACATCTTAAAAAAACAAAAAACATTCTAAGGACAAGACAAGGGAACTCTCCCACGCATTTCAGGCTGTACAGCCCTTTCTCAAGGAGTATACAGGGGCAAAATCTAAGGTAAGTTATATAGCCCATCCTATTGGATTCAGACGCATCTGAAAGTAATACAATATAATTATCAAGACTTAAGTGGGTATGACAAACTAATTACGGTAAGAATGTCAATAACTAAATTAAGAAACATCCATGAAATGCTTCTTATATAGCTAAATGAATATGAATTCTGTGTATATCAAGCATTACATTGGATCATAAAATGAATTGATAGACCCAAATGCTGAGTAAATAATCTTCAATAAACCTGAAGATATCACTATGAGTAAAAATCATGACATAAGTGTCATCGTAGAGGGGGTTTGGCCCGGGGTTAAAGGGGTTACACCCCATTTGGCCACCCCCTACTCTCACCTGGGAAGCAAGGTGTTAACTGGACCGTGGTCCAGTAATGTGTTTTTACCTTGCTTTAGCATCCTAATGTATATTCCCCTGTAAAAATGTATTGTTTCTGTTCCAGTGTTTGCACCAACACATACAATACACTGGGATTGATGCGGGAGGCTTAAGGGGTTAATGAGCTGCAGTTTAGGAAAATACAAATATGTGTGGTGTCTTTTCAGAAATATCTGGGCTTCAACAGGCTTGATTGAAGTTGGGTGTGAAAAGTACAGAGGGGGTTTAGTGTACAGTATGTTAATACCTAATTGGCAGGCCAAGGGTATATTGCTGGTAGAGACAGCTAGGACCCAGGCCTGGGGCATTGGGTGTGAAATATAGCACCTGTGACAAATGTTCGCTACACACAGGCCCAGTTTCAAAGGATTTCTTGACAAGGGGTTATGGGGGCCAGGGGTGCGGTTACGCAAGGAGATATCAGAATGAGTGACCTTATTAAATATAAGAATATTATGAGATGTCCTCGGCTGACCGTGCTAAATGCTACATGTGTGTATTCGTGGGACTGATTCGCACATAAGGATTACAGACACATGATGTCTAGCAGGTACTAAGAGACAGATATTAATATCTCTCTTAATTTTAGTATTACACGGTAATATTTAGTCTTATTGGGAGCGTCATGCGTGCCGGAATGTATTAATATGTCTCGCGTGCCAGTAAGTACACTGAACTGAAGTTATGAAGTTATTTAGATAGGAAAAGCAGCTTTTTAAACGTCCTTGGGTGGGAGGAGTTTTACTCTGAGGAAGACTGTCAACCTCACCACTGATTTATGAGAGGGGCTGGGTTTAGGTTGTGTTCAATGGGAAATAATTGTATAAGAACCAGGCTCAGCCTATGTCTTATGTCTTTCGTGTCTTTTGTGATTTTCAAGATTGCTGTATGAACTGCTAGTCACGATTTCTGACTATTTCATCATTCCATCTTAAATAAGCGTCTATATTTTGTTTGTTATTTGTATAACTTGTGTGTTCACCTTTTTCAAGGAATAAATTATATTTTACATATCTAAGCCTCGTTCAGTACAACCCAGGTATTTTTGGTGCATTATTATAGCCTGTCATAAAGTTACCGTCACAATAAGTCTCATTGATTCATGGAGTTATAGATATATATACAATGAATTCTAGGTATTCTTTTCATAATAATATTGATGAACATTAATATGATATCTGACCGGAAGAGGTGATGTCATAATTAAACCCACTGTTGAGTGTTAGAAAAAAATACATGGACATAAAACAAATGCAGATAGAAACATTAGTCAATCTAGTGAATAATATTGTAGAACAGAACAATTCACTATCAACTTAGTATCACAATTTGAAATATTGTCATAGAAAAAATATTTTTAAAATGTTTAAGCTCCATATTATGGAGCATATGAGACTTATTCTTAAAAAAGATCTAAGTCACCAGTCTATAAGCATTTTAGGGAATGCCAATTAGGATCCCTTGTTAATTTTAAATGCATTGCCATTGAACATATCCCGGTTCATATCAGAGGGGGTGACAGAACGAATGCTCTGTATAGGAGAGAAGCATGTTGGATCTTCTATCTTGATACTCTGATCCCCAAAGGGTTAAATACAGAGTGGGATCTTAAATACTTCCTCTGATTATACTGTTTATAGCTCAATATTATATTTACTTATATCTGGACCCTGATTTAATTGTGATATTTCTGGTGTAGATATTTAGGTTTTATATCTTTGACCCTAGCACAATGTAATTGTCACGCTGCGCTCACCACAAACAGGACTGAAGACAGCTGGGCTGAGGTGGGGATGGAAAGACACCGACCCACAACCACGCAGTCCGGTCCGGAATGCGTAGTCCAAGTCGTACAGCGTAGTAGGGTTGGAGAGGTCAGGGTAATCAGGGTACTTGCCGTAGTTCTGGGTTGGAGAGTGGAAGAAGGTAGATTTCCGTAGCCAAGGTTCAGGGTCAGAGAAGGTAGAATGGTCAAGGGATGAAGCCGGGGTCAAAGAGTAGGAGAGTGTAGGAATCTGAAGAACAGCCAAAGGTCAGGACAGGAGAGAACAGACAGGAAAAGGCCAAGCAGGGATCAAGACACAACGAAACAGCAGCAGTGAGCACAATGCATAAACAGGGGTTTATGCTCAGCAAGGAAGGACAGACAGGAGTAGGTATATATGGAGGAAGGATCCAATTACCTTGCAGGGGTGTGATCCGGTCCTCCAATGGCGTCAGGGAGGTAATTAGCTTAAACAGCCTACAGGTCAGGCTTCCCTGGAAACTAATTTGGTGCCGGGCATCCCGCGTGCGTGCGCTATGCGCGGAGCGCTGATGTCACGCGGACGTGCGGTCGAGATTCCTCCCCGTGGGAGGCGCCGACGGTTCCCTTCAGAGCGTGCGCGCACCGGCTTGGCAGTGCGTGGGCGCGTGGGTCTGCCATGTGACGCGTCAGCCGGGCGGGTTCCAGCAGGGGTTGCGGCGGCTGTTACAGTAATATAACATGCTATCTCACACACCACCACGAGCCCTCAGCCATCGCATACCTTGGGCAACAGGCGGGGCCAGTCTGATAACATCAGCGTTCAATGGATTTAACAGTCCAGTTAGCGTCCCAGGTTAGATGGTAACAGGGAGCAAACGCACTCAAAACCAACTATGGGGCCTATGCACTAAGCTCCAATAAAAAGAAATCGCCACGTTTTTTAAATAGCCATTTTTGACAGCGTTGCTGTCACAGTATGCAGAAAGCCCCGAATACCAGTGATAGCAACATTTGCAAAAATAGCGAGTAGCCGGCGATGTGATGATTGACCCTCTGAAAAGGGCTCACCCGGCAATTTCTTTCAGCTACAAAGAGAGAGCTGACTCGCCCTGCATAAATCTCGCCCGAAAAATATTATATTTTATTTAAATGTTATTACTAGTGTATTGTAGCAGGGGGTCTCCGGAGTAGCACCGCATACACACACACACACACACACACACACACACACACACACCCACAACACACACACACACACACACACATACAAGTATATATATAGTTAAAAGAGACCAGTATAATTTTATATATTTTTAATTCATATTTAATAATTTTTTATAAAAACTCCACTAAATTATATATATTTCTCTATAATACAAAACCATAGCCAGAATCTATCATCTAGCAGCCTTATACAGAAATACATTACATTTCTCTCAGTTCCTTCCAGCCTCCAGTGATTGAGGCATTGCAGGAAGAGGCAAACAGATGTGGGAGAAAGATTAAGATTATCAGCAAAGATAAATACAGAACCAAAACGGAGGAGCGAGAGGATTAAAATCAGGATAATGCATACATATGATCAGAAGATGCATATATTATATAGCTGTTATGTATGTTATCATCAGAACTTATAGTGGCATGTAGCATGTCAATTTTGTATTTTGCATACGGTGCAATATTGTCTCTGTACAGTACAACTGTACTGTACGTGTGCATAAATAAATTTATATTTTACCTTGCTACTGCTAATTTGACCTTAGTTAGGGCTGGTTCCTTAATTGAGATAAGGTGTTTTCCTTGCTGGCCCAAGTTATTGCACACTTTGTGTATTTAAATGTATCAGTATTAAAGGTTAGTGTCTGGAAGTTGCCAGGTCACCTGATATGGCGTGAACCGATTATAATGTTTAGCCCACCCTTTAATCTGCCCAGCAACAGGGATGGGTACCTATGTTATATAAGACGGGGTTTAGTCTTTTTTGCCTCAGATCAAAGGAGGTACCAGAGGAGGGGGTCTCCAGGCTCTCCTAGCCTGTAAGGAGGGCACTTTATTATTTTTAGTATTAGGGCAAATTTTCCAGTGTAAGGGGGGGTGGGGACTTTAGAGTCCAGGGTTCCAAAGAACTTACTCTATAGCAGAAAGTGGTTCCCTAGCGCAGGAGCAAAAGGCCCTTATAAAGAGATGAGCTCACAGTGTGAGGAATTGGACTCCAGAATCTCGAAGTATTAAAACCTGTCCTGTTCATCAACAAGTTATGTTGAAATAAACAGTTAAAAGTTCCTGGTGCCCTTTCATTCATGTCTACTCCTCACCAAAAGCCAGCACGGACCCGCAGCACCCTGAGAAGAACAAGGTAAATGCTGAGCACCTCATCAGCTTTAAGCAGAACTCCTGGTTAAAGGGACAGTAATACACATTGGGACTGTTTTCATTTTGGTGTGCACCCTATCCTTCATGCTTGGGGGGAGGGGATAGGGATGTTACACTACTAAGATAAATGTATACTAATTAGAGGATCTTACACTGGGTAGTGTTTCTGCAAAGGTGCACCCATCTTTAATGAGAGACATTGTAAATAAATTGTAATAAATATGTTTCTGTTGCTGAACTGGACCACAAGCAAATCAGTGGAACCATTACCTCAGACTCCCTTGGAGACAACACTAGAGTCACAGCAAAGGCATCCCCCGAAGAGAATTTCCCCGACTTGCTTCCCTTTCACAGCTCCTGTCCACTAACTATCGAGCGTGGACAGGGTTAACATCATTAGGAAAAGAGACAACTTCAAAAACCTGGAGATCGTCAGCACCTCCCCCCAAACACCACTCCCCTTGCATCTCTGCTGTGGATGTCTGTTTGCTGAGTAGCAGACTTCACTTTACCTCAGGATCTCTTGGAGATGGAACCCGAGTCGCAGCAAAGGTAGCGGCCAAAGGGCAGCCAAAGGGTGTCGCCGTTCGCTGTCATTAGCTGATGCTACAGCTGCTCTGTTGTTGATCTTGATAAAGTAATTCAGATGTATATTGAAGCATTTCATCGTCCCACATTACCTGCTCTCACAGCTCTACCTCCGCACAATCCCACTAACTTCTTCCCCAACACCAACTCCTTCAAATAATAAGCAGCTTTCTGAAACACACCAACCTTCCTATCCCACTTATCCTTCCTTATAGAATGTAAGCTCATTGGGGCAGGGCCCTCCGTACCCACTGTAACAATGTATGTTAATGTTTTTTATTTTATTATCCTCCATCCTTATTATACTGTACTGTACGGAATATGTTGACGCATTATAAATAAATGATGATAATAATAATTGGCCAGCATATTTTATCAGGGCTCTTACTCTGTTAGCAAAAGGTTCCTAAAATGGATGAGAAAGATTCTATGAGTTAGGAAATTGCACCAAGACGTGGGTATATTAAGTAAAAGGAAAAATATTGAGATGGATAGAACCAACATTAGCCCTTGAAGTAAGAATCAGCAGTGGAATAGATAGAGTATATCAGGGAAAATGGCAGCTCCAACATTTCGGGACAGATGGTCCTTTTCTATCCATCCAGTTGTTTAACAAAAACAGAACTAAAGGGGCACAAACACAACCAAACCAAAAATAAATATGTGAAGATGAATCGCTTACAGTTGGCAATATTGAACTGGATATTGCCAACTTTAAGTCATTCACCTTCACATATTTATTTTTGGTTGTGTTTGCGCCCCCTTATTTCTGTTTTTGTGTTTGCTACTTAGACAAAGGGACATGTCTTCATTTGGGAGCTGCACCACTACCTCATATATTGTCACTATTTCTTAGCACAAGGGGTTATTAATTAATTTGCGCTTATTATTCTCTCTTCACTTCTATCCAGTTGTTTGTAGGTGAAAAATCTTTCTGGGATCTGACATATTTTTCAGCCAGTAGTTTAATTAACAGCACGTCAATGCAAAAGTTTCCCCTTATTTGACATGTCAGCTAGTAGTAACCTTACTAGCTGCTGAAGCATGCTTCAGTGAGCAGGCAATGCACACAAATGAAAAAAAATACATCATTACCATCTGCAGCTCAAAGTGAAAAAAGCAAACACATCCTGACCATGAAATGCATTGAAGCTGATTGGGAATGAGACTTGTTGGCAGGATAATGCTAAGTCGCATTTATTTCAAATGTGTGCATATATTTAATATTAAATAACTCTTTAGCATTTTTTTTAAATCTGCTAGAAAGAGGAACGTTTGGGTCTGAAATGAAGCCCATTTTTGTGATTTTTGCATACTGATGTATTACAATTTGAACTTTTGTTATTTTTATTTATTTATTTATTTATAAAATATTTTACCAGGAAGTAATACATTGAGAGTTACCTCTCGTTTTCAAGTATGTCCTGGGCATAGAGTTAAGACAAATAATATATGTTTACAAATACATTTACATAAATGAGCAGGGTATACATTATATACAAGACATTGCATGCACAGTTAAAGAAAATATATATAATGGGCATATGAAACAGTTACAGACCAGATTAAAATGTGTGACAGCCTTAGATTTGAAAGAACTTAAACTGGTGGTGGATGTGAGAGTCTCTGGTAGGTTGTTCCAGTTTTGGGGTGCACGGTAAGAGAAGGAGGAGAGGCCGGATACTTTGTTGAGCCTTGGGACCATGAACAGTCTTTTGGAGACTGATCTTAGGTGATAGGTGCTGCATGTGGAAGGGGTGAGGAGCTTGTTCAGGTAGCTGGTAGCTTGTCCATAAAGAACTTGAAGGCAAGACAGGAAAGGTGAACTTTGGGCCTAGACTCGAGTGTTGACCAATCTAGTTCTTTGAGCATTTCGCAGTGATGTGTGTTACCCCTGAAGAAGTGCGCATGTGCACGAAACGCGTTGGGCAGTTGAGAATTTGAGAGTTTAGCAGTGAGCAGAACAGAGCAGATCAACACAAGAATACGACGGTGTACAGCAATAGGAGAAGGGAGTTCCGGTAATTGGTCCCGCCCACAGTGACGTGTTTCCGGTCACGGACAGACGGCATCAGGAGAAGCAGCCCACAGTGATGCACAGCTTGATGCAGATCTGAGGAAGTGTTTGCAGTCTCCCCGAGTGCCACGTGTCTACCAGCAGCTGCCGCCGGATCGCGCTCACATTATACCCCTGCCTGTACCTTTCGGACTTCTTGTAAGTAGGATTCCGGTTTTACACACCGGATACCACATCTGCTCTTCACTGGTTCATTGCTTTTTATTGTGTTATATTAAATACTCCGTTAATAATTGTCAGCCTATCTGTCATTGTTTTGTGTTTGTTTTTGTCTATGTGTTATATGTCCAGTTCATACCTTGTTACGCTATGATTTTTCCTTTTGTCTCCCTTGCACTATATACCATTTCTGCTGCTGTGGAGTCTGCTGTCTAAAGATTGGATCACCCTCCATTGGACACTGCAGCTATTCTTTGGACTTACCTATGTTCCTTCCAATTGGACTTTGAGGCGCCGGTCTGTATTGTTCATTTGTGTTTCCTCACTAACTGTGTTTGGGTTAGTTTTCCTGGCAGCCTTGCCTCATATAGGTGATTTATCATATAATTTTATTGTTGTTCAAATGCACTGCACATTAGTTTTTTAGCGCTATATACACCATTCTTTTTCCAGGTGCTGCATGTGGAAGGGGTGAGGAGCTTGTTCAGGTAGCTGGGTAGCTTGCCCATAAAGAATTTGAAGGCAAGACAGGAAAGGTGAACTTTGGGCCTAGACTCGAGTGATGACCAATCTAGTTCTTTGAGCATTTCGCAGTGATGTGTGTTATAGTTGCATTGGAGAACAAAACTACAAATTGAATTGTAGAGGGTGTCAAGTTTGCTAAGGTGGGTTTGAGGTGCTGAGCCATATACTATTATGAAGAGTGCTGTCAATTCTTTCTTTTCTAGGTGCTTATTTGGTTTGGAGAGGTGATCCCGGCGCTTCCACGCACACCCTGTTAAGCGACGTAATTTTATATGTCTTCTCTTTGAGTGCTACAATCATCATTTTTTCGTATATATATATAGTCAGATAAGGCAGTTGGCACTCCAATAGGTGCTGGTAAGCCACAGGTGCATGTCCCATATAGAGAATGTAGTTATACGTTACCGTTCAAAGGTTTGGTAAACAAGAGACAGCACTCAATGTTGAAAATCAAAGTGTATTAGTGAAAGCAAAAATACATCCAGAAACCCAACGTTTCGGTCCTACAGAATGGGACCTTCCTCATATACATACACACAAACTGGCAAGAAAGTTTGTGAACCCATTAGGATTTAAAATATTTCACATATTTCAAATCTAAAATGTCATTTCCATTATTATCATTGGGATTCACAAACTTTTTCTTGCCACTGTGTATAGATAGATAGATAGATAGATCTCAATAAATGAGTTTGATTTGCTAAACCCGTTGTGCGCTATATAAATAAAAACATACAATACGATAGATAGATAGATAGATAGATAGATAGATAGATAGATAGATAGATAGATAGATAGATAGATAGATAGATAGATAGATAGATAGATAAACAGATGTATAAATTATTCATAATGCGTGGAAAATGGATAATTAGTCATGTGTACTTAACCAAAATTAGGAAAGTGTATACATAAACCTTGCTAGTATGGCAACATCCCTGTATAAACAGATGTATAAATATAGAAAGATGCAACCGCAAGCAAAAACAATGATACTATAGGAGCAACAAAGAATCAAGGCTGCCGCTGTGAAACTGAGATAGTAAAGATCACAGATGTATCTCATTGAAATAAACAACCATCATGGCAAAGCAAGTGTAGCATATGTGTGGATTTAAATGTGCTAGGACTGGGGTATGGTAAGAAAAACCCAATGCAATAAGCACTCTAAGCAGGATGTAAATGATCCCTTAGGGCCATCAAACAGAACAACGTCCGCTGCAACATAGCAGGTAACAGTAAGCAGATGTATGGTACCGCAATAGTAAAGATACTGTATAAAGTGATATAAATATCACTCCTCTAAACCAGCTCTCAGTTGTAGAATGATCACTGATGCAGAATTTCAGCCTTGATAACGAGATTCAGATATTAAATTTATGGCGGTCGATTAATCAAAAAACAAATACTGTACTATAGTTTTAAATGGGATTTATTTTCACTTTCTCCTCCCTAGAATTGCTTTCATTTTGCCTTCATACCTATATAGACCAAAGGAATGGTCATTTATATTATCCAAATATACTTATAAAATATCATATGTATCTTTTTCTACAGGCTCAATCTTTTATTGTTACATGCTAGGACACAGAGAGACTCTCATCGCATAAATTATTCACAACCTGCTGGTGAAAGAGAAGGATTAGTCTTGTGGGAATATAAAGCATGCCATCTTTTTAGCATGATAAATTGGCTTTCTTGTTCACATGGTTCAATACACTGATATATGTCTTTGTGTTCAGCTACAAAGGCAAATAACCCCCCAGCTTAAATATAGAACATAATACAGCTTTACCCATATAAGTGCCCAATGGGCTAGCAGTGTATTATAAAGAACCCAAACGAACACAAAAAAGTATTGGTTTCAAAATAGTCTTCTATGTATTTGTAGTACATCTACAGATCACATTGCTGAACATGCTTACTAAGTTCTAAGGATGGGAAAACCAGAAAGGTTTTACTTCTGCTGAACAGCTCCCAAAAAAGATCTCAGCTGCTGTATGAAAAAGTGTTTGAAGGAATTATTGTGTATCAAAGGAGTTCTTGGAGGTGACAAATACTGTACTAGGATGGATTACATATACATTATGGCCCAGAACCACAAAGGTGTGTTAAGGTTCATCACGCCTTTCCTCCCATTCATAAAGCTTAGCCCGCTTTTGTGGATTTTGGCATATGTAGCCCCCTTTCCCCATGTCTAAGGGAACTACGTGTGCTGCTGATTACCTGTGTGGCTTAGAGGCTTAGGCCTTCGCTGCTGGGAGCCTGGGGGGGGGGGTCTCTGTCCTCTGTTTACAGCTCCTCCACCTGGGAGGGATCCTAGTGCAGCAGGATAACCCCTCGTATGAACCTATACATTCAGTATTCACACACATAGGATATATAACAGGAGTTTTACTGAACACACACACAATAACACAGTATAACAATACCACAGTAAGGCCCCACAAGGCTATACCCACACCATACGCCACCCCGGTGAAACCCCCAAAGTACTGAGGTGCCCTGGGCACCTAACCACCCCGGTGTCCACAAGGTCAGGTCCACCCAAATTGTGTTTGTGTGGAGTAGCGCTACCCACTGTGTATGGCCGTTGGTGCACTTTGATACCTTCCTGGTCTTAGGCCAGACCAGGTTGAGTTGGCTGATGGATCCGTCAAACCGCAACGTGGTTCCACGCCACAGTCTGCTAGATCCACTCTTTCCCTTGTCCTCATGTGTTCGCCTCTGGAGGGAGCGACCGCTGGAGTGTGTACCTTTAAATGTCTTTGGTTGCCTGTGGTCTGGTCCCAGAGCGCAGGCCATGCACACTGCGTGGCGTCGTCACCGGTTCACTAAGACTAACAATAATATGCTAAAGGGAGCGTCCCTATCTGGGGGCCTTCCCTACAGCACACACGCTATTGGTGGTCGGGGTCTAGCTGGGGCCTGAGGTTATATCTGGCCTAGTCTAGTGGAGCACTTCTCCCTGGAACTTACCTCACCCCTTGCTGTCCTGTTTCCAACTGGCGTGGTCTGCTCAGCGTGCCAAATGTATCACTTTGCTTGTCCGGGATACTACAGCCCTGTTGGCTGTGCTCCCCCTCCTGTTGAGCAGCCCCTAGGGCTGCTGGGATTCATAGCCCTTGTGGAGCCTTCCTCAAGGACGCCGCAACTAAACCACTACTGTGCATGCGCTTGTATCGCACTGCGCATGCGCGCGCATTCAATATGGGTACCCTGCATTGGCATCCGCTGCGGAGCTCCGGCGACCCGCACGCCACGCTACCTCTAACACAGCTTCCCTGCTCCTATCCAGGTCCGCCCACAGCTATGGTGGCACCGGGCAGCTCTGAAGCCATCTTTCCACCCCAAGGACCCGTAGGTAAGGGGACCAGGCTACACATATATAGCCCCCTTTCCTCCGGGTCTAGGGTGACTATGTGTGGTGCACTGTTACCTGTAGGCTCACAGGAGGCCTGATACTCCACTGCAGGGAGCCTGGGGTGTACCTGGTTCGTCTGGTGACAGCGCCTCCACCTGTGAAGGATCCTAGCACTGCTGGATACCCCTTGCACAGGACCCAATACAATACACACACGTATATATATATAACAGGTTTACTGAACGCAGCTAAGAACATATATATATCAGAATAACATATACAAGGTAGGCCTCTCACGGCCATAACCCCACAGTGTCCCCCAACCACCTTGTCTACACTCTGGCGGGGTTTCCCTCGAAGTACTGAGGGGCCCTGGGCACCCAACCACCCCGGTATCCACAGGAGCAATCCCACCCAAAGTGTATGTGACAGCGCTGCCAGCACCTGTGAATGGCCGAATAGCAAACGGGGATCTGCTGATCCAGCGACATCGCCGTCAGAGGAGGTGTCCACCTATGCGTGGATTGGACGCCTGTTGGAGGGTCCCACCATGAAGAAAGTCTCTAGTTCGGTGGTGGCCTGATCCCAGACAACAGGCTGCAGATACTGCGCGGACCTTGCTGCTGTGTCCCTGACACTGTATACACTATAGGGGTTATGTCCCCATCTAGAAGGGCTTTCACTGTAGTAACCACAATCTAGGTGAGAGTCGGGGCCTAGCTTGGGCCTACAAGGGAGTTTCTGGCCTAGTGCAGGGGCCACTGACACCCTGCACACACACCCTCACCTTTCTGTGTCCCAGCTCCAACTGGCATGGTCCCTGAAGTGCGCCAAATGTATCTATATAGGAGAAGGGGAATCCGGGAGCCCCATTGGCTCTGTCGCACCATGTGACCTGCAGCCTCAGTGCCTTCTGGGGGCTGTAGTCCCACGGAACCCTTTCCCTGAGATGGCCGTTGCAAGCTGACTCTACTGCACATGCAAGATCTCTCCTGTAATGGCCAACGGACCTTGGAGCAGTCTGCGCATGCGCAACTCGCACTGCGCATGCGCGCATAATCAATATGGCGGCACCCAGCAAAAGGAGCCGCCGCGAATCTCCGGCGACGTGGTCACCCGCTACCTGCCGCAGCTCTCCCTTGCACACCACCAGCACTTGCCCCTGCCCCCAATGCCAATCACGGCCGCGCCGGGAGGTAAGGGGACCAAGGGGGACCCAGGCTATACATATGTAGCCATGCCTTCTGTGGCTACAAGTTTGCTTCCCTCCTGGCAGTAAGTCCTGGAATAAGCAGGCCTTTGCCAGTAGTTGCTATGGGGTTTTCCCGCTTCCCTTTGGTACTGCACTTGAGTGACAGCAGGGAGTGGTACATTCTGTTGTAGCTGGGACAATGGGGTGCCCCCCTCCTGGCTGTACTTAAGGGCAGGACCGCCTTAAAGTTAGTTGTTCCTTCCCTTCTGAGGAAGGCAGGTCACACAACTGGGAGCCTGAGATTGTTTTTGAATGTCTCTCTGCTATATCATCCTGGATGGCCCTCCGCCGCCTTAAACTGAACATGGCAAAAACAGAACTCCTCATACTTCCTCCCAAATCTGGCCCTGCTACCTCCTTCTACATTACTGTTGGAAGTACAATCATTCACCCAGTAGCCAAAGCACGCTGCTTAGGGGTTACACTCAACTCCTCTCTCACATTCTCCTCTCACATTCAAAACGTTTCTAAAACCTGTTGCTTTTTCCTCCGCAATATCACTAAGATACGCCCGTTCCTCTGTTACTCGACTGCTAAAACTCTGACTCAGGCGTCATTCTCTCCCGTCTTGATTACTGTAACCTCCTGCTGTATGGCCTTCCTGCCTCTCACCTGTCTTCCCTATAATCTATCCTAAACGCTGCTGCCAGAATCACTGTACTCTTTCCTAAATCTGTTTCCGCGTCTCCCCTCATGAAATCCCTCTCCTGGCTTCCGATCAAATCCCGCATCTCACACGCCATTCTTCTCCTCACTTTTAAAGCTTTACACTCTTCTGCCCCTCCTTACATCTCAGCCCTAATTTCTCGTTATGCACCCTCCCGACTCTTGCGTTCTTCTCAAGGATGTCTTCTTTCCCCTCTTTGTATCAAAAGCCCTCTCCCACCTTAAACCTTTTTCACTGACTGCCCCGCACCTCTGGAATGCCCTTCCCCTCAATACCCGACTAGCACCCACTCTAACCACCTTTAAGACCCACCTTAAGACACACTTGCTTAAACAACATATGAATAGCACTGTGGATAATACTGGACACATGATACATAAGGCTTGGCCCCCTGCAGACGCACTTACTAGAACTCCCTCCTACTGTCTCTGTACGTTCTTCCTACCTACCAATTAGATTGTGAGCTCCTCGGAGCAGCAACTCCTCTTCCTTAATGTTACTTTTATGTCTGAAGCACTTATTCCCATGATCTGTTATTTATATTATCTGTTATTTATTTGATTACCACGTGTATTACTACTGTGAAGCGCTATGTACATTAATGGCTCTATATAAATAAAGACATACAAAACAATACAATACAATTGGGGCCTTCCCATATGCTTTTCCCTCTGGGGGCGAGTGAGTGTTGACCATGCCTCTGCCTCCGCTAGGGAAGTGGGGAAGAGCTAGGATGGATGCGGGTGCTCTTGGCCTGTAGTGGCGGTCCAGGGACCATCTTCAGTGACAGCTGACCTGACAGACTGTATCCGGCAGAAGACTGCTGTGTACCTGTTACTGCAGAGTGTAGTAATAAACCCGTTCCTGTTTTGCAATATACCTCCTGCTGTGCGTGACCTTACTGGGGGAGAGGTAATAAGTTCTACCGTGGAAGATCAGTTCCTGGAATCCATGGCAGATGGAGACGCTGCACTGCTAAAGAGAAGAGATATGTGGGGTATGAACCAAGAAGCCTTTTCCTGTGTCCCCTCTACCATCGGCGGACAACTCAGCCCTCCTGTTGCCAGCAGGTATATGCACCATACACCCTGTAATGGCCCCTAATGGCCCCTATCTGTGATTGGGTGGGGAGAAACACCAGCACCAGCCCCCTCCGATGGCAGATTCTCCCGCGAGAGAGGGAGAGGCAGAGCAGTGTGCTGGAGATTGCGAGCAGGAGAAGTCTGAAGGCTTTCAAAACAACTCCCCAGCAGACGGAGGTCCTTTCGGCACACCCGGCGGGTCTGGGTGGGAGAGGGAGAGGACATCCCGGCAGTACACCTGTAGCGGACGAGCAGCCATCCAGAGATATTCCAATGCACTTGACCTACTTGCAGCTTGTAAGTAGGATTCTTATAGTTGCTGGACGCAGAATCAGTGGATGTTTAGTTTTTAATGTTTTTGTTCATAGATTTTTGTCTTTTTTTTTCATTTTTTGTGCTTGCTCAATCACTTTATCTCATCTGTTTTTTTTTTGTTTTTTTTATATGTTATTTTTTTTCATATCATTATCTCCAAGGTGCTTTGTCCCTTAACAATATTACACTATGTTGTTTTATTTATTCCTTTTCATGTGCTGAGCAATTGCTGGTTCCAGTTTTCTGCACCCTTGGAACTCTTTGGGACTATTTCAGCATCCAGTCACTATCACATGGTTGTATTTGTGCACAATCACTGTAGGATTAATTTATATTGTTAATCCTTTTGTACAGTATTTATTTATATTTCAATTAATATATTTAGAGTAAGGGCGCCCCCATCTTCTGTGAGTTAAAATCGCATAGACTTCTGGGTGGATTGTTGCTTTAAAAGTATTGTAAATATCCAATGTTTCCTCCCCCACCACATGTACAAATATTGATGATTTCACTCTATCCTGTTTCTCCTCAGCTCTTAAGGCTCCTCTCTGCCTGATCTTTTCCAAGTTTATGCAACATTGCCAAATAGCTGCAGGATGGATGGAGAGCGCAATACATCCATGAGTTAGAACAGCCTTTGTGCCTCTTTAGCTTATTGCTGCACTGGCTCTGTCTTCCATAAATTAAACCAGCAAGGGGATCTCTCTTCTATCATATGTAGCACTCTGGTTGCAGGATACTGGGGAGCGCAGGTGTATATTAAAAAGAGCAAACCCAAGCATATAGTGCAAATATGTCTGTTCAAGTGGTGTGGTTCTTAGGACAAATTAACCCAATGAGATTTCAATTTACAGATTTCTCAATGGACTCGTGTGTGTAAAGGTATCTTTGTAAGATGTGAGGTAAACATCCAAAATCTCCCCTGGATCAATGTGATTGGACCTTAGCAGGATGAAAGACTCTGTGGGGGTACCCCAGGGCTCTGTCCTGGGACCTCTTCTCTTTTCTCTGTACACTTTCTCTAGGTGACCTAATCACATCTCTTGGGTTTAAATATCACCTCTATGCTGACAACACACAAATCTACTTTTCAACCCCCCACCTTACACCTGCTCTACAAACCACCTTTAACTTAACTTGGCAAAAACAGAACTCCTCATACTTCCTCCCAAACCCTACTACCACCTTCCACATTACTGTTGGAAGTACAATCATTCACCCAGTAGCCAAAGCACGATGCCTAGGGGTCACACTCAACTCCTCTCTCACATTCTCCTCTCACATTCAAAACGTTTCTATAACCTGTCGCTTTTTCCTCCGCAATATTACAAAGATACGCCTTTTCCTCTGATGCTCCACTGCTAAAATTGTGACTCAGGCCCTCATTCTCTCCCGTATTGATTACTGTAACCTCCTGCTGTCCGGCCTTCCTGCCTCTCACCTGTCTCCCCTACAATCTATCCTAAACGCTCCTCTTTCGAAATGTTACTTTTGTCTGAAGCACTTATTCCCATGATCTGTTATTTGTTATTTATATTATTGTCGCGTGTTACTGCTGTGAAGCGCTATGTACACTAAAAGCGGTATATAAATAAAGACACAATAAAATAAAATAATACAAATAACAGATCATGGGAATAAGTACTTCAGATATAAGAGTAACATTTAGGAAAAGGAGCCCCTGCTCCGAAGAGCTTACAATCTAATTGGTAGGTAGGAAGAACGTACAGAGGGCGTTCTAGTAAGTGCGTCTGCAGGGGGCCAAGGTTTATGTATTAGGTGTATAGTATCAGCCACGGAGCTACTCATATCCTTCGTTAGGCAGGTGTGTTTTAAGGTGGGTCTTAAAGGTAGAGAGAGAGGGTGCTAGTTGGATATTGAGGGGAAGGGGATACCCAAGGTGTGGGGCAGTCAGTGAGAAAGTTTTAAGGTGGGAGAGGGCTTGAGATACAAAGGGGGTAGAGTAGATATAGTGATATACAGATGTAGCCAGACTCACTATTTTAGGCACCTTGGCAAGCAGTGCTGGCGGCACCGGAAGATTGACGCTGCGAGCACCCGCTGAATCGTTATGGCAGTGATTTGGCTAAGGAAAAGCAGGGCCAGGTCCAGGAAGTTTAAAGGGAGACGTTTTATGATGGTATATAGCTATGAGTAAGAGTGGGGGGTTTCCTCTTACATAATAAAAATGATGGGGTCCCTTGATGAACCATGCTCCAGAATCTCCAACAGATATTTACCCTATTATGTGCCGATTTACATTAAAGTAAAATGTTAAAAAAAAAGGCCACTGTAGTCGTCCAATAGGAAACCAGTGAAGATGCAATGTCATGCTCTGATGATTTTTCGGCTTCCTTTTCGTCCACAGTTTGGGGCATAGATCATGGCCATATTGATTTCCCAAAACAGACACGAAACACTGACAAATAAAAAGGTAAACATCTCGGGAATCTGGGAGGGTTTCTGTAGCTTTAAATGGAGCAGTTCACATTATTGATGTAGCCATGCCACCTATGGCTACTAACCTGCCCTACTCCTGGCAGTAAGTCCTGGTAAGATCAGGCTGCCAGTAGTTTATATGGGTTTTCCCCACTCACTGTTACTTCACTTGAGTGACAGGGGAAGGCATGCATCAAGTCTGAGCATGTCCAATCATGGGACAGACCTGATGCCCTCCTCCTAGCTGTACTTAAGGGCGGTGCCGCCTCAAATTTAATAGTGCTTCTACCTCCTTGAGAGAGGCAGGTCCCACAGCCAAGAACCTGATTATTGGACCTTCTATTATTGGGGGAGAGTGAGTGTGTACCATACCTCTGCCCCTGCTAGAGTGGCAGGGAAGAGCTGGGACTGATGCGGGTGCCCTTGGCCTGTAGGGAACCTGCCATCCTTCAGTGGGTAGCTAAGTGTTGCTGCTTTGGGCAGAACCCTGTCGGGTACTGTGCTGCACAGAGTGGGACAATAAACTGTTCCTGTTATTATACCTCCGACCCAGCGTGTGATCTTACTGGGGGGAGAGGTAATTGGTTCTACCATGGGAGATCACCGTCAGTTCCCTGGAGCATACAGCAGATGGAGGCGCTGCACTGCAATAGATATGCAGGGTATGAACCCCAGAATGGTACAAAAATAGATCAAAACAACAGCCACTTCAAGTAAAAAATGGGGAACTCACCAGCAGGAGAAGATTTTAAAAAGTTTTATTAGACTACATAAAAAACACAAAAACGAACAGTGAGTGAACTCTCCTCCCACGCATTTCACGACCCTGTGGCACTTTTTCAAGGAGTGACAAAGTGGGGGAGGTAAAAAATCTTTATAGCTCCCACCTGAGTGAAAGACAGCTCAATTAATTATATAGCAAAATGAGTGTGGAAATGATAAAGTGAGAAAAGGAACATAGATGTCAGAAAGGAGAAAAAAGGGAAAACAAAAGAAAAAAGAGAAACTAATAAAAAAAGGAAGAAGGGAAAAAGAAAGAAAAAGAAAGAAAAAATAAAGAAATAGAGTAAGAAGTAAAGGTTCATAGAGTAGAGACGTGCAAGGGAGACCACAATATTGCCAAATCCATATTGCTGTACACTTGAATTTAAAACAACAGAATAAATATGTTATACTAATAAACCAAACAGATTATCATCTTTGTTTGTTGTAAATCCTAGGACATGAATTGTATCCGTAATATATATATATGAAAAAATAAAAATAGAACAGACCAGTCCAATGTTAATGTGATAGATGAAAACAAGTCCAGATGAAAATTCCAGTCACTGTATGGAGAGGCAAATATAAAAATATATATATGAACCCCAGAAGCTTAGTCCTGTGTCCCCACTACCACCGGAGGACGACTCAGCCCTCCTGTTACCAGCAGGTATATGCACCATACATGACCCGTAGTGGCCAAATCTCACAGAGGGTGGGGGAAACACTGTTACATTAAAGAAACAAAACAAGTAAAATGGGTAAAAGGGGAGGGATTGCTGCTCTACAATTCAATAGATATTAGTTCTGTTTCCAACATGACTAACCACATTTTAATTGATGGTAATTACTTTCATGACTCATCATATCCTGTCAATTACCTCCACAATGCAATTTTGGATAACGTCTGCATTATGTATCTGCTTCGTGTCTCCAGTCTAGGTTTCATATTAAATAAAATAAAGGAAAAGCAACCATTTATATTGACTTTAACCCTGCGCAGAAGAGAGACAAAAACACTGCAATAGAGAGATGGCATCAATATTCCATGCTCCATTGTATGTTATTCTATTCCATTGGAAAAGTCTGGAAAATAAAAAAAGTTTGTAAATATTGTGATGGGCTACTTTCTTTAAAACATACACACTATACAATTTGGCGCTCCTCTCAATAATATATAAGTGCAGACACACCCAGTGTCTAATTAAGTCAAACATTGTAATAAGATTATTTATAAGTGAATTAGGTGAAAAACTATTAATGATGATAGCCAGGGCTTGCCAAATTAGCCAAAAAGCTACTCGCACAACCAAAAAAAGCTACTTGACACCTATCCCTGCCCCCACTTTTAAAAAATGGAATACATTCCTAAAAAGAACTAATAACAACATTTGTTTTTGACATAACGATTTATTTATTTATTATATTACATTTATACTTTACTACTCCTTGTTACATAGTTACGAGTGTGTGTGTGTGTGTGTGTTGTGTGTGTGTGTTGTGTGTGTGTGTGTTATGTGTGTGTGTGTGTGTGTGTGTGTTGTGTGTGTGTGTGTGTGTGTGTGTGTGTGTGTGTGTGTGTGTGTGTGTGTGTGTGGTGTGTGTGTGTGTGTGACCTCCCTAATCTAAAAAGCCAGTGTGATGACTCGTTCCTGAACCTCCTTAAACCAGTGTTCTGGATGCCCCAGCTCTCACATTCTAAAGCAGCAATCCGCCTGGGATCTTACCTGATCGCAGTCCCTCAATGTCCAGGTAACCCTCATTCCCAATGTTAATACTTGGAGGGGGATGTGTTCCCTACCTGTCTTCTGTAGGGGGGTTCCCATGTCTCCCTGTGAAGCTTGAGAGCAGGATCTGGAAGAAGCATATGGTTATTCGGTTGTAGGGCAGTTAAGGAATATAGGGTAAATAAGATATCCATCTGTAAGGGTTCCCTTCCATTCCCAGCCTCTCAAACTTTAATGCACATGCATTTTAAGTGAAACTTTTGTCCTTTGTCGCTATTTTGTCACAGAAATTGTATTTGTTATGGTGCTGTTTTTAATTAAAAATCAAAACACAATTTCAGTAACAAAACGCAAAGAAGATTCACTTAGAATGAACATGCGCGGCACACACCCCTGCTTTAACCATTTGCACTTCTATATTTATACTACCTGTGAATTCCTCGTGTTTGTTTGTGAGTCTGTGTGAGAATGTGTGCGTGAGAGTGTGGGACAGTGTGCGTGAGAGTGTGGGACAGTGTGCGTGAGAGTGTGGGACAGTGTGCGTGAGAGTGTGGGACAGTGTGCGTGAGAGTGTGGAACAGTGTGCGTAAGACTGTGGGGCAGTGTGCGTGAGAGTGAGGGACAGTGTGCGTGAGAGTGTGTGGGACAGTGTGTGAGAGTGTGCGGGGCAGTGTGCGGAACAGTGTGCATGAGAGTGTGTGGGACAGTGTGCGCGAGAGTGTGGGACAGTGTACATGAGAGTGTGGGACAGTGTGCATGACAGTGTGGGATAGTGTGCTTGAGAGTGTGCATGAGAGTGTGGGACAGTGGGTGATGCGTCTGACTGGGTTGGTGACTAGTCTGACTGGGTGGGTGACACTTGATTGGGTGGGTGACTGACTGAGTGGGTGACACTTGACTGACTGGGTGGGTGACTGACTGGGAGGGTGACTGACTTACTGGGTGGGTGACTGACTTACTGGGTGGGTGACTGACCGACTGGGTGGGTGACTGACCATCTGTTACGCCGGTGCTGCCCGCAGACCAGACCCGTCCCCTGTGCTGAGGTGGGACGTAGGGATGCACGCACCCGCAGCAAAGGGAGCGCATCCGGAGTGTGGTGTTATTGTTGCCAGGCCAGGTATAGTAATGAAGACAATACTTGCCGGTACCGGTAGTAGAGGAGGAGTAGTATTTGCCATTGCCAAGATCAGGGATAGGAGAGTTGCAGATGACCGAAGGTATAAGCCGTGTTACAGGGATGCCAGAAGTCACGAAGTCCAAGTAGAGCCGAAGTCGAGAGCCAGAGGGGGTAGTCATCCAATCCGCGTCAATACCTGAGGAGTCACTGAGAGAGTAGTCAAATGCTTCCATACAGAACTATGTCGAGCGACGAGTGATGGGAAGCACAGGCATAATAAAGCTGGGCAGGCCAATGGGAAAAGGGGGCAGGCCTGGAGGACTGCAAGGAGTCCTCCCTGATAGGAGGGAGGTGTTACAGCCCAGCTGAGTGTAATCATTGATTTGCATGGAACTGTGTGATGCTTGGGGGCGACGCCTCACTGCAGGAGCAGTGGTTAAAAGTGCTCTGTTAGGCGTGTGCTCTGTAAGCTGGGAATGCATGCACATAACGTCTGAGGCCTGAGGCTGGCGTGCGTGTAGGTGTGCGTGCAGGAGGACGTGGGCGCGCCCGGCGCTGAGCAGAGGAATCGCCGAGGGGAGTGATCCCGCGATGGCGGCAGGGGCGAGGAGCCGTGGAGGACGGTAAGGCAGGATTGTTTTGTGGGTCCAGGGGCTCCCTGCGGAGAGG
Source organism: Ascaphus truei (assembly GCA_036426205.1). NCBI lineage: Eukaryota > Metazoa > Chordata > Amphibia > Anura > Ascaphidae > Ascaphus > Ascaphus truei. The sequence goes on from CM071569.1 coordinate 276,334,233, forward strand.
GGGTGCTCTGTGTGGGAAGCGAGGAGAACACCGATTCCTGACAGTACCCCCCCCTTCAGGAACGGCCTCAGGACGGTCCAAGAACGGTTTCTCTGGAAACTTCTTCCTGAAGGACTTAAGAAGGGCCGGGGCATGAATGTCCTTTGAAGGTACCCAGGATCTCTCTTCAGGGCCAAAACCCTTCCACTGCACCAAGAACTGGAGCTGACCCCTGGATAGGCGAGAATCCAAAAGAGAGTGAACTTCGTATTCCTCGTTATTTTGTACCGTAATGGGATCCGGTTTACGAGTCTGATCCGGAAAGAAGTGACTGGAGATAAATGGTTTTAAGAGAGACACATGAAAGACATTGGGAATCTTCATACTGGGTGGTAGTTGGAGCCGGAATGCCACAGGATTGATTTGTTCACAAATAGGGAAGGGTCCCAGGAACTTAGGTGCCAGTTTAGGAGATGGTACCTTGAGGTGGATATTCCTAGAGGAGAGCCATACCAAATCCCCTGGTTTGTAACTGGGCGCCGAACGACGACGACGATCGGCCTGTAATTTCGATCTGCGGGAGGAGTTGAGAAGGGTATACTGAATCCTGGACCATGCGGTTTGGAGGGAAGAAATGCGTTCATCTACGGCTGGTACTCCAGAAGAAATGTTGGGGATGGGAAGACAGGGAGGGTGGAACCCATAATTTATAAAGAAGGGTGACTCCCGGGTGGACTCATTTTTTGCAGAATTGATGGCATACTCTGCCCAAGAGAGGAGTTGAGCCCAATCATCCTGGAAATCGGATATAAAACATCTCAGGTACTTCTCCAGGGATTGATTGATTCTCTCCGTTTGTCCATTGGACTGAGGATGATAGGCGGAAGAGAAGGAAGAAGAGATGCCCAATCTCTTCGTGAAAGCTCTCCAAAATTTGGATACGAACTGAGAACCTCTGTCAGACACAATGGACAAAGGGATCCCATGAATCCGGAAAATCTGCTCCGTAAAGATATAAGCAAGAGCGGGGGAGGTGGGTAATCCATTAAGTGGAATGAAATGGGACATCTTCGAGAACCTGTCCATGACCACCAAGATAGTGTTCATTCCTCTGGACCTGGGCAACTCCACGATGAAGTCCATAGAAATGTGGGACCAGGGGCGGTCGGGAACTGGAAGGGGTTACAGAAAACCCTGAGGCTTTTGACGGAGAGTCTTGCTTTGAGCGCACGTGGGGCATGCGCGGGTAAACTCCAGAATATCTAGTGCGCTGACGCTCTGAGCAGCGTACCTGGATACGTTGATCCACTCGGACAGCCAAATCAATGAGGACCTCCAATTGATCCGGCCTGGATTGGCGAGAGAGTTCATCCTTGATGGGATCTGCCAGGCCTTGCCAGAACACGGAGACGAGAGCCTCTTGTCCCCAGTTAGTCTCGGCTGCTAGAGTCCGGAATTCCACAGCATACTGCGTCACCTTTTGCCGTCCCTGAGTGATCTGGAGGAGAGAAACAGATGCCATCTCCCGACGAGCGGAAGAATCGAATACTTGTTGAAACTCGGCTTTAAATGCTGGGTAATCTTGGCGTGTGCTCTGTAAGCTGGGAATGCATGCACATAACGTCTGAGGCTGGCGTGCGTGTAGGTGTGCGTGCAGGAGGGCATGGGCGCGCCCGGCGCTGAGCAGAGGAATCGCCGAGGGGAGTGATCCCGCGACGGCGGCAGGGGCGAGGAGCCGTGGAGGACGGTAAGGCAGGATTGTTTTGTGGGTCCAGGGGCTCCCTGCGGAGAGGGGGTGCTCTGTGTGGGAAGCGAGGAGAACGCCGATTCCTGACACCATCTGACTGGCTGACTGACCGACTGACAGAGTGGGTGGGTGACTGGGTGGGTGACTGTCTGGGTGGGTGACTGGGTCGGTGACTGACTGGGAAGATGACTGGGTGGGTGACTGACTGGGTGACCTGGTGGGTGGGTTACTGCTGAGAAGGGAGGGGGCCCATCTGTGCAGCAGAGAGTTCAGTGTGGTCCAGGTGGCTGATCATTGTTGCAGCTTTCTCCTGTGGTCCTGCACATGCCGCGCTTCGCCGGGCGGGCCAGCACACATTCGCGGCGCCAGGCAATCCTGGCTCAGGTTGCGTCAGCTCCCATCCTCAATGGCGCGGGACCTTCGCGCTCCAAGCACTCCAGCGTCTCGTGCTCCCTGACTGCCCGCTCGCACTTAGCTGCAGTGTCGCGTCTGCTCAGAGGCTGCCACCACAGCAACTGCCGAAACCCTCGCCAGCGGGTAAAATGCACCCGCCCCTGCAGCTCCACCTTGGAGTGTGGGTTTGGTGTCGTCTGGATTGTGGCTTGTGAGTGATCCATCCAGCCACCTTAGTCATTTCTACCTACCTCTGTCCAGTCCCTTAACTGTGGGTAAGTCTCTGATCTCTTCTCTTTCAGTGACTTATTCAGTCTTTTTTCCTATGGTTTATCAATTAAGATTTATTCAGATTTTTATATTACATTGATTTTATCCATTTCACTGGGTCTCTTAGTGAAGGGGGTTATCTGGTACCTTTCATCTAGACAGGGTCATATATTGAGTCCAAGTATTGAATCAGTACTAATCTCACTGTGCTCTACATCCCTGTTTATGTTTTTCCTACAAGTGACTGCGAGAGCATCAAGCATCACAAGGTGGAGCTGCTGTGCTGATCACCAGGAGTGCTGCCTTCACTCTCTCCTGCATCACTATGAGACTGCTTTCTACTGGAGTCCGAGACTGATCGGGATTACTTGCACATGCGCAGTGATGTCCCTTCACGACCAGAGGGGAAGAACAGCTGACGCATGCTCAGTTCTGAACTGCCACGTTGACAGATGCTAGCCTGCAAGAGGAGAATCACGTGACGTCATTGAGCGGCAGCCAGAGCTACTACATATAGCAGCTGAGATTGCTATCTCATCCCTCAGCACTCCACACGAGCAGCTGAAGGAGCAGAGCCACTGAGGGTTTGACCACTTCATTTATTTTTCTCATTACCCTTTCACTGACTGTGTGGACTCTTGGTGCTCATTTGCAAGCTGCTTTCTTGCAAGCTGTGTTCATCTTTAACTATACCATTAGTGGATTCTTGCTGCCCTACTATTAGCTGTTTAGCTGTATTTAGCTTACACTATATGTTTACTAGCTATTTTCCGGGGTGTCTAATTTGACCAGGTATAGGGGAAGGGAGGCTTAGGGAAGTACCTCTCGGTCCTTTTGGACCAGGGGGAATGGGCCAGATGAAGAGGTAGTCCCTCGAAACGTCGCCCCCCTAGCATACTTTCCGTTCTCCGTTTTTTTGTGTATTTTCCTTGTGTTTCATGTTTTTTCCCCTTTTCCTTTCCCCCCCCCCCCCCCACCCCTCACTTTGTGACATGCCCATTTGTGATACTGGTTTCTGCAAAAACATTTGATTTATTTCTGGTTCATTTTATTATTAAATGTTTATTCTGCATTACAACTGTTTTCATCATTTAGCTATTAGACAGTGAGTGCTGGTACTTACGTAGATTTGTTAGTACTATACAGGGGAATAAGGGTCCCCTTTTGTTCCGTGCACCCTGCAATTGCATATATTTAACACCATCAGAGTGCTGTCTATCGTCCCCTTTTACCCTTGGTAAGTGTTAAGGCTCCCAATTTTCTACTCACATAAAAAGTAGAAAAAGGAGCGTTTCTGTCAGTTTTTGACCATAATCGTCTCAGTCTGGATGGTTAGGTACAGGTTGTCAGCAATCTCAGACAGAGAAGAAAGAAACCATGGTGCAGATCGAATAACAAATTTATAAACCAAAAAGCTCACAATTGGAGGCTTACATGAGATCAAGAACAGAAAGGCAGTAAACAGCAGGGCACCTCGGTGAGTTGCGACTCTCACCACCTCGGTTTACACTGCTGCAGCTCTCACTCGTGTCTGGTCCCGTGGCATCACTTCCGGGTTGTGTCGTCACTGACTACCAGGAATGGAGGACACCGCTGGGATCCCTCTGCTTCTTTCTCTCCTCCAAGATGGCTAACGAGCCAAGCTAAATATCCAGAAAGTTTCCCTCTTTGTGAGTTCCAGGTCTCTATCTCCCCCTCTCCAATGGGGAAGAACATGTTCTATAGCACTGAACTACAAGTCCCAGAAGCCCAGGGGTTTGGATAGGTCACATGGGCTGTCCCAGCCAATGAGGCGCGTGTGGCCATTTTGGGAGAACTCGATATCCTCCACGGGGCAGTGGAAGCATGGTCAGTCATCACGGAGCCAACAGAGAGGATGGGCATGTCCAGGGAGCAATTAAGCCCCTGGACTAGGCCAGAACTTTGCCCTTAGGCCCCAGTTATGCCCCATTCACCCCTGAGTTGAGTGTTGCAGGCAAGGCCCTAGATAGGGACCCTCCCAGTAGCGCTGACACCCTTCATCACTGCGCTGCCGGACGGACATCCACGCGGCGACCTGCGGTTGTCAGACGAGATTGCATGGGACCACCACATGTAAGGCGTGAGGGGAGTTTTGCAGACCTCGCATCATGGGACCACAGATGGGGCTCTGCTAACAGTGGATCACCCTAATTCCCTGGTCGTAGCCAGGAAGGTACCACTGTGCACCACCACACTTCAGGGAGGGTAGCGCTACCTTCACACACTGTGGGGTGGGATTCGTTCTGCGGACATCAGGGTTCAAGGTGCCCAGGGCACCCTCAGTACTTTGGGGGACAACCATCATTGTTGTTACATTATTTTATAGGGTGTACTGTATTATTTGCCATACTGTGGGACCACAGTAAAGACGAATTATATCATATCTGGTGTGATATTGTTTATTGCTGAGTGTATTGTTTCCTATGAGGAGTAATTCCACTTACGCTCGGATCCTCATTGGTGGAGCTGCTGCTCCGTGAGATATATCACCCAGGTTCCCCAGAAGCGGAGGCTTTGGCCTTCTGTGAGCCTCATAGGTAATAGCAGCACGTGTAATCGCCCATGGTTTCCCATAGGTGTAGGGAAAGGGGGTTACAAATAAACAACAAATCCAGACTGTGGCAACTTCTTTGGAGACTGTCTGGTAGTCAGCAAGCTTGTGGGATGCAAGCAAGCTTGCCGGACGCTCAGAGTGCCTGAGAACCTACAGATGAGCAGCACTATACAAGGTAGCAAGACAAATTCTCATTCTCCCATTGGGGGGTGAGGGGAGGTGCTACATCAATAAAATATATAGGTTATTGGAGTTTGCAGCCGTTTGTATTTGTATCTCATCACCTCCACACTGATCAGCGTACTAGCGTCTCACGTGACCACTTGGTGTCACAGATGTGTAGGAAGTCCAGGACGTTCCAAACATGAGGAAAAATGACACCCAGTTTCTCTCTCTCCGATTGAATGCGTTTCACCATTAAAGTCTTCCTCAGGAGACAATGCTTGGCTTCTACCAATGCCCTTCAGGCCGTCAGCTTTCTCCTGGCTGGGATAAGGGTTGAGAAGGTTCACATGCAGGGTGATCTCACTTGTGCGGTCCAGGTACAGTGACATCCTGGATCAGAGAGCTTATGTAAATATTGTGATAGACAATGGCTCCATTCTGCCTGAGACCCAGGCCACCTTTTCTTTTTATTGTTTCAATCTTTTTTATTAGTGTAGCCCTGCTTCCTATCACTAGCAAGCCGCTACTATGTGCTGTATTACCTGCTGGCTCACAGGGCCTAAGTCTCTGCCACGGAGAGCCTGGGGTGCATGCAATATTTATAACGGGTGCAGCGCCTCCACCTGCGACAGCTCCCGCCAAAGGGGGAGTGGGTCTTCGCAGGACGTATATGCAAGAATTACACTTACACAGCAAAGTTCTAAAACCAATCACTTTTACTTGCAGACCAAACTCACAGTACATTACATGCCATAACATTCCTATCTATATATATATATACGTTATATAGCACGCCACGGCGGACGCCAACATTACCTAGCGCCACTGCGGACGCCGCACAACATGCGCCACGGCGGACGCCAACAATACTTCCCACACCCGCCACCCAGTGAGCCCACCCCGTATCCGATCCTTACGGATTAGTCCTCCCGCTCACAGCAGGCCCTATGTGTGTGTATGGGTGACTGCGCAGCCCCTGTGTCTCGGGTGAATGAATGGTACCGTTGGTGCACTTGATGAAATACCTGCTGAGCACTCCGGTGCTCGGGACCGCCACGATCTTCACAAAGGGTCTCGGTGCGCTCCCACCCGAACTACGGCAACACAAGGGGGTCTGAGCCCAGACCTCCACCGCACAAGTATAGTCCCGATAAAGGCTTATAGTACTAGGGGCACAGGAACCTCACTAAGGCGATCCCTAGCTCAGCTTGTCTCTAAGGTGACTCAGGGCCTGGGGCACCTGGCCTGCGCCGGGGCGGTTCAACCTCCCGTCGCAGACTCTCCGTCTCCTCTGCTCTCCAATCAGCTCTAGCTCCACGTGCGCGCAACCACTGCCTATATCTCTGGCACCTCCTCCGCCCATTGGCTAGACTCTCTCACCTGACCATCCCCGCGGGGCTGCTGGGACAAGGGTCTGCTATCTCCCGCCAATATACTCTCCTCCTTCGCGGGCTTTGCAACTCCCTCTGTGCAGGCGCAACCTCCCGCTCTTTCAGGGTGAATAAGTGGTGACGGCTACATCATCTTTGTGGATATGCAACAAGTTTCTATTTTTACGTAACGTAACATTATTTGCCCTGATTTAACGGAGATTAGTGTATCTGGGCCTATGTGTCAACAATCTGATATCAGGTTGCAAATATACACTGTATATAAATGTACACTGTAATATGGATTGTGTCTTTACTGCAGAGTTAATTTTTACTGTACTTGTTTACCCAATATGATTTGATTACTTTTGGTTTGCAATCTGTTCTGCATTGTACAGATGTACCACAACTTGCCGTCCACAGAGCCACGGTTGAAAAAACGTAAAGATGTTGCTCTTGAGAAAATACTGCCACAACAACACTGCTGGATTGGACTCCCCATAGCCATAATCCTTCGGAACCGGTGGGGGCCGCGGTCGGGATCACGGAGGTTGCCCAGGTGCGAGAAAGAATACATCCCCCTATATCTATACACTGGTGACACACTTTATTCGAGCTCGGCTAGTCCCACGAATTCGGGTATACCCGGGTGTATTGAGGTTTGTGACTGTTTTCTGCCCGAGTGCATTGCGTTATTTTCCAGGCAGGGATTGAAGCATTTTATTCCCGCTGGCTGCAATACTGCACAGTATATATATATATATATACTGCATTACAATTCATGAATTTATGCCATCTGGTAGACACGTGAAGCATTGCAGCCTATTAAATCCTAATCATGATCATTTAACAGATCAGCCGCCCGTCAGCCAGGCATGAACCCAGGCTGGGAAGGCAAACGCAACGGGGCTTGTCAGAGGTGAGGAGCGGCGCATTCCAGGTATCTGCCAGGTACATACTGGGTATTTGCTCGAATAAAGTGTGTCGTGCAGTACATAGCAATATTACATAAAAGATGAACTCCCAAGTTCACAATCTGAAGTTTCCCATTTGGTGACATGCTGATTTGGACAATCACACCCAATTATTATTACCATCGTTTAGTTGGAAGGTACCAGCATGCTTTGTAATAGGGGGCAGAGGCAGTTATAAAGAAACTAAATATGACACGTTTTCCACATACTAATACAAATAGTAATTAGGTTCCTGCCACAATAAGCGTACAACCTTTAAGTAAGAAGGTGGAGTGGAATTTTACGAAAATACTGCCAAATTTGATAAAATTCAGTTAAAAGCGACTGCACAGGGGGTCTTTGTTATTTTTCCTGTCAATGGCATTTAACTCATTATAGCTGACACAGCTGGCAGGCAATGAAGTAAATGTGAGCAGGCCACGCAGTGTGACCAATGTGCATTTTACTTTTCCCTTGAGTAGAACACAGGTGCAGAAACATTCTATGAATCCTGGCTGTACAGTATGGGACACCTGTGACCACATAAAATATGTGTATTTGTATTTAAAAAAAAACTCGACTTAAAGATGTACCAGACTTACTGTCCCCAGCAAGCGGGCCAAAACGAAGAAATCCAAGTCTGCGGCCCCTAAAACAGGCCCGGTTGCGGTCCAGGATGATTAAAACAAGACCCCGCAGTGTTAATCCTACTGTTCCAGTCAGTCTGTAAGAGCAGCACAGAGAAGTCACAGAGATAAGCAGTCTCTCTCTGTGTCTTCCAGAGCAGCTCTTAAAGAGCCATTCATTCGCTTGTTATTCTTATTTTTAACATAGGTTTGAAGCAGGGTGTTTCCCGAGCTGAAGTCCATTCATTTCATCTCCAGGGACCCCCTGCTTCCAAATATGGCTAATAGAGATATTGCCCATTGAGAAGCATTAAAAATATATTTAGCCGCTCCTAAATGGGCCAATAGGAAGTTGTGACATCATCGGGTGTGGCTTCCCATTGACCCATGTGACGCAGGATATTTAAACTTGCTGGAGATAATGGCACCCCTTAGGAGATCTGTATCTTGAGAAGCAGGGGTTCCCCAGAGCTGAAAAGTGTTCAGTGCCGGAGACCCCCTGCTTTAAACCTATGTTAAAAATAATAAGAAGAAGCCCATGAATTTCTCTGTATGAGCATCTTGGTGAGACACAGAGAGAGCGACTGCTTCTTTCTGATCTCCCTGCGCTTCTCTTACAGACTGGTGGCTGGCTTGGTAGGATTAAAGCTGTATTGGACCCATTCAGAAGATGGGACTTCGGAAGAGTTAATACTTCTGGCTCACTTATTCTTTTTCGTGGCCATGATTGCATGGAGCTGCACTGCAGTCCGGCAGATGCTCGCAAGGCCAGCCTTACCTTTGGTGGGCCCAAAGCAGCTTTCCCGGGAGCAGAGCCCCTCTTCCTGCAATGTTATGACACCATGACAACATGCCGCGTTGACATGACAATGCAATATTATATTGTATTGTATGTCTTTATTTATATAGCGCCATTAATGTACATAGCGCTTCACAGTAGTAACATGTGGTAATCAAATAAATAACAGATAATATAAATAACAGATCATGGGAATAAGTGCTTCAGACATAAAAATAACATTAAGGAAGAGGAGTCCCTGCTCCGAGGATATTGCAGAAGGAAGGCTGCTCAACATAAGGTAAGACCCCCCCTGCGTGCGCACATGCGCACACACACACACGCACACATACATGCATGCTCCTCCACCAGCTAGACACACACACCTCCCCATCTATACCTCCCCCACCCCTTTACCTTGGGGTTTGCAGAGGTGTGGCCCTGTGCCAGTTCAGCGACTACCCAGCTAACCTCTAGCTCTCACCTCTCCTGTTGGGCAGAATTTGGATCCCAGCGCCGGCAGGAGGGAGAGGAGGGAGCGCGGAAGGCGCGGGGCCCAAGGCAAACCCGTTGTCCTAAGCAGGGTTGGTGTAACCATTAGGCCAACTAGGCGGCTGCCTAGGGCAGCAGAATGTGGCGGTTGGCTGCCGTCTAGTTTAACTCTCAGAAGGCTGGGGGCGGCACCATGAAGGAAGCAGCCGAATACCCTTGCACCAGCCTGGCCCTAAGGCAGGTGTGCGCAAAGTTGGTGGGGGGGAGGGGGGGCCTTTTGCAGAGGCCCCATGCTCTTCCCCAAGGCATTTAAATAAAATGCCGGGGGACCACGCGAGGCCTCTGCAGCTCAACTTACCGAGATTCAGAGGCCTGCTGTGACATGTCGCCATGGCAATGTGGCATCAAATGACCCTGCTGCATCATTTGATGCCCGTTGCCATTTGACACACATCGCAATGGCAACGCGGCGTCACTTGACGCCATAAAAAAAGGTAAAGGGGGCACGAGCACTGGGGGGAGCAGCTCCAAAGGTTTGCACACCCCAGCCCTAGGGCACCGGGGACAGTAAGTCTTGCTACATCTGTATATAAAAGAGAAAAGGATTTGCACACCAATAGTCCGTTAACTAATCTATAAAGAAATAACATTAAAAAAATACAATGTATATGATGAGTAGAAATGTGTGAATCATTCGTTAAAGTTCTAGAATAAGGTGAAATTTGCTATTTTTTGAGTGAACAAATGTAGCAAAAAACCTGAAAGCTTTTTGTTGATCTTTAAATGTAAATATGCCCGTTTATAAACTGCCAGTTACTGAAATGCAGATGAAATTGGAGAAATTCTGAGTAATGTAATCTTTTGCTATACCCGTTATCTGGCAACCCGACACTCAAAGAAAGCTGGCAATTGGCAGGGAAGAGCACACACAGAGTAGAAAAAGATGCTGATGATAATAACTATTTATATAGCGCTTTTCTCCCTATGGGTTTCACAGTTACAAAAAGGAAAAAAAGAAGAAAACATTTAAGATTATAAAAGAGACCAAATACAAGGAAAGATACTGTACAATACAGTACTGCAGCTATTAAAAGACGGTACTGCAGCTATTTAATGCCGGACAGGTTGTGGGTCATTAAATAAATGCTTGGGTAAGCAAACACATCTTGACCCCGTTTTTTATAGATTTCCAGAGAAGGGGCCTCTCAAACTGCAGGAGGCAGACTGTTCCAAAGAGTGGGAGTAGAGTGGCTAAAAGTTTGGGCCACAAAGGAAGTCAATGAGATTCTGGGAATGATTAGGAGTCCTTCACCTGCAGATTGAAATTAATGAATGGAAGTGTAGGGAACTAGAAGCTCTTTCAGATAGCTGGGACCCATGTGTAACAGGGACTTACCCCTGTTAAGAAATGTGCCTCTAATCCAGAAGAGTGCTGGTTAATTGCACACCTACAATTAACCAACCCCACCTGCCTAATAAGAACTCTGTCAGAAAAAGCCTGTGTGAGACACAGGAAGAGGATTCCTGAGTCTCACAATTGGGGGCTGCAAAAAGGAAGGACAGATGTCTTGAGCTGCAAAGAGACTGCAAGACAAAGGGGAGCAGACTATACCTGGACAAACATTGCCTTAGCACACAAGGGAGCTGACCCAGGAGAGCAGAGAAGCCTTCCCCTACATCTACAAGAAACAGACTTTCTTATGGGACTGTTGTATATCTGTATAAATGTATATATATTTGGGGCTGGTAATTAGCTTAGCTAACCACCCAGTTAGAGAGGACTGGACTACATGTGGAGTAGGTTTTCTTTTTGCTGTGTTAAAGGGACAGGCACAATAAAGCCTAATTTTAGTTTCACTTTAAACAGTCTCCATTGCGTACCTCTGAACACGTATCTTACACCATGTTATGTAGTGCTATGAATGTCAGCAAGCCAATCTTAAAATACATTTGCCATTTTACAGGCAGCTAGTGCAAAGAACGAAGAACAGGTGCCATGTGGCAAGAATGGGTCTGGTTAGTTAACAACCTGGCCACAGCATTCTGTACCAGCTGCAGGCCGCACAGACCTTTTTCCGGAAGACCCAGGTAGAGCGCATTGCAGTAGTCGATGCGTGGGGACACAAATAGTATCAAGTGCTTAATCCTGGCTATGTTCTTTAGGTGGAAGAATGAAGATTTGATCCCTGCTGGCACCTGATGTTTCAGGGTCAAGTCGCAGTGAAGGACAACACCAAGGTTCCACAAATGGACAGAGTTTAGCAACTGGGAACACCCCAAGCTTAAGGCCAGTGTGTTGACCTAGCTGCAGTCATGTTGTCTTGAGCATCTGCCACGAGTACAGGGGCATTGGTGCAGAGGAATACACTCCTGAAGATACTCTCTGTGACCTGCCAGTGAGAAAAGATCTCACCCAGCTGACAACTGTGCCAACCTGATTTTTAAAGGGACCAGTGTGAGGTTGGAGAGAGGGGCCCTCATTTTGGAGCAGTAGAAGAGAAGAGAAAAATCATCTAAAAGGCTAAAAAAATATATACTGTATGTAAGTTGAGGTAAAAAGAGCTGGAAAGCAAAAGATTAAAAAAAAAGTCACGGGTAGAGGACAGAGATCATAGCAATTAAGAATGGAAGAAATAACGTCGCAAGAACATAAAAGGAAAATAACGTACAGTACAGATAAAAGCTGTATGAATTAATCATAATCTTCAGAGCACCACAGACCACAGGAAATAACAACAGCTGACTCAAGCATAGGAATTGTATTCAATTAGTGACTGCCATATACATATGGACAATATAAGCACTATAAACAGAATTTCAGTTCACATTCATATTTTTTGTAAAGCAAGTGACTTTATAAGAAGGGTCCCCCAAAGAATAATAAAACAAACTACAGTTTCAAGTGACCACAAAGTGTGCACTCCAGTAACAGTACCTATAGCATACTGTATGTAGCTACAATAATCAACGAAAGATGCTGTATAAAGGCCTTTATTTCAACAGAGTCTTTTTGCTAGCAAAAATAACTTTACAACATTCTGACCGAGAATATAACACAATGTGCTTCTTTGGACTCCAAGCACCGTGCTATAACGGGGTTGCGATATATACAGTATATATACACATCCTTTGAGAAGCTGCGACCCTGTTCAAGTCTAATTATATATCCTTTTGGGCTATTTTACTATTCCATTCATGTAGCATTTATTGCATACTATTGATACTGAGTTAACACTAGTGCACCCTGTTATATTCACCCATTTGACATATGTGTTATATTGTTCTTTTGCAACTGAGATATCAGTTTATTTTCTAGATCTCTCTCTCTTTTTTTTTATTGGGGCATATTCCTTCTTAGGCTTTGGCTCCTTTTTCTCTCTGCGTTGTGGTGTACAGGCATTGTACCTTAATTAATCAAGTCATCTCTATTTAACAAAAAGAAAATAACTTTGCTCAACATAACCTCATTGGAAATATAGACAAAGGTATCAGTCCATGAAAGATGAGTGGTGTGCTCAGTCCCTAAGAGCTAGGGTTCCTTGGTTCTTCTGTTTCCTCCCAAGGGGGATCCTTATATAGATTGATAGAACAAAAATAGACAAGCACAACCACAAATCAGTATAGGAACATTTAAAAGAATAATAGCATACAATGCTCACTTACGTATAAGATGTAACGATCGATCACTTCAAGAGACTCGGGGAAGAGGTAAATACAGTATTTGGATGACACTGTTAGCGTTGTCATTGTGTATAAGTCCTCCTATTGCTTCATTATACTGAGGGTATTCTATTATATGTAACTTTATTAACACAATACTAACATATTAAATACACAGTAGAAAACCAGACTGTGTGGTGCTCTAAAACGTAGACTCAGCAACTTCAATTATAATGTATACATAATGTTTGTCCTCGAAGTATCCCACATATAAATGGTGACCACCTATAGCATAAACACCTATTTCCACCAGGTATCAATAAACCGGAAGAGTATAACCCCAATTGGTAAATACTCACACTAGCTAGTGTCCAGCCAAATCATTGAATAGGAAAAACGGTGTAATAGAGTAAATAAACTCACTTAGAGCAGGTGGTCCTCCCGGGATTAACCTTCCTAGGTGCGTGCATCCGGTACTCCACAGCAAGGGCAGATATCCAGAAAGGAGAATTGGAGCACAGCTACATGAAAAATATGCTAGAGAGTGTTTCCCAAAACAAGAGGTTTATTATGGTCAGAGCATGATAGATACAGATTGTAAAACCCTCCAAAGCTTTTATTTACCATAAAAATGTCAAAGGTCCAAAAATAAAAATCTTTTTGTTACAGTAGATTTTGAAAAAAAAGGTGTCGATAAGCTATGATGGTTAGTCTGCTATACTGACTTAAATTAAAAGTTAAAAGGCCAGGCACATCAGGGATGTAACCTTGTTATGTTTGCTCATTTTATAGTGGAAGATTTCATTCACTGATCATTTGGGGCAGTGGACACAAAAGGAAAATAAGTGGAAGGGGCCCCACTTCTGATCACTTCACTAAGGACAGATATCCAGAAAGGAGAATTGGAGCACAGCTACATGAAAAATATGCTAGAGAGTGTTTCCCAAAATGAGAGGTTTATTATGGTCAGAGCATGGTAACAGAAAAAATAGAGCCCTCAGGCCCCCACCGACATGTTTCGAGCGTGCGCTCTTTATCAAGGTGTACAATGATCTAATATTCCCCCTTACCTAATATAGTCTCCTTTTCCCGCCAAACGTCCCGTTAACCCGTCGCTTAGCAGTATCACCTGCAATGCACCCTGTTGCCAGAGTGCATCACGAGTACCACGCACACCTGAACGAGCCATCTCGAAACATGTCCGGTGGGGGCCTGAGGGCTCTTATTTTTTCTGTAACAATGCTCTGACCATAATAAACCTCTTGTTTTGGGAAACACTCTCTAGCATATTTTTCATTGTAGCTGTGCTCCAATTCTCCTTTCTGGATATCTGCCCTTGCTGTGGAGTACCGGATGCACGCCACCTAGGAAGGTTAATCCCGGTAGGACCACCTGCTCTAAGTGAGTTTATTTACTCTATTACATCCATACATCGTTTTCCTATTCAATGATTTGGCTGGACCTAGCTAGTGTGAGTATTTACCAATTGGGGTTATACTCTTCCGGTTTATTGATACCTTGGTGGAAATAGGTGTTTATGCTATAGGTGGTCACCATTTATATGTGGGATACTTCGAGGACAAACATTATGTATACATTATAATTGAAGTTGCTGAGTCTACGTTTTGAGCACCACACAGTCTGGTTTTCTACTGTGATTTATTTATTTATGTTAGTATTGTGTTAAAAGTTCCATATATATAGAATACCCTCAGTATAATGACGCAATCGAGGACTTATACACATGACAACGCTACAGTGTCATCCAAATCTTGTATTTACCCTCTTCCCCAGTCTCTTGAATGATCGATCGTTACATCTTATACGTAGTGCATTGTATGCTATTATCTTTTAAATGTTCCATACTGATTTGTGGTTGTGCTTGTCTATTTTTGTTCTATCAATCTATATAAGGATCCCCCTGGGAGAAACAGAAGAACCAAGGAACCCTAGCTCTTAGGGACTGAGCACACCACTCATCTTTCATGGACTGATACCTTTTCTATTCTATTCCAATGAGGTTATGTTGAGCAAAGTTATTTCTTTTTGTTAAATAGAGATGATTGATTAATTAAGGTACAATGCCTGTACACCACAACGCAGAGAGAAAAAGAGCCAAGCCTAAGAAGGAATATTCCCCAATAAAAAAAAGAGAAGAGATCTAGAAAATAACTGATATCTCAGTTTGCAAAAGAACAATATAACACATATGTCAAATGGGTGAATTAACAGGGTGCACTAGTTGTTACTCAGATCAATAGTATGCAATAAATGCTACATGAATGGAATAGTAAATAGCCCAAAAGGATATAATTAGACTTGAACAGGGTCGCAGCTTCTCAAAGGATGTGTATATATACTGTATATATCGCAACCCACCGTTATAGCACGGTGCTTGGGTCCAAAAAGCACATTGTGTTATATTCTCGGTCAGAATGTTGTAAAGTTATTTTTGCTAGCAAAAAGACTCTGTTGAAATAAAGGCCTTTATACAGCATCTTTCGTTGATTATTGTAGCTCCATACAGTATGCCTATAGGTACTGGTTACTGAGTGCACACTTTGTGGTCACTTGAAACTGTAGTTTGTTTTATATTCTTTGGGGGACCCTTCTTATAAAGTCACTTGCTTTACAAAAAATAATGAATGTGAACTGAAATTCTGTTTATAGTGCTTATATTGTCCATATGTATATGGCAGTCACTAATTGATACAATTCCTATGCTTGAGTCAGCTGTTGTTATTTCCTGTGGTCTGTGGTGCTTCTGAAGATTATGATTAATCATACAGCTTTTATCTGTACTGTACGTTATTTTCCTTTTATGTTCTTCTTGCGACGTTATTTCTTCTCCTTAATTGCTATGATCTCTGTCCTCCTACCCGTGACTTTTTTTTTAATCTTTTGCTTTCCAGCTCTTTTACCTCAACTTACATACAGTATAATTTTTTTTTAGCCTTTTAGATGATTTTTTCTCTTACTCTTCTACTGCTCCAAAATGAGGCCCCTCTCTCCAACCCTCACAACTGGTCCCTTTAAAAATCAGGTTGGCACAGTTGTCAGCTGTGAGATCTTTTCTCACTGGCGGTCACAGAGAGTATCTTCAGGATGTGTATTCCTCTGCACCAATGCCCTGTACTCGTGGCAGATGCTCAAGACAACATGACTGCAGCTAGGTCAACACACTGGCCTTAAGCTTGGGGGTGTTTCCCAGTTGCTAAACCTCTGTCCATTTGTGGAAACCTTGGTGTTGTCCTTCACTGCGACTTACCCTGAAACATCAGGTGCCAGCAGGATCAAATCTTCATTCTTCCACCTAAAGAACATACGCCAGGATTAAGCACTTGATACTATTTGTGTCCCCACCATCGACTACTGCAATGCGCTCTACCTGGGTCTTCCGGAAAAAGGTCTGTGCGCCTGCAGCTGGTACAGAATGCTGTGGCCATGTTGTTAACTAACCAGACCCTTCTTGCCACATGCACCTGTTCTTCGTTCTTTGCACTAGCTGCCTGTAAAATGGCAATGTATTTTAAGATTGGGGCTTGCTGACTTCATAGCACTACATAACATGGTGTAGATACTTGTTCAGAGGTACGCATGGAGACTGTTTAAAGTGAAACTAAATTAGGCTTTATTGTGTGCCTGTCCCTTTAACACAGCAAAAAGAAAACCTACTCCCATGTAGTCCAGTCCTCTCTAACTGGGTGGTTAGCTAAGCTAATTACCAGCCCCAAATATTTACATTTATCACAGATATACACATTCCCATAAGAAAGTCTGTTTTCTTGTAGATGTAGGGAAGGCTTCTCTGCTCTCCTGGGTCAGCTCCCTTGTGTGCTAAGGCAATGTTTGTCCAGGTATAGTCTGCCCCCTTTGTCTTGCAGTCTCTTTGCAGCTCAAGACATCTGTCCTTCCTTTTGCAGCCCCCAATTGTGAGACTCAGAATCCTCTTCCTGTGTCTCACACGGCTTTTTCTGACAGAGTTCTTATTAGGCAGGTGGGTTGGTTAATTTGTAGGTGTGCAATTAACCAGCACTCTTCTGGATTAGGAGCACATTTCTAACAGGGGTAAGTCCCTGTTCACATGGGTCCCAGCTATCTGAAGAGCTTCTAGTTCCCTACACTTCCATTCATTAATTCAATCTGCAGGTGAAGGACTCCTAATCATTCCCAGAATCTCATTGACTTCCTTTGTGGCCCAAACTTTTAGCCACTCTACTCCCACTCTTGGAACAGTCTGCCTCCTGCAGTTTGAGAGGCCCCTTCTCTGGAAATCTATAAAAAACGGGGTCAGATGTGTTTGCTTACCCAAGCATTTATTTAATACCCACAACCTGTCCGGCATTAATAGCTTCAGTATACCAGTCTTTTATGAGCTGCAGTATGTATTGTACAGTATCTTTCCTTGATTTGGTCTCTTTTATAATGCTAAATGTTTTTCTTTTTCTTCTTTTTTTCTTTTTGTACTGTGAAACCCATAGGGAGAAAAAGCGCTATATAAATAGTTATTATCATCACATCTTTTTCTACTCTGTGTGTGCTCTTCCCTGCCAATGCCGACTTTCTTTGAGTGTCGTGTTGCCAGATAACGGGTTAGCAAAATTACATTACTCAGAATTTCTCCCATTTCATCTGCATTTCAGTAACTGGCAGTTTATAAACGGGCATATTTATTAAAAAGATCAACAAAAAGCTTTCATGTTTTTTTGCTACATTTTTCACTCAAAAATAGCAATATTTCACCTTATTCTGAACCTTTACGAATGATCACCACATTTCTACTCATCATAACATTGTATTTTTTTAATGTTATTTTCTTTATAGATTAGTTACGGACTATTGGTGTGCAAATCCTTTTCTCTTTTATATACAGAGGTACAGTGACCCACAGAAAAACGGAAATCATTTTAAACCATTTCTTTTATGGGTGATTGGACTTAAGGACGTTGATTTTAGATATTTTTGAATGGTAATCTACATTGTAAGCTCTTCGGAGCAAAGATCCTTCTTAGATTTTACGTTTATGTCGGAAAGCACTTATTTCATAGTTTTGTGATTTATATAATCAAGGTTATGTATAACATAATTATGTTATTTATGTGATTGTTACATTTCATTACTGCTTAAGCTGTACTGTCTGACATAATGGTCTATAAAATAAAGATCTTCTGAAATGCCATCACATACATACCATTTGACATGCTATTGGGACTTCCCATGTTAATGATAGCAGTTGTGCTACATATTAGGTTGTGAAATCCAGCGTTCATCAATGTCAAGTGGGGACTCCGCAAAGGTGTACACCTTGATAAAGAGCGCACGCTCGAAACATGTCGGTGGGGGCCTGAGGGCTCTATTTTTTCTGTTACCATGCTCTGACCATAATAAACCTCTTGTTTTGGGAAACACTCTCTAGCATATTTTTCATGTAGCTGTGCTCCAATTCTCCTTTCTGGATATCTAACATATTAAATAACAACAATTGATGGCACAATATTAATACAATCTAAATGTAATTTAATACTGCAGTTATTTAAATATTTTGCAGTATATGCAGATATATAAAATACAACACGAGAACAAAAAAGTTATAGAAAAGGGACAAGATCTCTCTGTTCATTGAGGCCGTACGTTGTTTTAGTAGCAAGTTCATACAGTAGGTTCAAAATTGCTCTTTTTGCATTAAAGCAGCAGTCCAAGCTGCCGTTTTAACATTTGTTTTAAACTTTTAATATGTGCATCAAAACAATCCACACAATGATAATTAATTAGCTAAGTTGCCGATCGATCCGTTGTCCTTTGATCGATCGGTGAAGATTCGGCTTGGGGGTTCACTAATTGGTGCAGCAGAAGAGGACCAAAGTTGCAAAATTCTGTGTGGAAGATCATGTGACCAGGCAGTTACTAGATACAATTGGTGCACTGCTAGAAGAGGGCAGTGCTCAAAAAGGGGTGTGCCAGAGCCTGTTT
This sequence comes from Ascaphus truei, assembly GCA_036426205.1. NCBI lineage: Eukaryota > Metazoa > Chordata > Amphibia > Anura > Ascaphidae > Ascaphus > Ascaphus truei. The sequence goes on from CM071569.1 coordinate 276,353,211, forward strand.
CAGAAGACGAAGGTGATGTGACTTTGTAAATGGTTGATATAGAAACAAAGAATGCTTGTTACATTATAATACATTAAAAATTTCATCATTCAAAGTTGATATTAAAAAAATGCTACAAGAATTTTCTCATAGCACAGAACTGAAAAAAAAGTGTAGGATATTGCTTGGTCTGCAACTTTAAGGCCTTAACTCTATCCCACCTCTTCTTCCAAGATTCACCTGTTCCAAGCCATGAACCTAAAAGTGTTCCAAATCACAATCATGGAATAGACAAAACATGCTTTGGTTGATGATGTAGCTTTGTTAGTGTCACGGGAGACCAATGCTTTTAACACAAAAATACCCTCATCCTTTGAGCAAAACGTGAGATAAAATAAATTGTAATTTATTCACATAATAAACATACACAGCTTGACTTACAAAATAATACAAAAATACACTTACTTAGTTACGATGTTAAATTTGATTTCAGGAAAGGTCTTAGATGGAATCTCAGGTGAATCTTTTTACAGCATGTTGAATCTACCTCCTGACTGTCTGCACAGACTTTTAAAACCTCATCTTTACACTGTGCAACCAACCGCGGCGTGGGAGCAAAATATCCCACCTATTGGCAAGGTTCGCCCATACTTCAGGAAGCTTGGCAGAGGCTTCAAGATATGCCACTGGCATGTGCGAACTTTGGCCCTAAGCCGCTTAGCATACCTAGCCAAGCCCACTTCCCTGGTGCCAGGTTGTCTAACTGCCCCTTGACACCTAGACATCTGTCAGGGACAAACTGTTTACTTCTCCCCCTCCCCACATGACACCTTACTTGGCTCATTCTTTTGAGCTATGGCCTGTTTCCAAACAGGGGGACCAAATCAGCAGGGTGCCTTAGAAGCCTGAGTCTAAATTATGCATTGCTTACTCACTGGATTTCCTGCCATGCATTTTAAAGCATAGTACCTACACCTTTATTTATTGGCCTGGGTACCCCCTCACCATCACAGTTAGCCCCGCCCCTTTCCCCCCACATGGCTAATCCATTTAGAATGGTGGTTCCTCCCGCTGGTCCGTTGTGTGTGTGTGTCCCGCTGCAATGCGCCAGCGGGATCAATAATGGCTGCTCCTGTACATCTGTAGGTGGTGTTTTGTTTTTATAGGTATATCAGAGTCATACCCTGAAAAAAAATTCCTCTCCAAAATGGGGAAAGAGAAGAGAAAGAAACGTTGAGAATTTCAGGCGTAGTTTTTGTTCTCGGCACATTATTTTTCAGAACATTGGCACAGTAATTTAACAAAAATATATTATTTAAAGTAACAGCATTTGTTTGTTTACTACGTGGGAGGCTGTTGTTTCAACCAGTATTGCCCCAGTTTTGCAGTGTATTACTGTATATAATTATTATATCATATCAGAATATATCATATTACCAGCATTATTTTCTTGTTGGGACAGCACAAGTGCAGAAGAACCACACGAGATTTATCAAAGAAAAATCTCCACTCGCTTACAATAGGATTCCTTTTATTTTATAAATCTCGTGCTAGTATTTTTCCCCCTGTTTTGCAGCCAGGCGACATCAGTGAAGAAGCCCCTGTGTATTCCTAGCCTCATTGTTAAGACATTGAGGATCTCCTCTGCCTCTGTAGAGTTGAGAGAAGCAGACAAGATCCACTTTGCAAATGATTTGGGAAAGATTGTCACAAACTGAACTAAGCCGTTCCAAAAAAAGCTGCTAATGTTCGCTAAACTCCTGAAATTTGCACATGAATAGTTTTATTAAAACAAGATCATTTCAAACACATTTTACATACTCAGGACAATTTGGGGCTTACATTAAAACTTAAATCTTCACGATATGCGCCATATTTGAAAATGGTCTTAAACATTTTGCACGTGTTTACGTCAATGAGAAAAGCTTCCCCCTTCAATTTCTACTTCCTCCTAAATAAGTTTGGGTATCAGCTATAAGAAGGCTATGGGCCAGTTTTGTGAGCTGTTAATTCTTTTGCAGTGCAGCACTCCATCCTTTTTTGGCAGTGCACAGCCCCATTCTTCCCCCCTGGGAAAATGTCCGGTTAAAGTGCAGCACTAAAATGGTTTCCCAAAATAAATTCAAAGAGACTTAGGTAGATCCTCAGAGGTCTGTTAAATCTGGGCTACTAATGCGCCGTTACCTAAATAGGTAACATACTGTACAGAACATTAGCTTCCCTGGGTTTAATGGGTATCCTCAAAGCTAAATTTTTGCACAATCAATGACAGTTCGGCCGCTCATGTCCATGCGGCTAACGCGGGATAAGACACTCCCCGGCAATAACGGGCTGTAATACTGGCTCGCGTTAGCCATATGCTAAAGAAAATTCAGCTAATTATTGCAATGCAATACAGTATGTACCTGGCATCTGCCTTCCCAATCAAAATATGATTACTAACCCCTTGGAATCCATAGTGGTCATCAGGACATTCATTATGCATGCCTTCATGGCAAGGAGTTAATAAAAATACTCTAACTACCCTACTACCTATTGTAGGTCATAGCGGTACAACATAGCATAACTTATAACTTTCATAACTTCCTCCGCAACCCAACCTCTCCCCGGGGCACCTACCCCCATTCGTCACTCCTTCCCCACCCTCCCAACAAACCTGCCCTCACCAACTAGACTAATGGGCAATAGATCTACTAGTCAAATGTCACTAATTTTTCCCACCCCAATTATATAAAAAATAAATACATGAAAAGAAAACAATCATATCATATAAAACGATCATTGTAATCCATTGATTGTCACTGTGGCTACCTAGGACCTCAATGGAGGCCAAGATAGCCACATTGGCAATAAATGTTGACCCTAAAGAAAACAATGTATTACTTACACCAGCCAGGATGAAGACCATCATCATCATCTTCATGGGCACCCAGAGATAAATCCAATAAAGGGCCTATACCTAACCAGGGTTCCCATGAAGATGAGGAGGCCTACATCTCAGCGGAGGTAAAACATTTCTTCTTTTAGGGTCAACGTTGATTGCCAATGTGTCTTTGTAGGCCCCCCCATTGAGGGTCTAGGTATACACTGTGACAATCAATTAATTTAAAGTCTTTAGTTTTACTATGTTATTATTTATTGTCGTATATTTTGTTCAATGTATTTTTTTAATGCTTTTCAATGGACAAAAGCCATGTTAGTCACATATGGCTAATATGGCAATTGCCCATTAATTTGGGGGGTCAGTTGCTCCGGGGTTGGGTATTTTAGTATTGTTAATGTATATTTCTTTTAATACAGCTTACCATTTATTTACATCTTTGACAAGTATTTTGTAATGCTTTTCAATGGTCAAAAACATCGACAGTATGATTTGGCTTATAGGACAATTGCGCATTAGTTGTACCGCTATGACATATAATGGGTTGTAGGATATTTGTATTAACCTCTTAGTTACCTTAGTGGCCTTCATTTCCACTATTGCTTCCAAGGGTTTAATACACAGGTCAGGGCTACATTTTGTTACCTAGCCCAGGCTATTCACTGTGGCTTCCTATAATAGTAAAGAAATATAAGAAGCCAAAGTAATGCACTTCAGAACCCTGGACGAGGCCAAATAATTTTCTGTTGTCTGCCATCAGGTGCTTCCAGCTTCTAGCACATTACCGGACTGCTGAGGCTATGCATTGAGGTGTTCCCCACCTCTTTCTCATATCATTAACACTAATGGCCATCATAGTTCACTGCAGGCTGTCTTACAGTACATATAAGACAGCACTTAATGACTCGTTACTGAGCTTTGAAGATACCTGATAAAATGTAATGAGACGTTTACTGAAGTTAACATCTTGTTAAGTAGTTAACAGAAATCTGCGGATCTACCCCTGAAAGTGTTGATAATCCAACTCTGCAGGAGTACCAGGGTATAGTACTTTTTTTATACAGTACATACAGTACATGGATTCATTTGAAATAGAGATTTCTCTTATTCTTATTCACTTTTTCATGCAACCTGTAACAGGGCTTTCCCCCTGTTAAAAACAGCTTCCAAAACAGCCTGTTGATGAGTCCAGCAGGGAACTGGTTAATTTCTGCAGGAGATAATTGACCAGTCTCTACCTGGCTCATCAAGCCTGTTTGAAAAACTGCTGCACTGGCTGCCTAGAATCCTCTCTAGTACTGAGGAAGTGAGTGCTGCCAGAAAGAGATCCCATGGAACCAGGCCCTCTATTCCAGAGTGCAGCGGCCCTAGAACCCACAAGAGGGTGCACCCCACGGACGCCAATCCAGACCAGGACTTATATAAAGAGCCCCCTCCTTACAGGTACCTCTTTGGACTTTGGGGTTAGAGATTGATACAAGGCTTAGCCTCCCAGCCCTGCAGATAGGGACTGGGAAGTGTACTGTTTAAAGCCACAGGCTAAATAAAATCCAATGTTTATTTTGCCTTAAATATATCACCTTGGTTATACCTCTGCACTTTTATCCTACACGGCCCGTATATGGTTTATAATGTTCTCACAGAGCTATTGGTATCTGCATAATATTTATGATATTTAAGTAGTATTACTACTCCATATAAACCAAGTAATTTTCCATGGGATCCCAGCAACTCAGTTACAAATACAAAAATACAACTGATGCAATATCAATCAAATAAGCTGGCACTGCTGTGTAAATATAAGGTGTTGTCTTTAATATATCAATGTTTCAGTCCATTACAAGGACCTTGGCAAAAGGTTTTTTACAAAAGTTATTCTACTGTATGTAACCCTCCTTGCCCTGTTCAAGGAGGTGGTTCCATGCAGGCTGGGAATGGGTGCTCTGGGGACTACTACTTAATTAAGGGGTTGACGGCCATAATGGGTTAACTGTGTGGGGTTACTCTCCTCTCCATGTGATGTAGGATGACTGTGCAGAAAGGAAAGCAACTCGCCAGAACTGTATGTTTTGTGGCCAAGGAAGCGGTTCCATGCAGGCTGGGCGGGGATGCTTGAATTTAACAATGATGGGCACCAGAAACTTTTATGAAACATACAGTGCTTTATTGGACATCTGTCAAAAAATGCTTCACAGACATTGACATATTTCATACTTCACTGATAACTCGTGGCAAATAATAATATACAGGACTTCATCTAACAAACTGTTTCCATTACAGCAGCCACCCAATCACAGTGGTGGCAGCACTGGAGGATTAACTCCGTGGAGGGTCCAATTGGGAAGCATGGAACCCCGCAGCATGAACTCCGCAGAACCGGTCTCTGGCGCCCCAGACACAGCACCATAACAGTAAGTCTGGCTTTTTTTTTTACCTGACTAGTAATGTATATACTCAAATTATGTATATAAGTTTAGATTTGTATCAGCTCATGAAGGTCACCTACACAGAGAATATGTGAATTGTTTATAACTGGTTGTACAAATAAGGCATTTTTTTTAAATTATTTTTGTTAAACTTGAAAAATAGATCTGTGACATTTAAATATCAGTGAATCTGACATAATTTACAGATTTGTCCCATTAGACAGTAGACAGTTTTAGGAGAGAACATGTGAGACTGCTCTTAGCCAAGCTGACAAGAGAAGAGCATACATAAATATCTTTAATATGTTAAGGACTTTAAAGGGTACTTAAAAGGACCGAATGAATAATGGTCTTTCAATTTCCTTAATACTGAAATTAATTCAGATCTTTTAAGAGCTCAGATCATGTCATTTGCTTTAAAGGGAAATGTTAGGGCTAATAGACAGTGTGTGCACATACAGGCTCCAGTATAGTGTTTCATATTCTTTTAGTACGTTCAGGCTTACTATTTCCTCTGCCTTTTCTACTTCTATCATGGATCTCAATATCCTTTATACATTTGGACATGTAATGGGCATTTGTTAAGAAGATGTTTTTCTTGGATACATTTATTATGCAGACCAAGACAGCGTTTCTCATTCTATCCATATTATTTACTCCATTACAGATCTAGCTGATAAGGAAGACAAATGAAAATGGGTTTATTGAATATAGTGGTCTTGGACTTCAAGTATGGCACTGGACAGGAAGCAAGTGCCTTCAGAAAACTCTGTTAACCCACCACCAAAAATCACAGAAAAAAAAAAGCCTAGACAAGTGTAACCCTGTTCCCTCTGGTCCCCCGGTTCCCTGTATTCCCCTCCTCTTACCCCGATGACGTTGCGGAGGGATGCGGGGGTGTCAGGCAGTTGCCGGTTGTTGCTGTGGGAGATTTGGGTGGCACACGGGTGGAGAGGCGAGCGCATCGCCAAAGGCTCCCGGCAGCTCCCAGTAAAGGGCGCCGCAATCTTGGATGCAATTGCGCATGCATGAGATGCCGTGCATGCGCTGGGTATGCGCGAGCAATAGCCAATAGGGGAAGGCTCCACGCAGGGACTACATGAGCCATGAGCCTCTGGGACAGGAACACATGGTGCCCAACAGCTCATAGGGCTACAGCTAATCCCCTGCTTGAGGAAGTGTTACTTTTGGCGTGGCTGGGACCCCAGCCTCTGAGGAGCAGGTAGTGTCCAGGGAGCAGTGCTTCCCTGGACAAGGCCAGATCTCCCCCCGGGGCAGGTACGCAACTAGTGCACCAGCACTTCACAGGATAGCGCTATCTCCAACACTTTGGGTGGGCCTTGACATTGGGAAGAGGGACATCAGGGTGTTAGTGCCTGGCACCCAATGTACTTCAGGAACACTCACTGGTGGTATCAGGTTGGGGTCTATAAAACAGAATTTAGTGCAACACAGCAAACAAAAAATCACAGACATAGACTCACAAACCAGCACATACAAGACTCACAAACGCAAATATTCTGAAGCCAGGGCACGTTGGTATGAATGGCTCCCGATAGCAGTTAACACAGTTCCTTTTAAATCACTCCAAGTCCTGTAATATTTCCTCCACTTTTTGGGAAAGGTAGCAGGTACAGATGCTTTGGGATGGTGTGTATTGGATTATAGTTAGGAACCGGTAAAAAGAGATGGCCTCACCCAAGGGTTTAAACAGAGAAGATTCTTTGACTCACGGTCTCCAGGGGTTGAAAAGTAAGTGAGGTGCGGTCTTTGTGGTCAAAGGAAAAGTCTAGTGGGCAGACCATGTCGAACAAACAGGAGGGGGGCAGACAGTATCGTGATCCCTTCTGGTGAGGATCTCAGAGACTGCTGTAGCAGCTCACTGATGTCTGCTCGCAGGCAAGGATGGCAACATGTTGCCAAGCCACGCAGGCCACAGTATGTGTCTGCAGACTCCATGCAGCTGGGAATAAAATCTGACAGGCAGAAACTGCAAAGGAGAGAGGGGGTGAGTCAGAAATTGGCTCTTGTTCCATAACACTCCCCGCTGGTATCTGCATAGATACACTATATGGCTAATGCTATGTGGAAATCATTGGTCAATACATACAACTCCCATACATATACCAGGTCCATCTTCCATAGCATGTGTATAACCGGCTTGGTACCACTGCATCCAAAATAGTCCTTTGGCAGGGCCTTATCCAGTAAGGGAAGCCAGGTGGGTGCTGCAGGCTCTTGGTTAGCTGACGCACACAATGCTCTTAAAAGTCACGCGCACTGGTACCAGTTTTTCCCCTCAAACCGTCCGTTTGGGCTTAGAAGTATAGTCTCTGTAATGGGTCTTAGAAGTTTTAACGATCCCTTCTGGGCCACTCGCTACATTTCCACTTTGCGACCTTTTCGTCTTCACTCTGGAGATAGTTACTGATTTAAGTCCGCATGGCCACTTCATGTAATCCTTCCCACCTGTTTATCTTTCAACAAGACCACAATCCCCATCACTTGGATATCTGGTTTCACTGTTTCCATTTGGTGGCGTTCTGTGTTTTAATATGTGCGTGCACCAGATCGTCAACGTCTCCAGCGATCCCAAAACTGTGTTGGCCCAAGTACCTGCACCTGTCTCCACTGTCGTTTGTGCCTCATCCTTCAGAGTGGAAGCGTTCGACTGGGGTTGGGTACGTTCCCTACCTTTTGGGTCGCAGCCGTGCTGGTTTGTCAAAACGGCTTGGCGATTCTGGATTCGTGGACACTGGGTTAATTGGGGCCTCAGCATTGACTATTGCTAGATAGTTCGGCTCTTTATTGAATGTGGTAGCACTTCGTGAGTGAGTCGAGTCAGGTCTTTTTTAGCATTTAGAATCCAAGATACGCCTAACCACTCCGATCATGCCTCCCATTCTCCGCCCATGTGAGAGGAGTGAGGAGGGGTTGAATGTCCACGTTGCAACTCTTGTCGCGCAGGTATCTTTGGATACTATTGTCTCTATTGTCCTTAGTGTTTATTGTAATTTCCTCTGCATCTCCAACGAATGGGTACCACAATCGGAGCGTATTTGTTTAACCTTGTCTCTGACTGCAAGAACCTTCTGAGGGCATTTATGAAGCTTGAAGCATCCATAGATTCTATAACCTCGATGTGTATAGCTCTGTGTACTCATGCAGGTGAGAGTACCGCCATCGTTTGCTGTTTGCTAGCCCGACGCTAGTTCTACGTGAGATGACCATCCAGGCCCCAAATACATCGAGTCTACATAGGTAAAGGGGGGATTCTGTGTTAAGTCTGTCGACAGGTAGATCCGCCATCCTTTGGTCTTGCTTTTGCCTCTCAGCATTCGGCAACCTAACACATTTTGGAGATTACGGCCACGCACCTTTTCATGCCAACGACCCAAATACCCCGCGCCCTATGCGCCTCGTCGGTGAAGTGTCGTGCCCTGATGCATGACTTGTTACGTGGTAGTGGGCGCACCAACAAAGTGGCGATGTGATGCCGGCCAGGGATGAGAAGAGGGTTGCTTTCCTCCCTGCTCAGTTGGACTTATTGAGGCGGCCTCCTACTCTCATGAGGCCGTCTTTGTGATGAAGGGATTCACTTCCAAAGTGGACTGTTTTCGTTAACACTCTTCTTTCCGCGAATGCATTTGATCTCTCCGCATCTGTTTCTCTTTGAACATGACTGAGAACAGTTTCCTTAGCCTTGTAATTTCCTCTACGGTGCGCAGCTCTTTGCAGATGTGCCAGCCGTGGCACGCCGTAGTTTTACCATCTGGTGTCTGGCGGAAGGAGGAGGCTATTGCCCGAGACGGGCTACTGTTTCGAAGAAGGGCCGTCCACTTTTGAGGAAGCGTTGGAATCGATGTGATCGAATGCGTTTTTGCTCGATACATTGGTGAGTACCAACGGATACTTGTAGGGGCCTTATCTCGTATCCTTTCGGGATCCACGAGTTTCAAAATCGTCAACTGGTTGGTAGCGTTTCCGCAGGCTGCGCAAGAACCATTGGTCATGTGAGCCACGACGTATTCTGCAGTTGAGATGCGGGTACTGATCGGTGGCGTGATACTGCGGGAGTTTGCTCTAGTGGGCACGTGGTGCCATTGTTTGGTTGCGGTTGACTTCCTGATTCTTATACTACGCGGTTTAGCTACGTATACGTAGAAGTCTCCTTTTCTTATTGTAGATGTATCCTCAGAGCCACCTTGCTGCATGGGTCGTGTGTAGAGTTTGGACGGCATCTGGTTTGCTGTCGTCATCCATTCTCGATAAGCTCCGCAGTTCTAATGCTACACTGCACAACACAGCTCGAGTCGTCTGGTATTAGTATGGTCAGGTTTGTGTGCGCCGCCAGCTTAGCTTTGCCAAGGATGAACCTGATTGTGTGCAACTTCATCCACGTCCGTGTTTTTAGGTAGGCCACCGCTGCCTATAGCTTGGTGGAGGCATCGAGAACACGCAAAGCTCTTGCTGTGTGCGGCGGTTGCAGAGATATAGTGAATAGGGGCGTGCGGATGTTGAAGTTGCTCGAGGCCTTCAGGGGAGTGTTTCCACGTTTCCCACTCTTTCCGTTTTATCTGGTGGTAGTGGGGTGTCCATTCCTGTTTTTTCGAAGGACATTTCTCTGAGGAGGGGACTTCCCTTGTATAAGTGACAGGAGCCAGCTGAATCTCCTAGTCGGTCGTAGAGACTGTTAACGGTGGGACAGGAACTACCGCGACGTGTGAAGGGTTTTCTTCGATATGGCTACCTGGAACGTAAAAGGTCTGTCTGTTTTTAAATTCCAGCTTATCCCCATTCTCCGCTGTATGGGAGGCGTGGTCGGTCCCAGATCCAAATTCTTGAGATCTGGTGCTTGATCATTCGGCGTGAAACTCCTAATCATCACTGTGGCACTGGTGGAAGCTTCTTTGTGCAACCTTAGGTTGGCCTTCGCTAACATCTTTTGTGTCCTCTTGAGTAGATCTAACGGCTTCTTCTTCGGTGGAAAACTGATTTAATTAATCCGTCGTCCCCATAGAAGTCTCTTTCGACGAAGCTTCCTGGCGTCTTTCCACGAACTCTGCTTCTCCGTCTATGGGCCGTTCTTCTGAGGCCGTAGGCTGCCACTGCAGGTGATGGACTGTTCCGAAGACATGTTAACTTTCATGCGGTCGCCTTGATTTCTTTTTCTAAACGTCCCGTTCATCTTGGTAGCCCCACTCTAGGAATCTTAGTAGTTTACGGTTTGTGTTTCTCGCACAAGGAAGGCAGTTGGAACATCTGTTGAATGTCCGGTGTACGGCGATAGGTTCCTTGCGAAGCGGATTCACACTGCAGAAGACGTTCGTCAATCCGCCGCCGGTGAGGAGAACATCGTTTAGGAGAGACTCCCTGTATGCTGAGCGCTGGAGTCGAATAAACCACTCGGATCTGGCCAGGTTTCTGGGGGTGGTAGACGCGCAAACTACGGAGTACCAGCATTCTTTGCCTTCTTTCATTGGGGGCGCCGACTCTGCATGGCCACTGTGGAAGATTTTTGCATGAAAGGCCACAAAGTGTTCCTTGGTCTCGGTTTCCTTGTAGTTACGGCGGAGAGTGAAGCAAGCACTAGACATAGATGGTACTATGTTGTTGGGAGGCGTCTTCTTGGCGGACGCGGAAGGTAGTGGGGCCACCCAAACTGCCCAATTTGTCCTTGAAGAGCTCCTTATCCTTAACCTCAAGAATTCTTTGTCTTCCATTGATGGCGCCAGTTTGTCGTCGTCCTTTGTTGTTGGAAACACTGTACTCCCTAGGTCATTGGGGTATTTTCTTGCCACAGGCGCGTATCTCCGTAGTTCCTTTTGGTCTCGAGCTTCTCGTGACAGCCTAAGTGTTTCGGACAGTGTTTGAAGTGGGAGAACGACCGTTCTCCAACAAGTTCGTTCGTAGGGCCGCCTACAGTTCTCGGTCCTCGTATCCTGTCTATGCATACTTCTCCCACTACCACCCATCCTAGATCGAGCCTTTGAGCGCTTGGGCCGTTGTGGTCCCCATTTCGCTGTTCGCGGATCTTGTGTGCTCTATGATGTCTCTGCAGTAGCAGCACATGATCTGGGCATCTTCGTCTAGTGTGGTGGGATATGATCGGCAATGGTTTTTAGATGGAGATGGTGTGTCGCGCCACTCTGGCGTGGGGATCTCAGTCCTATCTTCTGCCATGTGGATTGCACTCGATGAGTGTGGAAGGGGCATCTCTCACTTTGCCGTCTATTGAGCATATGGTGTTAGCCATTCACTCTTCTCCTGTAGTCTCCATTCGCCCTGCGCACTTTCTGAGAGTGTAAGGAGAAAGTACTGTCTTGTATGTTGAACATATCGAGAATTCGACCTGACCAGCGATCGGTTGCTCTGGTCGTCGATGATTGACTACATCCGTTTGCTCTTGGGGGTTGTCCCTCTGGGTGCACTGCTACCAGACATATTTTAGAGCAAGATCTACTCGTTCCTTCTCCGCATACTTCTGTGCATATTTTCGATTCGATTCAAGGATTTGTTTGGATCACTGACGTCGGGGGGGGTGTGCTCTCCACTTCTTCCTCCCCGCCCTGCTTTGTCGGAGGGTTAGGGGCTTTGCTTGCTTTGGGCTCATAGCTTCCGGTGTAGAGCGGCTATGTTGCCTGTCGGCTATCGCACTCTGTGCATTTCATAGTTTTTGCAGTCCTTGAATAAAAGAGTTGTGGAAGACACACAATTGAACAGGCTCCCCCATTCCCTGAGTAGGTCTTTCGCTCCTCTATGGGTTTCATCCTGAATCCGAGCACTTGTTAAGTGGATGCGCTTTTGTGGATAGGCATTCTTTGTTAAGGTCCCTTGGTTTTTGTCCCTGTCGGCCGTCTGGCTGGACTCGCGGGGTCGTTAGGGGGCCGTCCGTCCTGTGGACCGAGATGGGTGTTTGGAGTCCTTGCACCTTGCTGTTGACCTTTCGTTCCTCGGGTGGCTGGCGCTGGATGTGGTTTGTCGCCCCTAAACGAAGCTGGGGTCGTTTCTTGTCTTGCCGCTTCGCAGAGAAGCTCACGAAGAATGAGAATGGGGGGAAAGAACCTGCTCTCCCTTTTGTATTTGGAACCTTGTGAAAGCCACCTTTCTTGGAGGTTGAAGGGTAGGCTTCTCCGGATGGGTCTCACTCACGAGCTGAATCTAGGGCGTTGAGACCTATTAAGGAAGGTCTTTCCTTGCGAACTCCAGTTCTTGCAGCAGGTCTCCAAGATCTCGTAACTTCGAGTAGTCTTTACTCGTGATCTTGGGGAAGCTCTCGATTCTTTTGAAGAGTGAATCCTCGACTGCTTCAGGGCTGCCATAGGATCTCTTCTAAGCCTTTCCCACACTAGGTCCAGACCTACTTGGGGTTGATGTGCGTTTGCCGTCCGAAAGTCTCTGCGCTGCTCCCATGATACGTTCCCCAAGAACTTAACTAACAGGTTGACTCTTCCCTGCTGAGAAGTCCAAGCTGTCGATGCGTCTTTGAACGTGAACTTCCACGTCCGGTAGTTCTCATGGAGGGCGGGTCGTCGAAGCTGATGAGTCCTGCTGCACCAAGTCGCGCCGGTCATGTACTTGCTATGGTCAGTCAGACCTGAGACGTCGGCGCATTTCCCCGTTCTGAGGTAGTTGCTGGGACGGTCTGTGCGGTCGCCTCTTCCTTGGCGTGGACGCGTGATGGCTGCTGGCCAGTGTGAGGGGCTGTTTTCTCCACGTGGGTGTACTGGATTACGAGCCTGTTGTGGTGCTTCCGTGTGCGCTCTGGCGGTGGTCACTGTTTTGCGGCTGTGGCTGATCCAGGCAGCGTGTGCCATTGCGGAGCAGCGTCTTCTCCTCGTGGTCCTAGCGAGTTTTCGTTGTCTGTGGTGTCGCTCCTCCGTGTTGAGATGGCGTCTCTGGTGTTTACACTGAAGAGGCTCCTTACTAGTCTTCAGTGCGTTGGGCTGGATCCTCTGAGGCTATCCTCTGTACGGTAGCTCCCCGCCATCCTGTTGCGCGGCTGCTTCTAGGACTTCAGCTTGGGCTAGGCGGCGGCGGCTTCTTCTCTTGATTAAGCGCCTCTAGTTCCGCATCAAATTCGGCTTTCCTACGCGCAGGGTGGCGGCATTGGCAGCGGCGGCAGCGGGGCAGCGGTAGCAGCGGCGGCGTTGGCGGTAGCAGCACGCGGCGGCATTGCGTCGGCAGCGTAGCGGTGCATTCTGCTCCTCCTCTCTATTGCGCGCTTTTTCTGCCTTACTGCTGCCTCTGCGACTTATTCGGCCCTGGCAACGTGCGGCCTCTGCGGCGTCTCGCGCCTTGGTAGCGTTTGTGCTTGCGCTGGACGCGTTAGATTGCACTGATCTTGCTGACCTTGATGGTGTCTGGATATGCTTGAGGGCTGCGATGCGTTTCCAGCAAAAGGTCTTTTCTCTGGTCTTCGGCCTCAGTAATAGTGGTCTGCACGAAGCCGTCACGCTCCAGGTCAGTTGCCTCCTGCTGGTCGGTTCGCTGAGGCTTTCCTCTGTGTTAATTCTTTTTAGGTAGGCGAGATATGTTTGTGACAGCATTTGGTAACGTTTGTGACTTGACTCAATTGGCTATAGCTTGCCTAATTTTTTTCTCTCTCTGATCACTAGTGCTTGCAACGTTACATATTTCACGACCAGGTCCTCCCAGGCCTTCTCTAACCTTTCGCGGTGTGGCTTCAATGTCGCTCTCATATTTTCGCGGCCTTTGTGTCAGTGTGACTGTCCGTTTAGGCCTTGCGCCTGCCTGCGCCTGTTGCAGATGCGCAGCGGTCTCTGGTCTGAGAGATCGCTTCCTGCGTGATGTCTGGTGGGCTCTGGAGTTCTGCCATGCTGTAGGTGTGTGTAGGCCTTTGCCAGTGCTGTGGCGTGCGGTCTTTTACCTTGTCAGCGATGGGCGTCTGTCTCAGATGAATGCCGACGTTGTCCTGACGTGCAGCGTTGGGGTAGCTGTACTTACAAGATGTCCGTTGGCTCCTCACGTGGGGCTGAGCCGGGGTGGACTCAGACAGAGAGAAAGGCAATTAGGTATTGTAAGAGAAGCACTGTTAGTTGCAAGGCTGTGTGCAGTTTGCTGTATAAGACGCTTGCTGCCCTGTCCTGGCAGGTGAAGCTGCTGCTTGTCCTGGGGTGCAGAACTATTCTGTGTAGCATAAAGTCTTTGAGTAGTAGCTGCTGTGTGATTCCTTTTGTGTAGTATTAGCAAAGTAAGGCTGCTCACTGTCTTTGCATAAAGCTGTGGGTAGTTTGTGTGTAGTAGGCTTGTGGCTCTGTGTAGCACGTGCTTGTACAGTGTGGTGAGAGACTGCTGTTTTTTATTTGCTACGTAAGCTGCTCGCTTGTATCTTTAGCTAAAGGCTGTGGTAGCACTCTCTTGTGTGTATTCCCAAGGCACAACGGTCCTCTTTTTAACTATTCTGAAGCCAGGGCACGTTGGTATGAATGGCTCCCCGATAGCATTAACAACAGTTCCCTTTTAAATCACTCCAAGTCCTGTAATATTTCCTCACTTTATGGGAAAGGTAGCAGGGTACAGATGCTTGTGGATGGTGTGTATTGGTGTTATTAGTTAGGAACCGGTAAAAAGAGTGGCCTCACCAAGGGTTATAAAACAGAGAAAGGTTCTTTACCTCACTGTCTCCAGGGTTGAAAAGAAGTGAGGTGCGGTGTGGGCAAAGGAAAAGTCTAGGGGCAGACCATGTCTGAACAAACAGGAGGGGGGCAGACTAGCCCATTCTGGTGAGGATCTCAGAGACTGCTGTAGCAGCTCACTGATGTCATGCTCGCAGGCAAGGATTGCAACATTGTTGCAAGCCACGCAGGCACAGTATGTCTGCAGACTCCATGCAGCTGGGAATAAAATCTGACAGCGCAGACACTGTTACAAAGGAGAGAGGGGGTGAGTCAGAAATGTGGCTCTTGTTCCATAACAGCAAAGCTGAAAATAAAAATTGTTTAATACAACTATAAAATAATAAAATGTGGGACGATGCAACACTAATTGAGCCAATCCGGTGGAGTAAAACTGAAAAGCTACTCACAAGACGGCTCTAGAACACAAGCAATGAGCGCCGAATAGGCGAATGTAATCTGTCCTTCCTGGGCTGAGAAGTTGAAGTGACCGCAACGTTCCTCCATACACCGTGCTCCTCGAGACCGGAAGTGACGTCACCGGATACTGGATACCCGATGCTCCGTCACAGGTAGGCGGGACTCTCAGCGGGATTTTTGAGCGGAGGTTCTTCTTAATTCTGCTCCAGGGAATCAGCACTCAGCTCTCTCTGTTCTCTTCACGTGCAAACGTCCAACAGTAATGAAAAAAAACCTACGCGTTTCGTGCGCTTGCGCACACTTCCACAGGGGATATGAGTCATGTCAGTGGTGCCCTAGTATATATCCATATAAGACTGCTCTGATTGGCCAGTCAATTAAGACATTTCTTAAAGTGATACAGTAGAGGCAACGTTTATTCTAACAAAAACCAGTGGCAATTCCCAAAAAGACCCAGGTACACCCAGGTACATGCTGGATACATGCCTTAAACTTTCCTTAAACTAGCCCCAGCATTCCTGCATTGATTAATGGGCTATCAGATTAACAGCGGGGGGTCCCTGGCAAACCCATTCAAACTGAATCGGACTGCCAGGGATCCCTGCTGTGTTAATCCTATGGGTCGTTAGGCAATGCAGAAATGCCTTAAACGTGCCTCAAACTAACCCAGCACACACCCAGAACATACCCAGCACATACCCAGAATGTAACCCGGCTAGTTTACAGCAAATGTTAGAATAAACGTTGCCTCTACTGTACATACTTGACACTTGATATACAGAACACTGACATTTAAACAGCTTTGCATAAAACAGAAAACACAATTAGCAATACAACAATCATCTACACATGACAACATAAAACAACCATAAAACTGAAACAAATGTTTGCATGTACTTTAACCTAATGATATCATATTATTATAAAAAAGCTCCTAACTCAATGTCAATATTAAGACTCTTGGAGAGAGAGTCTGTAATTCATAGATCCAGTATGCCTCATGTACACTGCATCTCTGCAATCTATTCCCCCCTCTTGAACTGGCTTAGATGGTCTCAATAGCCTGACACATTAACCCCTTAGGGTTTTGCTTGTGGTGTGTGAGAAAGTGGTGGGACACACTGTGGGTTGCTAACCCCTTTTTTATGTTGTATATGTGCTCATATACTCTCCGTTGGAACGTTCTACTTGTCCGCCCAACATATTGTAAGCCACAAGGGCATTGGAGTAAATATATCACATAAGTTGTGTGGCAGTTAATAAATGACCTGATAGGGTAAATATTATGAGTTACATTAGATGTAAAAGT
The DNA here is from genome assembly GCA_036426205.1 of Ascaphus truei. Classification (NCBI taxonomy): domain Eukaryota; kingdom Metazoa; phylum Chordata; class Amphibia; order Anura; family Ascaphidae; genus Ascaphus; species Ascaphus truei. The sequence continues at coordinate 276,369,864 of CM071569.1, forward strand.
CTTGGTAGTACAACTATGCGAACATGCCAAACATTTTATACATTTAAAAAAACATTTTTCCAACTTAGCAGTTTGTTTAGAATAATTGAGTGGCCAACTTGGAGCCAATTTAGATTTTAAATTTGTGGCTTTTGTAAAGATGATAGTAGGTTTTGGTGGGAGAATTTCGACTAGGGTATTATCCCTTAGGAGAATTGGCCAATACTTGTTAATAATCTGCTTAATCTTAGGTGCCATCTCATTATATCGTGTAATGAATGGCACCATCTGATGAAACTTATTTTGTGAATCTTTTTTCTTATATTTAAGCAGATCATCCCAAATAAATATAAGAAGTGAATTAATAGTTTCTTAAGGAACGTATAACACAACATAAGAGTAACATTAGAAACCCATTATCAGACACATCAGTGGCAAGACACTTTCGAGAAAAAGGACATAACATCTCGCAGCTAAGGTATCAAGTGATTGATCATGTGAAACCCCTCCGTAGAGGACGAGATAGAGAAAGAAAGAGGGAAAGAGGCAAAGTGGACCCATACATTGGATACGGTTGCCCCTAGGGGTATGAATGAAAGATTGGAGCTTCACTGGTTCCTATAATAACGGGTCAGCCTCCTACGTAGACATAACTCTTCGCGGATGGCCAATACGGGGCTATGGTTATGATCCCCAATATGACCAGTTCTGCTAAGGGTCTTTCAACTAATCTATCACTGGATTTGGGTACCTTATAAACCACTGCCCTATACTTATACCTACAAAATAATACTCCGAGGTTACTCTAACAAATTTGTTCCTATGTATATGTGTATCGAAATGGATATCTATCCCTTGTGGGTTGTCGATCTTGTCATAAAGAATGTCTTAGGAATACATGCAGTAAACTTACAAACATTGGCAGAATGCTCTAACAAAGTTTCATTTTATTTCCAGCTTTTTTCTCATACCTATGGACTTCTTTTCAAAAAGGACTGCCATCAACTTTTTACAGTGGACACAACATTAGAATGCAACAGTAGTGCATCATGGCACTACTATTTGCTCCTCTCCATGCTTCCAAAATAGTTCTGCCATATTATCATAAAGATAACAACTCTGTTTATGTGTTTTTTTTATGTATTTTCTGTCTTTTATTGTCTGTTGCCCTAGGAACCAGACGTCATTGCGCATTTACGTCGTGACGTCATGTGCGTCGTGACGTCACGCCATGTGACGCCGTCAGTCATTGTGGGCAGACATCTCTTGACTGTATACAGGACACAGCCTTTCTTTCACTCCTCCTGTGGGCCGTCGCTGGGCCGAATAACGTCATTACATTGTGACGTCACGTGCGTCATGACGCGGCGCCGCACGGTGACGTCAGATGTCGAGGGCGTGCACAATCAGGTAGAAGATTGGCTGCAGCCCTGCACTTTAGGTGTTGCAAGGGGAAGGTAATTATTTTGACCTTTGGGGGTATATATAGATGTTTTACTGTTTGTCACTTTTGAGGTGTTTGGTCTGAGGAAGTGACTTTTGTCCTGAAACGTTACTTCATAACGCTCTGATGCATTAATACATTTGGTAATCTTTTGATACCACCATATTTTGTATGCTCCTTCTTTTTTCTCCTACTTTGCCAATTGGTTAATCCACTTGCATTCTTTTTTAAGCAGGGATTTTTCGAGATCACCACCCCTGATGCCCAGAGAGAACTTCTCAGTCGCAAAAGCCATTATTAATGATGGATCTGAGTCATGTTTGGCCAGAAAATGTCTGGCAACAGTCGTAATTCTCTTCCATGCCTCCAAATCTCACAGAGCATGTTGGATGTTACGGGCATGTTCTAATAAATGGAATCTAATTTCCCGTGTGGTTATCCCTACGTATATTAGATGACAGGGGCAACTCAAGAACTAGATACCCTCTTTGATTTACAGTTGAGGTAGTGTAGTATGTGGTACTCCTTGTTTTTTTGCTGCATTTTAGAAAGTGGATGTCTGCAACATAAATTGACATGCAGGACACGGTCCACACTTGAAAAAGCCTTTTTTGATGTTAGTACCCAAAAAGGTAGAATTTACAGATGGTGTATAGTGGCTTTTAACCAATTTATCTCATAAGTTGGGCGACCTTCTGCTAGTAAGGTTAACTGTATCGCCCAAAACCTTTCTTAGATCTGAATCTATCAGAAGAATAACCCCAAAATTGGTTAATGATGTTTCTCAATTTAGACCACTGGTTATTAAAAGTTTTAATCAACCTGAAGACCAAGGCCCCTGATTTTTTGGCTTTTGGTACCAACAGGAAAGATCTATCCCATTGAGGCTGCGTTTGTAGCAGAATTGATACAATTCTCACTTTAACCGCGAGCACTGAATCGTTGTTTCAAATCAATAGCTTTGTCTTGAAATGTCTCAAGAGTAGAGCAATTACGTCTAAGACGCAAGAACTCACCACCGGGTATACCCTTGACTTGATGGGATGGGGGAAAACGAAGCATGCAATACATTATTAGATGCCGTTTCTTTACAATGGATATCTGTGGTGATACATCCCTGGGAATCAATTCCAACACAGAGATCCAAAAACTCTATAGAGGATTTACTCCAATGAAAATGAATCCTGATATGGTACTCGTTGTAGGCATCAGATAGAATTTTGTCCAACTCTGTTTTACATTTAATAGTTGGGTCCCTACTGAGTTCTTTGTAGCAGAGTGGGTCCCGCAGTTGTTTGTAGCTTCTTTTTTATAAGGAGATTTGGGCCATAGTACAATGTTGCCCCCCTTATTGGAGGGCTTGATCTCAACAGTTGTAAGTTTTTTAAACTATCTATGGCCATCCATTCAGATTTAGTAAGATTAGTATCACTGATATTATCAGGTAGTTGAGAGATTGCTTGCACAACTAAACCTGAAAAAAACTCTATTTGTGAGACTGTCCATGGCCGATGACGTCGACAAGATGGTCCGAAGAATCCATGGAGCCGGCTGCACCACCGCTAAAGTCAGCAGCGGTGAGTTTGTGCCAGCTCTCACCGAGTGCTTCCTGCTATGTGGTCAATTGTAAGGGAGAAGGTCACCGGGCCTCTGAGGCTCTGCCTCTGTCACCGCCCTGGGGCAAAGGGAAGCCCCGCTATACAGGACAGTCAATGGACTCTGCTGTGCCCCAGCCAGCAGCCCTAGCAACCCATTCTACCCCTTTGCAGGACATTGTGGACTTTGCACAGACCCATTTTGCTCCAGCCACTGCCCTATCCATGACCATTGGCTCCCAGAAAGGGAAGTACATAGACCCTACTGTCACCCCCTTTGTGTTAACAAAGTCTCCTGATAAAGATGTGGGGAATTGTTTTTTTGGGGTGGTAGTTCTGAAGACTATGAGGGAGAGATCCCTGCATCTAGTCGTATTAAAATACCTTATTTTAGGGGATCTTATCAGTCCTTCAGGGGATCATCCAGGTCTCAGTCTCAACAATCTAGTGCATCCAGGTCATCTCAGACATCTACTCCCTCCATTGTATTTTCCACAGTATGTACCAGAGCTATTAGTTCTGGATCTGGGTCTTTATCCCGGGATCCCCTTAAATGGTGGTGTTCTGTGGGTATGTCCCTAGCTTAAAAATACATGGTTCATGTTGGTTGACGACTCTATAGTTGACCATTGGTGGGAGAAGGGCCAATTTTCTCTAGAGGAGATGGCGAGGTACTTCACAAATGACTGGGAGAGATAAACCTTGGGGTAAGAGTACCTAAGGGCCCCTCTATATTATACCAAGAGGCGGACCCTAATGACCTGGGTTTGGGATATTACCTGGCCAGTGAGCTTGATGGAAAATTGTACGGTTAAGTAGAGCAGACAGAGCCATGTGGAATAATTACTGTTTGTCCAATGGTTATAGCTTCCCATACGTTCCAGAGCCAATCATGCAGGAAATTGAAGATGAACAGCATGATTGGTTGAGGTTAGCTATTAAAGAATAATTAGAGTCCAGAACCAGTAATAAAGAACATATAACTGAATCTAAGATCGGTGAGGTGATGAGGGAATGGCTTACTGGGATATGTATCTTTAAAGATCAGGTGGAGGTTCGCCATGATACTGGTGGACCCAGAGTATACTATGTCTGGGTCAAGGACTTCGAGGGACAGGCTTTTAAGAAGCCTGAACCCAAATATTACAAGTAGTGCCCTATACTCTTTATGTTGAAGTTAGTAATGTATCATCACTGTAAGCAGTAGATGACCGGGGTTATATCATGGTTATGTGTACCATCATTATGTATAACCTGTATTGTTATCTTGCAGGTTCCAGACTGACAGATGGTGCAACAAATATGGTTCCAGTGGGAACCATGGAATTTCACTTAGGGGAGAGTGTAACAGGGTATGTCTATTCTACCTGTCTTTTCCCCTCTGTATCCTAAGTCCTAAGTAGTCTGGGCTGTGACAGTTTAATCCATGGGCTTTTGACCCCCCTACATGCTCCTCTCTGATGGACAGGAGTGTAGTGGTGACTCATGGCCTGTGTAAGCCTATAAGGTATAGGTATGGACCATGAGCCCGACCCTTCTGGTTCCTGATGGGAGGCAGAGCCAAATTTAGTCAGTCCTGGTCTGGAGGAGGAAGAGACTATTATGGATGTGAGCCTATCCCATCGAGGATGAGCGTGCCAACCCCCAGTCCTTAAGGGCTGGGCAAACATCTGATTGCTACAGATCACCCCCTACTACCGGGTCCAGCACCATTCATAGGCCTGGAGCCTCTAAGACTCTGCACCACTGTGCATGAAACATCTAATGCAGTGACTGCAATAAAGACCCCTTGTTCATCATACCTCTGCCTGCGTGTCAGTCCCTGAGCAGGGGGGGGGAGAATTGTGCAATAGTGGGGGCTGATCTCCGGACACCATGGAGCCCACTACGGCTGGAGGCGCTAAGCACCCTGAGAAGCAGCTCAGAGGAAGAACCTAAGCCTGTCCTGATCTTCATATCACTGTAGATCAGCTCAGCTCTCCTGACCCAAACAGGTATGCACACCACACCCTAGGTAGCAGAAGCTGTGTACTACCGTGCTACAAATATATACTTAATGATATAACTTAATTTATTCTGTCAGTGTTATATGGACTTGTATAATAGTAGAGTCATTTGTATCTGTAATTTTCCTTATATGCCATGAGAGCTATCACATCTTTAAGTTCTTTGTGATCCCATTTATTTTCATTATGACTCATGTTCCCTTTATTAATTTAGAACAGAATGGCAGAAAAAGCACACTGAGTAACAAGTAATATAGTGCGATCAACAGAATATCGTGGCTCCAGCCCCGTTCCATCTACCTACCTGATCTTACCTCCAGATCTCCCGGTGCACCTCTGCACGCCTCAGCTAGTTTGTAAGTCTCTTTTTTATTTATTATATTTTGTGTACTGCAATTATTGTAGTCCACAGTTGGAATTTTTACCCAATATAAATGTATATTACTGGTTACTTAGAGCGCTTTATCTGCCATTCTGTTCTCTTGTTTTGTGAGCCCCCTTTTTAGGGAGCTCACAGTTTTAGGAGACTACGGAGTTCTCCTGCGGGCAGCAGCAGGAGTATACCAACATACTTCTTTGGGACAACGCGAGCGCGGATCTCCATCAAAAAGCCTTTTCCCTTTATTATTTTACCTTATCAGTTTCATCCCCTGCCGGCTCATGGTGGTTGTGATAAAGACAGCATAGTTTCCTGGACAGCCTCCAAAGTGTCTAAAATGTGACATATACACCTTATACTGTACATCATCTCTAAGCTGGGAAACCACTAACAGAATACAATAATATCTTCATTAAAGAAGCGGTCTACAGTATAGCTATAATAACATCTGTTAAAAGCTTTTTAGTTTTGTTGGCTCTAATTTATCTTCTAATCTGCTATCTGGCATGGAGCATAAACTGCCAGGAGATAGGCATTTAGATATACATCATGTTCAATGACAAGGCTCTTAATTACCCTGGTCCTCCACTCCATAGCACATCCCACATATCAGGACCAATGCCTCCCATCATTTAGATATATGCTATATTTAATGAATCCTTGTATAGTGATAGTTTCCATGTTACAAAGAAGAACAATGGTATAAGGGAATGAAAAAATAGGTTTCACGACTTTTCCTCACTAAAGATACAGTATAATAAGGAAGAGTGAAGAGAAAACACGTTACTTGGGAATTCATGTAAACAGTGTAAAAAGCAAAATAGGGCAAAGTATATGAAAGTTTTACGATAAATATAAAATTATAATAAACTCTTACTCAGATCTGGCATATGGCTACTGTACAGTACATTGATTGTGGCTAGGGTTGCCAGGTGGCTTGTCCAAAAATACTGGACAAAATGGTGATAGGTGTGACGCGCACGAGAATCGTTGGTGAGGAGGAATGTTATTTAAATAAGAACAGGGCATTACTGGCCAATAATGCCCTGGCTGGAAGAGTTGAAGGCCTGAGGCGAAGCCGAGGGACTTTAACCCAGCCAGGGCATTATTGGCCAGTAATGCCCTGTTCTGTGGGGATTATTACTATTATAGGTGTAAGCCTTGTCGTCGCTCGCCCCCCTCCCCCCTATCTCATCTAGGGCTCCTTTGGGGAAAACTGATCTGGTTACTACTCTTTGTGTGGTGCTGGCATACCTGCTGGTTCCAGGAGGACTGAGTGGCCGCGATGGTAAGGGGCATAGGACAAGTTTTAGGGCAGTATTCGTGGGTTGATCTTCAGTGTTCAGCGCCTCCAGCTGTGACAGGATCCCAGGCAGTGGGATGTCAGCTCCCATCACTGCACCCTTTAATCCTCCTGCCCAGTAACCGACACCCAGGCAGGGGTCTGATGAATAAGCAGCTTTTATTGTCATTCTCTCTCCACACTTCTCCTCTTAGTCTCCCACAGTGCAGAACTTCTGGATGGTGCAGGGTCCATCTCTTGTCTGGATATTGTCTAAGCCAGGATAGAACAACAGAGGAAAAAGAACCCCAAGGAGAGCACTCGTCACCTCTGGATCACAGGGACACTGGTGGATTAATGTATGTAGTGAGTGAAAAATGATAAATTAAAACACACTTTATTAATGACTACATAACTCTAATATATAAAATAGGAGCGACAAGAATCAAAATGGTGTGATTCAAGTAAGGCCAGTGAAACAGCGAATTAAAACGATATGGATGCAGCAAGATATGTAACCAGTATCCTATCTTAATAGAAAAGAGGATAGTATGAGTGCAATGACTGTGGTACTATACCAATGCTATGTGTATCCTCTTGCCCACCTGTCAAGCCTGTGTAATAGCCACTTCGTTGGATATAAGCATTACACTCCTTGATCAGTGAATGTATAGGGCTAATCTTAACCTTTATGCAGTTGGCTGTATAGGTATGGACAGCATGATAGTTATATATATGCTCAGCCTTGCAACACCTCAATGATAGGTACAGGCTTTAAGTCTGCCTGTAAAAGGTTAGTACTAAGTAGGAATGAAATACTCAGCCTGAACAGGATAGCATACAGGTGGGTAGGAACCGGAGCTACTCAGACAGTGCACACGTAGTGCCTGTTGAAACATGAAACTTTTGGCTTTAGATCTGCATCCAATCTTGTACAGCAGCCCAAATAGTGAGGCATAATAGCGTGTAGTCTCTGGTCACTGTGAGGCTGCTGTCTAAGTGATTAAAATTGCATTATTACTGCAAGCACATAGCTGCTAATGCAGAGCTACTACTACTCTATTGTCTAAGCCAGCCGGCTTTGAATGGCATGCTTGCCCCGCAATGGGGAAGGCTCATAGCCCTCTTACTCCCCTTAGGGAGAAGAGCCAGACATCATTCTTTCCTCACCTCACCCCCTCTCCCTCTGGAGGGTTATCTGGACATCCTCTCTCTTCAGAGGCAACTCCTTTGCTTCCTCACCCTTTGGAGGGTAGAGTCAGACTGACTTTAGATCCTCCCCAGAAAAATCTAGAAGGGGTGGGCTCATGGACTCTACCCACCTTCAATGGGCCGTACACAGGCCATGAGACACCACCTTCCTTCCTTCCTATTCTTGGAAAGAAAAAGGGGGGGTCATTGCCCAGAGATTAATCCACTACGGGCTAAAACTTATCAGGGCTTACGTAGTAGTTATCCTATGTGGGGAAAAACAGGTAAGATGGGACATAAAACATACAGAACACCTACAAGCTCATATTGAACCCCCAAAATAACCACAACATATATATAAGCATATAAGTTTCACAGAGGAGTGCTACTGAGCATGGCAATATATATATATATTTAAAACCAGAGACATAACATAAAACACAGACAAAGCTCAGTGCACATCCAGTAAAACTTATACACGGTACAGTGCCTAAATATACATGTATAAATAACTAATAAATAAAATGGTCTTTTAGTTTATTTATTGCCATGCTCAGTAGCACTCCTCTGTGAAACTTATATGCTTATATATATGTTGTGGTTATTTTGGGGGTTCAATATGAGCTTGTAGGTGTTCTGTATGTTTTATAATTCTTGTTCAGCTAGTCTTAGCTGATTGGAGGGTGGCATTGAAGCTCACTCCCTCCCACATTTAAATGGTTAAAAGCTCACTCCATGGCATCTCCCACTCTCAGGGGAACTTGCTTGCTTACAGTGTGATTGTGACAAATCTATTACAGAGTGCTTTTACTGGTAATGTACAGGTTAATAAAAGCTTCAATCAGACTTAGAACTTTCCAACTAATTTTGACAGATTTATTATAAATCATTCTTCCTGGTAATGCACAGGTTATTAAGAATTTATATTAGTGTTAGGGACCCTTGAGATGTGGTCTGCCGTGCAGTGGCTCAGGAGCTTACAACACTTTGGCCAAAATGTTAAACTAAAAGACCATTTTATTTATTAGTTATTTATACATGTATATTTAGGCACTGTACCGTGTATGAGTTTCACTGGATGTGCACTGAGCTCTGTCTGTGTTTTATGTTATGTCTCTGGTTTTAAATAAGATGGGACATACCCTGTTACATAGGTTACATTTTTTATTTATTTTTAATTTTTCATAAAAGATACACTTTTGTAGTCATATTGATTTTTATCAGCATGATTGTCTACATTCTTATGCTTTTACTGCAAGTTTATTAAAAGGAAATTGTACATACACACAGCCCTCTCTATATACACACACACTGCAGCCCCCCCCCCCTCTATACACACAAACACACACTGCAACCCCCCTCTATATACACAAGCACACTCTGCAGTCCCCCTACACAGCCCACAAAACACCCTCCTCAATACCCACAAAACACACTGCAGCTCTCCTTCACCCTCTACACTCACAACACACAAACACAGCAGCCCCCATCTACACCCACAAACACACATTGAAGCCCCCTGTAAACCCACAAAACTGCAGACACACACAACAAAACTCATTCTGCAGCCTTCCTCAACCCTCTACACACACACACACACACACACACACACACACACACACAAAACAGTACAAATATAAATACACACTCACACACAACAGGACAAAACAGAACATATACACACAACGCAGGCAGGAGACACAGCAGACAGGAGACACAGGACACAAACCACACCTCTCTCTGCTCCACGCTTTTCCTCCACTCTTTGGCCCCTCCCCAGGCCTATGCCACCTCCTCCTGATTGGCTGCATTACACACCAGCAGCCAATCAGGATAGAGGAAGCTGTCCAGCCCCCTAGTAGCGGCAGCCCTGCTCTATCCCTTCTATGGGGAAATCCCGCGATTGGTTACGATGCCCGGAGAGGTAATACATGTCCGATATTATCTCTAATTCTTTACTGGACAGAGTAACCAAATACCGGACACCTGGAAACCTTAATTGTACATGAATAATCAGTCATTCTTATTCCGTCCATGCCTAACACAATATGTGTGGTGTTTTGCACCAGTGCTTAAGTGCTCAACTACTGTCCTCAAGCCACCCCTCCCCCCTCCCACCCCTCCAACAGGTCAGGTTTTCTGGATATCCCAGTTTCAGCACAGGTGGCTCAATCATTCCCAGCTTCAACACAGGTGGCTCAAAGACTGAGCCTCTGATTGAGCCACATGTGCTGAAGCAGAGATATTCTGAAAATGTGACCTGTTGATTTGGGCTTGAGGACTGGAGTTGAGCCCCCCTGGCTTAAGGCTTCGGCAATGTCAAAGCAGGGGCTGGCTGACACATTTTAGCCTGGGGGCAAGCCCAACCAACTGCCCCAATAACAAGGTGGCCAACACACGTTACATATTACATGCTACATGCACCCTACACACATGTACACACCATGCAATAGGCCCTGTACATGTGCAAACACACAATAAACATACACCAGATATACACACATCAGAAACACATAACACACGATAAAGGAACACCCCATACATATACACCCCATCATATATATGCACACTAACCCCATACATACATGCATCGTATATGCACACACATAACATACTTATATACACTTACCTGTAGTGCCGAGAGGATCCAGCCGAAAGAGTTCTGCAGCGCCACCTAATGGCCAGAATCTGCCACTTTTCCTCTCATCTCTTCAACCAGCTCCAATGTTTAAAATCTGACCGGTCAGGAGGGGGGGGGGGGGGGGGGTTTGCCTTTTGTCAAGGCCTCTTTGGCTGGAATAATTTACAGGTGCATTGCTACTTATACCACGCACTGGATTTGCAACAAAGTGCAAGATAATTATCAGCCATGTAACATCTGTTCTAACATTGAAAACAGTAGTTGCATTACGACAGATTCCGTACTGTGTCTTTATTTTAATCCTTATTAGGTCTGGGTGTAAAAAACAAAACCAAGGATAACAAAGATCTGAAGATTCAGCAGCACTTCCATTGATGCAGTAATCAATGCTGAGTCAAAAAGCAGATGAGCTGCACATTTACGAAAGAGCTGGGAATATTTTCCTGAAGCAACGTTAGCAGAACATCTTATGTGTTCACTTTTTGTTTCAGAGGAAATGTACTGTATTCTACTCCCCCTTCTGTTCACAACAGCGAGATTATCACAAGAACAATACTCCACTTCCTATGGGTGTACAAATTCATTGCTACCTCTAGGGTTGCCAGCTTTCCCATATTTTAGGGATTGCCCCACATGGAAAAGTAGACAGAACAAACAAAAAATCCCATATCAGCAGACCCGCCTCTCTATATGTTTGGCCGAATTTAGTAGACCGCAGAGGTGCACAAACTAAAGTATGAGAAAGTTGAGAAACAAAAAGCAGGTCATCCAGTTACAGTAGTTGTGTCTACCGATTATTATTATTATTTATTTATAATGCGTCAACATACTCCGTAGCGCAGTATAATAGGGTTGGAGGATGAAAACAATCAAATAACAAATATTAGCATACATTGTTAAAGTAGGTATGGAGGGCCCTGTCCCAAGGAGCTTACACTCGATAAGGAAGGGTAAGTGGAAACATGGGGTGCAGGGGGCTGAGAAGGTCAGTGTGCTGTCAGATAGCTGTGTGTTAGTTGGAGGAGTTGGCGTTGGTGCAGCTCTGAACTGTCTATACCAGGTTTACAGAGAGGTCACAGCAGGACAAATAGAGCTGCAGCTGCCAGATGTCACTGAGTGAAAGCATTCGTCATTAATCATTCGTTTCCCTACTTTCCTTGCTTAACTATTAGTGAACATACTGTAGCTTCAGGTCATCACACAGTTAGTTTAGCAAAAGGGAAGCCCCTAAGTAACATGTAAACTCGCAGTTTATTAGAGACGGGTGAACCTGTCTGAGTCCGATTCGCAGATCTTCTCAGGCTTTTCAAACCCGATCCGATCCGAAGGCTGAAACCCGACGTCGGATCTCAGCAACTTTAGCCCACGCAGATTCTTTAAAACCCGACCATGGGGTTCAGGTTTTTTTTTTTTTTATCTTTTTTTCCTTTATTGGAGATGCATACAGAAATTACATACAGGGGGTACAATCAATGTGATACATAACAGTCCTGGGATAATGGCTCTTCGATTGTGAGGTGGGCGTATTGTCTCAATAAAAGTCTTTTGTTGATTTTTTGGTACGAAAAGCAGGAGGGGGAGACTGAGGGGGGGTGATAGATGGGAACGACAAGAGAGGGGGAAGAAGGGGGGGGGGAGGTTAACCCCTCTCTCTCTCCTTTCGCCTCCCTAGCGTGTAGGCTCTTTGGCGTTGGGACTTAGCCGGGGGGTAGGATTCCAGAGCCAGTCCAGGGCTCCCAGGTATTATAGAATTGTGGCAGTTTCTGTTTTAACATGGCTGTCAGCTTTTCCATATTCATTACTAAATTTATTCTGTTGACCACAGTCCTTCTTGAGGGCGCTTTTAGTTGCTTCCAGGCCGCCGCCACCGAGCATATTGCCGCCGTAAGTATGGCGGATGTCAGCCTGGCCGCGGGGGATGGGAGATCCTCTATTGGTTTACCCAGCACGTATGTCAGAGGGTCCAGGGGCACCTCCAGGCCCAGGGTTTCATCCAGCAGCCCTTGAACTCTGGTCCAGAATCGCTGAATCTCGGGACATGTCCACCATATGTGAGGCATGTCACCCTTTTGTCCACATCCTCTCCAGCACAGGTCTGTTGCGCCGGGGAAGATCTGGCTCAGTCTACTCGGGGTCAGGTACCATTGAAATAGTATTTTGTATATATTTTCTTTTGTAACCGAGCAAATTGAGGTTTTAGGGGCTGCGTCCCAAATGTCCTCCCAGTCCTCGAGGTCTAGCGGTATGCCGAGATCTGTGCACCATTTTTGCATATAGGCATGAGTGGGTGTGGGAAGGGAAGTCTCCAATATGCTATAGATTGCTGTGATTAGTCCTTTCCGGTATTCTCTCACTCGACAGAGGGACTCAAATTTGGCCAGGGGGGGGAATTTTGAGGTCGGGGATAGAGCTCCAAGGAAATGCCTTATTTGTAGAAATGTGAATATGGGGAGGTGGGGGGCTGATAGTTTGATTTTGAGCTCCTGGAAGGACAGAGCTTCATCATCCTTTAGCAGATCCGCAACCATGCTAATGTCTAGGTCTTGAAATTGACCGATCTGAACTTGGGAGCACCCCGGAGGGAAGGCAGGGTTCCCAAGTATGGGGGTGAGTTGGGAGGGGGGTGAAGTTAGGCCGTATTTCCCTCTGTTTTTGGACCAAGTAGACCACGTGCATTTCATCGCCCCCAGTCTAAGCCTCTGGGGGAGTTTTTCCTTGCGGTCCAGGGACCAGAGCAATACTGGGAGAGGGACAGGGGCTACATGACTGGTCTCTATTTCCAGCCAGCAGGTGGAGTCCGGGGGGCAGTTCCACACTACCGCCTGTCTAAGCTGGGCTGCGTGGTAATACCTGATCACATCAGGCACTCCCAGTCCACCTCTTGATCTTGCAGCCATGAGTACCGATCGCGGGACTCTGGGTTTTCGTTGTTTCCAAATAAAGTGTATAATTTGGGTCTGTATATTCCTAAGGTCAGCTAAAGGGATTGGAACTGGGAGGGTCTGGAAGTAGTACAGGAGTCGGGGAAGAATATTCATTTTAGCGGAGACGATTCTGCCAAACCAGGAGATCTGGTATGTATTCCAAGCTTCTAGGTCTTTCTTGATCTGGCTAAAAAGGGGAGGATAGTTAGTTTTATATAGTGAGGAATACATTCTAGTAATTTTTATTCCTAGGTATTTTATGTGTGAGGAATTCCATTTATATTTGTGGTTCGCTTGGAGGAGTTTCCATGTGGGCTCGGGGAGGGATATATTTAGTGCTTCAGATTTGTCCATATTTATTTTGTAGTCGGAAGCTAGGCTAAACTGATCTAGCAGCTTTTGTAGATTGGGAAGGGAGATATGAGGGTTAGCTAAGGTCAGAATGACGTCGTCCGCGAAAAGGGATATTTTATAGTCTTTGTCGGCTATGGTTATGCCTGAGATATCTGGGTTCGCTCTGACTTGTGCTGCCAGTGGTTCTATTGAGAGTGCGAAAAGCAGTGGAGATAGGGGGCAACCCTGTCTGGTTCCGTTTCGTATGTGAATCGGGCTGGTTTGTCCTCCTGGCAGCTTTAGATACGCAGTGCGGTTCTGGTATAGTGCCCGAACCCCCTCTAGGAAAGGCCCTGAGAAGCCGAATTTGATCATCATTCGGTCAAGGAAGGACCATTTGATACGGTCAAAGGCCTTTTCGGCGTCTAGGCTCAGAATCATGGCCTGGAGCTTATTGAGATGCACGTGGTCAATGATGTTGATAATTTTGCGGGTGTTGTCAGAGGCCTGTCTTCCTGACACAAAACCCACTTGGTCTATATGAATTAGTCAGGGGAGAATAGGGTTTAACCTGTTTGCGAGGATCTTGCTATAGAGTTTCAGATCTGTATTGAGCAGGGAGATTGGTCTGTAGTTACCGCATTGCAGCGGGTCCCTTCCTTCCTTATGAATGATAGCTAAATTGGCAGCCGAAATTGTGCCTGGGATTTGGGCTCCTTCTAGAAAGGAGTTGCACATATCTAGAAGATATGGGGAGAGAGACAATCTAAATTTTTTATAATAGGCGTTTGAGAAGCCGTCGGGGCCAGGAGTTTTGGCAATCTTAAGGGTGCTTATGGCTTGCGCCAGTGGGTGATTGTAGCGTTCAGGGAATTGAGTTCCTCGTCTGTAAGAGAGGGGAGCTTGCACTTCTCTAGGAATCGTGAGGCCGAATCCACCTCTGCTGGGGCTTGGTTGTGAGGGTGGAGGTTATAGAGCTCTGTGTAGTAATTTGCGAATTCTTGGGCAATTTCATTGTCTATATATGTAGTGCGGCCCTCCTTAGTACGGATTCGTGTGATTTGGGCTCTTGCTTTTATGCCTCGTAGTTTTGATGCTAGTAGTTTGTCGACCTTATTACCTCTATCATAGAACCTCTGGTTGGTCCATTTGAGCGCTCTCTCCACTTCTTCTAGTTGGGAGTGCTTAAGCTCAGTTCTTGCTTTGTCAAGCGTTCTGAGTGGTTTTTTGGAGGGGGTCTTTTTGTGTTGTTGTTCGAGGGAAATTATTTTGTCAGTCAGCGCCTTTTGTGCTTTTAGTTTAGATTTTTTCTTATAGGATGCCAATGAGATTAGGTCGCCTCTGATTGTTGCCTTGTGGGCTTCCCACAGCGTTGACGCTGCGGAAACTGACCCTTTATTTGATGCAAAGAATGAGGTTAATTTGTGCCGAATTGTATCTACAATTTGCGGGTCGTTAAGTAGGGAGTCATTCAATTTCCAATTGTAGAAAGTGTTCTTTACAAAAGGGAGAGAGAGGGTCAAATCGACCGGGGCATGGTCCGACCATGTTATTGGCCCTATATTGGACTGGGAGGACGCCTGGAGAACATTCATGGAACCTAGTAAGTAATCGATCCGGAGGACGCCTGGAGAACATTCATGGAACCTAGTAAGTAATCGATCCGCGAGTAAGACTGATGAGGGGCCGAGAAGAACGTGTAGTCCCCGCGCTACAGCTCAGGGGGTATGGCCCACAGGTAGGGACTTGGGATGTCTGAGAGTCCGCCATTGGGAGTCCAGGGAGAGGGGGGGGGCCCTGGGCAGTTGTTTGTAAGGTCCTGGACTTTTCCTCAAAGTTGGGGCGTTTGGCCTTGTTGAGAGTTTTTTTTCTCGGCTTTGGGACTTTAAGGTCTTCGTCGTCCTCCAAGAGCCGGGCTTTGTCGAGTCATGTGGGTCGTATGGGCAGCTCCCGCTATCCCTGCTGGTGCGGCTCTGCGGACGGTTCGATCAGCTCTCGGCGTCATCTTGTTACAGGTTCTCGGAAGCGGCTCAGCAGCGGTGATGGGTGGACGTCGTCTGGATCGCTGGTCGGTCGTAGTGTAAGCAAGGGGAGGAGCATAAGGAGGGGGGGGGGGTGAGTTGGGAGGGGGAGACAAATGAGTATGGTGGGGGGGGGAGGCAGGAAGAGGGGGAGGGGGGGAGGGAAGGGTGAGGGGAGAGGGGGGGGGAGTGGGGAGGCGGGGGTGAGGGGAGGGATCGGGGGGAGTGGGGGGAGGGGGGGTGGGGGGGGGATAGAGGGGGGGGGGGGGGGGAAAAGAGGGGGGGGGGGAGGGAAGGGGAGCAGGGTGGGTACGGGAGCAGCTGCGTCGCCTCTTAGGTGGTCAGAGGTTGAGGCAGGGGGGAGAGATAGAGCAGGTGGGTTGGGTATTTGGTGAGGCCAGCTGGTCTTTCAAGTCTCAGGCTCCGGTTCACTGGATCCGTTGGTTGGCGAGTCTTTCGGATGCCCGGGGGGTCTCGGGGGGGCCAGGTCTTGTTCCTCGGGTGGCCCTCTCTTCTCCTCTTGGGGGGGAGATGCCGATGACTTTAAGGAAGTCATTCGTATCAGCAGGATCCGAAATGGTGTAGAAACGTCCGTTTCTCGGGACGATAAGTTTAAAAGGGAATCCCCATCGGTAGGAGATCCCTTGATCACGGAGGAGGGCTGTAAGGGGTTTCATGTCCATGCGTTTCAGGAACGTGGACCGGGATAAATCGCTGTAGACTTGGACAGTGTGGTCGGCCATTTTAATATTTCCCGCGCTTCTCGCCGCCGCCGCCGCAAGCTTTTCTTTGGTCGAATATACGTGATACCGAACGATCACGTCTCGGGGGCGTTTGGGGTCGGGGGATTTCGGGCCCAGGGCTCTGTGTGCTCTGTCGAGCTGAAGCTCATGCTCGGTAAGGTCCGGGACCAGGCTCAGAAAGAGACTCTTCAGATAGGGCTGGAGGGACTCCAGTGTGACTGACTCCGGAATCCCCCTGAAGTGTAGGTTCTGCCTACGGTCTCCATATTCCTCGTCTTTAATAGAGCTTTTGAGAGCGGCGATCTCGTGCCCCATGCGGGCCATATCGTCTTCCATGTTGGAGTGAGCATCTGAGATGGTGGTGATTTGGGCCTCCACTGCGTCTGTCCTCGTGGTTAGGGTGCTCAGGTCCGCCCGTATGTCCCTCATGACTTTCTCTAAGTCCTCTATGAACCCCCATCGCATGCGCTGGAGCATCTCTTCAAAGAACTCCTTGTTGAATTCCTGGGGGGCCGGGGCCGCTTGGCCCAGAGTTGCGGCTTCCGCGGCATGCTCCTGCTCCTCGGCGCCATCTTGTGAGTCCGAGGACGGCTCCAGCGGGCGCGGGTTTGGTTGGAAAAATTTAGACACGGGGTTCTGAGCCTTCTTCTGCTGCTTCCCCGCCATGCCTGAGGTTTCGGGGGGGAGGGTGCTGAACACTTTTGGGGGGGGTCACTGCGGAGTTTGGGATGCGATACTATGTCTCTTCGTGGGGAGGGTGTCGGTAGCTCGTCTCCTAACCTGCCATTCGCGGTGACGTCACCGGCAGTCTCCTCTTTTCTTTATTTTTTGAAGCGTAGGTGGCCATGCATTGGAGAGCTCCAACATCAGGGGAGGCGTTTCTGTGCCGTGGCTGTGTGATTCTAACAGCAGTTTAGTGAGGCAAGGTGATCTCTCCCCCTCCGCCCCCAGTTGGAGCACTCAGCTCCTCTAATCTGCCTTTCTCAATTTCAGGGAACCAATTTGTTGTTGTAAGCAATGTAGTGTTATTTTAAACCTGCTTTTGCAATTGATGTTACAGACTCTACAGTCCCTTGGCTTGGTTAGGCTGCTTTTTTTTTTTTTTTGTATATTTATTTATTTATTTATTTACTGTCCTGCGGGGAGCTGTTTCTTTAAATCAGCCCTGCGGCGGCCATTTTGGATTTGGCCGACACGCAGGCTGGAACGCAGGGAGCTCGGCTGCTCCAGCCCCTGCAGCAGCTCTGCCCAGACTTCACCTCGGAGGCACCGGGAGGCGGAGGGAAGCGGAGGGAGCGCAGGTAAGCAGGAGTAGATCGAAACGGCCCACGGATCACCCCGCGCAGCCGCTAGTCAGGAGAAGATGGATCCTGTACCGAGCCCCCTCTCCTTTACAGAGCGGCCATTTTAGGCAGCCAGTAGCTGCACCAGAGCCCTGCACCACCTCGGCCAGCACCACTGATAGCCCCAAACCCCCCACAGCGGAGTGGGGTGAGCAGATGGAGATGAAGGGGGGTACAGAGAGGCGCTCTCCGGCCGGGGGCAGGTAACTCTCTGTTACAGGGCAGTGACAGCCCTCCCTGTTACACAGCAGTGACGGCCATTTTGGATTTCACCCAGCCGCTCCTAAACCTCGTGCTGCCCCAGGCTGAAAGTTTATGGGCTACTCACCCAGTTCTCCCTCCTGTGAGTTTGCCCTTATTATGGTTCTTGCTCTCTGCGGGCAGGGGAAGCCAGGGGACATCTTGACACCAGGCCACGATCCCTGAAGGAGCTCTGCTCTGGGGTTGCAACTGCTGTTCTGCACGGTAGGCCCCAGTACCCAGGTTATTCGTGAGATGTCCAATTAATATCCAATTAATGTCTTATTTGTGTATATTTATGGCCTTGAAATGATCAGCGCTTCGTGGGCTATTCGGATTTGAACAATATCAATTAGTTTGGTGTAGTATGAGCCAGGATGGTAATAGATGTTTTATCACTCTTTGTGGAGCTACAGGATCACACAGCCATCTTGTTTCAGCTCCAAGCCATGCCCTCCGGGGTTCAGGTTTTAAAGAATCCGACGTTGGATTTAACGTAAATCTGGTCCACGGAACGTGGTTACATCGGATCCGACATTGGATTCAACCACTATTTATATATCCACCCCCCCCCCCCTATATAATATTCCGTTTGGAGGTTCAGATTCCAAATCCGTCTGACAGATTTTCAGTAATAGGAAAAAAAGGGGGGACCTGGCCGATCTGCGTCACATTCGGATTTAGGTGTGAAAATTGCCCATCTCTACCGTTTATGAAGCAGGATATTTGCGGGGGTTCGTTTCCGAGCGCAGGTGTGAATTCTGTGTTTGTGTGGAGTTGGATCTTTTAAAAAATCTTAGATTTACAAAACCTAGAATAAAACGAATTGAACAATGACAGAGATTCATTACCACTGGGCCGTTTTCTGCAACCTCGCCACGTGTCACCAAGAAAAACTAGAGTAGAATCTAAATTATTTACACACAGTCACAGCTGGCTTAATTAAAGGGCCTGCAACCTATTGATAATCATAACTACAGACAGGATGGAGCTTTGATTCTTTAGGAGAAACAGTGTTGCATTAAAAACGTTTAAAGGTGCAGTTCCACCTGCATGTTTATGTTTTTTAAAGGTTTTTCACTGTACTGTATAATAGTCTGTTTTCACTCGCTCTTGTTTGTTCTCTGCTCGCCGGTTTTTAATCTGTGTGTTTTATTCCTACAAATTAGCCGAATACTGGTGTTAAGATGGCTGCAAAGCGCCTCCCGCTTTGTGATATCGCACCTTAACTGAGAGGTTCAGGATAAGACCGTTTCTTTGAGTCTCTTTGAAGTGGGTTGGAGAAAGTTAGGAGGTTGACATGCAAACATTTTACTGCAGGCCTTTGTTGGTCTTTTTAAGTAAATACCAAAATAAAAACAAAACAGCTAGGAAAACATATATACAGTATAAGCTTGGCAATCGGCTCTATTTTGGGAGGGAAACTGCACCTTTAAAGTATCAAATGTTTCATGGTATTGAAATAGGACTTACCTTTTTTTCTTAGCTGGAAAGCTCTTTTTAATATTTAAAGGAGAACATATCTCATAGAGTTAATCCACCTGTACCACATGAACACACTGACTCTGCCCAAGCCTCTCAAATATGTGCATAAAAGTGTATTCATTTTTATTACTCAGTGTTTTGTCACTTTTGTATCCATCCAAACCGTATTGCTTGATTTGAAGGCTGCTACGTATGTTGTGTACGTCCAAATTGTAACATGAGATAAACAAGTGTTTACCTTAAGCATCATTAGTTTAATGGGAATAGCTCTGCTAGTTTATTTTGGACCATTGTGTTTTTTTTCCCCTCTGGATCAAATCACTAATCCCAACGAAATTGTGAAAAGATTAATATCTTGATGTACTAGGCTGCTCTCTGGTGTTTTAATGTGGTATTGCAGCTTTACATCAAAATCTATTCCGCACTCGCATATGTCAAAAACTTTTCTGTATGAAGACGTTTAATTTGTTTTAACTGTAAAAAGAATAAAAATAAAATAAATTGTAACATATTTTTGGTACATTGTACTGGTGACAACCTGCTGCATAGAAGAAAATGGTGAAATTGCTCCCGCTGGAATGTAAAAGAAAAACAAAAAAAGGTGCTTTGTTCCATTTTATTTCCTGGTAAAACATTTTATAAATAAATAAAATACTGCGTCCAATGTGATGCAAAGGGGCAATTGCGGGGTCCACCAAAGGATCACTGCATTGCAACATCTGCAGTACGATCACTCATGCCTGGGAGAAGCACGGTCAACAATCCTTTACATCTGCATCTTGCTACAAACATTAATATTCCACTCCGAGTCACTTTAGGAGAGCCGCCACCACCCCCAAAAGGAGGAGGTTACCAACACCTTCACCAAGGCAGCATACCACGTCCACGATCTGACCCTTTCAGGAGTTCTGCTGCTGCGACAAGTCCTCTGGTAAGTATCTCAGGTACTTCTCTAGGAACAATTACCCTGTCTGGGGTCAGGGAGTGGGAGCAAGGCAGAGCTGGACGGGGTATGTAGCCCAAGAACATACTTTGTGCTTCTGTATATATTATGTTACTACATATGGCTCTATTGTCTGTTTTGTGCAGATATTGATAGTGGGGGAAAGCTACAGTAAATGAGGACATGCGATCACGGGCTGTCATCAATGGAGATCCAACATTCTCTTCACCCTCACCCTGAAAACAATTGCCTTGGTGCTAATTTAATGACTGTGGCTTACCTTTTGTCTTACACTCACTCCAAGTGCGTTACTGTTGGGGCGCTCACAGACAGAACATGGGCTTAGTAAATGATCATGACAAAGATGTACAGTATACAAATGGACTACGACTCAATGTCACCCTGCATGACACTTGGAGCGGGTGGACCACGGCCCAAGTGCACCCTGATGGTGGACCAGCGCAGCGTCGGGGGGGAATTTCCCATAAGGATTTCCCACAGCGGGGGTCCCTGCTTCTGTATGGGACTCCCGCTGTGTTAATCCTACCAGTCTGTAAGAGCTGCACAGAGAGAAGCGGTCCCTCTCACTGCCCTTACAGGCGATAGCGCTGTTTTTATTTTTAGTACAGCAGGGGGTCTCCGGAGCTGAACTGCATTCATTTCAGGACCGGGGACCCCCTGCTTCCTGATGTACAGGCCTCCGTATCAGGTGCTGGTATCTCCTGCAACTTTAAATGTCCAACGTCATGGCCCACATGGAGATACTGGCAGGAGATACTGGCACCTAATGCCTGATTCACAGAGGGTCCACTACAGCACCTCTGGCTCTCGTTTGCACGTATCTTTAAGACCAGGTACTCCCTGGTGTCAGGACCGTACCAAGAGAAATATCAGCCAAAGCTGTTGGTTCTACCTTTCCCTTTCCTCTACCTTCCCTTTACTGTAGGATTATGTATGTCGGGCAAGTATTTATTAAATCGGTCGATCTCTCACATTTACCTGAGGTTCTGTATTATGGCACATTACTTCTTGTGGAGGTACAGCCGCGAGACCACAGACCGCCGTAAGGCACTGCACAGCCTGAGGGGGCTCCTACAGCGCGATACAGGTACCCATAGGACACCCTGCAAACTTCTTTCACTCAGCATTCTGAGTAATACGCAGATCCGTCTCCTGTAGTGTGCGTACCAATACAAAGCATTACTCACTTTACCAGTGCCCCTCGAGTAGTTCTGCCGGATTCTGCCAGGGTTGCCACCTCTCCGGGTTTGACCCTGAGACTCCGGGTTTTCGGGCACTTACCTCCGGGCAACGGGTTGCCGTCGTCAATCTCCGGGTGGCGGCGGGGTGCGGTGGCGTCTCCGGCATTCTCCGTTATTTTCCTGCAATTTCCCCCTCCAACTGCAGTGAATATGGCTGCGCGGCGTTAAATGGCGCTGCGTTGTCATGGTAACCAGACGTTACCTGACGTCATGATGCTTCGCGGCATCACATTGCCATGGCAGCGCGGCACGGCGCGGCGTCATGAAGTGACGCAGCTTCCGGTTGCCATGGCAACGCGGCGTCATTTGACATCATGCATCCATGTTCACTGCAGTTGGAGGGAGAATTGCAGCAGGATGCCGGAGACACCGCCGCACCACCACGCCACACAAAGTAAGGGATTTTGTATTTCTCCGGGTTGGCCTTCGTAGAAGGTGGTCTCTGCATCCTTCCCCAGTGCAGATACTTTAGTTAACCACTATTCTGTTGCCGTCACAGGAGGTTCTGCCTTTAGGGGGTTTTAGTGACTTTGGCATCGTGGGCAATATACTGTACTATGTAAATATACCAATATACCAATATACCATGTAAAAGCAGCTTCAATTCTACCTTGTCCCACAGTCACATCCTGGTAATTGTCTACCTTCATTACTATTGTAACCAGGAGGTACTTAAAGTGCTTGCGGTCTTATAAGAGCTACACCCCCTGACTAAGGGCTGGCGGGCGGCTGCGTGAGTGCAGCTCACCATTGCTGTTTAGCCTCACGATCCGGTCCCAGTCCCTCCTCACTGCCAACTGACTACGTACTGTGACGCGTCAGCCAGCAGGGGATACAAGAGAATTGTGTTCCTGTGCGGCGACGCGTCACATGGTACGCGAGTCAGCCAATGGGGAGGAGGGGAGAGAAGGAGCTAGATGGGAGGCGCCTTGGGCGGGGAGCAGGGAAGGAGCTGCAGGTTAAAGTGTGTGTGTGTGTGTGTGTGTGTGTGTGTGTGTGTGTGTGTGTGTGTGTGTGTGTGTGTGTGTGTATGTATGTGTGTGGGGGGTGGACGGCACCACGATCAGATCCCCCCCCCCTCCCTCCCACTCCCACCCCCCTCCCGGCTCCCTACAGACCGCATATCGAGGGTCGTGTCTGTCAGAACGCCCCGCCTGTCTTGCAGTGCGGGCGCGCGTGCAGTGGAGGCACTGGGACCTTAGCCTAAGGCTAAGGCCCCGCTCCCTCAGTCAGCGCGCCCACACTGCATGCAGGCAGAGCGCTGAGAGGCACAGACCGCTATCTGCGGTCTGTAGGGAGCGGGAGCGGCAGCCGTGGTTTGAGTGGGGAGGGCGTGGTTTGAGCGGAGGGACCCGTAACTCCCCCCTCCCTCCCTCCCTCCCCCGGGCTGCAGGAGGGAGCTGCTGCGGGCTGCTGGAAGGAAAGCAGCTCCCGCTCCCTCCCCCTTCCCCCACAAATGTCCTCCTCACACACGCTGACACACATACACACACACACACACACTACCTTGTGTAGGAAGCTGTCTGACAGCTCCCGCTCCCGCCACCACCGCTGATAGGATCATCAGCACACCACGTGACGCGTCACCGCTCGGGATCACAATTTTCTTGCATCCCCTGGCGTCTGACGCATCAAAGCGCGTTGTGAGCCGTGCAGCGAGTGGGGACTGGGACCGGCTCAGAAGGATTCCCCTGCTGGTGGGGAACACGCACGCGGCCGCGCGCGCCGCCGGACACAGCGGAACCAAAGCCTAAGAGGATTACTCCTTGAAACGTGTAGGGTTAGCTCTCTTGTTGCATTTACTGAGGGCAGCGTGTGGAGGAGGAGCGATCAAGGCGGATGGTCCATTGGCGCAGTGACGTCACCACTCAATCACGTGGGGCAGAAGGACTGGGGATTCCCAAGCATACGGAGGACTCCTGTCCTGGGATGCTGTGGATGCTTGTGTTAACTCTCCCCCGCATGCTGACTCTTCACAGAGTTTGTCTTCTTTTTATCATGTAAATTCTTCATAATGAAGTTTGCACTCTTTTTTTTGGGGGGGGGAGGTTCTGTAGTGACTTAGGCCGCGCTTATAGTACCGGCGACAGCGACGTCGCCCAAAAACAAATGAATTGGCGCCACAGCGTGCACTTATAGTAAGCGCGACGGCGACGTGGCGACACGTTTTTTGAAGCCGGCAATATTTGATTTTTCAGGGGCTGTCGCCTCGTGACAGCCCCTGAACAAACCAATGGCCTAGTTTCTGCGACGCCGACGCAAAGCATAATACAACTTTTACTAGCGGCGACGGGTGACATAAACGCCTCGCCGTCGCGGGCACTATACGCGCAGCCTTACACACATGAACCCAGGTTTATTTAACCATGTGACTTGTAGGCAGGCTAACTCTTTTTCAAGTCTTATCCCTGTTGCTGTAAACAGAACCAGAGCTTCTCCAGTAATTCCCCAGAGACTCCCCCAGGTCTCCTTAATGAGCACCTGTATGAAGAACTAGTTCCTGAAGTGTCTATAGGGCCCTTATTCTGGGATACTTGCCCTAACTTGTCGTAACAAAAAACATTTGCTTACCCTTAGTTACAGGACTATAATCCCCTCAACAAGGGTCTTAAGATCTGAGAGAAAAAGAACCAAGTCCCTTATATTTGTAGCCATGTCTAAGATTGGTGTACATATCTCTTTCTCATGCTGGCAGTAAACCTGGTAAGTGTGCAGAATTGCCAGCAACAATCATGAGGTTTGCCCTCACACCCTGGTGTGGTGTCATATGTCCCCAAAGGAAGTGACAGCATGCAGTGTGTTCCCACTTATTGGTACAGAGCATGTTTGTTCCCCGGGGGTGATATAAGACACAGCACTGCCTAAAGTTAGGAGTTCAGTTTCCTGTTGTTGTGCTGCCTCTGTTCAGTCAGAGGCACGTGAAGGTCTGCAACAGTGTTGCAGTGTCTCATGCTAGCTGTGAGTCAGTGAGCATACACAGCAGAGTTAGAGGAGCTTACAGAGACAGAGCAGCTCAAGAGAGAGATGCAGAAGAGTTAGAGGAGCTTACAGCAGACAGAGAAGCTGGGGAATCTCTCTGAGAGGATAGGTGGAAAGCAGCTCTATTAGGGTAAGGGACCTTCCTAATGGAGTGCTGCAAAGAGATGAGCGGCTGAGCTGCTAGCTGTGAGGGGCAGCTTGCCCATACCAACCATCAATAAAGATGCCCTGTTCGAATATACCTCCACTGTGTGAGTGTGAAGTTACTCAGCTGTGGATGGCACCACCAAGAAGGAGTTCCTCACCAGGACCATCTCCCTGCGGGAAGCATAGATCCTGATGAGGTGGAGGCGCTGCACTGGATATAGGTAGGACTCGCACACACTACCTCAGCTGCCTGTCTGGATGACATCCCCTAATACCATCAAGCGGGAGACTCAGGAGCCCTGTTGCCTGCAGGTGCACCACCAGACACGAACACGTAATGGGGACTGGTTAGACCACACGGGCCAATGTGAGATTGGGTGGGTCAGACAGGGGGGAATACCCGTTGCATATTTATAAACTTTTCCTTACCCCTGTAGCCGGGCAGAATAAGAGTAGGCTTAACCTAACTGAGTCACCCCCTACAGGATGACCTTTCTAGCACATTCTGCGAAACAGGAACTGGCCAATCACCGGTCTAGGTGACTTGCAACATGAAATTGGTTACTTAAAGCTAGTTACAGGCAGTCCTCGGTTATCCGACACAATGCGTTACTCAAAATGGCGTTGGATAGCGAAACGTTGTAAAGCTATACACGTTTTCCCATAGGAACACTGTTTAATTGAAAGGTTCCGTTCCTGAAGGCATTTTTAACACTAAAATACACCAAATATTTTACGCGGGCAATAAGATATGCAGCACACACATAACTTATAGTGTATATACTGTATTATATATAATATAACATAATAAATAATATATAATATAGTATAATATAATATTATATAGTATAATAT
>CM071569.1:276395725-276445373 GCA_036426205.1 Ascaphus truei
TAGAAAATATGATCTTAGACTCTTTGACAACGGTGTTGATGGTATGTGGCAATCTAATATGCAAATAAATCATATTAACCAACGTTGCAAGGTGTAATTAAGTAGTTTATTCAGAAGAGTTTTGATAAAATATCTTAAGCCATTTATTGTAAAAATTGAGACATAGGTACGCATTGCATAGCGTTTTGGATCAGCTCCATTCGTTTTGAAAACCAAAGCGTTGGTAAATGGGACTGCCTTGTACTTGAAAAAGTCATGAAACTGGGCCTCCTGAAAAGATTTGTAATCATTAACATCCACGTTACGACACCAGTGAGCTCACTAACGATAAAATCACCATAACCCCAAAGGTGCGACATATGAAAGATTTTGCTTTGTGTCAGTTTGGTCAGGGTTGTCTGCCAGTGATTCAAAGCACGATTTGGTGACGTGAGCTTGTATGTTGTATATGATCACTACTCCACCATCAGCACCAGGCTTGCGGTGAGGTGTGTCAGATACCGTTCTTTAAGTGGTCAGGGTGGTGAAAACTCAGTTTTCTATGGGGAGTTTTGAGTTCTACTTTATGCTTGCCATGCCTGCAGACAGGAATTTGATTTGTTATAAAACAATAGCAATGTCTTGAGACTCCGTAGTTGCTAGATCCACCCGTGATGCGCGTTACCATTCGTCACGCCAGGATCTGTGCCATTTCTTGCCATTGCCCGTGTGTGCTCCGTGCCTTCTACTTAATTATTGTGCTTGTCTTTGCTCTGCTTTTGGAACTCCGGAGACCTTGTCTTTTCAACCTTTTTGATTGATTCCGCTGTAGACGCCACAGTTCTTGATTCCCTCTAATCCTTCAATACAATTTTCAACTTGCCGAGGACAGTCTGCACCTAAAAAATGCCTCGGCCAGTTAAGTAGATTGTCGATTGTAATCTGTGCTGTTTTCCCCCCATCCACTACTGACTTATGCAGGCTTACCAAGACCTCCATAAGCGTGTAGTCAATTCCCAGGCCAGCCCGATAGTTCGGGGAAATTTGACTCACAACTGCAATCTCTCTTGTAACATAGGACACTTTCTTTACCAGCAACATGTGCGGCCAAACAAAAGGCATAGTGAGAGGACACAGTGATATACTTCATCTTATGAGGTTGTGTTGAAACTGAAAGGGGAGAAGGAGAGATATTAGAGAAACATTTTTATTATGCAACATGTGATTTGTTTTCACTATATAAGATCAGTGAACACTCAACGGTTGTAAAGCAGTAGGCGCGTTAGTTTTGCAAAAGGGATGGATGAAAAGTTTACAGCAACACAAGTTGAGTATCATGAAAGTTTTAATATTCATATAACACACATTAGGTTTGGTTATGCAAAATTCTTTTTTATCTGAAGAAAGGTGGGGAGTCGATGGGCGACGAGATTCGCGCCACAAAGATATGCAATTGGTTGTTTCAGTGTCGTCGTGGAGAAAGACGCAGCATCTTGGGTATGGGGATGGGGAGAGCACTGCGTGCAAAATGTCGGTCCTCTAGCGCATGTTGTCCGTGGCACATGATGATGTATTTTTCATTTGGAGTGTGGGTGAGATAGATACCTAATAGGGAATTATCAAGACGAGATATGTTAATACACACGCCCCAATTTAAAAATTTACTAGGATGGAGGTAAATGAAACCAATTCAATTTCCATAGATTTCACATCTACCATTGAAAAGATCCCATACAGACAACGAACATTTTTAAGACGTATAGATGCTCAGTAAAGCCATCCTCGAGTCGGAAGGACAGGCTGTCCAAAGAGAGACGCTGTCATTACAAAATGGGCCCCACGCTCTTTATGGACAATTTTTATCCATCAAAGCCCGTGTCACAGAACAAGAAGAATTGAAAGGATTAAAGAACAATATTGCACATCTGAACAGATATTTAAAAGATGCAGATTTCGGAAGAAGAATTTGATTATTAAACCGAGGAGGAGGGAGTCAATTGAGGCCGCTAGGAGGAGGGCGGGGGCTTAACGAGGAGGGATCTTTGGTAACCAAAACATGGCAAATGGATCTAATAGACGATAATAACAATCATATGTCTCTGGCAGTCTTTGACGGGATATCAGGGAGAGAGATGTATGGAAAAACATTGAGTATAAAGGGAACAAAATTTCAAAACCTTCGGGACATTCTTAAAACGATCCAGTCCTCGGCCAGGTCCCAATTATTAAAGTATTAGACCATATATGTGAGTGTGTCCCAAAACAAGACCAGCAATCTTAAAAATAACAAAATAGGCCCCTAGTTGCACTTCTAGGTGGAAATCAATTGAGGATAGGGATGGTTCTTCGCGGACAACCCCTACCACAGGAAAGGGCTTTGTTGGCGCACAATGTAAGGATGTGTTCAGGTCTTCATATCCAAACTAAATGAGTTGCTCTTCAAGGTCAAAGGTTGCAGTCTGATATTGAAATGCTTTCATGATGCAGGACAACATGTTAGTTTATTGATGGAGTATGTTTATATGCAGTATCAATACATAGGAAAAAATATAGACCAATATTAGAACTAGTAATTCTTGGCATCCTCAGGAGGCTATTTAAGATGAATAAGATACCCACACCACCATGGTCAACGAAAACATTCACAGAATTCACGTGCGGCCCAGAAACGACATTGTCATGCGCTTTTAAAGCCATCCGAACTTCTTACTACCACAATTTGGAGGGGATGTATCTGACTTGGTGACCAGGGGGTGAGAGAATTAAAAGGGAAAACCTTTGGTATCCTACACAGCTCGTTAATAAGATATACCGAGCTCAAGAGGCTTAACTGCTGAGGACGATCTTTACCTTTTGTGAAATAATATTATGTTGTAGTCTTGGCACTAATTTGATCTCTTTTGTTACCTATTGTTATCCTTGCTATTTTGTCTGCTTCTCTGTCCTGTTTTCAGAGGTTTATTCATACAGAATATTGGCAACTTGTGATAAGCTAATCATGTGATATTGATTGTCTTTGAGGGACTTGTTAGTTCCATTCAATTGTAAAGGACAATGAATTATAGTGAATATTTGGCACTTTTATTTTTATAAAGGCCTTTGGTAGACCCTCATCACTTGTCACCATAATTGTGAAACAAGACGTCCATTAAACCATACTTTTTAAGCAACTAACAGATTTGGATATGGCCCCTTATAGTGTGTGTGCCCATGAACTGCGACCTAAATTTTACACATTAAAATATGTTATACCATTGGAAAAATACATACTAATATTTTATTTATCACTCAAAATGAGGAGTTTACTACAAGAAACGAAAGACATCAGTGGTACATCAATATAAGGAATCGTATAAAATGAACATATGCGCAATATTTATGTTCATTTCCCTAGGCCCAAACAATAAAGTAATTTGATGCTCCACAGTGTTTTGGCGATTGCTATCCCTGTAGAAGGAATTGTTGTAAAACCTGTTGTCCCTTTTCATCCACCCAGGAAATAGCTAGAGTATACATTTTCACCGGTAGTGTTGTGCTTGGTTAGGTCCCCTATATTAAACAGTACACTGATCTGAAACCGACTTACTAATTGTCAGTTTGTCTTAAGATAAATGTAATAGTCGTAGATTGTAAATCAATATATTGCACACAAGTCAGGATAAATGCCTTGATGAATGGAGTGTATAGATTTATTGATTTAAGAATGCAATAACACACTAGGGATTGCCATTATGAGTTTTCCACTGAAGACATCTGATTCCAAACAATTAGCTCACCTTTTCCCTCTCAGACCTATTCACCTCCCCACATGTAATAGTTAAATGCTTCGTACATGGGGAAGATCTCCCAGATAAACTAAGATCACCGGAGCAAGGCACAACAATTTTATTGATCAAAGACGACTTCTAATCTATCTCAATTGACATTTTCCTATGCTCAAGCTTGGGTGCTGTTTGGTAAATCTAACTTTTGATAGCATGAAACACTATGAATTAATTTTAATAAATGCTATTGTATGTTAGATATGTTCTTATGTATCGAACACAATGATTTATGATTAAGTAATGTATGTTACATATTTTAGCAATAAATGTCAGCATGTACTATCTTTTAACATTCAACCGTACTCCCCCGCATGATAGTGAGCAGATCAGCCCGTTACAATGATGATTAGCTTAATTTTAGCCAATTCATGGGTATATTAATTGATTGCTCCACCTGTACTACTAATAACACAACTCCGGACGAAATGCGAAAACAGTTTTCGCTAGTCTGGGCGGGAAATAACGCGGAGCTGGGACCAATCTTGGGCTTAAGTGCGACCGTGAGCAAAACCAATATGCAGCCGTGACGTCCCCTTCTGGACGGGCCGACAGATGGGAGAATCCGCTATTTGGACACAGACAGTGGAAGCAAGCAAGGGACACCGAGGGAGGGCGGAGAGCAGTTCGGCGAACCTTAACTTCACTTTGTGTGAGACCCGATCTAAATTTTTATATTGGCACATTGTAATGCGCATTTGTACCCGTTTAGTTTATTAAATGTTTACCTCGTTTTGATAGCACTATGTGTAGCTTGTCTCTGCTCCTGCTACAACACACTTTGCTGACGGACCGACCTCTACACACCAATCGGGGGGATCCTGTGTTACAGATAAATGCAGCTGGTTGGTGGCAACCATTGATTTGCCAGGCTGCACTGATCTTTACTCTAACGTACTGTCCGGCAGTTATAGATAATAGGAAAACCGCTTATGAGCCATACATAGACAATAGTCTATTAGCCATAGTATTGACTTCTTGAACGGTTCACTTATATTGTGAATTTTGCTTGCTCTTTTCCCTATATGATACCACTCTGGAGTTATGAATAGAAAATGGCTAAATACTGGGAACCGTGAAACAGGTCCCACCAGATTGGGGTTTGAGCTGTGGTTTTGATTATTGATATTTATATCCACTATCACGTATTTTTTTATTACTTATAAACTTTTCCAACGTTCCTGATTTAGACAGTGTGTGCGCCTCAATCACTTTATGTCTACAATACCCCTTATTTATAGACTGCGCAAAAGTACATAGGGCTTCACCTCACGTAGCAAAACAAGTGTGACAATCATATTAATAAACAAATAATAGATCATGGGAATAAGGCTTTCAGAATAAAATAAAACTTGCGAAGAGGAGGTTCCATGATTCCGAAGAGCCCTACAACTATGATTGGTAGGTAGGGCAGAACGTACGAGACCTAGTAGGAGGTTCTGGTAGGAAGTGCGGCTGCAGTGGGGGCCACGTTTATGTCCGATCATGCTGTACTATTATTAGAATGGTGATGATCATATGGCATCTTAAGGAAGTGTGTCTTAAGGTGGGTCTACTTTCTTAAAGGTGGAATCAAAGACGGGATTTGCAAGCCAGGGTTATGATATCCGGTGATAGGCATTTCAGAGGTGTTGGTCAGTCTGGAGAAATGGAAGGTTAAGGCGGGAGAATTTATTGGGAGATTGAGTGTGAGTAGATATGGGATTTGATAAGAAGCCTAGTAGTAGGGTATTTGAGGATTGCGAGATGCTGCCAGACAGATTCGGAAACGAGTAGAGTGATTCCTGGATAGCAGCGTTTTAGGATAGATTGTAGGGCGAGGGACAGGTGCAGTGAGAGGCGGAAGGCCGGACAGGGAAGCTTACAGTAATTGAGACGGTGTGAGTGAACTGAGGGCCTGATCGTAGAGTTTTAGCTAGCGAGCAACACGGGAAAAGGGCGTTATTTTTGGATATTAGTGGATATGCATTTTATAACATCAAGATAATCAGCAAGCTCTGAGAAACCCCAATATTAACAATCAATATGTGTCCAAAAGGGGTGCTAGTCCAGCGTGGCTAAATGTATAAACAACAAACAAACAAATGCTGCCAAGTTCACCGTTGGCCAAAGATGTCTTTAAGCTGCGTGCCAATTTGTTGAAAGGCTTATGACCCGTTGTTAGAGGTCTAAACACTCCCGAGTTTACCATTGTTAAAAATTCGTATTACCTGTGTAATTAAAGGAAAGACTTGATCGTTGCATTCTGGACTGGCATAAACCTGGCCAAATGTGAAATGACCTGCCAATTGGAACAGTGGGGAGGGACAGCTAACTAAGCAATTGACTGCTAACAGGTCAGCATTGTGAAAGTGTGGGCAGAAGGTCTTAATGATGATTTGTCAAAGGGTTAAAATAACTGACAATTTGGCAGAGAATCATATGGTATTTGCATTGTGTATTTTTGTAACAGTGGACAGAGCTTGGCATCGTTGTTTTTTTGGGTGGATTAGTGCATTTACCTGTTTTATCCAATAGATGGAGCAAGAGTGTGGAATGATATTTTCAGCAACAATAAAAAATCACTGTGAGCACATTTAATCTCAGCAGGTTCTGCAATCCGCTTTTCATCCATTATCTCTAGCAGACAGTTTGCTTCCACTGCAGCAAGGATTCTTTTGGGGAAACAACATGCGAAACAGGGTTCACCTTTGCTTTCAATCCATTTAAAATGGACCCCTAGTAGATATTGCCCTGCAGCATTGCACATTTTCCTGCCCAGCCTGGGTTTTAAGGTTAGCCAGTTGTAAGCAACCACGATAGCTTGTTCGACTTTTGGGGTCACAACAGTCAAGTCACGAGTACTGAGTTCACGACTGGATTGGATGCAAAATCTTACCACCTTTTGGGGACTCCTGCTTCAGGTCTCTTTTTTTTAATGATATGGCTTCTGTAAGAGCAAACGGAGTATGCACACTTTTCAAACCTGGTTTTAACTTCTCTACATAGTAAGGGACCCTTAAAAAAACGTATAGGGGATCTTCAAAAATAAAACGATCCCATTGTATACGTCCTACGAGGCAGTATTTTCCTCGTGGAAAGCCACAGAGGGACCAGCCAGACTCTTTGTTCGCAGCGAAACACAAGCCATTTGTACATGCTACTCATTCGCGTTTCTTTTGCCAGCAGTCTTCCCTAGTGACATCCTTGGATTTTGTGTTTAAATCACTGCCTCAACCAGGGCTTGGGCTGCGGTTCCCCCATCCCCTGAGGGGAACCTCCTCCCTTGGTAATCATGCAGCAAGGTAGGATATTATTCTTACGGCCAACGCTCGACCAGTCCCTAGCTGTCCTGCCCGCTTGGCTGCTTGTGTCGTGGATCTGGCCTTCCCAGTTGTTGCTTTCCACCCCTGCGGGCGCTATGCCTTTTTTTCATCGCGATGCACCCCGCCCTGCCGTTCTTGTCTTTTTATTAACCCACCCCGTTGTGATATAATATTATAAATATGCTCTTACGACTCTTTGCAACGTTGTTTATGTGTATGTGTGCATATATATATGCACATACACATAAACAACGTTGCAAAGTGTCGTAAGAGTTTTGGATAAGCCATTTGGCATTGTAAAAATGAACATAGGTATGCATTGCATAGCGTTGGATAAGCCATTCGTTGAAAAACAAAGCGTTGTAAAATGAGGACTGCCTGTACTTGAAATAAGTTCATGAACTAGGGCCTCTGAAAAGATGTAACCCCTTAACTCCCAGTACTGACCATGAGCTCACTAAGATAAAATCACCATACCCCAAGGGTGCTACATATGAAAGTATTTTGCTGTGTCCAGTTTGTTCAGGGTGTCTGAGTTATTCAAGGCAGAGTGAGCTTTGTATGTTGTTATATGACACTACTCCACATCAGCACAGGCTTGAGTGAGTTGTGAAAGTTCTTTAAAGTGGAGGTGTGAAAAACCTTTTCAAGTGGAGATTCTTCAAGCTTCCATGCCTGCAGACAGCATGATTTGTAAAACAATAGCACATTTCTTGTGACTTGTAGGTTTGCTGTACACCCGGAGCTTTACCATCAGTATGCAAGGTTTTGCCATTTCTTGCCATGCTCCGTGTACCGTGCCTACTGTAATTATTTGTGCTTTGTTTTGTCTGCCTTTTGAATCTTTTTTTCTTTCCACTTTTTTGATTGTTTGATAGAGACGTTATTGATGTCACATCTAATTTAATATTTTCTAACTGAAAGGACACTGTATCTAAATGCTCGGCAGATACTGTAGATTGTTAGATTGTCAACATCTTGCTGTTTTCTCCCCCCCACCCCCTATAGAGCTAGAGGACTTCCCAAAGATCCATAAGAGTGTAGTCAATCCCCCAGGCAGACCTATAGTCTCGGGGATTGACTCACTAACTGCCAATCTCTCTTTGTACATAGACACTTTCTTACAGCAACATGTGGTCAAACAAAAGGCATATTTGAAGGACACAGTTGATATACTCAATCTTATGAGTTGTGTGAAATGGGAGAAACATTTTCTATTAGCAACATGTGACGTTGCTTCACTATATACGATCATTGAACACTCACAAGGTTGTAAAGCAGTTAGGCGAGTTTTGCAAGAGGATGAAAGTTTACCAGCAACACAAGTTGAATTTATCATTGAAAGTATTAAATTCATATTAGAGCACAATTATTTTTGGTATGCACAAACTTTTTATCTGCAGAAATGTGGGACGTCGATGGGGACGAGATTCGCGCCAAGCTATGCCAATCTGTTTGTTTCAGATTGGGAGAAAGACAACATCTGGTCAGGGGGAGAGCTTGGTGCAAATCTTGTCCTCTATCGCCGCTACATTGATGATGTATTTTTCATTTGGAGTGGGGGAGAAGATACCCTAATAGAATTTATCAATAAGATGAATGTTAATACACACAATTTAAAATTTACTAGTGAATGGAGTAATGAACAAATCAATTTTCTAGATTTAAACATCTACATTGAAAATGAATCAATAAAGACAAAGACACATTTTAAGGATATAGATAAAGTTGTTTTTATCAGAAGAGACAGCTGTCATTTACCAAAATGGATGGACAATGTACCATCAAGCCAGTTCACCAGAATAAGAAGGAATTGCACGGATAAAGAACAATTTATTACACAATCTGAAAAGATAAAAGATAGATTTCTGGAAAAGAATTATAAAGAGGAGACAATTGAGGCAGCTAGGAGGAGGGCGGAGGGACTTCAGAGAGGTGATCTATTGGTACCCAAACAGAAGGATCTAAATAGAAATAACAAATATGATTTTGCATTCTTGACGGGATACAGTAGAGATGCTGGAAAAATCAAAAACATAATTTCAAAACATTGGGACATTCTTAAAAACGATCCAGTCCTCGGTCCCAATATTCCAGATAGACCAAATGTGATTTTTAAAAAAGCCAGCAATCTTAAAAACAAACTAGCCCCTAGTGCACTTAGGGAAATTAAATCTAAGGATAATGGATGGCTCCACAGGAAAGGCTTTTTTGGCTGCACAAGTTGTAAGGCATGTAGGTTCAGGTCTTCAAATCAAACTAAATTCTGCTCTAATGTCACAGGTGAGGTCTTTGATATTGAAACTTTCATGACTTGCAGGACAGACCATGTAGTTTATCTGATGGAATGTTCCTGCAAGTTACAATACATAGGAAAAACTATCAGACCAATAAGAACTAGAATTATTGAGCACCTCAGTGGCATTAAGAGAAAAGTAACAAACCACAGTATACCGAACCATTTCACAGAATTTCACGGTGGAGAACCGACATGCCTGAGCTTTAAAGCCATCGAACATGTACTACCCCATTGGAGGGGAGGTGACAGGGGGTTAGAGCTATTAAAAAGGGAAACCTTTTGGATCCACCGCCTTAAGACACTAGCTCCAAGAGGCTTAAATGCTGAGATAGATCTTATACCTTTTTTGAAATAAATTATGTTTAGTTTCTTGGCACTAATTTGATCTCTTTTGTTCCTCTGTTCCCTTGCTCTTTTGTCTGCTTCTCTTGTCTTGTTTTTCAGAGCATCATACAGAAATTGGCAACTTGTTCATTATATCTAATCATGTGAATGATTTGTCTTTTTGAGGATTGATTATGTTCCCATTCATTGTAAATGAAATGTCATTATAGTGAATTATTTTGACTTTATTTTTATAAAGGTGTAGACCATCATCACTTGTTCACAAATTGTGAAACAAGACAGTCCATTTAAACCATCTATATAAGAACTAACATATCTGGATATCTGCTTATAGTGAGTGCCCATATGAATCCCTTTCACATTTAACATCAAATATGTTATACATTGAAAAATACATATATATTTTTTCAACTCAAATGAATGAGTTTCTAAAGAAGAACATACATCAGTGTCCATCAATATAATGAATATATAAATAACATATGATATATTCATGTTAATTCTCCCTTATGCCACACACATAAATTAATTTGCATGTCTCCACATTTTTTGGATGTATCTTAGAAGAATTGTTTCAACCTGTTTGTTTTATCCCCCAATGAAATAGCTATATATACAATTATTCCCAGTTATATGTTGTGCAGGGTTATGTCCCCTAACATAAACAGTACACTGAAACGAACTAATTGTCATTTTATAAATATAAATTGTAAATTCAATAGATTGTAATATCATATATTTGCACCAATCAGGATTAATGCCCTATGATCAATTGGATTTGATAGATTTATTTGTGATTTAGAATGCAACACACAGGGATTGAATGAGTTTCCCACTATACATCTGATTTCCACAATTAGCTCCTTTTACCTCTCAGACCTATTTCCCTCCACATGTAATAGTTAAAGTGCTTCTCATTGGGAATTGATTCCAAGATAAACATTAATGATCACAGAAGCAGGCACACACAATTTTATTGCCAAACGATAATTATCTAATGACATTTCATATTGCTCAAGTTTGGTTGTTTTGTAAATCCATTTTTATTAGAAACAATGAATTAATTATAATAAATGTATTGTATGTTAGATTTATGTCTCTTCATGTATCGCCAAAATGAATTATTTAAGTAATGTATGTTAAATATTTTAGCAACATGTCAGATGTCCTATCTTTTTAACCAACGTTACTCCCAGCATGATAGTAGCAGATCAGATTGTATAATTGATTGATTAGCTAATTTAGCACATTCAATGGGTATATAAGAGCTACCTGTATACAATAACACATACTCCTGACGAAGCCGACAACAGTTCTTGCTAGCTGGGCGAAACGCGTTGAGTGGACCAATTTTGGGCTTAGAGGCGACCCGTAGCAAACCAACTCTGCAGCCGTGACGTCACATTCCTGGACGGGCGCACAGAGGGAAGCTCCGATTTGGAACACAGACCAGTGGAAGCAAGCCAGACACCCGAGGGAGGCGGTGAGCAGTTCGGCGAACCTCTAACTTCACCTTTGTGTGATACACGCTTAATTTTAATTGGCACATTGTAAGTGCGCATTTTTTACCCGTATTTTATATAAAGTTTACCTTTTTGATCGCACTATGTAGCTTTCTCTCTCATTTTACATACAACCTTTGCTGACGGAGTATCCAAACAAGGGGGGTCCTGATTACAGCTACCTGCATGGGTGGCAACCCTATTTGCCAGCTGCCTTATTTACTCTAACGTCCTGTGAGTAGAAAAACCTTATGAGCCAAGACACAGTCTATTATTCCATATTTAGAAACGTCTACACTTATATTTGTGCATTTTGTTCTCTTTTCCCTATATGCTCCCCCTGGATGTTTGAGAAAATTGCTTAATCCTTGGAACCCGTGAAACAGGTCCCACCAGGAGGTTTTGAGCTGGGTGTTTGGATTATTGATTCTTTCTCATCACTTATCACTTTTTATTTATTATAACTTTTCACTATTTCTTATTTTTTAGAGTTGTTTGCGCCTCATATCACTTTATTCACAATACTTTATTTATATAGCGCCATTAATGTACATAGCGCTTCACAGTAGCAATACACGTGACAATCATATTAATAACAAATAATAGATCATGGGCATAAGTGCTTCAGACATAAAAGTAACATTGCGCAAGAGGAGTCCCTGCTCCGAAGAGCTTACAATCTGATTGGTAGGTAGGCAGAACGTACAGAGACAGTAGGAGGGCATTCTGGTAAGTGCGACTGCAGGGGGCCAAGCTTTATGTATCATGTGTATATTATTAGCATGGTGCTACTCATATGCCTCTTTAAGCAAGTGTGTCTTAAGGTGGGTCTTAAAGGTGGATAAAGAGG
The DNA here is from genome assembly GCA_036426205.1 of Ascaphus truei. Taxonomy (NCBI): domain Eukaryota; kingdom Metazoa; phylum Chordata; class Amphibia; order Anura; family Ascaphidae; genus Ascaphus; species Ascaphus truei. The sequence goes on from CM071569.1 coordinate 276,407,827, forward strand.
GTGCAAGTCGGGTATTGAGGTGATAGGCATTTCAGAGGTGTTGGTCAGTCTGTGAGAAATGTGAAAGGTTTAAGGCGGGAGAATTGAGTGTGAGATATGGGATTTGATAAGAAGCCAGTAGAGGGATTTGAGGATGAGAGATGCTGAGACAGATCTCGGAAAGAGTAGAGTGATTCTGGCAGCAGCGTTTAGGATAGATTGTAGGGGAGACAGGTGAGAGGCAGGAAGGCCGGACAGCTGGAGCTTACAGTAATTGAGACGGGAGTGAATGAGGGCCTGAGTTAGAGTTTTAGCAGTCGAGCAACAGAGGAAAGGGCGTATTTTTGTAATATTGCGGATATTGCATTTAATAAACACAGATACTCAGCAAGCTCTGAGAAACCCCAAATATTACCACATATATGTGTCAAAAGGAGTGCTAGTCAGCGTGGCTAAATGTATACAACAAAAAACAAACAAAGATGCCCAAAGTTTAACCCTTTGGCCAAAGCGTCTTAAGCCTGCTGCCACTTTGAAAGGCATGACCGTTAGCAGGTCCTAACACTCCCCGAGTTAAAATTCTTATTTACCTGTATAATTACAGGAAGAATGATCTGCATTGGATCTGTCATAACCTGGCAAAATGAAACTGACCTGCCAACTTGGAAAGTGGGGAGGGACAGCTAACCTAAGCTAATCTGACTTGCTAACGGTCATGCCTTGAAAGTGGCAGCAGGCTTAAGATGCTTTGGTCAAAGGGTTAAACTAAATGACAATTTTTCAAGAGAATATATAGGTATTGCACTGTGTATTTTTGTCACATTGGAAGTAGCTTTGGGCATCTTTGTTTGTTTTTTGTTGGATATTGCATTTACCTGTTTTATCCAATAGATGGAGATAGAATTGTGGAATGAATTTCAGCAAATAAAAATCACTTGTGAGCACATTCACATCTCAGACAGGTCTGCAACCCTGCTTTTCACCATTATCTCCTAGCATACAGTGCTTCCACTGCAGCAAGGGATTCTGGGAAACAACATGCGCAACAGTGTCACCTTTTGCTTCAAATCCATTTTAACATGGACCCCTATTAGCATATGCCTGCCGCATTGCACAGCTTTTCAGCACAGCCTGGGTTAAAGTGTATAGCCAGTAAGCCTAACCACAGATAGCTGTTTCGACTTTTTGGGTCTCACAATACAGTATATTTACTGAGTCAGATCGGTATTGATGCAAAACTTACCACTTTGGTGACCTGCTTCAGTTTTTTTTTTAATTATTAGGCTTCTATGTAGAGCAACACTGAGTATGGCACACTTCAAACCTGTTAAACTTCTTCTACATAGGTAAGGAGACCCTAAAAACAGTATAGGGGATCTTCAAATAATAAAACAGATCCCATTGCTTATAAGTCTCACAGATGGAGTCATTTTACTCGCTGGAAAGCAGCATACTGACCAGCAGACTCATTTGCTGCAGCAGGAAATCAAGCCATGTAAAGGCTATTTACTCATAGCATATTTATTTGCCAGCAGCATAATATGTAGAACATCTTGCTATTTGTGTAAAATACCCTGCTCGTCTCCCCCCTCCCCTACTTACCCTTAGGACACAGTGCTATACTTATGACCTTGATGATTCTTAGTGAGAAGATACTCCTGAGGGGATATTTCTACATCTGAACCCCCAGCTGTCTGCGCATATCGCTATGCAACAGGGGGTGAAAAGGAGGTCACTGGTGTATTGGGGATAGAGCATATGCCACGGAGAAGAATGACAAGAGAGATGGGTAGAGGAAAATGGGGAGAAGCAGAACAAGTCGAAGGCCGCTAAGCTTTGGTACACTTGAGTCTCCATTCATAAGAATGGGAGTAAAGTCTTAGATTGTAAGCTCTTCAGGCAGGGATTTCCTTTCCTATTGTCTGATTTTGCTGCACTTACTGTATTATTATAATTCTCTGTACTGTGTTCTTTGTGAAGCGCTGAGTACACTTTTGGCGCTATATAAATAAAGACATACAATACAATACAATGGCGTGCTAAAGCTTAGTACCCTTTTGTAGATCTGGGCCAAAGTGAGATGTTGGGAAAGTCATAGGGAAGAGAAACAGAACCAAAAAAAATCAGAGGGTAAAGGAATAAAGAAAACAGAAAGGGGGAAAGAACAGGCTGGGGAATTTGAGTCATATACTGTACATTTTAGTGGTGTATTAGTGAGAACTCCTTTAGAGCCCTAAGTAATGTGTTATTGTTTCCATTACTAATCTCGTGTCTGGTGCTGCTAATGGGAGGTTTACAGTTACGCAGATATTTATTGAGAATTGTCACCTTGTACAGTACTGTATTACCTTTATTAGGCTATTTAATAGGATTATAGCCTGACCGCACCATACAGTGACACGGAGTATAACCAGACCGTACTGATACAATCAACACAAATATCCTGCCGCTCTACCTATATGGAATACCTGTACTAATAAGAGTGAGGTGGTGCATGAGGGAAGAAGCACCTATAATTATATCAACTGGGAGCTGGACAGAAGAGGGTAAGGTAGTGTCTCAGGTGCCAGTGGCCCTGAGACTAGGCCTAGAGTCCCCCTTCTCAGGCCCCAGCTTGGCCCCGCAGGTGTCACTGGACGTTACTGTTTGACTATGTGCAATCGACCCTGTCCGCCGAATGGAAGGAACGGCTAAGTGCAAAGTTGGAGGAACGCCGGGAAGTGTACTCGGAAGGCCAACTACACACTGGTTTCCTGCCTGAGCTGTGTGAAATGAACTCCTGATTGAGAAGCCTTTAAAAAGCAGGTAGTAACGGTGTGCCAGTGTTCCTTTTCCTCATCTAGTGACAAAGGAAGGTCATGGAGGTATTACCTATGACTCTGCTGGGATTCACACCCAGCATCAACCAAGCTCCAGCCTGCAGGGACCAAGGCTTCTTGTTCCCAGAGGAATTTGCCTTGGAACAGCGGGGACCACAAAGCCCTTCACCACTGAGAAGCCTGCACAGAAACAGGGCAGGAGTGGACCTGAGAAATTTCATGGGAGCAGCAGGACTGCAACGCCTGTATCTAATGTTCGCCTGGAGAAACTGTAGACGCCGGACTAGCACATGCAGATAAGGACTTTGTATATTATTCCCAAATATTGTTTTGTTTGATTTGAGGCTGGTAACTGGCCTAGCTAGCCAGTCACGTTGCTAGGGCTTGTCCGGTCTAGTATGTCTTCCAAAGTGGAGTAGGCTTTCTTTTTATGTCTTGTGTTTTGCCTTAAAGGGACAGTGTCCCCAATATTTATTTTATGTTTGTAGAGAAATAAACCACCCAATTGGTAAAATGCCTTGTGTGGACTCCTACATTAACTAACCTAACCTACAGGGCCACTCCGTTACAACATATATGATCTCTATACCTCTCTAGATACTGATATCACTCAGGGCTTGCACACATACACTGGCAACAAAAGAAACATTCACACAAGTTTGCGACTGGCAATTTTGGGCCATTCTCAGCTTGCAACAAAGTTGCGAGTATACATATCTTTGCCAAAAAAAACTACCAGCTACGAATACCTTTTTATTAGAAACTTTTACAATAACCTTCATGAAAATATTGCAAAAGAAAATGTGCTAACATTGATAAATAGTGATAAGTTTCCCCTCTAGTCGTTAAAATAAGAAACTGCATTTCTTAACCCTGTGAATGGACAAGACTCTTCACTCGAACATGCCAATGTCTTTAAGAAATCATGTCAACTTTCCCAAATTAACCACAGGTACAGATGCAGCCACGAGTATCCGAACACTTGCCTTTGAAAATCTGGTGCAATCTCCGAGTAATGCTGCAACATTTCTGTGACATTTCTGCAGACAGACTAATGGCCCATTGGATTAACACAGCGGGGGTCCCTGGTCAGTTTGAATGGGACTGCCTGGGACCCCCGCTGTGTTAATCCGATGGACCATTAGTCTGTCTGCAGAAATGTCACAGAAATGTTGCAGCATTACTGGGGTATTGCCCCAGATTTTCAAAGGCAAGTGTTCGGATACTCGTGGCTGTATCAGTAGGTTTACATATATTATCTCTAAATAATATCTCTCTTCAAATAATAGTGAAAAGACTTTGCCTGTCCTGTTTTGCAGAATTTGTTTTCCAGAGACCTTGGCTCAGTTCACAATGATGCTGAAATGCTGAAAAGCGATTAGATAGAAAAACATTAATGATGTTCCACATTATCCTCGAGTCATCTGGTTAGTTGTCACCTAATTTTATAGACCTTTAGTCATGAATACACAGTGGTACACCTTCATCCCAAACATTCATTAGCATTTTACATAGATGTAATAATAGTTTATTTTTTAAATGTTTTACCCTTTCACCTGTTCTGGGCGTTTCTAAAAGAAAACTCTGTTAAGTGCATGTTAATTATTGTACAGTAAGCTGAAAAGTCACCAAATAACCATTTTTAGATGATCCCAGCTGGGTGCTCTTAATGGTAATCTCTTCTAATCAAAACAGATGAATGGTTCAGCTGTGATGCTTCTCATTTTGAGCTTCACTTTGAGTCTAGCTTTATCAGACCTACCAGCTGCAGTCATGTGCAAAATGCCTCCCAAGAGAATTAGCGTCTGTCTCACTTCATTTCCCACACAGTATGAAAAGGATGAATGGGAGTCTACCTTAAATATAACAAAGGTGATATACTCTTGAATCTAAAGAATAGCTTTTTTTCACCCAACACTTACATACAGTACTGCCCCAAAAAAATCAATGGCAACATGAATATAGTTAGTCACAGGGTAAAGACATACTGTAGTTTCAAGCTTCAACATTATTAGCTTTGCCACTTATTTGAGTCATTTGGAATATACCTCTTTGTATCAAAATGGCAAGTATTTTGTGTACATTTTGCTTCACTTGTGTAAGGTGTGTGAAGGGTTAATATAGAGCAATAGCAATATTTTGCATGATCTTATAGTAATAATAGCAAGAAATATAAAATTTCTTCTTTTTGAGTGTTATAAAAACCAATATGTTTATTCAAGATATTTGTGCCAAGTTTTTGAAATTTGAGAAACAACCTAATTAATATCGTTTTTTATTAGTTGAAGGTGCTCAGAGAAGGAAAAGTGAGTTTCTCACTGCATGACAGTAATAACGGCATGAAAATCAAGACTTTACATGTCAAAATCTCAGTATAAATAAAAAAGCAATAAACAAATAAAGGACACATTATCCAAGTGGCATTCCCCCAACCCCACTGTGCAATACTATAGAAATTTGGCAGGACACGTGTCAAGAGAAAAAAAAATATAGGAGGAAGAGGAGAGATTTACCTACAAAATAGAGCTACAATATAAAAAGATACTGTATACCACACTACAGCCCTTTATCAAGAGTCAGCCTCATTTATCTCCCCCAATACATAGCAGTTACATAATAGACATATGTCCATCAAGTTCAACCTATGCTAAATTTAGATGACAGATACTTTATCCTATATCCGTACTCACAGTATATTAATCCAGAGGAAGACAAACAAAAAACCTCAGTGTCATATCATCCAATGAGATCTCATAAGGGGGGAAATAATTCCTTCCTGACTCCAAATATTGGCAATCAGATTTCTCCCTGGATTAACATCCTTCCCATGTCTACTTATGTGGTATATCCCTATATACCTTTCATTTATTAAAAGATGTCCAACCTGATTTTGAAGGTATCTATTGTATCTGCCATCACAGTCCCCAATGGGTAATGAATTCCACATTTTAAATGTGTTGCTGGTGAAATCTCCTTTCCTCCAACTTTAAGGGATTACCCTGTGTCCTTTGTACTGCCCTTGGGATGAATAGATATTTTGAAAGCTCCTTGTATTGTCCTGAATATATTTGGATATAGTTATCATATCCCGTGTTAGATGCCCCTTTCCTAATGTAAACATATCTATATTAGCTAGCTTCTCCTCATAAATCAGATTGTCCATCCCCTTTATTAATTTGGTGGCTTTTCTCTGCATTTTTTCTAGTTCCATAATGTCTTTATAGAGTGGTGCCCATATTCAAGGTGTGATCTTGCTAATGCTTTATAAAGGGGCATAATTATGCTTCTTTCCCTTCCACCCATTCCCCGTTTAAGGCAAGACAAGATTATTCACTGTCTTCAGTCATGTTATAAAAGACAAGAGCTCTACCATTAGGCAACATAGGTGGCTACCTAGGAGCCCACAATGTATGTAGCAACACAGGCTCCGATACTTCTGGCTGAGTCTTGCTTCTGTTAGGTCTCCAGGGAAACAGCACTGCTCCAGTGCCCAAAGACTCTTATCCATGCACCCCATGGCATTTTGTTTTACCTTTGTTTCTACGCCAGCATTATGTGCACCCCAGTGCACAGTGGTCCTCAGGGGAAGTTATCTCTCAACAGTTCTACACTCCTTCCCATCATAAACTTAGAAACATATTGCTACAAAAAAAACCTGCAAAACATGGGGGCTTGGGACCTTGTCAAACTATTGCCTTGGGCCCTACAAGACCTTGAGCTACCTCTGGACAAGTGAACAACTGAAGTAATAGTAATTAATGAACTGGATTGAAGCAGTAGCTACTGTAAGTGGTAGTATCATGGCATTTTAAGCAGGTTAACCCTGTGTCAATGACATTGGGAAAGTTGCTTCATCTCCCTCTACGAAGCTGCACATGCTTCTGATTTATAAATAAACAACCATGAGCTATTGTAGTAGGACATAAGGTACACAGGATATCTACTGTACTAAGTACTGTAGAAGTTATGTCCAGACTGAAGAGCGATTTCACAATCACAGCAACAACTACTGTATTACATGATCAAATGATGATAAATATTAGTCCTTGTGCGACTGGCTTGTATTTAGTCTTTTGTCAGTACTAATGGTCAATAATATATACTGTATATACATATAACATATATTTTTGTGCCATATTTATTTCCAGGTTTCTATCCAAGTGCAAAATAAAACAAGTACTAAGCTATTGAAGGCAACAGATAAGAACCCCTTAGAACCCCCCTAGTCTGCCCATGTTCCTACCTGCTGTAAAACGTTAGACCCTATTTGATCCTTGGCTTCCGTATTCCATTTTTAGGCTAGCCCTCTGTCTATATATCCTCACTTTATTCACCCCTACCACCCCTGTTGGGGGCTCTTCCACCACCCTTTCTGTGAAGAAGAACTTCCTCCCATTTCCCTCTGAGCCTGCCACCCTCCCAGCATGACCTCTTTTTCTGGCACTTATCATTCTCTGTAATATGTTTCCCTCTTGTACTTTGTTGAAATCCTTCATTTATTTTAAAGTGTTGATCATATCCAGCCTTTCCCATCTAGGAAGCTCTACATACATATGAATGTCTTTTAGTCTTTCCTGACAAGTTATATGGAGGGAGGGTGGAAGAGAGAGCACACCTTAGATACCGGAGACTAGAGGTGGGCGGATTTGGTTCTGCCGGATGCTTTGGTGTGCGGATCAGTTTTTTTTTTAACCACTGACAATCCACGTGAGAGATTGATAATCCATGGTCGGATTGTTAAAAATACACACTCAGATTAAATCCGAGGGTTGGAGATCTCCCTCTCCACGAATTAATCAGTGTGGGAATTTTTAATAATCCGGCAACGGATTCTAGACTCCGCGGATTGGATTCTTAAAAATCCGTTCAGATTGTATTTAATGGCGGTTTTGTGTTCATCCGTACAGATTAACATTAGAACAATCCGTCAACGGATTTTACACCACGGAACGGATTTTGAATGGAAAGCCCGGGAAACGGATTATGACAGTTCCTCCAATCCTTACCTGAGACATATGCAAAGTATTTTCAACTGATTTACATCCCACAACTCCTAGAAGATTTCCACAAGACCTATATTAACAAGCCTAAGGCACCTTGGAAGGAAGGGGGTACTGGTGTCAGGTCCAACAGGATCAGAACCCACAACCTGTGCTATACAGGGCAGCAGCTCTAGCAGTGCCAGCTAAACCAGCTGTTGGTCTTATCACATCGTCTCAGTTCCACATATTCAGCTCACGGTCATTAGTAAACATTATATGCCAGGGTATTTTCTCCCAGGTTCTGACCTTAGGGCAGTGATTCCCAACCTTTTTTGTTTGGAGGAACCCTTGAAGTATTTCGTAAAATTTCAGGGAACCCCTATGATGTTCGACAGGGGTACATCACAAAATAGCCGTGTAAAGCAGTAGGGTTAATAAATAATAATTAACTCATACTTTTGAATAAACAATGTGTATATATTTTGTAATGATTTTGGTTTAATACAATTGTTTTTTTATAAAGTCGTTAATGAAAAACCATAATAACAGCTAATATGCAGGGCCGCTCTGCGTCTCCTGATGACATAACTTCCGGCTTCTCCTGGCTACGGGGTCCTCGCTGGGCCACAATCACATTCCTATGCGTTAAAACCTTAATTTTTTTTTTTACTCTATTACTCACAAGCTTTTCAAATTCTAGCGCAGCCCTGCACAACTTGTGAAGGGAGAAGGGCCGAACTGCTCCAAGGAAAACCGATTCGGGCCGCACAGGTAAAATCATCATATCTCCCCCAGCACCCCTCATCGTCATCCTCATATACCCACCCCCAGCACCCCTAATCATTATCCTCACATACTGTATTCACCCCCAGCACCCTCATAATCCTCATCCTCATATACCCACCCCCTTGCATCTTACAGCACTCCCACCTGCATCTCAGATCACCTCCCGCCCTTGTATCTCATATCACTCCCCCCCCCTAAGGCTTAGGCTGTATTGAGCTACTTTGAGCTGTCTGTCCAGCTGGAATCATCACTGTGCTAAGCAGCAGATAGCTGTCTTTAAAACGGATCCTTAAGCCAGGGGTGCTCAAACTGGGGGGCACAAGACATTTTTTGTGGGGGCGCGGTGGTTACAGAGGCTCCGCGCTCTTCCCCAAAACCGCGCGAGGCCTCTGTAACTCACTTACTGGGATTTAGCCGGTCTCGGGCGACACCTCGCCATGGCATCACGGCATCAAATGACGCCGCAGGGTTACGTGATGTGACGTCACATGACCCGCGGCGTCATTTGATGCCGGCACTAAGGTAAGGTGGGGCGCGAGCACTGGGGGAAAGCGGGCAGGGGGGCACACCCCTGCCTTAAGCGCAAGCACTGGCAGACAGCTACCTTTGCTGGCAGTGCGGACATATCCAACACCTTACTGTAGTGCCGACGAGTATTCTAAAACAAATCTGGAGCAATCACCAACAAGACCCAGGTACATGTTGGGTACATGCTGGGTACATGCTGCACATTTCAGTAACATTTCTGCAGACAGACTAATGTCCAATCGGATTAACAGCTGGGGTCCCTGGCAGTCCCATTCAAACTGAATGGGACTGCCAGGGACCCCTGCTGTGTTAATCCGATGGGCCATAAGTCTGTCTGCACAAATGTCACTGAAATGTTGCAGCATGTACCCAGCATGTACCCAACATGTACCTGGATCTTGTTGGTGATAGCCCCAGATTTTCCAAGTTTAAGGCAAGTTTTAGAATACTCGTCGGTGCACCTGTAATTAATTGAGGGGGAAAAAATCAATGGGAGTGTTTTATTAATATACTGTGTGTACATTTAATGCTGAGTTTTGTACCATTATGCAGATAAGCTTTCATACATACTGTAGCTCTGGGAGGAGGGGGGAAGGGGACCCTTTAACGCTTTCAATGCTAAAGGGTCCTGCTATACATTACATCCTCACAAGGTACCACTATATGCAGCTACAACTATAGACTCAAGTTACACAATGTATCCATGTAGCAAGGCAAATAAAAGTGTGATTTAGTTTTTGTTCTCAGAACTTACATTTGTTTTTACATTATACATACACTGCTAGCAGAGTTGTATTTTCAGGAATTCCTGTGATTTATTCAGTGTACAAGAGGCCTGCAGACGTGCCTGGATAATCCTCCAGCAGGCCCTCTCTGACAGGCACCTCTGAGAATCTGGCACTACATGTTAGGGTCATCTGCAGGGGGGCCCAGGCCCCTTGACTCACCGTGCCAGGGACAACAGACCCAGCTGTCCCCCGTCCCCCTGGTGGCAGCCCATGGTGGGCCCCCAACAGTGATGGGCCCTGGACAACTGCCCCTTTTGCCCACTGGATAAATGGGCCCTGATAATGAACATTGCTAACATTGCTAACCCTGTCATTTGATTCTGCCTTTCATAGATTTAACAGCGGTGCGCAAACTGGGGGGAGGGAGAATTTCTAGAGGGGGCGCTGGCAGTTACAGGGGCCCCGCGCTCTTCCTCGCGGCATTTAAATTAAATGCCAGGGGAGGCGTGAGGCCTCTGTAACTTACTTACCTACTGCCAGCCAGGTCTTCGGAGACGCATCGCCATGGCAACGGGGCGTCAAAAGACGCCGCGGGTCATGTGACGTCACACGTCACCATGACAACGCGCGTCAAATGACGCGGTGGGGTCACATGACGTCACATGACCCACAACATCATTTGACACCGAGCCATCGGGAGAGGGGGGGTATGAACGCTGCGGCTCCCAGGAAGCGGGCCACAGCTCAAAAAGTTTGCACACCGCTGGCATTAGATCTCCAGTGTCTGTTTTTGGAGGATGGGATATGATACAAGCAACTCTGTTGAGTAGCAGTGTTTTATATGCCATTATAAATATGACTGTAGATTTAGACAATTCCAAAAAATATACAAATGGGAAGATATATAATATACACTATGTATATGTTCGAATATTTATATATTTGTACATATTACACTATATTTTTGCTTGCATTATTTCCCTATATACAGTACCGCCAACAACTTGCACTCTACATTTTTCTGTATTTGATTGGTGACTCTTTGGAAAGTATTTTCTTGAGGAACAGCATCTTTCCCAGTGGTTGTATTATTATACATGTATATATTTTGTATTGATTGTGTAGTAGAGTAGTACACCTCACCTCTAGGGGGAGCTGATGCAGCTCTTCGGACTATTAGGTGGAGGTGCGGTGGCCATGTTGTTACTCCCAAAGACTAGAGAGAGAGGATATCCTTGCAGGGGACAGGATATCCTGGGGGACTGGAGACCGCAAGGTCAGAGCTCTCTGGCACCGCAGAGGGGAAGGTTGTGTCCTGGGAGCCAGTCAGGCTGCCTAAGACTAGGCTAGAGGAAGCCCCATAGGCCCGAGTTAGGTCATGAGACACCCTAGCGGAGTATTGTAGGGACGGCCATATTGCAGGTACTTGTCCTTTAGCCCGATTGCCAGCGGAGCGACAGAGCTGGACGAATGTCAGGGGAGGATTCCCCAGGCCTGTAGGGACAACCGTGCGGCTGCCAGAAGTAAGGAGAGAGAAGGGATATTGTTGGGAGGCCCTGCATGGTGGGATCACGGATGCGGTTCTCCTTTCTCCAGAAGGATTCCCTGGTTGACCGAGTGTAACCAGGAAGGTACCCACGTGTACCACCAATACATAAGGGAGGGTAGCCCTGCCCTCACACATTCATTTGGGGATTGCCTTGGTGGACATTTGTGGTTCTAGGGTGCCCAAGAGATAGGATGCTACCAGGATCCTTAGGGGTATAATTGCTCCCTGGGATAGGAGGAAAGGGATTGGGTAATACTGTGATTGTGTTGTATGATATATGTGTATCTGTGGGGGACCCTGCGGTCAAGAGTTATTGTTTAGTACTATTGTATCTGTGGTTATTGGCTACATATGTTCCCGTGAGGAGCCATTCCGACTATGCCAGGAACCTCACGGGTGGAGGCGCTGCGCCTGGCACCTCCAAGCTCCCTATGAGTGGAGGCTCAGGCTGTCTGTAAGCCTGCAGGTTGGCACCATAGCACCCATTGAAGGCAGATCTCCCTTGGGGGGGAAGGGTGTTACAATTGTTTTCCTCCTTTTTGCTTGTTTCAACTTTTCACTACATAGATTTAGAACGCTGTATCTTCGTGACCTTCTGTAAGATTAGTTTCCATATTTTTGTAAATTGGAAATCCCCACTTTTGTTAATACAAATCCGCTTTATTCTGTTCTGTATTTAATGTTTTGCAGGGCTTACAGTTCCTAGGAACTCTGGAACCTGATTTTCAAGTTCTCACATTACAGTAAATACAGTATTTTAACTAGAGAAATACATTTAATACGGATGGCTGTAATCCAATGTATCCAGTCGTTAGTCATTAGAGTAAATAAAAGTAATCAATATGTGGTTGATTTGAAGTGCTGGTTGTTTAAAGTGTGTGTAGTTAGAACCAGAAGCAGTTTGAACAAGGAAGCGGTTAAACAAGGTATTGAAGTACAGTTTACTGTTAGTACTTATACACTTCATAGTTTCTAGAATGAGCAGGATTGAAAATGCCACTCAATGCACATCTTGCCACATGTATGTGCACTTGGAGCAGCTGTTCCAAGGAGCATACCGCTGTGAGAGGTGTGAGTGGGTGGTCTCTTTAGAGTCAGAGATTGCTGATCTGAAGAGGCAACTTGCAATATTGAGGGACATTGGCAATCTTGAAAGGGGTTTAGAGCTCACTGAGCAAGCCCTTGCTTCGACTAGTGGGGAAGGAGCTGCGGGGGGAAAGTGTGTGAGCGTATATGTATGTGTGTATGTATGTCTGTATGTGTGTGTGTATGTGTGTGTTGTGTGTGGGGTGGTGGGGGTGGAGGGCACCACGGCACCACAATCTCAGACCTGGCAAAGTTTTACCACGCCCCCCATCCCGCCCCGGCTCCCTACAGACCGCATATCGCGGTCAAGTGCCTCTCCGCGTGCCGCCTGTCTGCAGTGCGGGCACGTGGTCTGAGACAGCGGGACCTTAGCCTTATGAAGGTAGATAGGGCAATCTGTTGCCGTAACCGCATGAACCTAACAGTTTGTTGTCTCCCAGGTGCTCGGGTTCGGCACATTGCGGATCGGGTAGACAGATTGTTGGGGGGGCTGGGATTGACCCGGTGGTCTTGGTACACGTTGGCACCAATGACAAAGTTAGAGAAAGATGGAGGGTCTTCAAAAATGATTACAGGGATCTAGGCCAAAAGCTTAAGGCAAGGACCTCCAAGGTAGTATTTACTGAAATACTACTAGTGCCATGTGCTACCGCAGGGAGACAGTCAGAGATCAGGGAGGTTAATGCATGGCTAAGAAAGTGGTGCAGGAAGGAGGGGTTTGGGTTTTTAGAGCACTGGGACTCCTTTTCTGAGAGGTGCCATCTATATTCTAGGGACGGATTGCACCTCAATGAAGAGGGATCTTCTGTGCTAGGGGGGAGAATGCTAAAAACGTTGGAGGAGATTTTAAACTAGGATGGAGGGGGGCGGGGAATGAAACAGATAATGACCTAAATGGAATAGAGGAGGATACAAGGATACAAGGAGGTAGAATGGGGGCAAGTGCGAGTTTGACAAGCAGTGAGACACCCATAGCTAATACAGATAATACTAGAAAACTTCTAAAGACTAAACCAAGTGGGGGCAGAAAGGAAGGAGCAGATAAGATAATAGTACAGGCTGAAAAAAAAATGCATGCTTGCTAATGCAAGAAGCCTGACAGATAAAATGGGGGAGCTTGAATTAATAGCTGCAAGGGAGCAGTATGATATCATAGGCATTACTGAAACATGGTGGGATGAAACTCATGACTGGACAGTTAATTTAGAGGGTTATTCCCTTTTTCGGAAGGATCGTACAAATAGAAGGGGAGGTGGAGTATGTTTATATGTTAAACCGGATCTAAAACCTATTATAAGGGATGATGTCTATGAAGGGAATTATGAAAATATAGAGACTTTGTGGATAGAAATTAGCAGTGGAGGTAAAAGTATAAAGAAAATGTTTGTGGGAAACCACCACATATCTGTGAGATTGAGGAAGCTAAAATACTTTTGCAGATGGAGAAGGCATCAAACTTGGGTCATGTTTGCATAATGGTGGATTTTAATTATCCAGACATAGACTGGGGCAATGAGATTAGCATTACATCAAAAGGAAACAGGTTTTTGGGGGTGCTTAAAGAAAATTATATGACCCAAATTATTGAGGAACCAACCAGGAGAGGAGCAGTACTGGATTTGGTCATATCAAACAATGTAGAAGTAATAACAAATATTCAAGTCCTGAAACATTTGGGTAATAGTGATCATAACATGGTCTCATTTGAAATACATTATCAACAAACAGATTACTTGGGTTTAACAAAGACCTTAAACTTTAGAAAGGCAGATTTTAATAAACTGAGATCTAATCTACAAGTAATACACTGGGATGATATTTTTGCAGGGAGAACTGAAGAAGATAAATGGGCAGTCTTTAAAACATTGTTAGAAAAGCACACTTATCAGTGTATACCCTTGGGTAATAAGTATAAAAGAAATAAGTCAAAACCAATGTGGCTAAATAAACAGGTAGGGAGGAAATGGACAAGAAGAGAGCGTTTAGATTATTTAAGTCAGAAGGGACGGATATATCGTATCAGAATTCTAAGGAATTTAACAAAAATTGCAAAAGGTCAATCAAATTAGCAAAAATGGATTATGAAAAAAGGATTGCAACAGAAAGTAAGGTCAACCCTAAAAAGTTCTTTAAGTACCTTAATAACAAAAAAATGAGAAAAGAAAATATAGGACCCTTTCAGTGTGAGATGGGTAGGCAGATTATTGGAGATAAGGAAAAAGCAGAGGTATTAAACAAATACTTTGCATCTGTGTTTACCAGGGAAGAATCAAGTTCAATAGTAGTGCTGCAGGAGGAAGTCATAACCTCCATATTAATGAACAATTGGTCAACTGAGGAAGAAGTTCATAAGCGACTTGAAAAAATGAAAGTAAATAAGGCACCTGGCCCCGATGGCATACATCCAAGAGTTCTCAAGGAGTTAAGCTCAGTAATAGCCAAACCATTATATTTAATATTCAAGGACTCCTTTTCCACAGGCTCAGTACCACAAGATTGGCGTAAAGCAGATGTGGTGCCTATATTTAAAAAGGGAGCTAGATCACAACTGGGAAATTACAGACCTGTAAGCCTGACTTCAATAGTGGGGAAACAACTTGAAGGTTTAATACGGGATAATATTCAGGAATACCTAATGGAAAACAAATTTTTTAGTAATAGTCAGCATGGATTTATGAAGGATAAATCATGCCAAACTAACCTTATTTGGTTCTTTGGTATTTAGACCAGGGTAATGCAGTTGATGTGGTCTACTTAGATTATGCAAAGGCTTTTGATACGGTTTCCCATGAGGTTGGTTTACAAAATAAAGAAAATTGGACTCAGTAATAATATATGCACCTGGATTGAAAACTGGTTAAAGGACAGACAACAGAGGGTTGTCATAAATTGAACTTTTTCAGGTTGGGCTAAAGTCGTGAGTGGAGTACCTCAGGAATCGGTACTGGGACCCCTGCTTTTTAACTTGTTTATTAATGACCTTGAGGTTGGGATCGAGAGCAAAGTCTCCATCTTTGCTGATGATACTAAATTGTGTAAGGTAATAGAATCAGAGCAGGATGTAATTTCTCTTCAGAAGGATTTGGAGAGACTGGAAACGTGGGCAGGTAAATGGCAGATGAGGTTTAATACAGATAAATGTAAGGTTATGCATTTGGGATGCAAGAATAAAAAGGCGACTTACAAATTAAATGGAGATGTATTGGGGGAATCCTTGATGGAGAAGGATTTAGGAGTGCTTGTAGACAGCAGGCTTAGCAATAGTGCCCAACGTCATGCAGTAGCTGCAAAGGCAAACCAGAATTTATCTTGCATCAAACGGGCAATGGATGGAAAGGAAGTAAACATAATTATGCCCCTTTAAAAAGCATTAGTAAGACCACACCTTGAATACGGAGTACAATTTTGGGCACCAATCCTAAGAAAAAATATTATGGAACTAGAGAGAGTGCAGAGAAGAGCCACCAAATTAATAAAGGGGATGGACAGTCTAACTTATGAGGAGAGATTAGCTAAATTAGATTTATTTACATTAGAAAAGAGGCGTCTAAGGGGGGATATGATAACTATATATAAATATATTCAGGGACAATACAAGGACCTTTCAAAAGAACTATTCATCCCACGGGCAGTACAAAGGACTCGGGCCATCCCTTAAGATTGGAGGAAAGGAAATTTCACCAGCAACAAAGGAAAGGGTTCTTTACAGTAAGGGCAGTTAAACTGTGGAATGCATTACCCATGGAGACTGTGATGGCAGATATAATAGATTTGTTCAAAAAGAGGTTGGACATCTTTTTAGATGGGAAAGGTATACAGGGATATACCAAATAAGTATACATGGGAAGGATGTTGATCAAGGGATTAATCCGATTGCCAATTCTTAGAGTCAGGAAGGAATTTATTTTTCCCCTTATGAGATATCATTGGATGATATGACACTGGGGTTTTTTGTTTGCCTTCCTCTGGATCAATAAGTAAGTATAAATATAGGATAAAGTATCTGTTGCCTAAATTTAGCATAGGTTGAACTTGATGGACCTACATCTTTTTTCAACCTCATTTACTATGTAACAATGTAACTATGTAATTTCAATCAGCAGTCACTGCTTAACCTTATATTGAGTTCTGGGGGCGATAGGTTTGGCACCCTTGCCGACAAGAAACTTAATGGATATTCAGGGTGAATATCTTGATGCTGGATGGACTAAATGAGTGTCTAGACACTAGTACTTGTGACGGTGCTCGTCTCACTCAGGAAGCGGACCCGCAGGGCTGAGGTAAGTATGCAGAATAACCAACTAGAGCCAAGGGACAGAGTCCTGCTAGAATATCCATAGTCGATAAGCAGGCTGAGGTCAGGGCTGGCAGCAGTGGTGCAGAGTCCAGGTGACAGGCAAAATGTCAGGGCAGAGGTGCAGAGTCCAGGCAATAGTTAAAAGGTCAGGGCAGGTGGAAGGCAGCAAGGTCGGGCTCACGGTCCGGGGTGAGCAACAGGGATTTCAAATAGGCGAAAGGGTAAGGTGTGACAGCGAAGATAAATCGAAGCTGCAGCAAACAGAACTTTGCTCGGCGACTCCCACTGGGAACTGCAGCTTTAAGTAGCAGGCTGCCAGTAACCAAAATGGCCGAACTGAAGCTGGAAAACCCGAACTGCAGCAAACCCCGGCACAGATCAGGCAGAATCCTTACAGTGCTATCACAAAATCCTCACAACACAATTTTCTGCACACATTTGTCGTTTAATAGGACACATTTTTATTTTTCATCTTAATAAAAAAATCGTATTTTTATTTTCATACACAATTGCACAAACATATAATATCAAATCTATTCACTTTCACAAGAAATTAAAAATATTTTAATAAACACAATAAAATTCGGGCTCAGCCCCAGAGAAGCCTGTCCTGTTATCCCCCATGACATCGCGGGAGACCCAGGCCCTCCTGTTACCAGCAGGTATGCACCACCAAAATCCCTGTAACCAGAGTGAGGGTTCCGTGAGGAGGCCCAATATGAGATTGGGTGGGGGAACACCGGCTACATATATATATACACACCACAAATTCCAACATCCTATGCGTGATGCATGCTTCCTATAGGGCTTGTAGCATGAATTGTCATGAATTGTCCTTGGCTAGCCTAAAATAGCCCTTATGTAAAAACAAATATAATCACTGCGCTTCTCCATGTAAAGAGCATGCAGCTAGTGAAGGAAATGGCCATACAAATGTGCAAAACAGAAAGTGAATCCCTGCGCTTCTCCCATAGGGATAGCAATCAATGGGGAATATATATATAGAATATATATATATATATATATATATATATATATATATATAAATGTATGGTGTAAATATCTATAAGAAAAAAGGAGACTTTTGGTATACATCCTTTGATCAAATAATGCCAAGCCTGCTAACCACGTCAAGGTAAGTCTCTTCAGCAGGTCCCTACGCTAAATGCATACTAGTGTTATGTGAAATAAGCCCAGAAGGGGTTAAAATATCAAAGCATATGCTTGTATAACCTAGTGCAATTAAAAACTGGTATATACCAGTACAGATACTCACATGTAAGTGAAGTGGAATAAGGGGACCTTGCTAGGAGATTATATACCTAGAAGAGGAGGGGCTGGCCTGCCACAAACTGCTCAATAAGCAGTTGCAGGTGATTGGCTAAATATATTCAATTACACCATAGTAGTGTTGCCCTCTAGGAGCGTGGTGCAAAGGATTAAAATCGGCCCTTATCATTAACCCTATCACCACACATATATATATATATATAAATATATATATATAGTATTTTAAAACTTTTTGTATAAATAAAATATGGTGTATTTTGAAAGTAGGAAGTTATGCTACTGTATATATATATTTTATACATATGTATAAGGATTGGGCTTCGGTCCCGCCCCTGTGATGCGTCCCGTGACAGGACGGGTGATGCGCCTCACACTGAGGTTTTACACAGGCGCTGTGCAGCCAGGCTGAAGGACACCGCATGGATTGGGCTTCGGCTCCGTCCTCGTGACGTACCCCGTGACATCTCGGGTGACGCGCCTCATATGGAAGCTACGCGCATGCGCCGTGCTACCTCTTCCAGGATCGGGCTTAGGCTCCACCCCATGGCGCATCCCTTGACACCACAGAGAACGTTCCTCGTGCTCAGGTGACTACGTGCCGGCGTTGCGTTTCCAGGGACATGCGTAGGGTTAATGCTATCTGCAATTACTCCACACCTGCGGTACACTCCGCCCCTGCTTACCAGTGGACAGAATGTTTGATTATTCATTGCATATAGCTTTGTGCAGTTCTGCCATTAGCTATCAGTCCCTTACATGCTCAGCCAACCTTCCTGCAAGTTGGCTGAGCATAACCTTTGTTAGTGTGATGTAGTGCTTGCCTCAAACACCCTGCTGCCTTTGCTTGACTGGTGCATTCTGCCTGTTGCCTTTCTCGTAGTACCCTGACCTCGGATTGTACCTGGACTTCTGCCTTCTCTGACCCTTGACTTCGGCTTGCATTTGGACTCCCACCTTCTCTACTCCTGGACCCCGGCTTCGCACAATGACCATCCAACTTCTCCTATCCTAGACCACGGCGAGTATCACAACCATCATGACCTCTCCTACCCTGACCCAGCTACACGCCTACCACTCTGCACTCCAGACGTGGTTGTGGGTCGGTGTATACCAACATCCCCACCTCAGCCTCGCGGTCCCGTCCTGTTTGTGGTGAGCACCCGTTACAATATGTACGTTTAACGTTGAATTTTACAACTTCTATGCAAGTGGTGATAGGGTTAATGGTAAGGGCTATTTTAGGCTAGCCAAGGAAAATTAAGCAACAAGCCCCTGAGGAAGTATGCATCACTTGTGAAATATGTAGGGTGAACACAAAAATCCAAATAGGGTGTAAGGCCCCAGTAGGACAAGAAACCCGCAATTGCACTCTGTGAGAATGGACACTTAGTGGTACTGAAAAATATATCCCAGGCTGGTTGCCTACAGTGCCACTGGATGCAAAACAAAAAAGTTTTATTCAAATATACTAGGGAACAAAACAGGGAGTGTAGGGTATGAATCAAGGTGTATTAAAAAATAGGGTGGTAGTGACACAGAATAGAGGGTATTAATTCCTCTCCAGCTCACCATGGAGTATCTCATATAGGGGAGAATGTATGTAAAGACATCTTTAAAACATAAACCATCAATGAGCGTCTAATGGTGAGCTGTATAGGTGCTAGTTGCCTAAATAATACTGAAAGAGTATAGAGTGGAATTCCTACAGGCAAAAGGGGATACTGGCACAATGTAACACCTTAGGTGTGTAATATTGTATCCCCAATTTGCTCAAAAGCACTTAAAAAAATGCAACATCCGCAAAATGATACAACATGTTTCGATGGGTGTAGTGTATAGTAACACTGATGTAAAACAGGGGAGGTGGCGCTTCAACGTATACACATAAGCATTTGCACAACATTTGTCCCCTGAATAAAGTTATAGCCCATCCAGAAAATCACAGATATTGCATTTAACTATGCATATTTACTCCTTATGTCAGGTAATAACTCTAGGCGAGAGAAAAAGGTAAGTAAAAGCCTGCATTCAATACTACCAGTATCGCCGAGTTGGTGTCAGTTTGCACGGTACACCGGAGCTCCTAGCATCGCTGGTCGCCGCCACCGACGTCAGGGGATGACGTCATCTAAAACCGACGGGCCGTTTCGCGTAGAAAGCTACGCTTTGTCAGGGCAGGAGTGGTGAGGAACCTACTCCACTTATTCCTTAAATACCCATTCTCGCAATGAGAAGCTGGCAAGTCCCTGGCAATTAACTCTTTGTGAGCTCCCTATTAGAGGAGTCTCTAATATACAATCTTCACAAAGGAGGTTTTGATGTTCTTTTATGTTTTGCTGCACTTGTAAAGAATTGCAGATGGCTTACAATTCTAGAAGCAGAATAAATAATGTGGGAATGAATTACAGCAGACCCCCAGGTATCACTATCACAAATAAAGTCTGACATACAACAATAAAGGATAAGTATCCTCAATTTTAATGTTATTGTGTCAGTGATGGATATAAGTACAACTGAATGTGAGACTGTAAGTATGTAATAAAGACACACGCTGGCATAACACTGAGTGTAAATGGTCCGCTTGACCAAGGGCACTGATGATATATAGAATCCCTCAGAAATGTTTAGCAGTATAGGTGGAAAGGGATTAAGGGAGGTAGGAGGAGTCATGGGGCCAGAGTGACAAACAGCATCTAAGGTGGCTGATGGTGTAGGAGTTATAAAAGCAGCAACTCAGGTGGCTGGTGGTGTAGGAATGTGAGTTATACAGTGGAACCACCTCTAGTAGTCAATATAGTTCCATTAGAGTATATGACTCTTATTAAGAATAGATCCCTGGATCCCATTCAGATCGTATGACCAAACTGACAAGCAGCATCACAGTTGACTGATGGTGTAGGAATGTGAGCCCTTACGTGGAACCACCTCTAATAGTCAAAACAGTTCCGCTAGAGTACATGACTCTTATTAAAAATAGATCCCTGGATCCCATTTTAAATGCGGTTCACGCCGATAGGGTGAAAGTAGGTATGAGGATGTGTGATATATTTGACTACTCGTATCTGGATCTCATAGTACACAGAGGGGGAGATTCATAAAAATGGAGTGTATATGAACCCCTCATTGAAGCCATCTGGATATAATGTCTGAAAAGTATATATCCACCTACATTCAACTTGCATTAAACGTCGGTCCCAGTCTCCCTTTCTTTGTCCCCATTTCACATGTTCGATGCCACAAAAGGTCACTGATGTCAAGTCACCATTGTGAGCTTCATTGACATGTTTCGCCACTGGTAAATCTTAACTGTTTCTGATAGACCCTATATGCTCAAGGACGCATGTTTTTAATTGTCTGTGGGTTTTTCCACATATTTCTTCCCGCATTTACATGTGATTAAATAAATAACCCCCATAGTGAGGCAATTTATGTAGTCTTTGATGTAATATGTTTTAGACTTCGGGCCCAAAAAGGTCCCTGTTTTGGGCATATAGGTGCATGCTCTGCACCTGCCGCAGGGAAATGAGCCAATTGGTTTAGCGTCACCTAGCCAGGTTCTCGATTGATCCCCTCGATAATGACTATGTACTAGCGTGTCTTGGAGATTATGTGCTCTTCTACATGTCATAGTGGGGTTCTCTTTGAGTACCTGTTTGAGATCCCTATCCTCCATTAGTACATGCCAATGCTTGGAAAAGATATTCCTGATGTTATTCCATTGGTTATTGTATGTACCAATGTATCTGATAATGTGATTATCGGCGTCCCGGCTCGGCCTTTGTCCAGTAACTAGCAATTGTTCTCTCGGGACTCTTCTAGCCTTTTGGTAAGCTTTTTTGACGGACTCCTTACTATGTCCTCTCTCCAGGAAGCGAGCTGTCATGTCTTTAGCCTGATAGTCAAATTCCTCCATATTTAAACAGTTCAGCCTTAATCGTTGGAACTGTCCTATTGGAATACTTGTCACCATATACTGGGGGTGACTATCTGCTACCAACAAACTGTTAGTAGAAATTAACATCCGAGATCAAAAATAGGAAACAAAACAAATTTATCAGAGACTTTACCGACTTTAAGGAGGGCAATATCTTCAGATATAAGAACCCACAGACCAAAACATCAAAAATATTAGTATTTGGTCCACCTCACTACACTATGGTTGGATCAGCTCTACTCATGAGCTGATCACTCCTCTCCTTCAACTCACTAACTACTCACTAGTCACACTCCAACTTTTTGCCACTAATTAGGAAGTGACACTGCTTTATGTAACCTCCAGTAGGCACCGCCCCTGCGTCTCTTGATTGGACACAGGGTCACATGACCTACCTTCACTTACACAACCCAGTGTCATAAGCAGGGAAAACCCATGTCAACTCCTGGCAATCTGCCCTTAGCAGAGTTTACACACAGGAGGAAGATAGAAAACTATAAAGCCCATTGCTTACAGGGCATATTCCGATATATATTATATATTTATTATATATATATATATATATATTATATATATTATATTATAGTAATAATGTACAGCACTAAAAACTAAAATAAATGTTTTAACTATTTCAATGTGTTATATTATTATTGCAATAATTACTTAACCTTTTTAATGTACATACAGTATAACATCTGTATTATCAAAGTTGCATATATGAGTTGTTGGAAAAATGTGATGCATCGATCTGTGGCATACAGTATGTACACTACTCCACAAAGCCTCATCATATACACCACAAAGACTTCACCACAAAGCCTCATCATTAGTAATATAGGGCATGTGCCTGAAGTCTTGTAAATGAACATGTGAAGCTTCCTAACTGTTCGCTTTCATCCCTTTCATGTGGGCTACATCATTGCATTAGTCTGCTGTGTTAAAAAGCTTATAGAAACTGAGAAAAGAAAAACATTGACCCATTTAATGCAAGGAGGCCTACAAAACTTTGCTCTACAATTCATTGCAGATCTCGTCAACGAAAAGGTTAATGAAGGGTATGCGATTTACAAATCGAAATATTTGTACACATCGGCTTAATTAACATGGGGGATTATTCAACTGCAATAGTGCAGGGACACTACCACACAGAAACGGACTTCAATGGCTCCCATGAAAAAATCCCAAAACGACTCAGGGACACTAAAAGTTAATAAGACATAATGGTAGTAGGTCCAGTTTATGGCACTAGTTTGTATACACTGGCGACACACTTTATTCGAGCTCGGCTAGTCCCACGAATTCGGGTATACCCGGGTGTATTGAGGTTTGTGACTGTTTTCTGCCCGAGTGCATTGAGGTATTTTCCAGGCAGGGATTGAAGAATTTATGCCATCTGGTAGACACGCGAAGCATTGCAGCCTATTAAATCCTAATCATTATCATTTAACAGATCAGCCGCCCGTCAGCCAGGCATGAACCCAGGCTGGGAAGGCAAACGCAACGGGGCTTGTCAGAGGTGAGGAGCAGCGCATTCCAGGTATCTGCCAGGTACATACTGGGTATTTGCTCGAATAAAGTGTGTCGGTGCAGTATCTTTGGAACAGTAATGGTCCTATAATCATGTCCCTGGTCTCTGCAGGATGGTGACACAGCCGTGATAACTGGTACAACGCTGCAAAGGAGGTTCATCTTCAACTTTTCCTGTGTTGGGGTCAAACGTGAAGGTTTTGTCTGTCCCTTCCCCATTCTCATCCCTTCCGCCCAGAATATAGATTTTCCCTCCGCAGACTGTCATACCACAGCTTTCCTACAAATAGAAATGAGATGTTAGTAACAGGCCAGGGAAATCACGTTTCTGAGGAGCAAAAGAAGATTTCTGAAATTTTCCTTTATACTGTGTCCGATGGGAAACCATCTGCTCATAGTCAAATTTGAGCTTAATCCATTAAAAGGAAAATAAAAAACATTGTGTTGAGGTAATCTTCTTCCATTTGGAGAATGAGAAGACTGGTCTTTGCCAATAATTACAGCTACTGTCCACGACTTCCCGTCCTTATAACCCTGTCCAAACATCCCCCCAAATGTCTGCTGTGATCAAAGAATTGCATCAGTTATTACTATAGGAATAGAAGGGAGAGCGTTGTTACTTGTGCATTGTCTTGTAATGGGCCATCGTAAAATTATTCACAACTACAGATGCAGTGCAATGCCAATCCCATATCAGACTGCAACTGCTCCGACTTTCAGAAGGGAAGAGCTGCAGCAGGGGACTCCGTGTACAGAACTCCGTTTAGATTTGACTTAGCTTTTGACTTGAGTTAGGAATTTATTAGCAATAAAGTGAGAAAACACGCAAGTGTGTATCCCGATCTCATAGGCACTGAGCAAAGGTACTTAAATGTGAAAACAACAGTAAAATTTGAGTTCATTAGGTTAACTTTCTGTAATGTCAGGATAATACTGTAAATGTTTTATTTATAAGACTTAATTAAGTCTTTGCACAGTATAACTCCGATCCAGACCCTAACATAGGGATTTTGGAGGCGAGGACAGAAGATAAGATAAACAACCACATCTGCAATGTTTTGAAAAGTACACACAAGTCCACTTTTCCTCTGAATACCAACAACAATCCAACAGAATACTGTACTTTTGTAGGATTATTTAGTATGTTTTAACATATATTAGACTGCATTATTCCAACAAACATGTAGCAAGTTTTAGCTCACGCATGCTTGCCAACTTGGTCAACTTTGTGAAAATGATCCAGTGCTAGTTTTGTATTTCGGTGTCCCTTGTATCTTAGTCTTAGCGACATCAGCATAATAGAGTAAGATCTGAAGGAACACCGGCCCTGATCTCCATCATATGGTTGTCTTGGAGTTATGTGGCAGGTATGCATGTGCAACGGAGTGATTCAAGGTTTTGCTCCCTTTAGTAAATTCACTACAAGCACCTACAGTAAATGAATATCCTACTCACCAGAGGTCCAGGTAGTGCTGCTACCTCACTCCAAGTATCTGCGATGGGATTGTAACTGAAAATTGTGCTCAGAAGGCCTCCAACAACATAAATGGTGCCGTCTAATTCAACAGCATTAATGCACCTCTGGCAAAAGGGTGATGGGGCCATAAATGTCCATTTGTTTTCCTCTGGATCAAAGCACTGGACCTAGTATAAAGTAAAGAAATATCTTTGATTACAAATATATATTTTTTCTTTCTTTGATCCATAAGCGACAATACAGATTTTTTTTTTTTAAATTATTGTTGTGTACATTTATTTTGTTATTTCAATTTGGTCATAATATTCAACAAAAGCAGTATTTGTTGTATATTTTATTTAAATTTAATTAACTATTACTATTGGTAGAGAAAATGTCAAACGGCAATGGCTTTCACGTCACCACAACTCCAACATGTCTTGTTAAGTCGGAGGAGGTGGGGTGATGTCTCAATGTGTCTAGTTTGCTTCTTCTTGAATGCAAAGCAGATGAGCAAACTTGCCAAAGGTCAAAACGTGTGTGTGTGTGTGTGTGTGTGTGTGTGTGTGTGTGTGTGTGTGGGTGTGGGTGTGTGGTGTGTGTGTGTGTGTGTGTGTGTGTGGTGTGTGGGTGTGGTGTGTGTGTGTGTGTGTGTGTGTTGTGTGGTGTGTGTGTGTAAAACCTGATGACGGTCAATATGAATATACCAACTGGCATATATTAAACACATATAATATATGTGGACCATGCAGCAAGCTTAAGCCTATAGGAAACCATGTTAAAAAGGGGTTATTGAGGCAAAAAAAGTGACACTGGGTGCTCATTGCATGTCATTTCCAGAATCCTCTGTGCTGCAGGGAAGTGCTGTATAAGTGGGTGATAATGGGGAAAAGGTGGGGTTGCAGACCTGCCTAAGACATGCAAGGATGGAGCATACAGCTTATATTTGCGAATAATATATATATATTATATATAATATATATAGTATATATATATATGATATATAATATAAATAGTAATATGATATATATAGAGGAGATATATATATATATATAATGCACTGCCGCTAGAAGAGTACAGGAAAATAAAATGATGGCAAGGTGAATATATTTTCTCTTTTCCTCTCCTCTATAAAGGCATTGGGGTTTTACATTAATATCAGATAAATCAGTCTTTGTCATATAAATCCAGGCTTTATACCTGAATTGAAGGTAAAGTACTGCATAAGATAATGTAGTCAAGTGTCAGAAGAGTGATATATATTAAAGAACCTGATATATATATATATATATTAAAGAACCAAAAATTGCAACTTCCTTTACTGTATTAGTTTTCATCACTCAACAATGCTGTATGGCTGGTAATAGAATCCACTAGTCGTTCTATGGACACTTCCTTATCGTTCCCCTGTGCCTCCAGCTTCAGTGCATGACCTCTTATGCTAGTATTCCTCTTCCTCTAAAATATTCTTCCGTCCCGTACTCTATCATAGTAACTCTAATGTATCTGAAAGATTCCATCACAGCCACCTCAGAACCTCGCAGAACAGTAGCAACGATATCCTGACACCATGAAGGATGGAGTCAGGTTTAATGTATCTGGCGCGGTGAAGTTGTGTGCAATTGTACATTGCTTGCACGATGAATGAAACCAGCAGTTCCTCTGTGTTTGAAACTTTCTGCAAGACTACACAATTTACCTATTCAGAAGGATACTCTAGAGGACATGCATCGTTTTATTTAAGCTACAGTAATACATACAGATATAACATGCCTCATTGTTCCTAATGATAACACAACATAACCCTTTACAGCTGCGAAAATCACAGTTTCCATAGGATTCAATGGCAGTGATGGTACAGAAAATCACAACAATATATCATCCCAATGAGAGGGAACAATGAAGCCAGCTACATCTGTTTCTATAACATTGTAAATAGGGACTATGTTTAGATTACTAAGTCTCTTTCCCTGAATGGTAGTGATGTAAACTGCGTAATGTTAGCGGCAAGTTGTAAACAAAGAAAAAATGCCTTTACAAGTGCACGACGAGCCAGGTCAAGCAGCAAGCACTTAAAGACTTGCCATGGCGCAGAGTAAGTGTGGATACAACGTTACGTCCCTAGATTCCGTGTCCTACAATACCTTGTCTGTGTTCACATAGGCATCTAAAGCCCCACCAATCACATAGAGCTTGTTCATGCAGGAAACGACTGCGGCTGAGCTAACAGCTTCCAGCATGGGGCTGACAAAAGCCCAGGTATTAGTGAATGAGCTGTAGCATTCCATTGTGGACAACCTCTGCAAGCCATCAAACCCACCCACTGCATAGACCTAGAGGATAGAAAACATTAGTAAGAAGATGCTGAGATTTTTCTATAGCTATCACTTGTGGGCAGCAAGTGAGCAAGAGCCACACAGGTTTTGTTACTGAATTAATGAGGCTTTAACAGCAGGTTAAAATCACATTTTTGTCTGTTAAGTACAAAGGCCATTAGTGCTAATAATAGGCCAAAGAGGCTTTTCCCTACCAACGCAAATCCACAGAGGTCCGTTATAGTTAACACAAGTATTTAACCTGATGTTAGTTAAGTCATGAGAAAAAATATTGGATCGGTGGGACTGCTACCCCATAAAAAAATCGGAAATCACCAGATACGAAAAAAAAAAAAATTGATTACATGCTAAAAAATCCAAAACAAAAAATACACAGACGGACAAAAAATCTCCTCCCACGCATTTCGCACCAGGTATGGTGCTTTCTCAAGGAGTACAGTTAGTTCTAAAGGTGGCATTACTACTATCCAGATATTGAAATATGGAGACGGAGAGAGACCCTGTGACATACTGCATACCTCCCCAAATACACCTTTATGCAATACATGGAGAGATACCTATGCATCAACAGGGACACATCTGAGATACCTGGGACATATGCTCACTTTAGTCCTTTGAATACACTTTGCAAATCCAAATTAACACATTTCTCAGGTGTGCTGCTTATTTGTACACAGCTATCTCTCCACATGTTGTATAAGGGGTGTTTGGGGAAGGTACATAAGTCACTTGGTACTATAATAAAATTGGTCCCATCTCCCCTCTCCCCAAGAAAACGGAGAGAAAAGATATTCCTACAACTAAACAAAGGGGTCTGTTTACTAATGTCTTCCGGCTGCAAACATAGGGCAAAACCAGTGCAAAATACAGAGCCATACAGTATTCATCAAAGAAAAAGAATCCAACTGAAAGCAATGGGAGTTTTCCTTAAACAAATGTGGTCCAATTCTTTTGCACAGACTATGTCCCAGTTTTGCAGCCAGGAGATTTAAGTAAATACCCCACATACCCAGAATGGCAAATTATCTGGATGGCACAAATGCAAAAATGACTCCACCTGCGTTATTTTTGCATTGTGACACTACATCAGTTCCTGTAGTAAAGTCACATTTCTGTTTTTAGGTTTTCGTGGGTGCATTGTTACAGTATAATGCTTGCTGCTCAAATGCATGTAAATTACATCCCTGTTTTGTTTGTTCTACAGGAACGAGGACTCATGGGGGAAGTAGCGGCTCAGTGAGGAAAGACACTGCATCTGTAAACAATGACACAGAGTTTGATGCAGGGGAGCCTGGGTCAATTCCTGGAGTCGGCTCCTTGTGACCGTAGGCAAGTCACTTTATCTCCCTCCCAAAAACACAGATTGTAAATTTATCTGGGCAGCGACTGTGTCTGTAATAATCCCATGTGCTGATAACTGCGCACTCTACTGTAATTGTGAAGCGCTTTGAGACCTATTGAGAGAAAAGCGCTATGTAAAAAAGTTGTTATTATTATTATTCACTAAAACTATAAATATTTTCTTTTTATCTTCAAACTTTAAGAACTGCAAAACCCCTTTAAAACTTTGCTCTGACTCTCCAATCCCCAATTTACCGGATTAAGAATAAAAGGAGAAAAGTATTGTGTGAGGTAACTGGAACTGACAGACTGTGTAATCATTCATATATAGTGCAGGAAAGAAAAACTGTTCCTTTATTTATACTTCAGAGCTCTCCATGTGGATGTCAAAATCCTGTAACCATTAAACACAATGTAGAAATGTATTTCCTAGGTGGACCATGGAAAGTCTAATCTATTACATTTCCACAACTTGTGGACCATTTTTCAGTGAATGAACCATCGCATTTGTAGAGTCACGAGGAGGTGTGTTATCTGGAAGAAACTTACCTTGCCCTTAAGAGTGGCTGTTTTATGTCGCCATCTGCCCTTGTTTAGAGAGGCAACCTTGACCCACACATTTAGCTGAGGGTTAAACACCCACACATCATTGCTATTAATATGACCTCCTGGAAGAGAAAGTAACCATAATATGAACTGCGGTAACAGTAACATAAAAAGCAGAGGATTTGTTGTTTGGTTGGAGAAAAGTAGAATCATTCTGTACATACAGTAGTTACAGTACATACAGTAGTTACATAGTTACAGTACATATAGTAGTTACATAGTTACAGTACATACAGTAGTTACATAGTTACTGTACATACATAGTTATATAGTAGGTGAGATTGAAAAAAAGACATGTCCATCAAGTTCAAACTATGCTAAATTTAGACGACAGAGGTTTTTCCTATTTCTGTATCGATTTATTAAATGAAGAGGCAGACGCCTATAGACACTGATTATAAAAGGTTTTTATAAACACTGAGAAGCCTGTGCTAAAATCTCTGTGTAAAATCAGCTATGTTTTAAAAGTTAAAGTCCATCCTGATACCAGCTAATGGCAATCGGATTTCTCTCTACAATAATTGGATGAGCGAGAGAGCGCAGCGAGCGAAGTGAAGACTTCAACTAGAAGGCTAAACGCCTTGACCGATTCTGATGACATTTTGAGGGTACCTTTCTTCCATCCTAACTTAGATCTGCCAGAAGTTTCATCCAAATAGGTGCAGCCCCCATCTTGGAATTATTTAAGTGATAAAAAATAATAATAATAATCTACCGGATTCTTCATCCAAAATATTAAATGTATTATTTTGCAACTTGTACTAAATTTTCAGACAATTCGCTTGAACTATTTAAGAGAAATGAAATATTCAAAAGGAAAATAAATTTGATACATCAATGTAGATGTATTTACATGCTTAGACTTCATGAGTAGTTTTTTGGATATGAAGATACTTATACATTTTCCACTTCGGCTATTTTAATTCCCCCTTTAACTGTCCATGTTATGTGGGGGTAAAGTGATGATTTAAGATCTCTTCGGTAAGAATTATTTGTATTTAACTGTTGTTCAATTATTAGTAACACACTGTATGCTCAGGTCAATTGAACAATTACTGAGAAGGTAAAGGATCCGTGGTCCATCCGCTCCAGGAGGAAAAAGGTAAGAACTCACCAGCAAGAGAAGTTAAAAACTAATTTATTGGGCTACATAAAAACAAAAAATAGACAGTAACAAACTCTCCCACGCGTTTCACGCCCACTATGGCGCTTGAGAAAGCTGTCATGACACTGTCATGAAACGCGTAGGATTGAACCTTGCAAGTTGCGCATCTAGTAAAGCAGAGACTCAACCAGCCCAGTAATCACACATCCAGCATCTCGTACAGGAAATACCAAAGTAACAGCAGGTGGGAGTAGAAAAGGTCTGGGAGAGCAGTGAGGAGCTCCAAGGACACATGCTAAAGTACACCACACTTCACTTAAAAGTGTGACTGCTTTTGTTTTATCCTTCACAGATGACTTACCTGTGTTTGTAATCATTTTTTTTTTACTATTAAACAGTATTATCCTATAGGCGTTTTACGCTTTCTGTTTTCTTGCGGTTACATTGCTTCTATCTATTGAGGATTTGAATCCCTCCTTTGAGAGAGCTGCATACGCACCTGGCAGAGAGGGCGATTCAAACGGAATGGGACTGCCAGGGACCCCCACTGTGTTAATCCGATGGGCCATTAGTCTGTTTGCAGAAATGTCACAGAAATGTTGCAGCATTACTGGGAGATTGCCCCAGATTTTCAAAGGAAGGTGTTCAGATACTCGTTGCTGCATCTGTATACATGTATTCTTTTACACAAATAAATTGTTGATTAGGACAATTTTTTCTCCACTTACTAGCTACTGTATCCTAACTGTAAACAACAAGCTGTAGATTTACTTTGACATTTAACTGGCAGTGATAATTATTCACTGCGAAATAGGTTTTTGATCGGTTTTCCATGGTACCCACGATGTCAGTATAACTTTTCATACATCACGACCTTCTTGAGAATAATACGCTTTGTGCTTTTCAACATTTTTACGGTTTGTTGTGAATTCCTTTGCTACATGGAAGTGTTTTACAGTTTGGGATATTACATTAACAGGATTTTTTTTCAAGCCGCAATGATATGAGAGTCTAAATGATATTCAGTTTTTCCATTTTTGTTTGACATTAGGACGGTGCTTGATCGTCGTGACAGACAATAGCCACCTTTCTGGACAACTTCCTCCAGAAGTTGCCTCGACTGTCAGTGGAATCTAAACTTGTTTATAGGCTTATATAATATCACGCAATAGTGTGAGAATTACATTGGTCAGACATTACCGTTTTTAATAATAGGACAATTTGATGACAATCTTCAAATTGATGGCGTTTCAAAGGTTGTTTTGCCCGTATTTCATTCCGTGTTATGTATGTTATGAAGGAATTAGGTTTACTCGCTCATCCAACATCGTGGGATACAATATAGCGTTTCCTAGTAAATAATAACCTAAATATTGTAGCCCTTTGATACTTTTCCTTACATATTGAATTTCGTGTTACGAAGTCATTAAATCTGACTCGGCATTCATCAAATATAGAAAATTTCACATTTCCTGTAGTGTAAAAAAAATAAAAAAATCTTTCCTTGCACCCAGTGTAATCTTTCCACTCATTTCAATGGGTGCCTCAATGTTAATTTTTTCGCCTTTGTGTAGTAACTGCAAATAAACATACCCCTTGTGTTGCCTTTTCATATCTCAGACTGGTCTGCAAACCTGTCTTTCCCCATTATCTCTTGGCATACAATGCTTCCACTGCAGTCAGGGATTCTGGGAAAAGACATACAAATGAGCACTCGCAGTGTGTCACTTTTGGTTATATCTGTAACTGCAAAACCCAGATACTGTACTGTGTATTAGAATCAAAACTCATCAGGCTGGGAGTAAGGATCTTTTACCTGTGATATAAATGTTATTCTTTAGTGTGCAGGCAGCAAACTCTGACTTGCTGTATCCAGGCATACTAGCCAGAGCTGTCCACAGACCTCTTCTGGGCTGATATCGGTCAGTGAAAGGTAATTTTAAAAGGCCCATTTTATCACAGCCGCCTACGATCACTATCGCTTCTGATAGCTCCATGAACCTAGAAGCAAACACACGAGTTACATTTAGAGTAGACATCATTAATCACAAAAAAAGAATCCTCCATCAGGGAGGGCCTCACGAGGCATGGCTGGAACCAGTGATCCATGCAACGTCTTCATTCACAGGCATGTATTAATAATACTAAAAACAATGATACTTTGCTATATAATGATTGCAAAGTGTATTTTGTTGGAATTGCTGGAAAAAAAAAATTTGTGCCCAATCCGCCTTTGGATTCTCAACTGTTTCGCCCATCACCAATTGTAACATTAACTTCAGAATGGGTTTTACTACTCTTCTCTTATTTGTCTTGTCCGCTTACCTTATTGGCCATTTGACCAGCTTTTAAGAAGAGCCTTTGGATACAGTTGGCATTAAAATCTAATATACATTAAATTCATTCAAGAGCTGTTTAATGTAATATTTGTTGTTATTACGTATTATTACCTTCTCGGCCTCACTCTGAGGGAATTTACTTCATTCCCAAGAATATAATACATCCTTGCTTCATGCAATAAAGGGAAACACTCAGTACAGTCCTGAATGACCTTGTCCATTTCTACCTTCTCCAAGAAATAGACAGGATCCAGTAAAGGCAGTCTCACATGTTCCAAGAGATCCTTCAAATCTTTTTTTCTAATGCTGCCATTGACCGTCACCCAACGCATTACTGCTTCAAAGACTACTTCCTCCTTGCTCACCACTAGATGTTCATTTGACAAATACTCAATGAGCTCCTCTTTACTTAAATCTAGGAACTCCTCATGACAAGACACCTCAGAAAAACCTTCCAGCATCAGCTTCTTGCTTTTTTCAGACAAGGAAAGGATGGAAAAGGAGTCTGCAAACTTCATGATACCCACACAGTTGCAAGGGTGTAGCTGTTTTTCAAGAAATTTCACACAGACATCTCGTAACCTGCATATCTGCAGGAGATCTGAGGCTTCCAGAATTCCTTCAACATTGTCTTCTTGTATGATAAGACTCCCTCCATACATGTAGTCCAGAAGAAGACTCATGGTTGGTGCCGTGATCTTCTGAATGTTCACAGTATTTAGATTGCTCTCTTTGAGGTTGCCACCAAACATGGCACTGAAGTAAACACTGTTAGCAGACAGGGTGGCTCTGTGACAGGGAAACTCCTGACCATCTATCAGGAGAACTACATCTGTAAATATACTACTTTTTCTATAAATATTTAAGCGCTGTAGTATCTGTTCCGCATGGCATGATCCACTGCATAGCCTCAACTGAAAATTTTCCCCTCTTTGTTCTTGAATAGAATTTTCAAGGCAGTTTGTTCCATACACCAATTCTTCGTCTTTTGAAGGGTGGTGCATCCTAAATTACAAAACAGCGGCATTAACAACATTTAAATACAAGTGACAACCAAGTAATAATATAATCGATCAGTTATTACTATGACATGTAATTACAAAATTGTCAATCATTTAATTTGTGCCACTTCAAAATTTCTTTATTTGTCCATAACAAATCCAGTGGTTATTAGATTTAACAAATAATCATATTCTTAATTGAAAACAAGTGTTTAGTGGTAAAGGTTATGGTAACAAATTGCTTTACAAAGTGCTGCTGTTTCTGCTTAAACACAGGAGGTAATAAAACAAAAAATATTACTAAAAACTGTGTATGCGTGTAATGGAAATGCCATGAGATATTAAGTATTTTAAGAAATCTGGCACCTCAGAGGTTAATTTTAGTTGCAATCATCTTAAAAATACAATAATAGTTTTTATGACACGTCAAGAACCTTTATGTTTCTGTGTTTATCTAGAAAGTGAGCTTACACTAGGAGTTATCATTGATTGCCCACTAAAAGTAAAATACAGCTCAACCCCCTTATAACGCTGTGCTTGGGGTCCAAAGAATCACATTGCGTTATAAGCGGATCGCGTTAGAAATAATGTACAATTGTATGCATAGTACAATAAAGTATTTAAGATACCAATAATCGTGTTGTAAAGTGTTCATAGATACAAAAACTGTGAGCCACGCTTGCATCGCGTTATAAGCGGATTCGCGGTCTAACGTATCGCGTTATAACGGGGTTGAGCTGTATGTATATTATGGAAGTCTGGTGATGGTACAAAGATCTTGGGTTGTCAGCCACAAAGGAACCTCACATTCTTGAAATATCCCCTGTGAATAACAGAGAGGTGACGAACAGGTCGCCGTTTAGTTGGTGGTCTATTCTAAATATAAAGATACCACGGGGCTGACGCCTGTTAATGAGAATTACAGATTAATCTTTGTAATAGTTGCGTTTATCCGGATGCCAAACACTTCATGATTATGAGATTGCAAGGGACAGATAGCCATTTTTCGATCAAATTTAGGAGCAAGCCGGTCAAAAATAGTCTTGTTACATTCGGCAAACTCGCAACATATGGATATGAATCACGTGATTCCATGTATTATAGAAATAAAGATATGGGACATTTGATATATTCAGGCAGTTTTGGATTTAAAAGAAGTCATAAAAATGTCATCAAGCTAGATTGATGAAAGGGGTGGGTACGGTCACACCCAGAAGTTGGGTTTTCAGTGTGTTTAAATTAACAAGATTTTAGAATATAAAACATGAATCTGGGATTATGCATTAGATTTTAACCAACGGAGTGTTTTATGTCAACCAGACACGTGGAGTCTCCTATCCTCACTCAAGACCCTGAGAGAACCATAAAATGTTTGGTAATGTATGTTAGAGAATTCTGTTTGTCAATCCTTATTATTTGATGAAACTGTCTGTCTTTATTGTATTGTATGTTCTTGTAATAATCTTTTCCTGCAAACTAAGCACTCTACTACTTTTGTATATTAAATCTAAACTTTAATAAGTATATCTTTGGCTCTGAATGAACTTGCACGTTTTGTAGGAGCAGCATAAATTAGCTAGCCTTTCCTCATAAGTCACATTTTTCATCCCCTTTATTAAGTTGGTGGCCATTCTCTGTAGTTTGTCTAGCTCCATAGTGTCTTTTCTTTGGAATGGTGTCCACAAATGTACTCTATGTTAAAGTTGTGGTCTTACTAATGCTTTATACAGTGGCTTTGTTGAGATGCAATCCTTCCCTGCTATAACGATGACACCTCTCAGAGAAGGAATCCCAGTGCTCTAAAAACCTCAAATAATTTCTAAAAATACTTCCTTGGAGGCTCTTGCCTTAAGCTTGCAGCCTGGATCTGAGAAATATTTTTTTAGTACCCACCATCATTCTTTCATTTTGTTATTGGTGCCAGCATGTACCATTCCAAGTCCGTCGGGACAGTCACAGCCCCTCCCAACAATTTGCCTACCCAATCCTGATGAAGGTGTTGTAAGCAGACCAAAACGCTGAATAAACAATTTTCACATAAGTCTGCGGTGCCCTCCTTTTTTGTATAATGTACCGCTGTCAGATGTACAGGGCTTTTTTTTGTGTGTTGGTACGCGCCGGTACAGTGTACCGGCTCCGCTCTCTCTTACTTTCTCCTCCTCATCTCCAGCTGCATCTTCTTCTACACCTCGCCGTGGCGTCAAATGCCAACACATCATCACATGGCGCCGCATCGCCATGATAATGTGACACCGTGAGATGCGACACCATGACAACGCGAGAGAGATGAGGAGCAGGAGAAGGCAATAGGCCGGTTTTCTGCTTAAAGCTGCTGGCTAATAAGGTGCGTTTTGACCTTTATCCATGTGATTCACCTTATAATAACCTTTACTACATTGGATCTGTCCTTCAAACATACACTGCACACCTTGGATTTGCCAGACCACACGTGAGGATCTGCAACAGGCATCTGCCTACTGTGTGTGCGAGTTACTCCTCGGAATTTATTCCCGATCCAAGTTCATAGCTTTATATGGGAGTACAGTATGTTTACCACGCTGCAGCGTGAGGGGACCTTTCCTGGACACCATTAGGCGTTTATTCCTCCTTCAAAATATTGATGGTCATGCATGATATTTTTTACTAAATGCATTCCGGATATTATGCTACTGCATTTACTTTCTGATGATTTGGAGCCCGTACTTAGTCTGAGCACCATTCCGTACTGGACTTGTCTACCGGCTAATAAAGCCTACGTTTATTTTCTCCTAAACGGACGTCTCCGGTGTTTTACCCTCTGTGCACACCTCACACAATGACCATATGTTTACTCCTTCTAGAAATTAAAGGTCTGGGTATATAGTTAAAAAAATATATGTATATATCATATAGTAACGTGCTTGAAAAAAAACATTTATTGTCAGCATAATGGTCAATTTACGTCATATAAATTTCAGGCTTAAGAACATCTATTCACAGGCCCGTGTGATGATTTTTGGTCTTGACAGATTGGCTTTCCAAATGCCACTCTAAATGGTAATTAGGGCAGCACAATCTGGGGCTTCATTGTTCTCAGTGGAATTGGGATCATCCTCATTGGACATTTCCATATTTCCATTTATCTGACTCTTCTGTTTAAACCTTTAGGCAAAAGAAAATACTGCAGCCTGAGTAAGGGAGACATGATCTTTGTTAGTACACTAAATCTCTGTACAGCACCTTTTTTTTTTTTTTACAATTAAAATAGATTTCTTCTTGCGTTAAAGAAAACCTTTTACCCATCGCCTTGGTTGAAATGTGAAAAAAAAAAATTGCTTGCAAATGTGAATTTGAAAAGTCAGTTGTTAATCATTAATTGTATCCATTTTTTTTTCTTTTTACTTTATTTTGTGTAAAATTAAAGAATATTTCAAGATGTGGTTGGGTGTATTATTTGGCTGTATTATTTGGGTGCATTATTTCCATTGTACCTACTATTTAAAACCTGATATTTTCATTTAACTTCACACGGGGTGAGGGGGTGAGTACAAATACATACGTTTTAAGTTATGGTGGGTGAAAAAGGCAACAAGAAACTTCCACCGTATTGCATATAGCAAATAACAAGATCACTTGTGAGCACATTCACATGTCTTATTCAGGTCTGCAACCCTGCCTTTCACCATTATCCTCAGCATACAGTGCTTCCACTGCAGCACGGGATTCTGGGAAATGACATGCAAATGAGCACACCGTGTTACCTTTTGCAGTTCCTATAGGGAACCATGTTAATGGTTTTGAAGCAAAAGGTGGCACTGTGTGCTCATTTGCATGTCATTTCCCAGAATCCCTTGCTGCAGTGGAAGTGCTGTGTGATAA
>CM071569.1:276448828-276483487 GCA_036426205.1 Ascaphus truei
TACTCTGGTAACTATACAAGTTTATTATGTGCTTTATGGGACAAGAATCAGAATTTTGAGAAGGCTAGTGTGCAACACTGTTATGCTATGGACTAATATATATATATATATTTGAGACAGGGCAGGGGCTAAACAAGAGAATGAACCTGCATCGCCACAGCATCTCACGCGGAACAAGAGACAGTCCTGTTGGCGAACATTTCTCTGACTATGGCCATAAGATGAATGATCTGAGGGTTGCCATACTCAAAGGTAATCTTAAAACACCGAAAGAGAGACGGTTGCATGAATACAAATTTATGCAACTGTTCGGGACACTTAGCAGTGGCCTAAACAGAGATCGAAATTTTATGAGTCATTACTGACACTAGTGAACTCTCGTCCCATGAGCGCTAAAGGCCATGTCTGTACATACTGTGCTATATGTATGCACACACAGCTGTCTCTCACACATACTAATACTCCTTGTTTTTCCATCCCTATACACCAATAGGGACCACAAAGTATCCACACACACTTTTAGTTGTGCTACAATCTCTCACATTTCCACACCCACCCACATCATTTATATCCACTCCCACTCCACACACACCTTTTGTAAAGCACTGTATATACTGTGGGCTCTCCATTCATTTTTATTCACACTGATACACACTCTTTCATCACTTGCTTTCAGGAACCTTTTGACACCTCTAGCCATAAAACACATCCACACCGGGGGAAGGACCAGCACAGATAACATTCCAAGAGACACTGTTTTTAAGAATACCTTTTGCTTGCTTCATTCATTGTAGCATCGCCAGAAGAAGAGATCAGTGTATCTCGAAAGCTCGCACAAATAAAAGCATTTCGTTAGCCACAGAACGGTATCATCTATTTATTTTTTGATTATTGAAGCTCGGCTAACACGGTACTGATACTTCTACATTATATATATATATATATATATATATATATATATATATATACACAGTAGAGGCAACTCTTATTCGAACAAAAACCAGTGGCAATTCCCCAAAAAAACCAGGAAACACCCAGGTACATTCTGAATACATGCCTTAAACTTTCCTTAAACTAGCCCCAGCATTTCTGCATTGATTAATGGCCTATCAGATTAACAGCGGGGGTCCCTGGCAGTCCCATTCAAACTGAATTGGACAGCCAGGGATCCCTGCTGTGTTAATCCTATGGGTCGTTAGTCAATGCAGAAATGCCTTAAACGTGCCTCAAAGTAGCCCAGAACATACCCAGCACATACCCAGAATGTAACCCGGCTAGTTTACGGCAAATGTTAGAATAAACGTTGCCTCTACTGTATACACATGTATGTACACATGTATGTATATATATATATATATATATATATATATATATATATATACATACACACACGTATATATATATATATATATACAGGCATACCCCGCATTAACATATGCAATGGGACCGGAGCATGTATGTAAAGCGAAAATGTACTTAAAGTGAAGCACTACCTTTTTCCCACTTATCGATGCATGTACTGTAGTGCAATCGTCATATACGGGCATAACTGATGTAAATAACGCATTTGTAACAGGCTCTATAGTCTCCCCGCTTGCGCACAGCTTCGGTACAGGTAGGGAGCCGGTATTGCTGTTCAGGAAGTGCTGACTGGCGCATGCGTGAACTGCCATTTGCCTATTGAGCGAGGTGTACTTACTCGCGAGTGTACTAAAAGTGAGTGTCCTTAAACCGGGTATGCCTGTATATATATACATATATACACACACATACACATACACACACGCAATAATTAATACTTTGATATTGATAATAGCACCAGGCATTCTGAATAAAATTAGAAAGGGGAAAAACCTGCACTATGTTTCCACAAACACATTTTTTTAATTTTTTTTTAAAGTTTTTAGTTTTTTACATTTAATATATTTAATGCCTTTTTATTGAAATAAATAGAAATTATGTGGTGGATTTCTGTTCTAAGTATAATTTTTAAAAAGTTTTAAACGCATTGCACTGTAATATGGTGCAGGCTCTTACAGCAGCAGAGGGGTAAATGTGTAGCCTATGTGTATTTAAGACTCCTGTACAGTACAACATTACTGTATATTTGAATAATCCTTATGATGGTGTAATTTAAAGTATTACAGCCTACAAAAAACTCCCATGTTTACAGATCCATGTGGCTTTCATTTTTGCTTATAGTGCCTGCTGCACAAAATACTACCTACTGTACATAGTGTGTGTGTGTGTGTGTGTGTGTGTGTGATATATATATATATATATATATATATATATATATATATATATTCATTTAATTTATTCTTACGCTTTACAGAATTAGCATACACAAGTTAAAATAAAGGAATGAGTCTATAATAATAAAAACTATATATATATATATATATATATATATCACAGACATATATACACAAAACAATATACACACATACTGTATGGATATACAGAATTATGCATACATATATTACAGCATTTATCCATACAGTGTGTGCGTGTGTCTGTATATGCATTAATAATAATAAATTAGTCAGTAATAATGTTAAGTGCTCCTCTATTC
The DNA here is from genome assembly GCA_036426205.1 of Ascaphus truei. Lineage (NCBI taxonomy): Eukaryota > Metazoa > Chordata > Amphibia > Anura > Ascaphidae > Ascaphus > Ascaphus truei. Next base: position 276,451,404 of record CM071569.1, read on the forward strand.
TTAAGACAGAAGAATATGTGCACATTATAATTGATATACTTATTTATTACCCAGCACTCTCCATTCAAAGTGAAATACTGTCGATAACCCAACATCCACGCTTAGGTGCACCATTCATAACACAAACACACATCAAGATAAACGTCACTTTTCTATGTCCATAATTGATGTAGATTTCATTTTGGGTGACGGACACAGAAATAGTCCTGTGAAGTCCCTGTGCTGTATTTGTACATGCTGAGCCTTTGCTTTCACTCTCTGATTGTGCCGATTAGAACAAAGAGTGTCAGATTCACATTACCTTGAACGAGGGCACTGGCCAGGATCTTGGTCCTGCAGGGTCCAGCTGTGCGATGCAACTGCTTGTAGATGTATCACTCAGTACCTATTTGTATTCAATCTTACTATTAGAGGGGGTGTGTGAGGCTTCCACAGAAATGACAGACAAAGGCTTTTTTTGCTTCCTCCAAAGAATGGGAGATATCATTCAGCTGTTGTTCCCCTGCTGGGTGCACGGCCTCAGATGTTCCAATCAGTTACAGGCTGGGAGGGATCAGTTCAGGGATAAGAGGACTGAACACATCTACCCCAAGGGATAACGATGACTTCAATATACATTATCACAGACATGGGATCCCCGGGTGTAAAAATGTGACACATGTAAGATCTGCATCCCTAATGTAACAGATGTCATATCTGCATCCATCTTGTACCAAACTCACTTAAGGATTTGAGATACTGTGCCATTCAACTATCTACTGCACATGGTTAATTCAGCGACCCCTTCCAAAAATAAAAGCATAACATAGCCAGAGAGTTCATGTTGTGCTGATCTGTCTGTAACATATTTTGTTTTTTCAAAGATCTTTATGTAGCAGGGTTCCCCCTGGGCCCTCTTACCTCCGCGTAGCGGCGTGTCTGGGAGCTGCGGGGTCGAGCGCGTCGCCGGGGGCTCCCGGCGGCATCTGCAGCAAGGCGCCGCCATCTTCTATGTGGTCGCGCATGAGCAGTGTAGTCGCGCATGCGCAGTATAGCTCCAAAACTCCGGCGGCCATGTTGGGGTTGGCGCAAGAGTTCGCGCATGCGCAGGTGTAAGCGCGCGAACAAGTAGCCACTGACAAAGGGCTGTTTACAGGGACTAAAGCCCCCACAATGCCTAGTGGCGATCCCATCTTGTGCAAGAGCTAATAGGGCTTTAACATTTTCCCTGCTCACAGGATATAGTCATCAGGCAGAGACCACGCTAGTCAGTCGGAGCTGGGACAGAGTAAGGGTAGGGTGTACATGTGCAGGGAGCCAGTAGCCCCTGCACTAGGCCAGAAATCCCCCCTTAGGACCCAGCTAGGCCCCGACTCCCCTCAGTTTGTGGTTGCTGCAGGGACACGGTCCTGTAGAACTAGCGTAAGTGAGGGTCACAGCCAGGGAGCATTTACATCCTGGTCCTTGGTGGTCAGACTATATCACCCTCTGCAGTATCTGAAGTCAGAGACATTGTAAAGGTGGATCACTCCACGCCATCCACCGTAGAGGCGGAGGCATCATGGATCACCCTTCTGGATCAGTGGATCCCAAGTACAGAATCTGCACGCCCGTGTGTGGACACACCTGGCAGGTACCTCACCCCAACACGTGCACCAACCATCAACTCAAATTAGTGGGCAGCGCTGTCTCACACTTGGGTGGGCTTGGGACTCTTGGGACACGGTGTTGTGGAATAAGGTGTGGGGTTACGGCCCTGTGAGGCCTAGTGTTGTAGAGTGGCACTGTTGTTATCTTTGTTCTACATATATGTAGCCCTGTTTCCTATTGAATACAGTACGCTAACAATGCTGTTCAACCTGTTGGCTCGCAGGGCCTAAGCCTCCGCCACGGAGAGCCTGGGGCAACACATATGGATACTGATAACCTTTTACCAAGTGCAGCGCCTCCACCTGCGATGGCTCCCAGCAGAGTGGAAGTTGTTCCTCGCAGGACAATAATGTACTACTCCACACACAGCATATAAAATAACCAATGACTTTACTTACGGCAACCATAACCTTGCATATCATCAAACAGGTGTCCCTCCCTAGGGGAGACACTATGCTACTGCGTCTCGCAGGACGCGACCCTTTCACCGTGTACCCACACAGTGTCCAGTTCCCCACACCCAAAATCCCCCCACCCCCAGAGTGAGGTATATGTGTGTGTGACAGCTCAGCCATTATGTTCAGATATTATAGTTGGTGCACTTAATGATGTTACCTGCCGAGCGCTCCAGCGCTCGGGCCTGCCAAGGAACTTCACAAAGGATCCAACGACGAAGGACGACGAAGGAACTCCAGGAACACATTCCGGGGCGATCTCACCCGGATGGCGACTACTGTGCGGGCCGAGGTCTGAGCCCAAAACTCTGGTATGATATCGCGACAGTCTCTGGGTGTACAACTCTCCTTCTGATGCTAAAGGGGACTGTATCCTATCTGATAGCCTGTCCCTACTTCTGCTCCACTCTAGGGGGACTCAGGGCCTAACTGGGCCAGGGGTATGTGGCCTAGTGTAGGGGCTACTCGCCTTCCTACATGCAGAGCTCTTTCTCCTCCCGCTGGGTTCTGCCCAGCGTGCTCCCCTGCGCAACCTCCTAACTCTTCCACCCGATTTTCCGCCCGCCCTATGGCTCCCTGGCGTCACCTGGTCTCGCTCTGGCTGCTGGGACTCGTAGTCCCATGCGCTCCACCCTATAGGAGCAGCTCCTCTTTCGCGGCTTCTCGCAACCTCTGGCTGCGTATGCGCGACCTCTGTTCCCTCACCACCTCCATGGGCTCATCGCGCATGCGCGAACACCAACATGGTGGCGCCCTACTCGCTCGGTCATTGCGGAGCCTCCGATATACCGAAGCACTCCCTACACGCAGCAATGTTCCCTATTTTCCCAGCATGCGGAGATAAGGGTAACCTGGGGGACATGGCTACATCCTCCCCCCTGTGGACTCCAATGGCCCCGCTTGGAATACTAGAACATCAACTGGGACAACGATTATATAATAAAAATGCATGAATACGTACAACGATACTGCTGCGGCTGAGTTTATTCGAGCATTTGCCCGTTCTCGGCCGCAGCAGTAGCCTGGCGCGCGCCGAAGGGTGACGGGCGCGCGCCGAAGCAGCGGAAGAGCGCCCTCCGATCGGGGCGCTCTCCCTCCCGCTGCCGGGTCCGCCGGGTCCCCCGGAACCCCCTGCCGCCATCCCCCACATCGCGGGACACCAGGGCTCCCTTGGGGAGCCCTGGACGCGCGTGCAGGGGGCGCATACTCCCGATGACGCGTGACCGCGCGTCGGTGACGCGCGGCACGCCGAGGGGCGGCCACTAGCAAGCCGGGAAATCTCCCGGTTTGCGGATCTGGCCGCAGTGCAATAAACTGTGTCGCCAGTGTACACTTCACACTCTATATAAGGTTATACATCTCACTGAACATAACGATAACTGACTATACTATATTGCGAGCCCACTGCTGAGCCTCATAATGGGGTGCCCAGAACTGATCATAGGTCATCCTCATTGGAGGCTGCCCAACTCTCTGGCTCTGTTGTAATTGTTCTTCGGTCACTCCCTCGGAAGAATGACTATTTTAGCCCTGAGGCTCAGCCTCTTCCCTGGTAGGGGTTACAGTCTCTACATGATCATTGGAAGGTACAAAACATGGACTCTGCGGGTCCAAAGTAGAATTCTCAAGAGCCACCATATTAGGCGTTTGTTTACCGAGCCCTTTACCCGTAGCTCCTCCTGGAGATGCTCGTCGCGTCTGAGGGCCCCTTTGAGAGGGTCCCTCCTGGGGGTCTTCATAGGCCGTATTATTGTAAGTCTCTGGGCCACCCTCACTCGGGTTCGTTTCTCCATCCAATGGAGTAGCTGGTATTTCAGGCTCCTCCTCTCCCACTTGCGGGATAGGAAGCAAATGGTTTCCGTGCCATACCTTTACCCGGCCCTCCGAGTCCTTGATACGATAGACCGGGAGGCCAGGCATCTGCGACTCTACTTCATAGACTCCTTCTCTCCACCGGTCAGCCAGCTTGTGTTTTCCCGGTACTCCCAAGTTGCAGAGAAGTACCGCATCTCCAGTTTGAATATCCCAATGTTTGACCTTGCGGTCATAGCGTTTCTTGTTACCAGCGTTCAGCTTTTCCGTAGATCTTTCAGCTTGCTGATAGGCTTTTTGCAGGTTCTCTTGTAGTCTCTGCACATAGTTGAAATGAATGGCGTTATGAACCCCATCAGTGGAGACCCTCAATCATATGTCTACCGGCAGTCGGGCTTCTCTCCCGAACATCAGAAAGTAGGGCGAAAATCCGGTAGATTCGTGTCTGGTACAGTTGTAGGCTTCTACTAGCGTTTCAACATGTCTACTCCACTCAGTCTTTTGCATCCCCGTTAAGGTTCCCAGCATAAAAAGAGGATGGAGGAGCACAGTTTTAGGGACAAGGCAGTTGGTTCTATTTGCACTGGTTGTCAATTTAGTGGAGGACACCTATATTTAGGATGACCCTCTATACAACAAACTCCATACGTTAGAGGTGCACAGACATTGATATGTGTATGTGGATGGGAATAGATCGTAAATAAATAAAAAACTTACACGGCCTTGTGTAAGTTCCGTCGCATAGAGGTTTCTTTGGATCTGCTTTCCTCCTTACTTACGCGATGTTACCTTCTATGTTTGCTGCTTCTCTCTTCTTTGTTCCTTCTGCTTTCCTCGTCCGATTTGTTTCTCCCTCCAGGGGATTTTTCCTCGTACAAATGAAAAGGTAAGTTAGATCAATACATATACACAGCAGCCAAGGTGTGGGGAAGGGTGAAGCAATGAAACAGTGAACTGTTACAATGCAGTGGTATAATCAAACACTCACACGGGCCAATGTGAGTGATCTCATATCATGGTATCTTGATGCCTCCCAATTAGGGGATTGATGCAGAATATTTTTGGACATATAGAAATTAATGATGTTGATACAGCCTGTTATACAGGGTGGATGGGGGTAAAAAGCAATATAACTTAATACTCACACGGGCCAGTGTGAGTACACACTTGTCATGGTTTCTTTCCACTTCTGGTGTTCTTTGTAGAATTCCACTCAGATATAATCAGAAGGAAAAAAGCAGACTATAGGGCACTAAGGTCTCAGGGGTTAAAACGTTATTTAAAAAGATAACAGCAGCTAATGGTTATAAAATACAATAAAAATAAAAATGGAATAAAACAAAGAAACCAATGGTTTCTAAAGGCAATAAAAGCCAGGGGAATACTAATGTAGTTAGTGATAGGGGATCTCTCTCTCTGCGTCCGGATACAGAGCTATGACTCAACCTCTAGTCCCACTGGATGTACCAAAGAATGTCTCCGCGTCCGGATACAGAGCTATGACTCAACCTCTAGTCCCACTGGATGTACCAAAGAATGTCTCAAAAAGTATGCAGAGCAACGCGTTTTGTCCTGAACAGGACTTCCTCAGGCTCCAAAGATGCTGGACGGCTATGTGGCTGTGTACTTATACTGTTTGCAGCCAATGTCCGTCTTGATGTAATTAGTGATCGGTGATCCTCTTCTCCCGCGACGGAGCGCCGCCATCTTGATGACTGCGTGCGCATCCTGCACAGATTGATGTGCGCATTGTATTATGGTGATAAAGTTTTGTAATTTTGAAGGCAAGTTCGTGGGTGGTTGCGTGCGCGTCCTCATGTGTACAGCGCAACCCCTGTCCCCATGTGAATCGACATAGACTCCCTTCGTGAGTCTAAATGCTGATTAACCCCTTAAAGGTTTTCGATCTTGCTCTTTATTAAAGAACTCGAAATTGATTTCTACTGTGTATAGTGTTGTGTCCTTGTGGCAAACTGCACATATAAACTGCATATATACACTGATGAGTGAAAAAAATAAAAATGAAAATAAAGATGAAAATTGAATATAAATTAATGAAATAAAAACTTTATACAAAGGTTTTTTTTGTCCTTGATTTTAAAATTCATGTTACTAGTGCATTTCGTTGTTAAAAATGGCCATGTGTATGGATGCTGCCTGATGTTATATGATTAAGTGCATATGGTAAAAGTTGAAGCTCAAATATAAACACAGAACTTATAATGGGATGGGTAAAAATTTGTCCAATAGTCAGAAGAGTTTTTGGTAAATGCACATATGCATTCAGAACCCAAATGAGTGAATCCAAAAACCAAATCCAAAAAAGAATCTGTGGTGGGGGAAGAATAAAAAAGTGGACAAAATGTTAGTAGTTACATCAAACTTACACTAATATTGAAGATATCTAGTAGGATGATTATGGACTCACATGAATGCCCCTAGATCTATATCTATATTGAGGCCCCTAGGACTTAATGTCTTTAATTTATAGATCCAAAATGTTTCTCGCTGGCATAGCTTGCGCAGCTTATCCCCACCTCTCCAGTGTTGGTCCACTCTCCCTATCCCCTTGTAAATCAACAGGTCTGGATTTCCTTCGTGGAACTGACTGAAGTGTTTGGAGACACTATGTGTCATTAGCTGCCTTCTTATGTTCCCCATGTGCTCCAGCACGCGGACCCTTAGTGATCTTGAGGTGCGGCCCACGTTCTGGAGTCCACATGGGCAGGACAACAGATATACGATGTGATCTGTGCGACAATTCAAATTCTGTTTGATTTTGAAGGTCTCCTTGGTTATATTAGATGTAAATTCCATTTTGTTTTCCTTAGATGCTTGCTTACATGCTTTGCAGCTAAAACACCTAAAAAAACCTTTTGGTGGAGGTAACCAGTTTTGGGGTTTGGGTTCTTCTTCTTTTTTTAAAATGCTAGGAGCTAGTTGAGATTTAATGCATGGAGCTTTTCTAAAAATAACTTTTGGGACCTCCGGTATGTGGTCCTTGAGGATAGGGTCTGTTTGTACCACGTGCCAATGCTTTTTAATAATTCGTTGGATTTTAGCGGCATCCGAGTTGTATGTGCTAATGAATGGTGTTTTAAAGTCATTATCTTTGTTTTTCAATTTCGGTATCAACAGATCACTGCGTGTGAGAGCATTGGTTTTGTCTACCGCTGACTGAATGAGCTCCTGTTTATATCCTCGTTCTAAAAGCCTCCCTTGTAATGTTTTTGTTTGGTCATTAAAAATACTTGTCGTCTGTGCAGTTTCTTCTCACTCTTCGAAATTGGCCAAATGGTATATTTTTAAGCCACTTGGGGTGATGGCAGCTACTGGTCATTAAAAAGTTATTTGCATCAGTTGGTTTAAAAAATGTTTTTGTTTTGATTTGTGAGTTTTCTATATATATTGTAAGGTCTAGAAAATTGATATTTGTCTGGCTATGTTCTGATGTAAACTCTAAATTGATATTATTTCGATTAATATGTTCTATAAAACTTATCAGCTGTGACTCTTCCCCTTTCCATATGAATAGAACGTCATCTATATATCTATGCCAGGCGACCAGGTTTGCGCTAAAAGGATTATTTGACCAGATATTACCTTCCTCCCAGTCAGACAAAAATATATTTGCATAACTGGGTGCAAACCTGGCCCCATGGCGGTCCCACACACCTGGAGGTAGAAGAGGCCGTTGAACCAAAACACATTGTGTGTTAGGATGAAGTTAATGCTATCAAGAATGAAACTGCGTTGTTCCTCTGGAATGAGAGTGTCTCTTGTGATGATGCTATCCACGGCTTTGAGCCCATCTGTATGTTTGATGCATGTGTACAATGACCTCACGTCACAAGTGGCTAGTGTGAAGTCATCCTGCCAGCCTACATCTGCAAGGAGGTTTATAACCTGTGTCGTATCTTTAAGGTAAGATCTTCCTGCAGTTGCATACTTCTGCAGAAAGAAATCCAAGTACGCTGACAGATTTTGTGTTAAGGACCCAATGCCTGATATAATGGGCCTGCCAGGTGGGGTTTCCATACACTTGTGTATTTTAGGCAAGAAATAGAATACAGGTAAAATTGGTTTCTCTTGGTGTATGTACCCCCATTCCTTGTTACTGAGGATGCCTAATTTTTTGCCTCTTTCTAGAACTTTATCCAGTTCCTGTTTGGGAACTTTGGTGGGATCTTGTTTCAATTTTTGATATGTGATCTCATCTCCCAATATCTTATTAGCCTCTAATAGGTAATAGTCTGTGTCCATCACCACCACTCCCCCTCCCTTGTCGGCCGGCTTGATGGTGATGGTGATGGACCTATTGTCCGCTAGTTCTCTTAGAGCCAGTTTTTCTTCCTTGGTAAGACAATAGGTCCATCACCATCAAGCCGGCCGACAAAGATAATGACTTTAAAACACCATTCATCAGCACATACAACTCGGATGCCGCTAAAATCCAACAAATTATTAAAAAGCATTGGCACGTGGTACAAACAGACCCTATCCTCAAGGACCACATTCCGGAGGTCCCAAAAGTTATTTTTAGAAAAGCTCAATGCATTAAATCTCAACTAGCTCCTAGCATTTTAAAAAAAGAAGAAGAACCCAAACCCCAAAACTGGTTACCTCCACCAAAAGGTTTTTTTAGGTGTTTTAGCTGCAAAGCATGTAAGCAAGCATCTAAGGAAAACAAAATGGAATTTACATCTAATATAACCAAGGAGACCTTCAAAATCAAACAGAATTTGAATTGTCGCACAGATCACATCGTATATCTGTTGTCCTGCCCATGTGGACTCCAGTACGTGGGCCGCACCTCAAGATCACTAAGGGTCCGCGTGCTGGAGCACATGGGGAACAAAAGAAGGCAGCTAATGACACATAGTGTCTCCAAACACTTCAGTCAGTTCCACAAAGGAAATCCATACCTGTTGATTTACAAGGGGATAGAGAGAGTGGACCAACACTGGAGAGGTGGGGACAGGCTGCGCAAGCTATGCCAGCGAGAAACATTTTGGATCTATAAATTAAAGACATTAAGTCCTAGGGGCCTCAATATAGATATAGATCTAGGGGCATTCATGTGAGTCCATAATCATCCTACTAGATATCTTCAATATTAGTGTAAGTTTGATGTAACTACTAACATTTTGTCCACTTTTTTATTCTTCCCCCACCACAGATTCTTTTTTGGATTTGGTTTTTGGATTCACTCATTTGGGTTCTGAGTTTATATTTGAGCTTCAACTTTTACCATATGCACTTAATCATATAACATCAGGCAGCATCCATACACATGGCCATTTTTAACAACGAAATGCACTAGTAACATGAATTTTAAAATCAAGGACAAAAAAAACCTTTGTATAAAGTTTTTATTTCATTAATTTATATTCAATTTTCATCTTTATTTTCATTTTTATTTTTTTCACTCATCAGTTTATATATGCAGTTTATATGTGCAGTTTGCCACAAGGACACAACACTATACACAGTAGAAATCAATTTCGAGTTCTTTAATAAAGAGCAAGATCGAAAACCTTTAAGGGGTTAATCAGCATTTAGACTCACGAAGGAGTCTATGTCGATTCACATGGGACAGGGGTTGCGCTGTACACATGAGGACGCGCACGCAACCACCCACGAACTTGCCTTCAAAATTACAAAACTTTATCACCATAATACAATGCGCACATCAATCTGTGCAGGATGCGCACGCAGTCATCAAGATGGCGGCGCTCCGTCGCGGGAGAAGAGGATCACCGATCACTAATTACATCAAGACGGACATTGGCTACAAACAGTATAAGTACACAGCCACATAGCCGTCCAGCATCTTTGGAGCCTGAGGAAGTCCTGTTCAGGACGAAACGCGTTGCTCTGCATACTTTTTGAGACATTCTTTGGTACATCCAGTGGGACTAGAGGTTGAGTCATAGCTCTGTATCCGGACGCGGAGAGAGAGATCCCCTATCACTAACTACCCTAGTATTCCCCTGGCTTTTATTGCCTTTAGAAACCATTGGTTTCTTTGTTTTATTCCATTTTTATTTTTATTGTATTGTATAACCATTAGCTGCTGTTTTCTTTTTAAATAAAGTTTTAACCCCTGAGACCTTAGTGCCCTATAGTCTGCTTTTTTCCTTCTGATTATATCTGAGTGGAATTCTACAAAGAACACCAGAAGTGGAAAGAAACCATGACAAGTGTGTACTCACACTGGCCCATGTGAGTATTAAGTTATATTGCTTTTTACCCCCATCCACCCTGTATAACAGGCTGTATCAACATCATTAATTTCTATATGTCCAAAAATATTCTGCATCAATCCCCTAATTGGGAGGCATCAAGATACCATGATATGAGATCACTCACATTGGCCCGTGTGAGTGTTTGATTATACCACTGCATTGTAACAGTTCACTGTTTCATTGCTTCACCTTTCCCCACACCTTGGCTGCTGTGTATATGTATTGATCTAACTTACCTTTTCATTTGTACGAGGAAAAATCCCCTGGAGGGAGAAACAAATCGGACGAGGAAAGCAGAAGGAACAAAGAAGAGAGAAGCAGCGAACATAGAAGGTAACATCGCGTAAGGAAGGAGGAAAGCAGATCCAAAGAAACCTCTATGCGACGGAACTTACACAAGGCCGTGTAAGTTTTTTATTTATTTACGATCTATTCCCATCCACATACACATATCAATGTCTGTGCACCTCCAACGTATGGAGTTTGTTGTATAGAGGGTCATCCTAAATACAGGTGTCCTCCACTAAATTAACAACCAGTGCAAATAGAACCAACTGCTTTGTCCCTAAAACTGTGCTCCCCCATCCTCCATTTTGTGTCTCATTGTTAATAAGGGTCCTGGATAGATCCTGCTGGGGTTCTGAGTCACAGGAGGACAACTAAAGAACATCACTCTCAGGCTGTATTCACACTTTTTTCTTACATTATATACAAAACCTAATAGGGATAGCGCCCGGGTATATTCTCTCTACCAAGGTTCCCAGCATGTCCAGTAAAGTGCGATTGAACCGTTCGGGCAAGGCATCCCCTTCAGGGTGGTACGGGGTGGTTCGTGACTTGGTGATGTGCAAGATCTTTAGTAACTCCCGAATAAGTTTGCTCTCAAAGTCTCTGCCCTGATCAGAATGTAATCGGTGGGGGAGCCCATAATGTATGAAGTATTTTTCCCAAAGAACCTTGGCTACCGTGATGGCTTTTTGGTCTTTTGTCGGAAAGGCTTGCGCATACCGAGTGTAATGATCTGTGATGACCAGCACATTGCAGATTCCCCGGCTATCCGGTTCAATACACAGAAAGTCCATGTATACTAAGTCCATGGGACCCGTACTTTGGGGCGGCTCTGGTGGGGAGTGTTTTGCGTTGGATGCATCTGCTACACCGTCGACAATGATACTCCACGGCCTCCCTCATTTTTGGCCAGAAGAATCGATCTCTCACAAATCCAAAGGTTTTGTCAACGCCCAGATGGCCATGTTCGTCATGTAATGACCATAACACCAAGTATTGTAGCATTTTAGGTAGGACCAGCTGCCTCCTACTTGGATGATTATGATACTCCACAACTCGGTAAAGTAGATTGTCCCGTATTTCGAATTTATCTGCTTCTCTCATCAGAATACCCCCCACATCGCCAGGGGCGTGCTTGAGTAGATCGGTACGGTTTCTCTGGATGGCGTGGCGAAAGGATGCCGGCTATCGGGTCACGAACCTGGTAACGCACCATATCTTTTCAGGATATGATATTGTCAGGAGTGATGTGCATGCCGCTAGGGTCCCAGTAGACAGCCGGGATGGCTTTGGACGCACACCCTAGAGAATCCGCCACCCTTAATTCGGAGAATGCTACTTGATCATTAACTATGGCGGCGTTGCAGCACATGGCCCGCATCCCAGGACTTTGGATTTCTTCCCATTGGTTGTCATCGGGGGTGGCGGCCAGCCCCGGTCTTCTGGAGAGGGCATCGGCTCCCACATTCAGAGGGCCCGGTTTGTATTTCAAGGTGAAATTGTAGTTGAAGAGGGCAGCCAACCATCGATGACCAGCTGCATCCAGTTTAGCTGAAGTCATGATATACGTGAGGGGGTTATTGTCCGTTCGCACCTCAAAGGTAATTCCATAGAGATAGTCATGAAGCTTATCCACGATGGCCCACTTTAACGCAAGGAACTCTAGCTTATGCACTGGATAGTTTTGCTCACTGGGCATCAGACTGCGACTGATGGTAGGCTACCGGTCGTAATCCCTCTGGGTGCTTCTGGGTGCTTTTGATGCAGTACTGCCCCTAGTCCGCTGAGACTAGCATCCACATGTAGAATATAGGGTTGCTCGGGGTCGGCATAGGCTAATATCGGGGCAGCCGTCAGACTCTGTTTCAGGAAGGCCTGTTCACACTATATAGTCCACTTGTCCCCGAAGGGTTGTCGTGCGGAGGTTGCTTCTGGATATATTTTGAGAAGACTGTTGAGGGCCTTGGCCCGACGAGAATATCCCTCCACAAATCTACGATAGTATCCACAAAACCCCAAGAAAGAGCGCAATTCTACCACGTTATCGGGTCGTGGCCAGCTTACTACGGCTTCTATTTTGGCGGGGTCAGTGGCTATTCCCTCGGCGGACATGATGTGTCCCACGTAGGTCACTGAGGTCCTACAGAATCGGCACTTACCCAAGGACATGAGTCCCTCTTGGGCGAGACGATCGAGTACCTTCAGGAGTCAGGTCTCATGTTCCTCCAGTGTTCTGCCGAAGACGATGATGTCGTCCAGATACACCAAACATTCTTGGGGGTTCAAGGTTTTCTCCATCAGTCGTTGAAAGGTGGTCGGTGCTCCACAAATGCCCTGTGGCATGCGAGTGAATTGATAGAATCTCAACGGACAGATGAAGGCAGTCTTTTGTTGGTCCTCGGGGCTCATGGGCACCTGGTAGTACCCGGAGCTTAGATTCAACACACTGAACCATTTGCTCCCGTTGAGGGCATTCAGGATCTCTTCTATGCGAGGGAGGTTATACTGGTCAGGAATCGTGCGATTATTCAAGGTCCTGTAATCCACACACAGTCTCACAGTCCCATTCTTCTTCCTCACCACCACGATGGGGGATGCGTAGGGGCTCCTTGACTCCGTGACGATCCCGGCCTCCTCCATCTCGTGAATCACGGCCGATATATCATTGACGTCCCTAGGGGCGATGCGCCGGGAGCGCTCCCGAAAGTGAGTCGTGTCATTCATCCGAATAGTGTGCTAGGCACTGCGACTGCACCCCACATCCATTTCACCAGTAGAGAAGACGTCGTGCCTGTCTTCTAGTTGGCCCCTTAATCTCTCTCTCCACTCTTTGGGCAGCCCGGATGACCCGAAGTCAAATTCTAGCCCTTCTGGGGAGCATCCAGCTCGGGCGGTTATGATCTGGACGGGCTCATCAACTAGACTGACCGGGTAGATCCGACCCAATATTTGTCCCGCATCTATAGCCATGGTGAAGGGGGATAGGTTCTGCACCAACACATGGATGCGACGAGGAATGGCAGCGGCCCAATCCCGAAACTCTTCTTCCGGAGTGCTCTCCAATGAGAAGAGATGCTCGGTGTCTTCACGCTCGGCATATGAGCACCATGCCGGCATTCTCTGTACTGCTCCCGGCGGAATTTCCATTAGGCTGGCTCTGCCGCAGAACAACAATCCGTAGCTCTCGGGGACCGAGGCTGGGGGTCCTTGCCCACCTGAACAAGCTGCAGTTGAAGACTGGACATGGGTAATTCATTTGTCACTTGCAAGTAGGCCCGGATAACAGCCTGCACAATGTCTGCATTGGTCCCCAGGATGATCGGATACTTGGGCAGGTCCTTGGGTTCCGGACACATGAGGGCGTCCACGTTCATGGGATGTGATTTCCCGGTGTTGAGCTGCTGAATCTCCAGAGACACCGTCACGATGCCATCGATAGGGTAATCTTCATTGCTCAGGCCCCTCACTTTTATATGCTCTGCCGACTTCAGGGGTCTGTTCTGGAGATGTTGATCGTAGAACCCTCGATATATGATGGTCACTTGTGACCCCGTGCCCAGCAAGGCTGAGGAGTAGATGCCATCCACTGAAAAGAAAAAGGTGTGATGTAGAATAGCGCTAATAATGTAGTGATAATTGATAAACTCTAATTAAGAGCAACCCCTATGGGGTCTGAGGCAGCCTGGTGGAACACTGATAGTACAATTAGAGATAACAGAGACAAAAAGAAAGATATACCGGCGCCTAATAAGTCCAATTAGGTATTAGTCCTGGATATCCAGATGGAAAAGTTCAAGTCCCAATGATGCAATCTTATAAGTAAGGGATGACCAGATGTGATTTCCTCCGTTTGGTATGGAACATGGAATGAAAAGAACACAGAATTTAGTGCAACACAGCTAACAAAAAATCACAGACATAGACTCACAAACCAGCACAGACAAGACACACAAACGCAAAACTGAAAATAAAAATTGTTTAATACAACTATAAAATAATAAAATGTGGGACGATGCGACACTGAGCCAGTCCGGTGGAGTAAAACTGAAAAGCTACTCACAGGACAAGCAATGAGCGCCGATAAGGCGGATGCAATCTGTCCTTCCTGGGCTGAGAAGTTGAAGTGACCGCAACGTTCCTCCATACACCTTGCTCCTCGAGACCAGAAGTGACGTCACCGGATACCCGATACCGGATGCTCCATCACAGGTAGGCAGGACTCTCGGCGGGATTTTCGAGCGGAGGTTCTTCTTAATTCTGCTCCAGGGAATCAGCACTCGGCTCTCTCAGCTCTCTTCACGTGCAAACGTCCAACAGTAATGAAAAAAAACCTACGCGTTTCATGCACTTGCGCACACTTCCTCAGGGGATACGCATATGAGGGCCACTAGTCCCACTCGATTGTTCCAGTCACGAGGACAGTCATCATCTCTGGTAGTGGTCAGGGTTAGGTCATTGGGGTTGCGGGGTTCGGGAGAAGCCGGAGCCTCCTAGGCCTCTCTATCGGCGGCGTATACTCCACAGACCATGGAATTGGGCGTGAAATTCTTGGGGGAGGGGCTCCGGTCATGGGATTCTCCCATCCTCATAAGATAGATGCACCTTTTTCCCGCACTTGTAGCATGACAGATCACGAGGCAGCGTACGATGGGTGTAGGGGGGTGAGGTCCTCCCCGAGTACTTCGGCCGCTCTGCCGCAGGTTTGTCCGGGGGATCCTCCTTCTTCTCACTAGTTCCCTTACTCTTGGGGGTGGAGACCCCTTTTGCTTTCTGCGGGGAGTGAAGCAGTAGATGAGCCTCGTGCTCCTTGACTTGCTGTAACAACTTCGTGAACATAGGGGGGCTCCCCGGGTGAGGTTATCCCGAATCATGTTGGCAATGGGGTGGGTAGGGCTGGACCCCCGCAGGTATTGCTTACGGAGATACTCATCCCTCTGTGAGGCTATAACGTACTTATGGTGCAGTAAGGGTCCCAACGCTATCTGTACTCGATGGATGTAGGCCGACAAGTCTTCCCCTTCCTTCTGGTTAATGGCATAGTACTTGGCCCACAGGGCCCCATCATCTTCGGCCACGCCATAGGCCTCCGTCAAGAATTCGACAATCATCCGGGAGGTCAAATCAGGGTGTTGCTCTCTATGAATGCTGACCAGAGTGGATGCTGGGGGTCTCAAGCATTCCATGATGCGTTGGCGTTTTACCGCGTCCGTACAGGACCATTCCTCCTTTACACCCCTGTGTGTTCTTTCCATGGGTCTATTTCATCTTCCCCTGCTGGGACTGGCAGGGTCCCTGAGAAAGCTTTCAGTTTCCAGTAATTTTGGGCGTGTGTAGCCAGAGTGAGTGCTTCTACTAAGGGTGGTAAACTGGGTGGGGCGGCCAGCTGTCCTACCTTATCGTTAAGTTTCTGCAGCATATCCCTACACAGTCCAGTTTCTTCAGACGCACTGGACCCCGGGTAACTGAATTCTGACCGACAACTACCCGCGTCACTGGCCGGGTAATTGGCAGAGGCGTGAGTGACAATCTTCACCAAGCACATCGGTGGGTATGTCCCGGAGTGGGTAGACAAAGGGGCTTCCGCCAGGTGGGGAATTCGGGAGCTGTAGGTATTGGGGGACAGAGGGCTCCAGTACCACTAAATCTCTGCGACAGTCAACTAGCAGGGTGTTCCACTTGGCGTCTTGGTCTATGAGGACATCCACCAGGCGGGCTTTGGAGAATCCTGGTAGTTGTCTTAGGGCCAAAAAGAAAAGAGGTTGGGGCGCTCCCTATTTGTATAGGCTTGTGATGTTGCCTGTGTGGTAGTGTGTAACCAAAGAAAGGGTAGTGTATACTTGCCCTTGTTGTTTTCTGCAGCTGGACCAGTAGAGAAGATAAAGCCCGGAATCTTCTTGTAGTTGCAGTGGAGGTGGAGGGTTGGTCAGCGCACGGGATTTTGCTCAAACGTAGAGATAAGAGGATAGGAAGATATGGAACACGGTATTAGTGTTTTAGTAATCGAACGGTACAATACAGCCAAAAGAACTTTGGAATTAAAAATGTATGAAAAATATATTTTTAAAATAGCTTAAAACTCTTTGGAATTAAAGAACCTTGGTAATTAAAAGTAAATATATGAAAAAATATATTCTAAAATAGCTTAAAAATCCTTAAATAAAATCCTTAAATAAAATTTAAATGGAATTGTATGGTTTTTTTGTGAACAGAAGCAGAATACGTGCTATATGTGGATGACTAACAGGGTGTGTTTATATAGCCTGTTGTTGGTCTGAGGTAAAAAGGGGATAATGGGGCTGGTTAGCAGAGTTTAATGCGCAGTCTTTCCTTCACGGAATGCTGCTAAAAACAATAACTTTCTCACCCTCCTGGTGGGGGCAGTACGTGAGTTGCTTCTCTCCCGGGGGCCCAAATAGGAAGAAAAGGGCCGAACTCGGTGAGTGAGCAAAATAGAATTTATTAGGTACAGAAAACAAAGTCAAAATAACACTCACGGTACAGCTTTAAAACAGCCCAGCATCAGCCTGATCGTCCGGTGATATTCCTCTCACCAGTACAGCTCCCGTGGTCGCGTCCGACGGCGGGACCGGAAGAGGAGGTCTTACCGGATGTCAGCAGGCTGGCTGGGTCCTTCAATCAATGGGCTCCGGCAGGGAACAACTAGTTTCGCAATAATGCTTCGTCAGGTTATCTCTTAGGGCCGTTTGTAATGTCTCTAAGGGCAAGGCCATAGGAACTTGACTCACGGCCACCACGCGGCGGGCGGGTGTTTGCATCTGCCGCGCCCATTCGCGCACGCTCTAACGCGAGGGGAGAGTCATTCTGGGCAGGTGGCTGTGAATTTAGAATTGGGGCACCCCAGGTCTGATCTCAGCAGCGCCTCAAAATGTAACGGGTCTTCCCCCACCCAATCGCATATAGAGTGTATGTGAGGGGGAACCTATATGTTACAGGTGTGGTGCGTATACCTGCAGGTTCACAGGAGGCCTGAGCCTCCGCTGATGGGAACTTAGTGTGCTTCTCTGGAATGTTTCTTGTCAGCGCCTCCACCTATGTGAGATTCTAGGAGTGTAGAGTGGCCCTCACATAGGAACATCCATAAAGTAACCAGCCCACACCAAAGGTTATGGCTAAAAGGGTTTACTATATGGCAAATAACAACACAACATACTTCAACAATATGACATTGACAGTGTCCCTCTATAACACTAATAGGCACAACTACCCGGTGACCACGCAGGGCTTTGTACCCCACACGTTATATCAATAGTCCCAAATGTCCCACAATACCCCAAGTGAGTGACTGTTGGTAAAGATAGTGCACTTGATGACTGACTGTACCTGCCCAGTGCTCCAGCACCTGAGGCTTCAGATTCTTCAGAAAGGATCCGCCGCTCTGCGATCTCCTCTGTGACGTCCTGCAACTCTGCCTGGCGGTGGGTGACTCCCGCATGGAGTGATCCACCTTTGGAAAGTCTCTTATCTCTGCAGCCACAGAGATGATTCCTTATACACTGACCCTTCTTGTCAGAGCACACAGCACTGCAGCTGTGTCACTGACTGAACTGACTAAACTGACTGCTAACAGGGCAAAGTCCCTAACTAAGGGGCCTTCCATAAAGCAGTCACAAGCTGAAGGGGAGTGGGGTCTAGCTGGGGCCTAAGGGGAGACTTCTGGCCTAGTGCAGGAGGCTACTTTCCTCCCTGCATACACACACCCTCCCCTCTCTGTGTCCCAGCTCCTAACTGACAATCCCTGTCTGCACACAATATTGTATCTTCTTTGCAGCATGAGAATCTGTCAGCCTTAGTGACTGTCTGACTGCATGTGACAGGGGTGAAAGGGCAGTCCCCAGAGGCTGCTGGGAATTGTAGTCCACTCAGGATCTCTTCTCTATTAGCGCCGCGTGCACGATCTCTACTGCGCATTTCTGAAGCTGTAATGGCCGCCGCTACTCTTAACTGAGCATGCGCAACTTCCAAAAGCTCCTGCACACATGTAATGGCCACCTCTATGCTTGCCAACGTCTGGGCATTGCACTGCACAGGCGCGACCTCCCGCGCCAACCTCAACATGGCCACCGCGATTGCTCTGCTTACGCGCAAGCCTCCGCACATGGGCAAACACATTAAACATGGCGGCGTCCTGCCGCAGCTTCCACCGTGAGCCCCCGGGAATGCGCTTGCCCCTGCAGCAGCACACACGCAAGGGGGAAAGAAACCTGCAGACAGGGGGACCGGAGGGACCCTGGCTACATATAGTAAACTATTTAACCATAATCTTGTGTGTTGGTTACTGTATGTGGGTCCTGTGCCAGGGGTCATTCTACGCACTAGAATACTGCAGAGGTGGAGGCACTACGAGTATCGTCCAGGACACACCCCAGGTTCCCATCAGCGGAGGCCCAGGCCTCCTGTGAGCCTTGCAGGTATTGCACCAGACCTGGTAATACATGTAGATTTCCCCACATGGTCCCTATCTGCGATTGGGGGGTGGGGGTTGAGGTTTGGAGGAGTGTGTTACATCAATTTTTGCGGAGTTGTCACTTGGTTATTGCATGTATTTCACTAGCATTATTGTTTGCCATAGCAACCTCTATTGGCTTAATGAATGTTAATGGCAGTGGCCAGGGCCACAGAGAGATTTCTCCCAGGACTGGAGTTACATCCGGGACCCCCTCTGTGACGGACCCCTGTGTCGGCGGTCTTGCGAGCACCTCCACCCCACTACACACATCACCTCTTTTCCTCACTCCCTCCCTCACCTCCTCTCTCCTCTCACTCGCCCCCACCTTCCGTCAATTACCCCACTCTCACTCAATCCCCCTTTCCTCCCACAATACCACAAAATACATACCAAAAAAATCTCACCCCCCTAAATACATACAACACCCCTCCCACACTCGAAATAAATACCAAAAAAAAAACAAATACATGTATAACCCCCTTTCCCTATGCCTAAGGGAAACCGCGGGCGATTACACATGCTGCTGTTACCTGTGAGGCTCATAGGAAGCTAAAGCCCCCGCTTTTGGGGAGCCTGGGGTACTATATCTCTTAGTGCAGTGCCTCCACCTATGAGGATCCCTGCGTAGGTGGGATGACTCCTCATAGGAACCAATACAAAGCAATTACCATGACACACACACAGCAATAGTAATAACAATATCTTTACCAGCAGATCCCTGCTCATAGACAGAAGAACAATGCAATAACCCTAACGATAGTATCAATGTGGTAACCCAATGTCCCTCCTCCAGTCCCAGGAGCACATCCCACCGCAATGTGTGTGAAGGTAGCGCTACCCTCCCTGAAGTGTGGTGGTGTATGATGGTACCTTCCTGGCTACGACCAGGGAATTGGGCGGGACCTTGAAAGATTGTAATTGGGCGCTCTATATTCCCTGATTAATCATATTTATGCCATTTAAAGTGCACGTTTCAGAAATAATTAATGTAATAAATGGGAATAGAAATAAATGTGAATCAAGTGATCAATTATAACACAATAATATCAACATACATGGTGATTAAACGTGAATAAAAAATAATATATAAATAATTAAATTCCACCACCGATTATGTATTGTGAATAAAGTGATAAATAATTGAAAAGCAGCTCAAAAAATCCTCATGACACCGTTCTCTGGTCTCTGTAGTTCTTGATGGATCTCAAGGTGGGGGGAGCGCACAGTTTCACATCAGATAGAACAGGAAAAACATCAAATACAAAATTGTATTGCACAACAGAATTCGTAGGAAATACACTCACATTTTACGAGTATAGCTGGTAACACAATATCAACGACATTACCGAAGAATCCTCGTAAATTGCACTCTATGAATAGAGTGTTAGTTTGTAGAACACGCATAGTCCTAGCAAACAAGTGTGCTAATGTAGCCATTTATTGACCTTTGGTTCAGTAAACTCAGTTAAAACAAAACAATAAAATGTTTTTACATCAAAAATAAATGTTGTGACCCAGTGAATTCTTTACAGTGTGAATTGTTTAAATCCTTATAGGTGTGGAGAGGACTGGAGACTCAATAATTGACAGACTTGTGATCACAATAATATTTTTCTGTGCTTATTTAAGTCCACTGGATGAAATAAGTAAGTAGAGAGTATTACAGCTCTCCCATCTGAAGAAGCGTGGCGACACGCGAAACGCATCATATTGTATGTCGAGTCCGACGTCATAGGAGGCGACATCTCAGCCCCACGGAATATGGCCAGTATATGGGTGTTTTACCCTACTTCCTTGTTCACGGGAATACCGTGATCATTACTGTCTACTAAGACAATATTATACTAACAGCTATTAGTTTCTTGTTTGGTCCCCCGTCACCATTTATGTGTATGTTGCGTTGTTACTTTGTTGACCTGCAGTATATATAGGTCCGCCGAGGCTACATGTGTTTGCTTAGGTGTCATGGAACAGAAATACCCCTGTCTGCCTTTTCTGTTTCAGCCCCCCTTCCCTTGGCAGTTCCCCCTGCTAGCTGCACTAGGATGTCACTTTCCTCGCAGTTCTCTCTCAGTGCAGATGGAATGGATACATTATGTATCTCTTTTTCCTTCCAGTCTGCCATACCCCTGGTTGCTCTGGCAACTTCTCCAGTCCTCCTAGTTTTGGACTTTCCCATTTCCCCCCCTGTCTTTTGCTGACAGTTAGTGCAGTCTCACTGAACCTTTAGTGTGACCCTTGCCCCTCACTTCCTTTTCCACCATTACCTCTGGATGAGTGAGCACTGCTGTATACTCCTGTATGGTAGGATTATCTTCTCACCTGCTCTTAACTGCCAAGGCACCCACAGAGAGACACTATTCATACATCAACATCTCTTCACAAGTGACTGTATTTTATGCTACTTTACCCAAATAAAGTAAAGAAAAGAAACAGAACTTGTTGTGCTTGGAAAAGAGGGCCGAGTTGACACTATCTGGGCTAAATCATCTTACACATGACCCCTGGCTTCCAGAATATTAGGACATATTATATTACCCTTAATGCTACTCCTATTTGGGTTACTGTGTTAAGTGAACTATTTGGGATGTGCTACTCTAGCCAGCACTGCTGTGTACAAACTTACTAAACCACATGTGCTATCCATTAAATAGAGCCAGAGTTTACACACGGATACAACCTTAAACTATATAACACATCACTGCCTCCTCTATGCTAACTATGCTAAAGATACATCAAGGATACACTGGGACACACTGCATACTGCATATACTATCTTTGAGTCACAACATTGCGACCACACAGTACACCTGAGTGATTACGATCATTACTACTGGCTGCTACTGTGAGCAAAATCAATTGTTTGTTGAATGAGTTACTTACATACCAGCTGGGTACTTTGTGATATACTATAAGTGAAAAAGAAACAATGTGATGACCAATATGCTAGATGTTACAATAGCTGTATCATACCAATGCCATAAAGGGTGAATAGAGAATGTATAGACATACATTCACTGTAACACAGGGTAATTCACCCATAGTAATATGTGCCTTAATACTCTCTACTTACTTATTTCATCCATTACTAAGCTGAGATGTCGGAGTGGACTTAAATAAGCACAGACGCACATATTATTGTGATCACAAGTCTGTCAAATACAATTATTGAGACTCCAGTCCACTCCACCCCTATAAGGATTTTAAACAATTCACACTGCACCATTGTATTGTATGTCTTTATTTATATAGAGCCAAAAGTGTACTCAGCGATTCACAAAGAATACAGTACAGGGAATTATAATAATACAATAAGTGCAGCAAAAATCAGACAATAGGAAAGGAAATCCCTGCCCTGAAGTGCTTACAATCTACTACCAATCCTCATGCACCATGTCATTCCATCTAAAGCAAATATAAGGATGAGCAGTTAATGTCAACAATTTAGCAAGTATAGCCGGTACATGTACGGGGTCTTGTCGAATACTAGTAAAATGTAAGTGTATTTACTACAAATTCTGTTGTGCAATACAAATTATGCAAACGTATTATATCAAGAGAATCTTCTCCATGGATCTGGAAGTCCCCCCTGTATCACTCACGAGTAAGGTAAGGTAAGGGGGATCCCGCTACACATGTAACCCCCTCAATACATATTAAAAATATACCACCCCCAATACATATTAAAAATATACCCAACCCCAAAACATATGAAAAATATACCACCCCCAAAACATATTAAAAATACACCTACCGCCCCAGTACATATAAAAAATACACCCCAATACATATTAAAAATACACCCCCGAGGAGGCGCATGCGCGACGGCAAGGAGCATGGCTGCGTGAGATAAGTGCTCCGTGCCTCGCTAAAATACATTGACTGCAAAAACCTGACAAAACCATTCCTACAACGGAGCATTTTACTAATAAAGCCCCGCACTATCCCGCAATGTCAAGGAAAACACCTAAAATACCCAAGAAAAAGGGGCTACCGGAATATTTCGACCGAGCCGGATCGCGCGCTGCAGGGGGAGAAATGGCGCCACATTCGAACGCGGGCTCAGAGACGGAGCCGGACGGGGAGGGTGAGGAGAGAGACAACCCGGTATTGCGCCCGTTAAGACAGAGTGACCTGGATAAACTCTATGATAACCTAAAAACGTTGCTGCAAGCAGAGCTGAAGGACATAAAGAAAGAGGTTACTGGGCTGGGGGAAAGGACGAGTGTCCTCGAAAATAAAGTGGATCAATCAATTAAAGCCATAAAAAGGCAGGATCGCAAATATAACAGCCTTCAAGAACAATTAAATGAGCTGAGGGACCGCCAAGAGGACGCAGAAAATAGGGACAGGCGGAATAACCTCCGAATCAGGGGGGTCCCCGAAACAGTCCTAGACAGTGAAGATTTTGCCCTGAAATGGTTGGAATCTCTGCTCCCTGACACCCCAAAAGAATTCTTAATCCTGGACAGGTGCCATAGAGCCCTGCGATCCAAGCCTCTAATGCATGAGCAACCACGGGACATTGTGCTCAGAATGCACTACTACCGCTCAAAAGAAGCGGTACTCCACAAAACAAGACCCCTGCCAATAGTGGAGTATGAGGGTGTACGTATGTCCATTTATCAGGATTTATCCCCAGAGACTCTAGCTCGCCGAAGGGCCCTGCTACCCATCACCAAGACCCTGAGAGATAAAGGGGTAAGGTACCGTTGGACCTTCCCCTTTGGCCTGCAGGTAACACGAGGCGGCAAAACTACCACCATTCGGGGACTGGAAGAAGGGCCGGAGTTCCTCCATAAGCTGGGCCTAGGTGAAGCCCCGGCAGCGGAAAACCCAAATATCGCCCTACCAGAACCTATCTGGGAACAGCGGGCGAGATCCCCCAGGGAGCAAAGGGGCGCAACACCAACCTAAAGAGCTCAGTGGACCACTAAAAATAAAAGAGTTCAATGTTCAAGGGTTAAAAAGTTTCGTTACTAAAGTTACCTGAGGTCTGGTCCCCGGCCGCGGGGAAGCAGTCACCAAATAAAGAGACTCGCCCCCGAATGAATGAAAGAGGGAAGAACCCCGTCATCCCCGCTTCAAGGATCCGGGGATTAAACAACCTGTAATAAAACGGAGTCCCTGTGGAGAAAATCTGAGGCCTACCTTCCAGATGATGGCGTCCCCTGAAACAAGATGGCGAGGCAGCAGTAGAAGGCGGGAATCCACGGTGAGCCGCAGAAGCAGGAAGGGAGCGGTGAGCGGGAAGCCGGACCAAGCGCACGCACCTCCGACCTGGTGAGAGACATCTTCCAAAATGGCCGCCCCCGGATACGCGTCACAGCTGAGCCCCGGAAGGAGCGACGCCATCTTGGAGGTGGCAGGAGGCTAAATCCCACCGGCGCGGCCGGATGACGTCGCCGGAACAATTAAAGACAGCGATAGCCCCATCAAGGCTTCCAGAGGGCGCCGGTCGACAGGCGCAGGCGCAAAATAGCCACCCAAACAGCCAGACGCGGGTTTTTTGAATCCGGAACTTTAAAAGGCACAGATAGGATACGGGGGGAAATGCAGCTTAGCGAAGGCACGGCAGAAGCACTAAAAGAGTCAGGGGAAAGGCAGTGTTAGCAAGAGAGGTAGGAAAAAAGGATAAAAAGCAAGTAGTTGAGAGGGAACAGGTAGAAGTGGAGATATAGAAGGAGACAAATTTATAAGGTAGAGTAAGGATGTAGACAGGAGTCTAAAAAGTGAAGGGGAGACAGCAAGTAGAAGGGAAGGGATAGAGGAGAGAATAAGGAAGAGAGCAAATAGAGAGCTAGAATGAAAGAAGAATAAAGCAGGAGAAGGGAGAGAACCAGAAAGCCTTAGAATGGTGTAAACTAGATAGTGGGAGTGGTGACTGGAAGTAGAGGGAAGGAGGATGTGAAGTAGGAAACGGTAGGTTAATGGGTAAAAGAGGAAGAAACGGGTTAGTAGGTTACAGATGACAGACTGAGCGGAAAAGGAGAAGGGCGGTAAGGAGCAAGGGGACACAAGGGCGTATTGATACTCTACAAAGAGGAAAAAAAAAAAGCCGGGATAGTCTCAGGTTTTGCATATTAGTCGTTAGGTTTATTAATTCAAGTTCAGGAAAAGCGAGGCAGGAGAGGGTGTGAGAGTCCTGCTCCAAATCTTCGCATGGGCCTCGCACCAGGTTTGAGGGAGGTAGATCTCCTGAGCCCTGGTGAAGTCCTGTGGGCCTGGTCGAGAGGGATGGGTGATCTTCATCCCACGTCTCCTCCGGACGGTCGGAGAGGAGTCCAGTTTTCCACAGGCAGTGATCTCGTCGAGGAGGCGACGTCGCCGACACGACGAGAATTCTTCTGTTATCTGTCTTGTTTAGTGTTTGTTGTGTCCCCCCAGGTGTCCCCTCTTGTGCGCCCCCCCTTGTGTATTCCTACAGATGGTGAAGTGAGGTATTGCAGTTCGAGGAAAAGAGGAGGTCGAGATGCTGGCCCGGAGACGTCACTCGAAGCCAGACAGCGGCAGCAAAGTCATCTCATATTCCTAAATGAGTAAGGAACTTAGGTTACTATCACACAACACTAAGGGACTGAACAGCCCAGCTAAGCGCAGAATAGCCTTCCGAGATTATAAGCGTAAAGGGGCAGAAATTCTGTTTCTACAAGAAACGCACTTCTCTCAAGCCAACTTCCCCAAATTTCTAGATAGGGACTACCCGACATACTTTTTGTCATCCGCGAGAGTAAAAAAAAAAGGGGTGGCCATTCTAATCCACAGAGGAATTTGATTCGTACCCGATAAAACTTTCAAAGATAACGAAGGTAGATTTCTCATAGTCAGAGGTACAATCCAAGGGTTCCCAATTACTTTAGCAACAATATATGCCCCTAATGAGACAGCCCCAGGTTTTTTCTCTACCTTCTTCGAGAAGCTCAACAAAGTGGCCAGAGGTAACATCATTGTTGGTGGAGACCTAAATAGGGCACTACGGGAGGACCTTGACAGATGCTCATCCACTAACATTACACACAGACCCGACATACTAACAATTAAAAAAGGACTACGTGACTGCCAACTACTCGACATCTGGAGGGAACAACATCAGAGATTGAGAGAATACACCTTCTACTCACACCCACATGACTCATATAGCAGGATAGATTACTTCCTTGTATCCAACAGAATGGTCCCCGGGGTCTCTCACACAGAGATCCATGATATTTCATGGTCAGACCATGCATCTATAGAGCTGCGGTGCACAGTAATCCCACTAGACAGACCTAGAGCGAACTGGAAATTAAACGAAATCCTACTGAAAATCCCAGCCCTACAGAGGGAAATTGGGGAAAAAAATCACACAATATTTTGAGGAGAATGAGGGGAGTGTGACAACACACTCCACACTGTGGGAGGCCCATAAGGCTACCCTCAGGGGGATCATTATGAATCTGGCCGCAAAACGAAAAAGAGAACGGGAGGGGAAAGTTTTGAAGTTAGAGGAACAGCTGGCGGAACTTTCCTCTCTCCACAAAAAAAATAAGAATGCCCACACGTTGACCCAAATTCTAGCTACCAAAACTAGTCTTAACCTCCTCCTCTCCGCCCAGGCTGAGAAGGAATTGACCTGGTCTAAACGGAAATTTTACGAAAAAGCTAACAAGCCTGACACACTACTTGCCAACAAGCTAAAAAACAAGCTTCCAAAATATCACATTCACGCAATTCGAAAGCAAAATGGGGACCTTACCTCCATCCCTGCGAACATAGCAGGGGAATTTAAAAAATATTATGAAATATTATACAACGGAGATAAGGTACCCCATAATCCAAAAACAAAGGAGGATCTACGGACCTTCTTAAAAGAGGCACATTTACCCATTTTGAAGAGATGTGAAAGGGAAGCACTCCAGTCGGACTTCACGATGGAGGAACTCTCTGGGGTTATCAAAGCACTAAAACCGGCTAAAGCCCCAGGGCCAGATGGCTTTTCGAATTTATACTACAAGAAATATTTTAAAAAAACTAGCCCCCCATATGTTAAAGCTATTCAATGAAATCTTAGCAGGGGCCTCATTCCCAGCACAAATGCTCCAAGCCTCAATAACGGTGATCCATAAACCCGGTAAGGACCCGGCAGACTGCAAGAGCTACCGGCCCAATTCACTGATTAACTCGGACCTTAAAATATACTCGAAACTTATAGCCAACAGGGTGGGTAGTGTCCTTCCCGGGTTGATACACACGGATCAAGTAGGGTTTATCGGAGGTAGACAAGCGGCAGATAACACCAGGAGAATTATAGACTTGATTGATCTGGCTCAAAAAGAAAAAATACAATCCATGGTGTTAAGTCTGGACGCTGAGAAAGCCTTCGATAGAATAGACTGGCCCTACCTTTCGGAAACATTGAGAGCATTTGGCTTTGAGGGACGCCTCCTGCAAGCCATCCTGGCGCTGTATAAAAATCCAACAGCAAGAGTGAGATATCAAGGCTTCCCCTCAGAACAGTTTGAAATCAAAAGCGGAACACGTCAAGGATGTCCGCTGTCGCCGTTACTGTTCGCCTTATGTATAGAGCCTCTGGCGGCACACATTAGACTTAACCCAGATATCTCTGGTATCCCAGTGGGAGACCAAATGCACAAAGCCGCGCTTTATGCGGACGATGTCATTCTCACAATAACCAAACCTCTCACATCTCTCCCAAACATATTCGACATATTGGGCAAATTTTTTAAACCAATATCGGGTGGATTCAAGTCAAGCAGTCTAAATCGGAAGCCCTCATATTAATTTACCAAAGAAGTCGCGAAAAACTGATTGACCTCAATTTTCCGTTTAAATGGCAACCCTCTGCGATCAAATATTAGGGGTGTATCTCACACGGGATATAAAACTTTGTATAAAGCAAATTTCCCCAAGACATAAAGACACTGGGAGAGGATCTCCGAACCTGGATGAAGGAACATCTCTTGGATTGGGAGACATGCGTGAAAATGAATCTCCTCCGAAGATGCTATATCTCTTCCAGAGTCTCCCTATCCCATTGGTAAAGGCGGACATCCTTCCCTCCAGTCAAAAATTATGAAAATTATTTGGAATGGAAAAACCCACGAATTACTAAGGGATTTTAAAACGTCCCACGCTTCGTGTGGAGGGTTAGCGTTGCCTTGCTGCAGGCCTACTACAAAGCAGCCCAATTAGGGCAGATTTCCAATGGCACACCAGACCCAAGCCTACTGAGATGGGTTGAGTTGGAAAAGATATGTTGTGCACCAATTGAAATCCGAAATTTAATCTGGCTACCCAAAGAAGGGGTACGCAAGATGCACATCCCGCTACAGACCATGGTCAATTCGTTAAAGTCTGGGACGGCACGAAGCTTAAATGTAACCTGACAACCAAAGCGTCAGTAATGACGACCAATATTGGGCAAACCCCGATTTCGCTCCGGGCCTGAATAGCAAAAATTTCTAATCTGGACTCAGAAGGGATTCTCCCGCCTAAAAGATCTGGAGGGCAAAAGGACCATACAATCATTTGAGCAAATTTAAATCCTCTAAGAATATCCCAAACAGCGAATTTTTATGGTACTCAGCTCAGAGATTTCTACAACAAAACGCCAGTAGGACCGGCACGAAACAAATTTTGAGCAGCTGTGTTCTAGAGATACGGACACGAGGGACTCACGTCTAGAATGTACAGGGGAAGTGTCTGCCAGAAGTCGCCCAATGACAATGACTGAGTTACATAGACAGTGGGATTGACCTAGGAGAGACTTTAGAGGACGATGACTGGGACGAATTATTCGGGCGGCGGCAAAAAGCTCAAGCTGCACCAATAAAGGGAACACATATAAAGTCCTAATGAGGTGGTACTACACTCCGACGCGCTTAGCGAAATTTGTAAAGGGCTACTCTCCTCTTGCCCTAAACAGTGTGGGGAGGCAGCAGATCTCCGACATATGCTGTGGTCTTGCACCAAGGTGGCCCCTATTGGGAACAAATCAGAGATTGGATTCAGCGGATTCTCGATTTGGAGATCCCCCTCGACCCGTGGCGGCTTGTCTGCTGGGCAGACGGATCGAGGGTCTGTCAAATGCGTCGCATAAATTGATCGCGCATTTTGCCACTGCCACGAGGTGTGAGATCGCAGCAGTTATGGAAACAGCAGGAGGTACCAATTATCCCTAAGATCAAATAGAATTTGGTATGTCTGCCGGATGGAACAATTAACGAGTCTAGTTAATGACACCGGCACAATTTTCTAAAAGTCTGGGATCCATGGTTGACCAGACCCAGACGACATCCCAGGAGTGGATGCCGCCTCAATCCTGCATTAATTAAACTAGGTGCGTTCTCCTTTATGGGCAGACAAGACAACACGACTTAGAGACGCACAGCTAGCAGACCTTCGGATGCCATAGAATGGAAAAAGCAATGATCAGAGGAATCCTCGGAAGGACCTGTCCCGACTCAATCTCTCAGCAAGGGCCGACAATACTGAAAAGGAGTACGGGTATCTGCATCCCTACTCCGGAGCCCGGCTACCCACTATCTCCCCCTCCTCACACCACCCTCCCTCCCCCACCCTACCCTCTCACCCTGTCCCCTTGTCATGTTCGTCTGGTCCTGTCTGTAAACCGTTAAGTCTGTTCGTCTTTTAGACGTTTTTCTTATATGTTTGAAAATGGAAATGTAATAATGGGCTGTGGTACATTGGTTGTATCTGTATTTTCCAATAAAAAATTTGAAGTTTAAAAAAAAAAAAAATACACCCCCAATACATAGTAAAAATACACCACCCAACCCCCCAAATACATATTAAAAATATACCTCCCCACCCTCAATACATATAAAAAAAAATACACCCACCCCCCCAATACATATGAAAATACACCCACCCCCCCAATACATATGAAAATACACCCACCCTCCAATACATATGAAAATAAAAAAAAAGTAAGAAATCGCGCACGAAAGGTCGTGAATATTAATAATAAAAATTGTGAACGGTGTAAAAACAAAAAGCATATATGGCCACTACAACAAAAATGAATACATGACCTGAGTGCAAGAAATATATATGGAGTTGGCTTCTAATGCAAAAAGATGGCTCAAGATCTCAGAAACTAAAACACAAAAAACAAGAAAAGCGCACAACTCATAGTGTAGTGTGTAGTACATGGTTACATACAGATGCAGCGGCCGTTATTCGAACAAATCACGGGACCGTTTCGTGTGCGCTGCTGTACTCCATGCTGCATTAATGCCGCCAATCCCCCCAGACACACGTGTTTATCGTGGTTGCTTTGTTTGAATTTCATGGATTGTGTGCAATTATATGCAATGAAATGAATGAATTGTAATGTGTACAGTACTGTGCTACTGTGTCAATTTCAGGTATTTAAAAACCAGAGCACTAAAATGCCATTTCTGCACTCGCGTCTAAAGGCGGTACGGTTGGAAGAAATCGAGCGCCATCACCTGGGTATTCCAAGGTATACCCCGCGTGAAGTGTTCGAAAAGCGGCCGCTGCATCTGTAGTAGATGAGGTTGCAAAAAGACGTACGTCCATCAAGTTCAACCTATGCTAAATTTAGACAACAGATACTTTGGGGCCTATGCAGAGAGCAGCGCTAAAGTAAATCTCGCCATTTTTTTGAGAAATTCGCGCAGAAAACAGCAGAAAATGGCGAGTTACGAAAAACGCGCCATTTTTTTTTCTATTTGTAAATCTCGCCGTGCGGCTGGCGAGAACCTACATCTCGCCAGTTTTAAAAATATCCTAATTCAGAAAGGCGCAAACGGCATCTAGCGGCTGTTCGCGCCAATAAAATGGCGCGATTTTCTACAATTTGCTCCGCCAAGAAAAGTTGGCAAGAAGCTGGAGCTCGCCGGCCATAGGAAAGGAAAAAAAAAATGCGCGATTTTTTTTTAACACATTTCAGCAGCGCGCATCTCTCCATTTTAAACTCGCCACACGCATTCATGCTATAAATTGCAGATTTCGCACATTTCTGCATATGGAGAATAAAACTCTCCAAAAAAGCTACTTTTTATTACCCTCGCCAATTTTTAAATACGCTGCTCTCTGCATAGGCCCATTTATCCTATATCTATACTTACTTATTGATTCAGAGGAAGGCGAACAAAAAACCCCATTAAGGGGAAAAAATAATTCCTTCCTGACTCCAAGAATTGGCAATTGGATTACTCCCTGGACCAACATCTTTCACATGTTTACTTATTTGGTATATCCCTGTATACCTATCCGATCTAAAAAGATGTCCAACCTTTTTTTGAACAAATCTATTGTATCTGCCATCACAGACTCCATGGGTAATGAATGCCACATTTTAACTGCCCTTAATGTAAAGAACCTTTTCCTTTGTTGCTGGTGAAATCTCCTTTCCTCCAACCTTAAGGGATGACCCCGAGTCCTTTGTACTCTCCATAATGTATTTTCTAAGGAGTGGTACCCAAAATTGTACTCCATATTCAAGGTGTGGTCTTACTAATGCTTAGTAAAGGGGCATAATTATGTTTACTTCCCTTCCATCCATTGCCCGTTTAATGCAAGATAAGATCTTGTTTGCCTTTGCAGCTACTGCACAACTTTGGGCACTATTGCTAAGCCTGCTGTCTGCAAGCACTCCTAAATCCTTCTCCATCAAGGATTCCCCCAATTTATTCCCATTTAATTTGTAAATCGCTTGTTTATTCTTGCTTCCCAAATGCATAACCTTACATTTATCTGTATTAAATCTCATCTGCCATTTACCTGCCCAAGTTTCCAGTCTCTCCAAGTCCTTCTGGAGAGAAATTACAGCCTGCTCTGATTCTACTACCTTACACAATTTAGTATCATCAGCAAAGATGGAGACTTTGCTCTCCATGCTAACCTCGAGGTCATAATAAACAAGTTAAAAAGCAGGGGTCCCAATACCAATCCCTTAGGTACTCCACTCCTTATCCTAGCCCAACCTGAAAAAGTTCAATTTATGACAACCTTCTGTTGTCTGTCTTTCAACCAGTTTTCAATCCAGGTGCATATATTTTTACTGAGTCCAATTTGCTTAATTTTGTACACCAACCTCGTGTGGAACCATATCAAAAGCCTTTGCAAAATCTAAGTAGACCACATCAACTGCATTACCCTGGTCTAAATTCCTACTTACCTCCTCAAAGAAACAAA
>CM071569.1:276483509-276697128 GCA_036426205.1 Ascaphus truei
AATAAGGTTAGTTTGGCATGATCTATCCTTCATAAATCCATGCTGACTATTACTAATAATTTTGTTTTCCATGCGTATTAAACCTTCAAGTAGTTTCCCCACTTTTGAAGTCAGGATTACAGGTCTGTAATTCCCTGGTTGTGATCTAGTCCCCTTTTTAAATATAGGCACCACATCGCTTACGCCAATCTTGTGGTACTGAACCTGTGGAAATGGAGTTCTTGAATATTAAATATAATGGTTTGGCTATTACTGATCTTAACTTCTTGAGAACTCTTGGATGTATGCCATTGGGGCCAGGTGAAGGGTAGGGTCATCAGGAAGCGCAAACATGTGAAAACAAAAATATAAACTGATGGTGCAGTATTGTAACGAAAGTGAATTAATAATGGCAAAGTCTATGGTCGAATACTCACAAACGTGAGATGTAATGGACACGTAATGGTATCTTTAAATGGTGTACTGAGAATGATGTAGTCAGGTGGGCACAACACTCTCTATCTGATGAATCTTTCCAGTGGGCCCTTAATATAGAATAAAACTGGACATAGTGCAGACTGTACAAGAACTTTTATAAAAGTAGAAAGAATCCAATAAACTCACATGGTGTAAGAATCAAACAAGCATTTAGATCTCAAACAGTGGATCTCTGCGACCGGATGAGTGGTGTCTCAGCTGTTCCTCTGTGCTGGCGTGCGTGTCACGGATGCGTCTCACCGAAGACCGGAAGTGATGACATCCGCTTCCAGAGGTTCCGGTTAGTTCAGCAACGTCACTCTATGCGTTTCACCTTCTCGGTTTCTTCAGGAGACTCCTGAAGAAACCGAGAAGGTGAAACGCATAGAGTGAGTTGCTGAACTAACCGGAACCTCTGGAAGCGGATGTCATCACTTCGGTCTTCGGTGAGACGCATCCGTGACACGCACGCCAGCACAGAGGAACAGCTGAGCACCACTCATCCGGTCCGCAGAGATCCACTGTTTGAGATCTAAATGCTTGTTTGATTCTACACCATGTGAGTTTATTGGATTCTTTCTACTTTTATAAAAGTTCTTGTACAGTCTGCACTATGTCCAGTTTTCTATATTAAGGGCCCACTGGAAAGATTCATCAGATAGAGAGTGTTGTGCCCACCTGACTACATCATTCTCAGTACACCATTTAAAGATACCATTACGGTCCAGTTACATCTCACGTTTGTGAGTATTCTGACCATAGACTTTGCCATTATTAATTCACTTATTCGTTACAATACTGCACCATCAGTTATGTTTTTGTTTTCAAATGTTTGCGCTTCCTGATGACCCTTACCCTTACTCGTTCACGAGGATTGAGAGAGCAGTCCTACACAGGTTACAGCGGCACCATTACATGTGTTGTATAAGTATCACCATGTTTTTTAATTCAGTTGATTTTGCATACACTGGGGTTACAGTATATTATTTATTATTTAACCTAATACACAGAGCGCCACTATTGATAAGTTTTTTGCTATATACATTGGGGCAGGTGCCTTATTTACTTAAATTTTTTTCAAAGTCGCTTATGAACTTCTTCCTCAGTTAACCAATTGTTCATTAATATGGAGGTTGTGGCTTCCTCCTGCGGCACTACTATTGACCTTGATTCTTCCCTGGTAAACAAGAAGCAAAGAACTTGTTTAATACCTCTGCTTTTCCTTATCTCAATAATATGCCTGCCCATCTCACACTGAAAGGGTCCTGTATGGTAGCTTCAGGGTTATAATACACACCTTATAATCTGGGTTGAATGAATGAGACTGTGATATAATAAAGAGATTTTATTCCTTACAGTTCAGGTGGACATACAGTATTGAGCAAATAACAAACAGAATATAACACTTAAATGGGAAGGGGAAAGATGAAATAGCCCAGGACTCAGGCTACAGTTCATCAGGCAACAGGATTTGGACTCTATCCCTTAACATTGGGACTCAGTATTGGATAACAATTACCTGGACCCAATTACCTCTTGCCAGCTCACGTAAAAAGCAAGGTAGTACCTGCCCCAGGGGGTTGGCATTTTCTAGTCAGGTCCATTTTCTTAGCCCCACTCTAAAAAGTGGCATCTCAAGTCTGCCATCTGGGGATCTGGACTGGGGAACTCTGAAAGAGGTGTGAATTATGACACTTAATGTAAACAGTAATGTCCTGCTTTTTCTCCACCTGGCATACTTAATCTGGGGGAGTGAGCCTTTGTCGGAGCTTGCTCCTCAGAGAGGCAGGCACCCTCGGACTATTAGCATACCTTATGGACCAGTAACTTTCACGGGCTTTACAGAGGCACAGAAATACAGTACACCTATAACAATTATTACATATAAAAATATTCCGTTTGGTTAATCTGAGAGGGCTGAAAATTGCCGTGCAATCATGCCGGACGGTGACTGCATGTGGCCAAATTTCAGCCCTTCTAGATATCACTGAACCGGGATAGCAATATGGGTTTTAGAACCTCATGTTACAGAAACCACATTTCCCGCCATTGGAGTCAATGGCGGCAACCACACTTTATACAGTTAACCATACTCCGTTCGGTTAGCCTGAGAGGGTGGGGAATGGCCATGCAAACATTCCGGAGGTGTGACTACCTGGTGGCCAAATCTCAGTCTCTAGCCCTCACCGAACGGAGATAATAATTTCAGGTTTTATACAATAATTTAAACCAGCAACATATTTTCCCTCATGACGGCCAATAGTGGTGACCGTAACTATACATATGAAATACCCTCCGTTCGGTTAGTCTGAGAGGGCTGGAAACTGCCATGCAATTATGCCGGAGGCATGACTACCCGGTGGCCAAATTCCAGCCTTCCAGCTATCACCGAACCGGAGATAGGTATCAGGTTTTAAACATTTTAAACTGAGCACCTTTTTTCCCTCTATGGCTGCCAATGGGGGAGACCGTAACTTATACACTTAAACTCCCCCCATTCGGTTAGTCAAGAGGGCTGAAAATTGCCATGCATAATGTTGGAGGGGTGACTGCACGGTGGCCAAATTCCAGCTCTCTACGCCCCAAACGGAGATAGAAACATCGGTTTTAATCAGTTTTGCAACCACATCAGTTTTCCGCCGTTGCAGCAGCCCTTTAAACTACATAGGCATACATGGGCTCTGTGGCGGTTGCTGTAACTCCTGGCAAATGGTGGCCATGAGGCGGGGAAGGGAAACAAAGGGCCATAAACCACTCAGACACAGTTAACCCTTGCCCTCCCGACCTGATCCCTGTGTATGTGCTTGGTGCAAACAAGAATAGGCAGGAACATATGAACCACAGGGGAAACACATATTGTGCTGAAGCAGAGGAATTTATCAGATCATCACACATAATTACATTAACCCTCGTCTTCTGCACGATGGTAGGGGTTGCCAGCTGGGGGGGTAATCCCTTATTACCAGGCTAGCAACCCCTCATTACAGTCCTATATTATCTTTTCTCATTTTTTTTTGTTATTAGGTACTTAAAGAACATGTAGGGTTGACCTTATTTCTATTGCCATCCTTTTTTCATTATCCATTTTTGCTAATTGATTGCCATTTTGCAATTTTTGTTACATTCCTTATAATTCTGATACGATGCCTCCGTCCCTTCTGACTTAAATAATCTGCCTTCCTCTTCTGTCCATTTCTCCCCTACTGTTTATTTAGCCACATTTGTTTTGACTTATTGTTTTATTATCCCAAGGGTATACACTGATAAGTGTGCTTTTCTAACAATGGTTTAAAGACTGCCATTTTTCTTCTACATTCCCTGTAAAAACATCACCCCCGTGTATTACTATAGATTAGACCTCAGTTGATTAAAATCTGCCTTTCTAAAGTTTAAAGTCTTGTTCAACCCAAGTAATCTGTTTTATGATAATTTATTTCAATGAGAACCATGTTATGATCACTATTACCAAATGTTCCAGGACTTGAATATTTGCTATTACTTCTACATTGTTGATATACCAAATCCAAATATTGCCTCTCTCCTGGTGGTTCCTCAATAATTTGGGTCATATAATTGTCTTTAAGCACCCCCAAAAACTGTTTCCTTTTGTTGTAATGCTAATCTCATTGCCCCAGTCTATGTCTTGGATAATTAAAATACCCTTTATGCAAACATAACCTCGGTTTCATGACTTCTCCATTTGCAAAAGTATTTTAGCTTCCTCAATCTCACAGATATTTGGTGGTTTATAACATATACCTACAAAACATTCTTTATACTTTTACCTCCACTGTTAATTTTATCCACCAGGTTCTACATTTTATAATTCCCTTCATAAAAATCATCCCTTTTATAGGTTTTAGATCCGGTTTAACATATAAACATACTCCACCTCCTCTTCTATTTGATCGATCGTTCTGAAAAAGGAAATAACCCTCTAATTAACTGCCCAGTCATGAGTTCATCCCACCATGTTTCAGTAATGCCTATGATATCATACTGCTCCCTTGTAGCTATTAATTGAAGCTCCCCATTTTATCTGCCAGGCTTCTTGCATTAGCAAGCATGCATTTAAGTTTTTTTTTCAGCCTGTACCATTATCTTATCTTCGCTCCTTTCTGCACCCAATTGGTTTATATTTAGAAGTTTTCTAGTATTATATGTATTTACTGTGGGGTCTCGCTGCTTATCACACCGCATTGCCCATTCTACCTCCACAACCCCTTGTTTCCTCCTCTATTCTATTTATTTCGTTAACTGTTTCATTCCCCTCCCCCCTCCATCAGTAGTAAATAAATAATATATTGGTGATATGGTAAAAGGTAAGTATTGCACGTACAAGACAAAAAATGCTTTTAAACCATGTCATGCAATAACCAGCATGGTACCAACAAGCAGACGTGAGCTCTCACAGATGGACACCGTCGAGCTGCTGGATCAGATGTAGACTAGCTCCCTTCAGATTCCACACCTAAATTAAGCAATCTCCACACTGTCTGCTGATACCAGTCCCGGCTCTTCCCCCCCCCCCCCCCTGTCGGCAGCCTGGCAGTGGCCATTTGAACCCTGAGGAGACAATTTTCAGCAACTGGTACTGTATCTCCTAAATTCAACTGACACATGTAAAAAGTGTGAGAAGCTAAAAATGCAGACAAAAGACTTTGCAATGGTAAAAAAAGACACGTTTATTTTTATGTCGAGTGGAGCAGCTTTCTGCTTTTAATAGTGCAAGCACCATACTTAAATTCCTGACTCAAAGAGCTTGATCGTCCATCACTGATGACTTGTAGAGGAGAGATGTGCTGCAATTGGTTTTATTGTCAACTATTGATTTTTATATATAATATAATAAATACTCCAGAAAAACATGTTCCTAAAACTTCACAGTTCATGTTACTGTTTATGTGGTGGATTTATGAAACCACAACCAGCTGAAGTTTTAGGGTTGGGGGAATTAGGTAGATATTGTACCAATCAGCTGTCATTTAAATCAAAATAAAATAGCTTGATATTCTCAATGTCTCATTGTACATAGAAAGGGCAAATTTGTTATTGGCGGATTTGGATCCTTAGCGGATCGGCTGGTTCCTTGGTCGGGGATCCCAGCGGATCAATCTCAAAAAGGGCGATTCACGTTTGGCAGAATTTCTTTTATTATTGCCAATACACTCTGTGGATTCAACAACCCGTGGATGGATTTGTAAGAATTCACCAACGAGTGTGAGAATCCACGGATTGATTCTACATATCCATCAATGGATGTTATCCAATGGCGGATTGAAGATGACCAATAGGTTGGCGGATTTGACATTGAGAAACGGATTTGAAGGGTAACATTTGAGAAATCCGGGAGTCGGTGTGGACGGATTCGCCCGTCTCTAAATTGCAGAT
The DNA here is from genome assembly GCA_036426205.1 of Ascaphus truei. Taxonomy (NCBI): domain Eukaryota; kingdom Metazoa; phylum Chordata; class Amphibia; order Anura; family Ascaphidae; genus Ascaphus; species Ascaphus truei. The sequence continues at coordinate 276,489,357 of CM071569.1, forward strand.
TCAAAAGCAGTTTGCATTCGCTATGTAAACTAAAACATGGTTTAAAGGAAGTGATTATCAGTAGTTTCCGGAACTTGTATTTCTGCTTCACGTTGTGTCAATAGAAAAAAGTTATTCTTAACCCAGCACAGCTATTCTGCTGAATATTGTCTCTCTCCTATTTTATAACCATACAAAAACCACATAGCTATCCGACACAAGATTAATGTGCATGTGGCAAGGATACTGCACTTCTGGAGATTCAGGATGTTTTTTTTTAATGACTATCACATAGTCCATTGAACTGTAAGGCAATGTTAAACTCAATAATTGCTATGTACTGTATGTTATATTATTTGTATAGCGACATCCATGTACGGTTTCACAGCAGTATACACATGAAAAAGCAATTTGAGACATTATGGGAATAAGCTCTACAGACATAAAAGTAAACATAAGGGACATTAGTCAGGTCCAAAGAGCTTGCAGTCTATGTAGGGAGAATTTACAGAAGCAGTCGGTTATGGTGGTTATGGTAAGTGGTTATGAGATGTACGCCGCGGCGCTTTTATTCAAACACTTACACGATATTTTCCGGTGACTTTTTCCCAATGCCACGCGCTTCGCGCGTTCATGCGGGCGTTCGTGCCGTATTCATGTCGCAATCAAGCCGGCGTCCACCGCGCTTGATCTGTTTAATGAGAATGTTTCGGATTTAATTGCTTGCATTCTTCGCGTATCCGCCAGGTGGCAGATATTCATGAATTTTAATGCGCATGCACTTCAGTAATGTGTCGACTTGCAGGTGTATAAAAAATACCCCAGTGGTCCTTTGTGAATTGACCTTGGTACTGAAGAAGTTGTACAACATTGTATCTATTTAGGCGTTTTATATAAAAAATAAATGCAAACTGTCTGGTGTTCTATTCAATTGTCCAGAGAGGTCCAGAGATGAGTACATCACTGTAGTCCGTGTTCAAAAAGCCCAACATAACGTACGCTTATTTAATATGGTCAGCAATTAGTTCAGCAGATAAGATGGGCACAGTTGGTCAAAGACTTTTACAGATTTTCACCAGATGCTCTGGGGTGGAAGCGCGCGATAAGGAAAAAGTTATGTATCGATCCGCGTTTGTTTCGTATTGCGCCTGCACCCGAAGTTACAGAAGGGGGTATTGTGTGTTGCCCCTGAATTTTCCAGTACCTTTGTAAAACCAACTAGTAATCGTCAGTCGCAGGCAAGCAAACGCCAGCGCCAGCACTGGCTTCCAAAACGGTCCGACCATCTGTGAAAACCTGCTGACCGGTAACCCTGCTATCAGCCCCCGCCTGGGTACCTGCAGCTGAGCAGGATTTCCGTGCAGATACAGCAAGCTTGCATGTACCAAAGCGATTTCCAGCTTATCAGCTGGCAACTACAGGTCTAGCAGGCCCCATGTCACCTGTCAACTACGTGTATAATCAAGACTACGGGACAGGCAGTGGCTCGGCGCCAACCGATTGGCAAAGTCTATGGTGAGTACGGCTGCCTATTTTATTCTTTTTTGAAATATCAATATCAAGCACAGTAAAGGATTCTCTGTAATCAATCTCTGTTTATGGTTATTTACTGTAGTTCTTTTAGTCACAATTCTCCAAACTTTAGTCCAGCAATATCATTGGCTGAGCAGCTTCTACAGTAGATTGGTGGACAGCTAGGCGTATGCGCATTGGAACGTTGTTGAAACGCATACTGTATGCGTCTCATCACATTCAGGCGCATGCGTGTATGTGAACAGAGACGCCCCCCGAGAAAATAATTGTTGGGACTGCGGGGCTGACGTGGGAACTTCTTTAGGGGACTGACTACTGAACTAACATTACAGTATTTACAGTATTTATTTTCTCTCTCAGAAAAAGAAACTTTGTCATCAGGCTGAGAACGGCAAATGGAGGGATTTTGATGGATAATATCGCTTTTTGTAACAATGCTTGCACACTGCTGAATCTGAATCAGTGCCATTTTATTGATTAGGATAGAATAACTGAGCTTATAACATACTTTTTTACATACTGTACTGTATATAAACCCCAAAAATAAAAAGTATGCATTTATTCTGTACATGTATTACAGTACAGTATGTGTGTTCTACTCTAATAATAATACAAATACGTATAATGCATTTTAATACGTTTTGATGTACTGTAATGCGCAGTAAGTAAAAAACATTAATGGTGTACTGTAATTAAAAACATACAGGTATATTTAAAAAAAACAGCAATTTATTATTGGTGGGTGCAGTAAGTACAAATACATTAATGGTTCCCAATACAGTAAAACATTGACAGTATGAATACAATATACAATAATCAACATTATTTTTATTGGTGGCGTACTGTAAGAAAAAACATTAATGGTTACTGTAATTAAAACATACAGGTAATTTAAAAAAACATTAGAATACAATTTTAAACAATGAACAAGTCAGAAATGAATCAACATTTTAACAGACAACAATCACGAAGCGAATTCATCCCCAGCAGATTGTCCTTCCAGGGCCGATGCCTTGTATGCCGCAAAATGCCATTAATAGAGTCTCGCACGATTTTCATTAAGGATCGGTAATTGAAAAATAGCGCCACAATTCCTTCACAATAGTCTCTAAAATTTCAGGAAGAGCCTTTTTCTCCAATTCCCTTCGTAGTTCACATTGTGGGCCCACCCTAAGTACAACGAGTATGGCATGTGGTGCTTTGAAAATTAACAAGGCATGCCTCTGGGGTATATGAGCACTTGCAACCTATACTTCTCCCTGAGGGGCTGGGGCAGCTCGCGCGGAATGATGTCGGGCACTGTCTCAAACAAGCGTATGTGGGTTGGATTCTAGGAGCGGGTGTTCTTCGGGAGGCGGGTGTGCTTGTGGCGGCGAGCGAGGTAAGTTGTCTGGGAGGATGCTTTCCTCCTGTCTTGGTTCCTTGTCAGTGTTGCCTCCTGGCGTGGTCTTGACAGGGTTGTCATGACATCCTCGTCAATGGCATACTTGAACACATATTCTTCTGATGGAGGGGGTGCGCTTGGCGATGGAAGGTTGAAGGTCCCATTCATCCCATCCATGCCACCCTCCTGCTCCAGCGTCCGAGATACAGGGGCATGAACTCCGAGCAAATTATGTATCCCCGCTATGTCAGTCTCTATCTTTCCATCCGTTGATCCATCTTCTCCATCCGTTGATCCATCTCACCATCCATTGATCCATATTTAGCATGGTCTCTAAAAGAAGATCTATCTTTCCAGCATAGAGTTCCCAGGATATCGACACTTAACCCATTCAGCATGCGGTCTACAAGCTGGATCTTGTGCATGTGGTGCTGTGGACATCTGGGTGGATGGGTGTATAAGAAGATGAGATGGGGGTTCCCTGGAGATAAGCGGAAGCGTCGTCGAGGGTGATGGAGGAGGTGTCCTGTGGATTTCCGGGAGAGAAGCGACAGAGTCGTCGAAGAGGGATGGAGAAGGTGCCCTGTGGATTTCTGGGAGAGAAGCGGCAGCGGCGGCGAAGGGAAGGAGAAGGTGTCCTCTGGGTTTCGGGAGAGAAGTGGCAATGGCGGCGAGGGCTGATGCAGAAGGTGACCATTTGTTTTGCTTGAGTGTACGTCACCGAATTTCTTCTTTAAAGCCCTTACCTGTAGCCTTTGGAGGCATCAGAGGTTTTCTTTAAGCCTTAGCCTTTCGCTTGGCTTGCTTGGAAACGGCTGCCGCCTTTCGCTTTTTCTGCATGCAGGCAGGCAGAGGCGAGTGGGTTGATCATGGAGCAGATGGCACAATGCAGTGATCTGGACAAGGGTAAGTTCAGATACAGATCATCAGTGGGAGGCATGAGGTGTGTCACCTTTTATGATGGCGACGAGGTGCAGGTGTTAAAGGGGCGTACTAATGTGACTCATTAAAGTATAAATACACATCCATTTTGTGGATTCACTGCACATTGAATACACAGACTAAACATCGAATATGCATCTTGTGCGTTGTATTTCTTTTACACGCAGCGATGCCTGTAACAAAGATTTCTAAGGATCTCAGCAGAAATAAAGGAGAGTACAAGAGAGGACAACGAATGCAGATATTCAACGCGGGCTCGTTGTACCAGCAGCAACCGTGAGCTATCATGCCACGGTAAGACCAAAAAAGTAAAGAGGACACCAATGGTAAACACGCGTAAGTATGTACGTCTATTATTATTGCTGTATATTATATAACTTATTCTAGACTGCTATGTTATAGTAATATTCTATGTTTATTGTTAGGCGGTAGTTTATACACTCTATATATACAGTATCTTTCTATGTGTATGTTATCGCGGTATTTATATAACTCTTTTATACAGTAATTATTTCTATGTTTATTGTCATCGGGAGTATATTATAAACTCTATTTATACAGTATCTTTCTATGTTTATTGTTATCGCGGTATATTTATATACTATTCATACAGTACATTTCTATGTTTAGTGTTATCGCTGTATATTTATACCAACTCTATTCTATACAGTATCTTCTATTTTTATTGTTACGCTGTATATTTATTAACTCTATTCTATACATATCTTTCTATGTTATTGTTATCGCTGTATATTTAATAACTCTATTCTATACAGTATCTTTGTAGACGGACGTCACAGAGGTACAACAATGGGAGGCTTTATAAGGTGAAATTATAATAGGCTTTATTGTGCATTTTCCTTCTCATCAGGAAATTATCCAAACACAGGGGGGGGAACAAAGCTTCTATCCACTTGGGAGTATTTCTAGTGAAATCCTATGCACTTAATTCAACATCTCCGTCAGTTAAGCATTTCTCCCAGCCCCCAAACACACTTAGCATGCAATAAGCAGATATAAGACAGTCTTTAATAATGAAAGTCTTATCGTTTATCAGCGTAGAGTAAGCTTCTCTGCTCTCCTGGAACCGTACCCGTGCGTGCACAGAAAATATCAGCGTCCAGTGTTAGAAGCTATTTGGTTCTTGGAGGGAAAAATCTTCTCATTTCCTGGTTCAGGTCCTTCACTCAGGGTGTCAGCTTCGGTTAAGGTTTGCATTACCCTGGTCTAAATTCCTACTTACCTCCTCAAAGAAACAAAATAAGGTTAGTTTGGCATGATCTATCCTTCATAAATCCATGCTGACTATTACTAATAATTTTGTTTTCCATGCGTATTAAACCTTCAAGTAGTTTCCCCACTTTTGAAGTCAGGATTACAGGTCTGTAATTCCCTGGTTGTGATCTAGCTCCCTTTTTAAATATAGGCACCACATCTGCTTTACGCCAATCTTGTGGTACTGAACCTGTGGAAATGGAGTTCTTGAATATTAAATATAATGGTTTGGCTATTACTGATCTTAACTTCTTGAGAACTCTTGGATGTATGCCATTGGGGCCAGGTGAAGGGTAAGGGTCATCAGGAAGCGCAAACATGTGAAAACAAAAATATAAACTGATGGTGCAGTATTGTAACGAATAAGTGAATTAATAATGGCAAAGTCTATGGTCAGAATACTCACAAACGTGAGATGTAACTGGACACGTAATGGTATCTTTAAATGGTGTACTGAGAATGATGTAGTCAGGTGGGCACAACACTCTCTATCTGATGAATCTTTCCAGTGGGCCCTTAATATAGAATAAAACTGGACATAGTGCAGACTGTACAAGAACTTTTATAAAAGTAGAAAGAATCCAATAAACTCACATGGTGTAAGAATCAAACAAGCATTTAGATCTCAAACAGTGGATCTCTGCGGACCGGATGAGTGGTGTCTCAGCTGTTCATCTGTGCTGGCGTGCGTGTCACGGATGCGTCTCACCGAAGACCGGAAGTGATGACATCCGCTTCCAGAGGTTCCGGTTAGTTCAGCAACGTCACTCTATGCGTTTCACCTTCTCGGTTTCTTCAGGAGACTCCTGAAGAAACCGAGAAGGTGAAACGCATAGAGTGCGTTGCTGAACTAACCGGAACCTCTGGAAGCGGATGTCATCACTTCGGTCTTCGGTGAGACGCATCCGTGACACGCACGCCAGCACAGAGGAACAGCTGAGCACCACTCATCCGGTCCGAGAGATCCACTGTTTGAGATCTAAATGCTTGTTTGATTCTACACCATGTGAGTTTATTGGATTCTTTCTACTTTTATAAAAGTTCTGTACAGTCTGCACTATGTCCAGTTATTTCTATATTAAGGGCCCACTGGAAAGATTCATCAGATAGAGAGTGTTGTGCCCACCTGACTACATCATTCTCAGTACACCATTTAAAGATACCATTACGTGTCCAGTTACATCTCACGTTTGTGAGTATTCTGAACCATCGATTTGCCATTATTAATTCACTTATTCGTTACAATACTGCACCATCAGTTTATGTTTTTGTTTTCACATGTTTGCGCTTCCTGATGACCCTTACCCTTCACTCGTTCACGAGGATTGAGAGAGCAGTCCTACACCAGGTTACAGCGGCATCCATTACATGTGTTTGTATAAGTATCACCATTGTTTTTAATTCAGTTGATTTTGCACTACACTGTGGGTTTACAGTATATTATTTATTATTTTAACCTAATACACAGAGCGCCACTATTGATAAGTTTTTTGCTATATACATTGGGGCCAGGTGCCTTATTTACTTAAATTTTTTTCAAAGTCGCTTATGAACTTCTTCCTCAGTTAACCAATTGTTCATTAATATGGAGGTTGTGGCTTCCTCCTGCGGCACTACTATTGACCTTGATTCTTCCCTGGTAAACACAGAAGCAAAGAACTTGTTTAATACCTCTGCTTTTTCCTTATCTCCAATAATATGCCTGCCCATCTCACACTGAAAGGGTCCTTGTCATGGTAGCTTCAGGGTTATAATACACACCTTATAATCTGGGTTGAATTGAATGAGACTGTGATATAATAAAGAGATTTTATTCCTTACAGTTCAGGTGGACATACAGTATTGAGCAAATAACAAACAGAATATAACACTTAAATGGGAAGGGGAAAGATGAAATAGCCCAGGACTCAGGCTAGCAGTTCATCAGGCAACAGGATTTGGACTCTATCCCTTAACATTGGGACTCAGGTATTGGATAACAATTACCTGGACCCAATTACCTCTTGCCAGCTCACGTAAAAAGCAAGGTAGTACCTGCCCACAGGGGGTTGGCATTCTTCTAGTCAGAGGTCCATTTTCTTAGCCCCACTCTAAAAAGTTGGCATCTCCAAGTCTGCCATCTGGGGATCTGGACTGGGGAACTCTGACCAGAGGTGTGAATTATGACACTTAATGTAAACAGTAATGTCCTGCTTTTTCTCCACCTGGCATACTTAATCTGGGGGAGTGAGCCTTTGTTCGGAGCTTGCTCCTCAGAGAGGCAGGCACCCTCGGACTATTAGCATACCTTATGGACCAGTAACTTTCACGGGCTTTACAGCAGGCACAGAAATACAGTACACCTATAACAATTTATACATATAAAAATATTCCGTTTGGTTAATCTGAGAGGGCTGAAAATTGCCGTGCAATCATGCCGGAGCGGTGACTGCATGGTGGCCAAATTTCAGCCTTCTAGATATCACTGAACCGGAGATAGCAATATTGGGTTTTAGAACCTCATGTTACAGAAACCACATTTCTCCGCCATTGGAGTCAATGGCGGCAACCACACTTTATACAGTTAACCATACTCCGTTCGGTTAGCCTGAGAGGGTGGGGAATGGCCATGCAACCATTCCGGAGGTGTGACTACCTGGTGGCCAAATCTCAGTCCTCTAGCCCTCACCGAACCGGAGATAATAATTTCAGGTTTTATACAATAATTTTAAACCAGCAACATATTTTCCCTCATGACGGCCAATAGTGGTGACCGTAACTATACATATGAAATACCCTCCGTTCGGTTAGTCTGAGAGGGCTGGAAACTGCCATGCAATTATGCCGGAGGCATGACTACCCGGTGGCCAAATTCCAGCCTTCCAGCTATCACCGAACCGGAGATAGGAATATCAGGTTTTAAACATTTTTTAAACTGAGCACCTTTTTTCCCTCTATGGCTGCCAATGGCGGAGACCGTAACTTATACACTTAAACTCCCCCCATTCGGTTAGTCCAAGAGGGCTGAAAATTGCCATGCAATCATGTTGGAGGGGTGACTGCACGGTGGCCAAATTCCAGCTCTCTACGCCCCACCGAACCGGAGATAGAAACATCGGTTTTAATCAGTTTTGCAACCCACATCAGTTTTCCGCCGTTGCAGCAGCCCTTTAAACTTTACATAGGCATACATGGGCTCTGTGGCGGTTGCCTGTAACTCCTGGCAAATGGTGGCCATGAGGCGGGGAAGGGAACAAAGGGCCATAAACACTCAGACACAGTTAACCCTTGCCCTCCCGACCTGATCCCTGTGTATGTGCTTGGTGCAAACACTGAATAGGCAGGAACATATGAACCAAGGGGAAACACATATTGTGCTGAAGCAGAGGAATTTATACAGATCATCACACATAATTACATTAACCCCTCGTCTTCTGCACGATGGTAGGGGTTGCCAGCTGGGGGGGTAATCCCTTTATTACCAGGCTAGCAACCCCCTCATTACAGTCCTATATTATCTTTTCTCATTTTTTTTTGTTATTAAGGTACTTAAAGAACATGTTAGGGTTGACCTTACTTTCTATTGCAATCCTTTTTTCATTATCCATTTTTGCTAATTTGATTGCCATTTTGCAATTTTTGTTACATTCCTTATAATTCTGATACGATGCCTCCGTCCCTTCTGACTTAAATAATCTGCCTTCCTCTTCTTGTCCATTTCTCCCCTACCTGTTTATTTAGCCACATTTGTTTTGACTTATTTTGTTTTACTTATTACCCAAGGGTATACACTGATAAGTGTGCTTTTCTAACAATGGTTTAAAGACTGCCCATTTATCTTCTACATTTTTCCCTGTAAAAACATCACCCCAGTGTATTACTTATAGATTAGACCTCAGTTGATTAAAATCTGCCTTTCTAAAGTTTAAAGTCTTTGTTCAACCCAAGTAATCTGTTTTATGATAATTTATTTCAAATGAGACCATGTTATGATCACTATTACCCAAATGTTCCAGGACTTGAATATTTGCTATTACTTCTACATTGTTTGATATTACCAAATCCAAATATTGCCTCTCTCCTGGTTGGTTCCTCAATAATTTGGGTCATATAATTGTCTTTAAGCACCCCCAAAAACCTGTTTCCTTTTGTTGTAATGCTAATCTCATTGCCCCAGTCTATGTCTGGATAATTAAAATCACCCTTTATGCAAACATAACCTCGGTTTCATGACTTCTCCATTTGCAAAAGTATTTTAGCTTCCTCAATCTCACAGATATTTGGTGGTTTATAACATATCCCTACAAACATTTTCTTTATACTTTTACCTCCACTGTTAATTTTTATCCACCAGGTTTCTACATTTTTATCATTCCCTTCATAAACATCATCCCTTTTAATAGGTTTTAGATCCGGTTTAACATATAAACATACTCCACCTCCTCTTCTATTTGATCGATCGTTCTGAAAAAGGAAATAACCCTCTAAATTAACTGCCCAGTCATGAGTTTCATCCCACCATGTTTCAGTAATGCCTATGATATCATACTGCTCCCTTGTAGCTATTAATTGAAGCTCCCCCATTTTATCTGCCAGGCTTCTTGCATTAGCAAGCATGCATTTAAGTTTTTTTTCAGCCTGTACCATTATCTTATCTTCGCCTTCCTTTCTGCACCCACTTGGTTTAATCTTTAGAAGTTTTCTAGTATTATATGTATTTACTGTGGGTGTCTCGCTGCTTATCACACTCGCACTTGCCCCCATTCTACCTCCACAACCCCTTGTTTCCTCCTCTATTCTATTTATTTCGTTAACTGTTTCATTCCCCTCCCCCCTCCATCCTAGTTAGTAAATAAATAATATATTGGTGATATGGTAAAAGGTAAGTATTGCACGTACAAGACAAAAAATGCTTTAAACCATGTCATGCAATAACCAGCATGGTACCACAAGCAGACGTGAGCTCTCACAGATGGACACCGTCGTCAGCTGCTGGATCAGATGTAGACTAGTCTCCCTCTCCAGATTCCACACCTAAATTAAGCAATCTCCACACTGTCTGCTGATACCAGTCCCGGCTCTTCCCCCCCCCCCCCCCCTGTCGGCAGCCCTGGCAGTGGCCATTTGAACCTCTGAGGAGACAAATTTTCAGCAACTGGTACTGTATCTCCTAAATTCAACTGCACAATGTAAAAAGTGTGAGAAAGCTAAAAATGCAGACAAAAGAACTTTGCAATGGTAAAAAAAGACACGTTTATTTTCTATGTCGAGTGGAGCAGCTTTCTGCTTTTAATAGTGCAAGCACCATTACTTAAATTCCTGACTCAAAGAGCTTGATCGTCCATCACTGATGACTTGTACGAGGAGAGATGTGCTGCAATTGGTTTTATTGTCAACTATTGATTTTTATATTATAATAATAATAAATACTCCAGAAAAACATGTTCCTAAAACTTCACAGATTCATAGTTACTGTTTATGTGGTGGATTTATTGAAACCACAACCAGCTGAAGTTTTAGGGTTGGGGGAATTAGGCTAGATATTGTACCAATCAGCTGTCATTTAAATCAAAATAAAATAGCTTGATATTCTCAATGTCTCATTGTACATAGAAATGGGCAAATTTGTTATTGGCGGATTTGGATCCTTAGCGGATCGGCTGGTTCCTTTGGTCGGCGGATCCCAGCGGATCAATCTCAAAAAGGGCGATTCACGTTTGGCAGAATTTCTTTTATTATTGCCAATACACTCTGTGGATTCAACAACCCGTGGATGGATTTGTAAGAATTCACCAACGAGTGTGAGAATCCACGGATTGATTCTACATATCCATCAATGGATTGTATCCAATGGCGGATTGAAGATGACCAAATAGGTTGGCGGATTTGACATTGAGAAACGGATTTGAAGGGTAACATTTGAGAAAATCCGGGAGTCGGGTGTGGACGGATTCGCCCCGTCTCTAAATTGCAGATTCAAAAGCAGTTTGCATTCGCTATGTAAACTAAACATGGTTTCAAAGGAAGTGATTATCAGTAGCTTTTCCAGGAACTTGTATTTCTGCTTCACGTTGTGTCAATAGAAAAAAGTTATTCTTAACCCAGCACAGCTATTCTGCTGAATATTGTCTCTCTCCTATTTTATAACCTATACAAAAACACATAGCTATCCGACACAAGATTAATGTGCCATGTGGCAAGAATACTGCACTTCTGGAGATTCAGGATGTTTTTTTTAAATGACTATCACATATGTCCATTGAACTGTAAAGGCAATGTTAAACTCAATAATTGCTATGTACTGTATGTATATCTTTATTTGTATAGCGACATCCATGTACGGTTTCACAGCAGTTATACACATGACAAAGCAATTTGAGACATTATGGGAATAAGCTCTACAGACATAAAAGTAAACATAAGGGACATTAGTCATGGTCCCAAAGAGCTTGCAGTCTATGTAGGGAGAATTTACAGAAGCAGTCGGTTATGGTGTTATGGTAAGTGGTTATGAGATGTACAGCCGCGGCCGCTTTTATTCAAACACTTCACCGATATTTTCCGGTGACTTTTTCCCAATGCCACGCGCTTCGCCGCGTTCATGCGGGCGTTCGTGCCGTATTCATGTCGCAATCAAGCCGGCGTCCACCGCGCTTGATCTGTTTAATGAGAATGTTTCGGATTTAATTGCTTGCATTCTTCGCGTATCCGCCAGGTGGCAGATATTCATGAATTTTAATGCGCATGCACTTCAGTAATGTGTCGACTTGCAGGTGTATAAAAAATACCCCAGTGGTCCTTTGTGAATTGACCTTGGTACTGAAGAAGTTGTACAACATTGTATCTATTTAGGCGTTTTATATTAAAAACTAAATGCAAACTGTCTGGTGTTCTATTCAATTGTCCAGAGAGGTCCAGAGATGAGTACATCACTGTAGTCCGTGTTCAAAAAGCCCAACATAACGTACGCTTATTTAATATGGTCAGCAATTAGTTCAGCAGATAAGATGGGCACAGTTGGTCAAAGACTTTTACAGATTTTCACCAGATGCTCTGGGGTGGAAGCGCGCGATAAGGAAAAAGTTATGTATCGATCCGCGTTTTTTTCGTATTGCGCCTGCACCCGAAGTTACAGAAGGGGGGTATTGGTGTGTTGCCCCTGAATTTTCCAGTACCTTTGTAAAACCAACTAGTAATCGTCAGTCGCAGGCAAGCAATACGCCAGCGCCAGCACTGGCTTCCAATAACGGTCCGACCATCTGTGAAAACCTGCTGACCGGTAACCCTTGCTATCAGCCCCCGCCTGGATACCTGCAGCCTGAGCAGGATTTCACGTGCAGATACCAGCAAGCTTGCATGTACCAAAGCGATTTCCAGCTTCATCAGCTGGCAACTACAGGTCTAGCAGGCCCACTGTCACCTGTCAACTACGTGTATAATCAAGACTACGGGACAGGCAGTGGCTCGGCGCCAACCGATTGGCAAAGTCTATGGTGAGTACGGCTGCCGTATTTTATTCTTTTTTGAAATATCAATATCAATGCACAGTAAAGCGATTCTCCTGTAATCAATCTCTTTGTTTATGGTTATTTACTGTAGTTCTTTTAGTCACAATTCTCCAAACTTTAGTCCAGCAATATCATTGGCTGAGCAGCTTCTACAGTAGATTGGTGGACAGCTAGGCGTATGCGCATTGGAACGTTGTTGAAACGCATACTGTATGCGTCTCATCACATCTAGGCGCATGCGTGTATGTGAACAAGAGACGCCCCCCGAGAAAATAATTGTTGGGACTGCGGGGACTGACTGTGGGAACTTCTTTAGGGGACTGACTACTGAACTAACCATTACAGTATTTACAGTATTTATTTTTCTTCCTCAGAAAAAGAAACTTTGTCATCAGGCTGAGAACGGCAAATGGAGGGATTTTGATGGATAATATCGCTTTTTGTAACAATGCTTGCACACTGCTGAATCTGAATCAGTGCCATTTTTATTGATTAGGATAGAATAACTGAGCTTTATAACATACTTTTTTACATACTGTACTGTATAATAAACCCCAAAAATAAAAAGTATGCATTTATTCTGTACATGTATTACAGTACAGTATGTGTGTTCTACTCTAATAATAATACAAATACGTATAATGCATTTTAATACTGTTTTGATGTACTGTAATGCGCAGTAAGTAAAAAAACATTAATGGTGTACTGTAATTAAAAACATACAGGTATATTTAAAAAAAACAGCAATTTATTTTATTGGTGGGTGCAGTAAGTACAAATACATTAATGGTTCCCAATACAGTAAAAACATTGACAGTATGAATACAATCTACAATAATCAACATTATTTTTATTGGTGGAGTACTGTAAGTAAAAAAACATTAATGGTGTACTGTAATTAAAAACATACAGGTATATTTAAAAAAACATTAGAATACAATTTTAAACAATGAACAAGTCAGAAATGAATCAACATTTTAACAGACAAGCAATCACGAAGCGAATTCAATCCCCAGCAGATTGTCCTTCCAGGGCCGATGCCTTGTATGCCGCAAAATGCCATTAATAGAGTCTCGCACGATTTTCATTAAAGGATCGGTAATTGAAAAATAGCGCCACAATTCCTTCACAATAGTCTCTAAAATTTTCAGGAAGAGCCTTTTTCTCGCAATTCCCTTCGTAGTTCACATTGTGGGCCCACCCTAAGTACAACGAGTATGGCATGTGGTGCTTGAAAATTAACAAGGCATGCCTCTGGGGTATATGAGCACTTGCAAACCTATACTTCTCCCTGAGTGGCTGGGGCAGCTCGCGCGGAATGATGTCGGGCACTGTCTCAATACAAGCGTATGTGGGTTGGATTCTAGGAGCGGGTGTTCTTCTGGGAGCGGGTGTGCTTGTGGCGGCGAGCGAGGGTAAGTTGTCTGGGAGGATGCTTTCCTCCTGTCTTGGTCTCCTTGTCAGTGTTGCCTCCTGGCGTGGTCTTGACAGGGTTGTCATGACATCCTCGTCAATGGCATACTTGAACACATATTCTTCTGATGGAGGGGGTGCGCTTGGCGATGGAAGGTTGAAGGTCCCATTCATCCCATCCATGCCACCCTCCTGCTCCAGCGTCCGAGATACAGGGGCATGAACTCCGAGCAAATTATGTATCCCCGCTATGTCAGTCTCTATCTTCTCCATCCGTTGATCCATCTTCTCCATCCGTTGATCCATCTTCACCATCCATTGATCCATATTTAGCATGGTCTCTAAAAGAAGATCTATCTTTCCAGCATAGAGTTCCCAGGGATATCGACACTTAACCCATTCAGCATGCGGTCTAACAAGCTGGATCTTGTGCATGGGGTGCTGTGGACATCTGGGTGGATGGGTGTATAAGAAGATGAGATGGGGGTTCCCTGGAGATAAGCGGAAGCGTCGTCGAGGAGTGATGGAGGAGGTGTCCTGTGGATTTCCGGGAGAGAAGCGACAGAGTCGTCGAAGAGTGATGGAGAAGGTGCCCTGTGGATTTCTGGGAGAGAAGCGGCAGCGGCGGCGAAGAGTGAAGGAGAAGGTGTCCTCTGGGTTTCCGGGAGAGAAGTGGCAATGGCGGCGAGGGCTGATGCAGAAGGTGACCATTTGTTTTGCTTTGAGTGTACGTCACCGAATTTCTTCTTTAAAGCCTTACCTGTAGCCTTTGGAGGCATCAGAAGGTTTTCTTTATTAGCCTTAGCCTTTCGCTTTGGCCTTGGCTTGGAAACGGCTGCCGCCTTTCGCTTTTTCTGCATGACAGGCACGGCAGAGGCGAGTGGGTTGATCCATGGAAGCAGATGGCACAATGCAGTATCTGGACAAGGGTAAGTTCAGATACAGATCATCGAGTGGGAGGCTATGCAATGTGTGTCACCTTTTATGCATGGCGACGAGGTGCAGGTGTTAAAAGTGGGCGTATTCTAATGTGACTCATTAAAGTATAAATACACCATCCATTTTGTGGATTCACTGCACATTGAATACACAGACTAAACATCGAATATGCATTCTTGTGCTTGTATTTCTTTCTACACGCAGCGATGCCTGTTAAAAAGATTTCTAAGGATCTCAGCATGAGAATAAAGGAGATGTACACGAGAGGACAACGAATTGCAGATATTCAACGCTGGCCTCGTTGTACCAGCAGCAACCGTGAGCTATCATGCCCACGGTAAGACCAAAAAAGTAAAGAGGACACCAATGGTAACTACCGCGTAAGTACTGTACTGTATCTATTATTATTGCTGTATATTTATATAACTCTATTCTATACTTCTATGTTATAGTATATTTCTATGTTTATTGTTATCGCGGTATATTTATATAACTCTATTCTATACAGTATCTTTCTATGTTTATTGTTATCGCGGTATATTTATATAACTCTATTCTATACAGTATATTTCTATGTTTATTGTTATCGCTGTATATTTATACAACTCTATTCTATACAGTATCTTTCTATTTTTATTGTTATCGCTGTATATTTATATAACTCTATTCTATACAGTATCTTTCTATGTTTATTGTTATCGCTGTATATTTATATAACTCTATTCTATACAGTATCTTTGTAGACGGACGTTCACAGAGGTACACAATGGGAGGCTTTATAAGGTGAAATTATAATAGGCTTTATTGTGCATTTTCCTTCTCATCAGGAAATTATCCAAACACAGGGGGGGGGAACAAAGCTTCTATCCACTTGGGAGTATTTCTAGTGAAATCCTATGCACTTAATTCACATCTCCGTCAGTTAAGCATTTCTCCCAGCCCCCAAACACACTTAGCATGCAATAAGCAGATATAAGCAGTCTCTTAATAATGAAAGTCTTATCTGTTTATCAGCTGTAGAGTAAGCTTCTCTGCTCTCCTGGAACCGTACCCGTGCGTGCACAGAAAATATCAGCGTCCAGGTTTAGAAGTCTTATTTGGTTCTTGGAGGGAAAATCTTCTCAGTTCCTGGTTCAGGTCCCTTCACTCAGGGTGTCAGCTTCAGGTTTAGTAGTTTTCCATGTGTCTTGAAATCAGCTCTGCTATGTTTTCTGACAGAGCTCAAGACGTGGTGTCTCCAAAGGTCAGCTCAAACGTGAGCTAAGGAGTCCTACTTCCTGTCTCAAAAGACATACTTTTCTAAGCCATCTAATCAGGCAGGTGATGTTTATTAATTGACTACCAGCAGTTAACCACCACACTGCTGGATTAGAGGTACATTACTGAACAGGGATAAGTCCCCTGTTACATACCTCCCCTGTTTGTCGGGGATCGGGCTTACCACGGCCAAAGCCCATCCTTCCACTCTCATTCGAGATCTTTCTGTGACTTGAATGAGAGTGGATGGAGGAAGAGAACCCTCTGTCCTGCTGGGATTGGAGCCCTTTCTCCAGTTTATTTTTGTCTCCTCTCTAAGGTGCTTGATATCAGCACTCCTCAGTCGCTCGAGGAGGACTTTTCCACGTAAAGTCATTTTTTTGCGTGCATGGTCATGAGATTTCTGTTGCGTCGGGCACTCCTCTTTTGTAGACAAAGTGTATGGCAACAGTTGTAGGGCAGTTAGAACTAGCCCTTAGAGTTTTCTGCTCTTGAAGCGGTCTTTCTGCAGTTTCTCCACACCACAGAGTCGCCAGTTCAGCTTCTTTGGGACTGAGTTGAACCTCCACCTCCTTTTCCAGAGAACGTCCTATTTTTTCAGCTTCCTCAGCTAAGGATTCTTCTGGCTTTGATTCTGCACTCCTACCTCTGTTTGTTGCCTGTTGGGCAGCTGTAGGTTGGGCTAGTGCTTCCTTAGGTGGCTCAAACTTCGTAATTTTGTTTTGAAGTTGCGTGGAGTCCCCAACTCTCACTGTACCCTTGTCCTCACGGGCATTAGTTACTGTGGGATACTGGTGCTTGGGCAGAGCCAATACCTTTTTTCGTATTGGAGGAATCTGTAAGTTACTGGTCTGCAGAGTCTGTATGAGAGTCTCCTTCATATTCTGGAGCTCTATAATTTTTGTCGTCAAGGTTGCCGCTGCGTCTGTTTTCTCCTTGGTGTACTGACTCAAGGGAATGGAACAGTCTCTCTGTCTCTCCAGCTCTTGCTCCGGTTTCTGAGCCTTCTCACGCTCCCTCTCATACAGAGTCACCTGGTATCGAAGCTCCGCTTCCAATGATGCTCTGAAGACATGCAGCGTGGCCTTTAGCTCCTCATACTGCTCTATGGGGACGTACTGGGTATTCAGACGTTCCTGCAGCGCTTGTACCTCTTTAGCAGCCTGCAGTTTTTCTTCCTGTAGCGTTTGCTGCTTCTCCTCAGCATACTGGAGGAGTGTACGCAGACCTTGCAGTTGGTTCTGCAGTCGGTGCTCTGCGTCAAACATTTCCTTGATTTCCTTCTGTCAACTGAAAATTCTCTTCTTTCAGTTCTAAGTTTTCTCTTTTTAATCTTGAATTTTCTCCTTTTTCAGTCGCTGTATTCTTCAGGGCCTCTTTGCAGTCCTCCTTCCATTTACGCACATCTGCTTTGAGAATGACAGTCTCCTGGCGTGAGACTTCCTTCTGTAGGTTGAGTGTCTGAAGCTCCTTCTGAGAGACTTTGAGATCTGTATCAAGATTACCAATAGTTTCTCTAGCAATGTCCAGCTCCTCAGTGAGCCTTTCTGGAAACTTCCAGGTCTGTGCGGGAGCTGTTGGTCTCATGATGTGAGGCATCCAGTGCTCTGCGGAGTGTCTGAACCTCTTTCTGAGATACGTCCACTTCTATCCGGACACTGTTGACCTCCTGTTGTGAGGCATTCAACTCTATGCGCAGAGTGTGAACCTCTTGCTGGAAGACTGTCATCTGCTTCAGTGCCTCCTCATACTTCCGCTTTAGCATAGCCACCATTTTATCAGATTGGCTCTGCTTTTCATCCATGGCGGAAATAGTAGCCTTTGCAGTATCTAGCTCAGTCTTGAGATCCTCCAATTCGGTCTTGGCTAAAGAGTAAATTGTGAGCACATCTTTTTGTAGCTTCACGTTATTTTTCTGTAGCTCTGTGTAACCATCTTCCTTTTGTTTCAATTGTTCACGGAGCATATCACAGTCATGCCTGGCATTTTTCAGGGCATCTTCAGGGCTGGTCAAGGGATTGTCACTCACTGGTTCTGGCTCCACTTCCCTGGGATGGTTGGTTGAGGGTTCCTCACTGTTGGCACCGGACAGACACTTCTTTGGGGTACACGACTTCTGCCTTGGGCCCTCTGGATATTCAGTTAACCGCGGGACGAATTCTCCCTTTTCTCTAGGCTGCAGGGCAACTCGTCCTCCTTTTCCTCCATAGGATCTGCGGACGTGTCTGTTACTTCCATGGTAAGTGAAGAACCGCTTTTCTTTTTCTTCCTTTTTGATTTGGATGACACCGTCCCTTCAGGGATACTGGGGTCTCCATCTTCATTTGAAGTTTTAGCAGCGTCACTGGATCCACCCGGCTTTTCTTGCAACTGTAATAGCTGACGGAAATATTTGGTGATCCGCTGCTCCAGCTCTGTCTCCTGCTGATCATATTCGTCCTCAAAGGGAGCGGTCTTTTCTGTGCGTGCCGAGTTCAGACACCCCCACCATTCTTGGGGTGTTTTGTGGGTGTGACTCGGTTCGGGTTCCCCGTAAGAGATGTCTTCCTCTTTATTGGACTGGAAGGGCCACTCTTCTGTGGGGTAGGATTCATTACAGGAACGCTGCATCTTGTCCTCCATTTTTAGGCTATCAGGTGTCTTTTTCTTCCTGACCTCAGGAGGCACTATTGCAGCTGTTGTCACTGTATTTGCTAGAACCCCCAATTGTGTTAGTTCTACAGGTGGGCATATTTTGCATGTAGAGGTCGTAGCTCTCACAGGCATCTCTGTAGAATATCTGTTTCTTGGATACGTTTTACAATATCAGCACAACTGTGCATGAATTTTCTCTTATCAGGTATACAAGATGTGCAGTTGCTAGGTAAAAAAAGTCTATTTGCTTTACACCATTTTCTTGCTAGGTGAAATACCTCCGCTTCAGCAACAGAATTTGGTTTTCTGCCTGAGTTCAGTAATTTTCAGTCTCATCTTTGGGTATTATGGCATTCACACTTCACACTTTGGGTGTCTGTTTTCTCCCAAAGATATACAGTATATAGGCAGATTTTTACTTGCAGAAAAACATTCTTTGCAGTGGACTATTTCTTTCATTCCCGGCCGGGTGACTCAACACTCAGCAATTGGCTATGAAATACCTTTTTCCCTTATAGGGCAATTTTACACTCAGCATTTGTTTGCTAAAAATTCCCCTGCTTCAGCACAGTCTTTGTATCAATTTTCACACTTTTCTGCATATACTCCATTCACAGCTGGTAGCCCTATGCAGTGTGGCAACCTTTATTTGCAAAATCAGTACCACTCATGGGTCACCATATGTATTCACTGCTTCAGCGAAACTTTTGAAAACAACAAACACCTATCCCTTTTTAAGGGCTGACTCACTTCTTGAACCCTGACTATGACTAGTAGGCAAAATCCCTATTTCAATGACCGTATTACACTTTGTGATAGGTAATTAAAGGTTTACCTGCTTCAGCAGTCTCTCTCCTCTTGGGATTGGGGCAAAGAGTCCATCTGTGTTTTTGTAAATTTCAATGCAGTGTAAGTTTCAGTGGTGTGTCCCTTTAAATCTGATCTCTGCTGCTTGAGGGTTTTTTTTTTCCCTAAGTTTCTCAGACTTGTTTGTAGGCAAAAAGCATAACAAAAAAATTTCACATAAAACTCTCCGGTCCTTTTTAACTACAAAGACACCTCTTGTCCCACCTCGGACACCATATGTAGACAGACGTTCACAGAGGTACACAATGGGAGGCTTAATAAGGTGAAATTATAATAGGCTTTATTGTGCCTTTTCCTTCTTATCAGGAAATTATCCAAACGCAGGGGGGGGGAACAAAGCTTCTATCCACTTGGGAGTATTTCTAGTGAAATCCTATGTACTTAATTCACATCTCCGTCAGTTAAGTATTTCTCCCAGCCCCCAAACACACTTAGCATGCAATAAGCAGATATAACGTTACTCGTGCACAATCCCCTAAAATTCCGGAAGTAAACCGGACATGACATCACTCAGCCAATGGGATGCGAGTACTCCCCAGATGGCATGATGGGAGACTGCACTCGTGGCTGGCGTGTACTCGTGCGAGATACACCGGTACTAGTGTCATGCGCAATGAAGACCAATACAATAAAAACAAATGAGACTTAGTTTTACAGATGATTGAGAATATAGTTGTAGTTAATCTATAACCGCAAGTCCCAGTTCAGAGTGACATACGTGCAGTAATATATACAAAAAGATGTAACAAAGTTACTCACTTCTGAGACTGCAGATAATAAACATACTATATAACAGAAATTACAATATAAAATTAAAAACAAGTAAAGTCAGGGGTTTTGAGGATTTTCAATGCATTATTATTTTAAATACATTATTTTCACATATATATAGTGCATATTTCAAAAGTGTACTGTAATCATGTTTATATTCAATAATTGAAATAGTAATAGTATATGACAATATCACCAATACAATAAAGCATAGATAACGGCACACTTTCTTTTAATAAATACAATGGTAACAATAAGTTTCCAAGTAATTTTTTCAACATATGAACATTAGGTAATGAGCATTGTATACTCCTACAAGCCTATATATAAATCATTGAATAATAATTGTGGTTACTCAGGTCAGAAAGTAAAGCAAAGAAAATACTAATAAGGTGAAAATATCTCCCAAAGGTGCCTGCCCCTAAGTAAGTGGGGCCACACACAAGGAATCAGTATCAGGAATATAAAGGGCAGCTCTCAATCAGCGCGACTCAATGTTTGCTGATTCCTGACAAGGAATAAATTCAGCAACTGATGTTCCAAAGAAATCCCAGCATTTTATTATTTATTTATTTATTTAGAAAATATTTTACCAGGCAGTAATACATTGACAGTTACCTCTCGTTTTCAAATATGTCCTGGGCACAGAGTAATACAAATAATACATGGTTACAAATACAGTTACATAAATGAACAGGGTATGAAAAGGGGGGCTCGGCATAAAAAGTTTGCTCACCCCTGTCTTAGCGGATAGCCTCTAAGTTAATTAAGCTGTTTATGTTTAATTTTAATAACACAGTATTGAAGCAGGGGCATCTCCGGAGCTGAACCCCATTAATTTCCGCCTCGGGACCCCTGATTCCCGAGTTACCGGCTCTGGTAGGGGGTGCCGGTATCTCCCTGCATTATTTAAATCTCCTGCTTCACGTGACCGGACATTTAAATTTTGCGGGATACCGGCATCCCTTACCGGGGCCAGTAATTCAGGAAGCAGGGGGTCCCCGAGGCTGGTTAATGCGGTTCAGCTCCCGAGACCCCCTGCTTCAATACTGTGTTATTACAATCAAATAAAAACAGCGCAATCGCCTGTGAGAGCTGTGCAGGGAGATGCAGCTCTCTCTGTGCAGGGAGATCGCCTGTGAGAGCTGTGCAGGGAGATGCAGCTTTGTCACATCTTTTTGTATACATTATTGCATGTATGCCACTCTGAACTAGGACTTGCGGTTATAGATTAACTATATCTATTATCATCTGTAAAATTAAGTATCACTTGTTTTTATTGTATTTGTCTTTACTGCGCATGACACTAGTACCGGTGTATCTCGCACGAGTACACGCTAGCCATGAGTGCAATCTCCCATCATGCCATCTGGGGAGTACTTGCATCCCATTGGCTGAGTGATATCACGTCCGGTTTACTTCCGGTATTTTAGGGGATTGTGCACGAGTAACGTTACTCTTTGAGAAAGCCCATCCTGGGTGAAACGCGTTAGAGGCGCGGGGGTCTGTTTCCCCTCCTCTTGTTTTTAATCCATGTTTGAATAAAGAATCTTTTTATAGCCCAGTCCAGCCTCTGCAACCATTTTTCTGCACCATTGTGCCCGCTGATTCACCTCTCCCCTCGGTAAGGGTGATTTTGTCTTGTTTGCACACAGCAAGGAGCACACAGACCCGGATGGATATGGATTTATGTGAGTACCTGATGATGATTATTACTTGAATGGGAGCTCCCTCAGGTTCACTGGCTCATATAGTTGCTGGATTTTTGCAAGGGGTCTGGGAGGGTCTTAGGACTTCCCCCAGACAACCCTCTTTATCCCTGCCAGACCGTGTTCCAACTAGGGGTTAATCTACACAGCTCCATGCACTTATTCAGCACATCATGTGATCCGGTATGCAGCAATTTATTTTTACAAGTGGGTTAAATGCTCTGTAGCACTAGTTAATTGAGGGACTCCACCTCAATATTTCTCTACAATAGGAATAGGGGCTCGTCCTTTGGCTGACGTCAGAGGAGAGGCGTGCCAAGCCGTCTCGGGATGCCCCGTGGGCGGGACATATGAATTGACCAATGGGAAACACGCCGACATCTGCCGCTTCCCTCAGCCAATCCATTGCCTCCTCCGGGGCAGGCTCCACTGAGTCTGGCAGACGAGAGGGTCCTCCCCACAGGGGGTCTCTGTTCTCCGCACTCTGTACTCCGCTCTGCCCCGGCCACTTAGCACCCCGACACCTCGCAACATCCGTCTCCTCTTTGAACTATGATGTCTATCCAGACTTCCCGGCACCTATATGGATGCCTGGGCTGACTGAATAGACATGTATAGTAAAAGCACCAAACATTATAAAACATATTTTAATAAAGTATGGACCTTGGGGAACTTCATACTTATAAGGGAAACGGATTTGGGATATAAAGGTTAGAAAACCAGGCGTCTGGGTGACACTGGGCAGCCCCGGTGTAATTCAACCCGCATACCGGCAAATGGTGCCTGCACGCCGGGGAAAATTAGGGGACTACCGGAAACGTTGGCCCCTGAACTTCAAAAATAAAAAAACTTCTAAATAATTGCATTTCGACCCAAATATCCCCCCTAAAACTTACACATAGAACGTTTCACATTTCAAAGGGAACATGTAAACAGGAAAAGCAGGGGTCACTTTATTTTTACATGTATAATCCCTGGCCCCTGGCTTATGGTGCTATGTAGCTGCCAGGGACCCCCACGGTCTCAGGGGTAACCAGATGGGCTTAACCTTTATTGTACAGCCTGGTTACCCCCTCCCAACGGGAGGAGGGTTAGAAGGACGTGTTGGAGCACATTCAGAGAGACTACATCACAACTCCCATGTGATCACGGGGTCGGGGAGTTAGTATTTTGGGGGGATTATGATAATTACTCACCAAGATAACTCAGATTGGGCCCCAGCATTTCAAACACATATAAAATATTACAGTATATTACCTTGGTGCACGAAAAACACAATAATATAGTCTGTTCATGAAAGGTTATTTGTACTCGGTTGTTCAAATCTTATTGCTACCATTATTGCATTGATTCCTACCGTTATTTCATTGATTGCTACCGTTATTTCATTGATTGCTACCACACACACACACACACACACACACACACACACACACACACACAACACTGCATATCTATACACAACACAGCACCTCTACACACACAACAGACACACAACACTGCACCTCTTTACACAGCACCTCTACACACAACACAGCACCTCTATATATACACACACACTGCTGCTACACACATGCTACACCCATAAACACTGCTGCTGACACTGACACACACACACACATACACAGCACTTCTACACATATATACAACACAACAGCACACACTCGCACACAAACTGCAGCCATTTACTTCTTTGCAGTCTCCCCCCCCCCCCCCCCCCCCCCCAAATCAACGGAATCTGCTCAGAAAATCTGTCAGCTCGGGAGGGGGAGGAGTCAACACATGGCTGATACGTCCTTGGTCCTAACCAATCCCCTGCCCTGTCTTAGAGCTTTTACTTCATGCAAACCAATCCCCTGCCCTGTCTCAGCTGTTCTGAAAGCTGATTGGCTGGAAATAAACCCATTGAAAACTGCACTTTGCAAGCTGCTAATTTCCGGGCATTACTGATTGGATAATGCCCGGAATTTTAACCAATCAGAGAGCAGGGATTTCAATAATGCCCTGAATTTTACTGCTTTTGCCTATAATGGATGATAATCCTAAAGAGCAAGGGAACATATTTATTTTAGAGAAAACAAAGGAGTAGCCTAAATGTAAAGGTGAAGCGCCCTCTAGGATCAAAATGAATCAATGTCAGTGACATGTTTAAGAACTTTTTAAATATTCTCAATATTCTTTTTAAGTTACTTTATAAGTTGGCACTTAGGGTGGGGTTTCATTTTCTCTGGCTGCCCCCTTTTGTGGGATATCACTATGGGTTGAAAAGGAGTTGGCACAGGCAAAGCCCACATCAGTCCTACCTTCTCCTCTTTATTGCTTCTCGAATTCAATATTAAGTGACACTTTTAGGGTTTTCTTTTGGACTAACAAGTGATATTTCCGGTCACGCTTTAAGAGTTCTACTCCAGTTAAGCAATACTACCTATTTTACAAGTTTCTCTTCAGTTTTCACACAGAAAAATCTGTTTCCACATGTTAGTCCTTCCTTGAATAAATACTTTAAAAAAAAATTTAAGTCGTTTTGCAAATACTGCTAGTAATAATTGGTAAAGAGTAACACTTGTTTCCAAGTATAAAACAGACAGTATAAGCTTATAATCTGTGAGTGCAAACAATTCTGGGATTGATGGTTCTACTGCGTTTAGTAATATGCAGTTATATCTGGAGCAGAACTACAGCTCCCAGCCCTCTATGCTCCTGTGTAAAGGGGAATCAGTGCACGGAATCTGTCTCTTCAGGGACAAGCCCAGAACTCAGACGTATGATATAATTAATCTGTGAGGAATTTTCAGGGTTATCACACCTGTACATGCTCCAATACCATGTTGTAATCCTCATCATGAGCAGAAATATGCATCTTTGTATTTCATTGCAAGGCTTTGTTTGTCCCTCAGACAGCAGAGGGTTCTTTATACACAACCTTGTGTCTATCTCCCCCGTAGGGCGGACCAGAGCTGCCCCAACCTGTTGGAAAACCCAGTGCTGACCTCCATTGCCCAAAAGTACAAGCAAAGCCCGGCTCAGATCTCGATACGATACATCCTTCAGAGAGGAGCAGTGGCCATAGTGAAGAGTTTCAATCCCAAACGCATGAAGCAGAACCTCCAGGTAACATACCATTACCCCCAGGTATCTCAGTTACTGTAGTAGGGATTTAGGTGCAGGCAACGTAAATTAGTATCACCTGTCCCTCGCATATTAATTAGGATGTCATTTGTGGCAGTGTTAATTTGTGCACATTTTTCCTTTATATTTGCTTTTGGTAATAATAATAATAATAATAATAATAATAATAATAATAATAATAATAATAGCATGTTCTTGTGTAGCGCTGCTAGTTTTACGCAGCGCTTTACAGAGACATTTTGCAGACGCAGGTCCCTGTGGAGTTTACAGTCTATGTTTTTGGTGCCTGAGGCACAGGGAGATAAAGTGACTTGCCCAAGGTCACAATGAGCCAACACCAGGAATTGAACCAGGATCCCCTGCTTCAAACTCTCAGTGCCAGTCAGTGTCTTTACTTACTGAGCCGGTCCATCTCCCAATGGCAAGAAACTAGTGAAAAAACAGACAAGCAAATGCATTCTGATACTTCAGAGAAAACGTTACTATATATTTCCTATCCTTTCTCCACCTGCAGGCCAGCAAACAATCTCATAGTGTTCTTTCTTTCTCTAAATGGTTCATGGATAACAGCGTTGATTCAGCAATCCTGCCTATTTTGTAAATGGATTTTTGTACAGCATTGAAAACCGGGGGAGTAGGGGGGAATTCCCCACAGCTGAACAGCGTTACTGTTAATTGGTTCCTGAGATACTTGCTGGTTTAGTTTTCAGTGTTCCTCCATTGGACATTTAAAGATGGCTGCCACAGTCAGCCAGTAGGAAGCCACCACGTCATAACCCCAATGGTATTGGCCATTGGGACCTGGAAGGTTTAGCTGTCTTTTTGATTTCCCTAAAGGGAGCTGAAACACTGGCAGCTAAACAGATATCTCGGGAGCGGGGGAGCCAAAACTAACATGGATCAGGCCATCTACGAAGGACCCCCTGGTTTTAATTCTGTCAAAGAATTAATATTAAAAAAAGCAATGAGCTGACTAGATTGCTGTTTTATCTTTAGGAAATAATAGATTTTCAGACTAATAGGCAGTTCTTGTTTGCAAACCACACAATTGAACACTAAGGGAGTTACTTTTATTAAACTGCAATAGAGCCCATTGGGGCACCATTTCACATAAACTGATATTGAAGTCAACAGGAGTTTCCATGCGATAGTGTCCCGATTGGCACTACCACAGTTTAACGGGGGGAAACTAAGAACTAACTGTAACGTAATTTGGACAATTCACTAGCTATTTCCTCTGCCTGAGTTTTACCTAATTGGAAAAACATAACAAATATTTTAAAATTTTCCTTTTTTTGTTAAGATTTGAGTAAAATAATTGGTTTGGAACAAAAGGTCTAGGTAGTCTGTCTAAAATTCATCAAAGATGTAGCAACTTAGCTCGCACCCCCCCGAAAAGGACTGACACCCCTTTATTAATTCCCTATCTGATACTGGGGGAAGAACTCAAACAACCCCTGCTGAGTATATGCCCTGCAGAAGGAGGAGATATAAGCCAGTCCTTACAAGAAGGTGACAAGCTCAGGTAGGAGTTACACAAATAATGCATCTTGGAGTGAAGACCGGCGGAGAACATCAACTCAGATATTTCTGTACATGACGTTGATTGGTTATTCGTTAAACTGGGACAGTGCCATTTAGAGCTCGATCCCACGGAAGTGTCCATGTGATGGTGCCCCAGTCGGATCTCAGTTTAATGAATAACATCCATGGAGTACTTGGGTTATGTATCTGTTTTATCTGCCACTCTCAGTATTTTCACACCTTTCAGGTCTATGATTTTTGCCTGACCCCAGAAGATATGAAGGCCATTGACGGGCTGAACAGAAACGTGCGCTATTGGAAGCTTGCGATGTAAGTACGAATGGATTTAATGAAAGGCAGGGTCAATATTTTTGCAAACAGAGGGTGCCCTCAACCTATTTTCATTTTTGCATTGAAAGCATGTTACTGTTACTATGAGGCATACAATGTACTGATCTACTGCTCCCTGACCTCTGAACATCGGGTCCACTAACATGCTCACTTCTTGTGCTGACATTTCCAAGCATTACATAACTACATGTAACGGGTATTCCCCCTACCCCAATCGCAGATAGAGTGCATGTGAGGGGGAACCTATACGTTACCAGGTGTGTGGTGCTTTATACCTGTCAGGCTCACAGGAGGCCTGAGCCACTGCTAGTGAGAGCCTGGGCTGAATTCTCTGGAACGATCTTCCTTACAGCGGATTTACAGCGGAATCCCACCTATGTAGGATTCTAGGAGTGTAGAATGTACCCCACACAGGACCCACATATAGTAACCACATACACAGTAGTATAAGTATAACAGTTTACTATATGCAGCATCAAACATAACACAATACACATCAGCAATAATAACCATGGCAGTGTCCTTCTATGACACTTATAAGCACAACTACCTGTCTTCTCACCGTGTCTTAACCCCAATCTGTATACCCAAAGTCCTTGTACCCAAAAGTCCCAAGAGTCCTGCAACCCCACCCACGTGTGGGACAGCGCTGCCCACTAAGAAGAAATGTATAGGTGGTGCACTTGGTGACTTGAATAATACCTGCCCGGCTCTCCTGCAACCGGGTACCGCAGAACTGTGGAAATGGACCCGTCTGTGTCCAGCGCCGAAGCCTCAGCGATGGGGGTCTCCTTCTGAGCAAACTCACCGCTCAGACAGTCTCTGTCTCTGCTCTGCAGAGAATGATCCACTGCACCACTGACCCTTCTTGTCAGAGTACACAGCACTGCAGATGTGTCCCTAACTAAGCTGACTGCTAACAGGGCAAGGTCTCTACCTAAGGGGCCTTCCCTAAAGCAGCCAAAAACTGAAGGGGAGTTGGGCATAGCTGGGACCTAGGGGGTAACCTGGCCTAGTGTAGAAGCACTGCTCCCAACACACACTTTCCCCTACCTTATCCCAGCACCAACTGACACTCTCACACTCGTGCTCCACTGTCAGCTTCCTGACTCCAGCACGCAACATTGTATCTCCTTTGCTGCAGGAGAATCTGTAAGAACTATTGGCTCTCTGGCATCAGGTGGCCTGTCTGCCTCTGTGGATTCTTGGGACTGTAGTCCTCCATGGCCCTCTTTAACATTGGGGCCGCGTGTGCGATGTCTGCCGCGCCTGCGCAACCCTGTAATGCCCATCACTGCTCTCAACTGCTCATGCGCTATCTGTAATGGCCGCCGTGACTGCAAACGTGCACCGGGCATGCGCGAACCTCGTGCCAACCGCAGCATGGCTGACGGACACCTTCTGCGCATGTGCGAACCTCTGCTGATGCGCGGACACAGCAAAGATGGCGGCGCCCTGCCTCGGACGCCACCGGGAGCCCCCGCAGCAGCCCCCACCCTAGTGGCGGTAAGGGAGAGGGACCGGAATGACCGGGGAGCCTGAGGGGACCTGGCTACATACAGATGAGGAGGGCAGGAGGAATGTCAACACCACCAAAAAAACAACACAACATTTTTTACATGGCTGGATTTCCATTGAATAGATCTGGCTGCAGTGATTTACATGAGGTCAGGGGGGATAATTAAAGATTATTTTTACTAGTGGAATGAAAAGACTTGTTCATTTGGAGAGTGGGGAGGGGCGAGCTTGAACCCTAGGGGGGAGGGGCTACTGACCTCCAAAACAGCTGAGACCAGCTGGACATTGTTAATAAACACACAGATAACCAGCAAGCTCAGATGAATCCCACACAATTACCACATACTATATATATGTATATACGTGTCAAAAGGAGTGCTACTGGGCATGGCTAAATGTATACAACAAAAAACAAAGAAGCCCAGAGCTACATCCAATATGACAAAAATACACAGTGAAATACCTATATATCTCTTGAAAAATGGTCATTTAGTTAAACCCTTTGGCCAAAGCATTTTAAGCCTGCGAGCCACATCAAGGCATGATCAAATATCGCAGGTTCTAACACTACTGTAACTGATTAAAATTCTTAGTTACCTCTATAGTTAGAGGAAGAATGATCACATGGACCTGTCACAACCAGCTGCATGAACCAGTAGCAAGTTCTGATGAACCCCCAAAAATTACCACATAATATATAAATGTATTTAAGTGTTAAAAGGAGTGCTACTGGGTATGGCTAAATGTATACAACAAAAAATAAAGAAGCCCAGAGCTATATCACCCAGGGTTTAATCTCGCCCCTCCCCACTCTCCAAATGAACAAGTCTTTTCATGCAGCTGGTTGTGACAGGTCCAATGTGACAGGTCCAAAGCTCTGGGCTTCTTTATTTTTTGTTGTATACATTTAGCCATACCCAGTAGCACTCCTTTTAACACTTAAATACATTTATATATTATGTGGTAATTTTTGGGGGTTCATCAGAACTTGCTACTGGTTCATGCAGCTGGTTGTGACAGGTCCATGTGATCATTCTTCCTCTAACTATAGAGGTAACTAAGAATTTTAATCAGTTACAGTAGTGTTAGGACCTGCGATATTATGGTCATGCCTTGATGTGGCTCGCAGGCTTAAAATGCTTTGGCCAAAAGGTTTAACTAAATTACCCTTTTTCAAGAGATATATAGGTATTTCACTGTATATTTTTGTCACATTGGATGTAGCTCTGGGCTTCTTTGTTTTTTGTTGTATACATTTAGCCACACCCAGTAGCACTCCTTTTGACACTAATATACATATATATATCATGTGGTAATTGTTTGGGGTTCATCAGAACTTGCTGGGTATCTGTGTTCATATGGGTCTATATACACATATATTCAGCATTTAACTAGTTAAAATAAGTCATTTAGTATTATGTTAGAAATTATATTGGAAAATGATTAGCTGCCTCTGCAAAAATAATAAGATAAATTAGTCTTAAGACAGGCTCCCAGGGAAAATATATTACCTAATATTTTGTTCTAGTGGTATCTCTTTTTTAAATTGATTACACTCTCCCTGCTCCCAAAGATATCAATAAATTATTTTCAGATTTGGAAAAAACATACTGCTCACCAGCTAACGTCTGGAGGGAGGTGGCAAGCCTTGAGAAATATGTTATCCTGGAACTGGTACCAAGGGGTCTTAAGGTCAACTTTCCCCCCTCTCATCAGATTACTGATGAGAATTTCTTGAAAACATGGGAGAACACACTATTGAAGTGTTCTACAGAGTAAATAAAATTACTAATAAAATATTGGATGGTGATCAAAAAATACGATTCCAAAAATAACTTTCACAGGTACTACAAGAAGGGTTAACTAATAAAGTGATTTCTAAAAATTAATTTGAGTTTATCTATGTCAAAATGCAGAGGACTTCGACATTCTACCATCTTCCAAAAATACATAAGGGGAAGACCCCTCCTCAAGGCAGACCAATCATGTCTGGCATAGAAAACTTAACATCAAATGCAAGCATTTATTAAACAAATTCTTGCGTCCTTTTGTGAGTTCACTTCCTTCGTACCTTCGTGATACTAAGGATGAGCTGTTGAAATTGGAAGAGACAGTAGATCCTGAAACATTTCTAGTAGGCTTAGACGTCGAGGGGCTCTACACTAGTGTCCCCCATTATGTTGGGATGCTGGCGGTTGCCCATTTCCTCAAATCAAGGGATCAACATTCCATACCACACAACAATTGTGTTCTTAAACTTCTAGACCTCACCCTAACTAAAAATGACTTTTTATTTGCTCAGAAATACTATCACCAGATCCAGGGCACCATGATGGGGACACCTGTGCTCCCACCTATGCCAACTTATATCTGGGCTGATGGGAGGATACGGTGGTCTTCAGCGAGGTCCTGGAGGGATATAGAAATATGTAGAGTTACTATGCGAGATCGGCCATGCATAGATGATGTACTGCTATTGTGGAATGGGACCGTACAGTTGTTGTGTGAGTTCATAGAAGTTTTGAATAACAACACACATACTGTAGTGCCCACGGTTATTCTAGCACAAACCAGTGGCAATCGCCAAAAAGATCCAGGTACACCCAGGTACATGCTGGATACATGCCTTAAACTAGATCCAGCATTTCTGCATTGATTAATTGCCCATCAGATTAACAGCGGGGGTCCCTGGCAGTCCCATTCAAACTGAATGGGACTGCCAGGGACCCCTGCTGTGTTAATTCTATGGGTCATTAGTCAATGCAGAAATGCCTTAAACTTGCCTTAAACTAGCCAGGTTACACCCAGAACATACCCAGAATGTAACCGGGCTAGTTTAAGGCAAGCTTTAGAATACTCCTGGTCTCGTCTGTAACCGTAAACTGACCATCAACTAAGCAAAGAGAGTTTTGATTTTTTTAGATCTTACCATCTTTAAAGAGAAAAATGGTAGATTGGAGAAAACCATTTTTAGGGAAAGCACAATAACGAATAACTTATTAAGAGCCGACAGCCACCATCCTGCGCATGTTATAAAAGCTATACCTACAGGTCAGTTTTTGCGCCTAGGGCATAACTGTTCGACCCTCTCAGAATATAAGTCACAAGCAGCAGGAATGAAGAGTGGATTCCAAGACGAGGACATACGAAAGGGAAAATCAAAAAAGTGTACAATAGGGCGGTTATCACCTCTTGCCCTCAGTTACTGATGCACACCCCAAAATACCTCAAAGTGGCACTAATACCATAACATTTATTGGCACATTCAATAATCAGTGGGGGATGATAAATGATATCTTTCGCAAGCACTGGCATATCCTCATGGAGGATCAAGATTTTAAACAGGTCCTTAAACCCTTTCCCAGCATGACATGTAGAAAAACTCGTAATATTGAAAGACGTACTAGTACACAGTCACTTTCAAATAAAACCGAGAAAAACCTGGCTGGGACCCCGACCTCTAGGTTCACACCCATGCAGCAGGTGCAAGGCCTGCAGACTGGTACCGTTTACTAAAGAATTCTCTGATTCTCAACAACAAAATAAACGATTTCATCAATTGTGCAACCACCAGAGTCATATACCTTATTACAGTATATGCTGCTGTGGGAAACTGTATGTGGGTGAGATCCACCGACAATTCAAGATCAGGGTCTTGGAGCACCTTGGCTCCATCCGCAATAGTCTAGATACACCGGTTGCAAGGCACATAATTTAAATGCACAATGGGGATGGCAGTAACCTTAAATTTATTGGCTTCGAACACGTGGCATGGGGACCCATGAAGGGTGACTGTGACAGGAGACTCTTCCAGAAGGAGTGTAAGTGGATCTACACCTTGCGTACACTAACTCCCTCAGACTTAAACGAGGGGTTCATCTATTCTCTATTTTTATAGATTTACACCATATCTAGATATCTAGTTGTACACCCATCATAACTATAACCTACAGTAGAGCCAACTCTTATTCGAACAAAAACCAGTGGCAATTCCCCCAAAAAACCAGGAAACACCCAGGTACATGCTGGGTACATGCCTTAAACTTTCCTTAAACTAGCCCCAGCATTTCTGCATTGATTAATGGCCTATCAGATTAACAGCGGGGGTCCCTGGCAGTCCCATTCAAACTGAATTGGACTGCCAGGGATCCCTGCTGTGTTAATCCTATGGGTCGTTAGTCAATGCAGAAATGCCTTAAACGTGCCTCAAACTAGCCCAGAACATACCCAGCACATACCCAGAATGTAACCCGGCTAGTTTACGGCAAATGTTAGAATAAACGTTGCCTCTACTGTAAATACACTTCATCCATTCAATTGCAACTGTTTATGCAACGAATACCGAATACCATCTACTTTTACTCTTTGAATGTATTAGTTTGAGGTTTATTATCACCTTGATGATGGTATTGATAGGAATACCTTAATGATTTTTTTTTAGCAATCTTTATTTAATCAATGGATTTGTTTGACCCAATGACTTTTCATTCACTTACGCACTAGCACTTTTGTAGAATTTATAACTCTTAGCACGGAGCTTTGATCACATAATCTTCACATGTCTTATCACTGTGGTTATGTAAGATTCAAATATAGGAGTTTTACTATTATGATCATGGAGGGGATCCAGGGATAGAGTTTAACCTCACTTTAGATGTCCGTTTTGACCTTACGGGTGGACGAGTAAGTTAGAATACTTCTACATAGTCAACATTCTTGTTTTTTCTATCACGGTACCCATATCACCCGGAGACTATACAGCATTGTGTTGTTAGAATTTGCTATTTATAAATAGGTTACCTTGATTTTTTAGCAATCCTTATCAATGGATTCATCTGAACCAACGATGTTTCATTCACTTATTCATGAGCACCTCCGTAGCATGGAGTTTTTTGTTACATAATTTTCACATGCACATCACTGTGGTTATGTATGACTCAACTATAGGCGTTGTATTATTCTGATCATGGAGGGGATCCAAGGATACAGTGTAACTTTAGATGTCTGTTTTGACCGCAGGGGTGGATGAGTAGGTTAGAACACTTCTACACGGCTAACACATTTTTTGTTTTCATCAATTTTCTTATTATGATATGATTATTAGCTGGAGATCAAACACTGCTGTTAGGATTTGCTATTCATAGAAACAATATCCATTTGATTATTTATCGTAATTATGTATTTTGAAATTGAGATGGTTTCCATCAATATGTGATACTAGCTGAGAGACCCGGCGTTGCCCGGGATGTAAATGCGTAATAGGTAGTATTATTTATAAATCGTGGAACAATAGGTGAGTATTTGTTGTAAAGGTTGGATAATAATGTTGAAAAGAAAGATGGAATAAAATGTAATACGATGTTGTTTAAAAATGGTTTATTGTAAACACATCACAGTACAATGTATATTTTGGTGACATAACAGATGTAAAAATGTGAGGCGTGTGTCCTGCTAGGGTGTGAGGCGGCAGGTGGCGTGTGGGTTGTGAGTGCTGTCTGTGAGTGGGGGTCCTGCTAGGGTGTGAGGCGGCAGGTGGCGCGTGGGTTGTGAGTGCTGTCTGTGAGTGGGGGTCCTGCTAGGGTGTGAGGCGGCAGGTGGCGCGTGGGTTGTGAGTGCTGTCTGTGAGTGGGGGTCCTGCTAGGGTGTGAGGCGGCAGGTGGCGCGTGGGTTGTGAGTGCTGTCTGTGAGTGGGGGTCCTGCTAGGGTGTGAAGGATGTTACATATATGAAAGATATGTAACGGGTATTCCCCCCCCCCAATCGCAGATATAGTGTGGGGTGCAAGGGAACATACACCCCCCCCCCAATCGCAGATATAGTGTGGGGTGCAAGGGAACATACAATGTTACCAGGTGTGGTGCTTTACCTGTTGGCTCACAGGATTGCTGAGCTTCCGCCACGGGGAACCTGGGGCAATTATACTAGGGGTAATCACTTACATCGGTGCAACGCCTCCACCTGCGATGGCTCCCACCAGAGGGGGAGTGGTTCCTCGCAGGACAATCACAATAATCACATACAACTGAAGGGGTAATAACTAATACCTTTTACTTAGGAACGAAAGATAACACATATCACAACGATACCATCATAACAGGTGTCCCTCTCTAGAGGAGACACTTACTACTGCAGGACGCTTCCCCAACACCGGTGATCCCACCCAGTGTCCAAGTATCCCACCCAATGTCCCACACTCTTGCCGAGAGAGGCAATGGGTGACTGCGCAGTCACAATTACACTAAGGGCCCGTTGGTGCACTTATGACTGTATAGTACCTGCCGAGCACTCCGGTGCTCGGATCAGCAACAACTTCACAAAGGGTCAGACGTGTGATGATTCCGTCTGATCCCAACCTGGAGATATTCTCTGTGGCCCCGACTTGAGCCTGAACTCCTTCACTGGAACCGCAGCGTCCGCTGAGTCCCTATCTAACACTATAACAACGTGACACACACTGTACTATAGGCTGTCCCTACAGCACAGCATCCTTAGGTGGCT
Organism: Ascaphus truei; assembly: GCA_036426205.1. Lineage (NCBI taxonomy): Eukaryota > Metazoa > Chordata > Amphibia > Anura > Ascaphidae > Ascaphus > Ascaphus truei. The sequence goes on from CM071569.1 coordinate 276,524,566, forward strand.
TAAGGAAAACTCCTAGGGCCTGCGGGGTTGCCTATCCTATGCAGGTAGGTCCCTGCACCCACCCTACTCGTAACATGGGCCCTGGGCCATGGCTCCCCGGATTGGTTACCGCTATGAACCCCCCAGTTGCCTCATACTACGCGCAACGCGGGCCCTGGGCTATGGCTCCCCGGACTGGTTACCGCTATGAATCCCCCAGTTGTCTCACGCCGCTTACCTCCTCTAATTCCTGCCGCAACGCTCTGCAGACTAACACTCAGCCCACTTATCCCTCTCTATTCCCCAGCTCTAACTACAGTAAGTGACAGGGTCCCTAAACTGAGGGCTGTCCCTGGCAACACTCACTAACCTGGTGGGGAATCAGGGCTAACTTGGACCTTAGGGCTGCTGGCCTAGTGCAGGGAGTCCCTGACTCCTGCACCCTACCTCCTTCCCTGGGCTGCTCCTGACTCTGACTCCTGCATAGCTGCAAGCCCGCGAATTGTATCCACTTGCCTCTGCAGATCCTTGGCCCTCATTGGCCACACTGATGCACCTGGTGTGCTTGGCCCTAAGCCTCATGGGAGGTGTAGTCCCATGGAGGCTGCACTTACATTGGGGCCGCGTGCGCGCCTTCCCTGCGCCTGCGCGAATCCCTAATGGCCGCCGCAAACTCTCCTGTACTGCCCCTACCCTCGCGAGACTTCTCCTTGACTCTGCGGTTCCTGCCGCGCATGCGCGAGCTGTTCAGGGGCCTCATGCGCTAGCTGTCTTCTGCGCATGCGCAACGCGCAGAGCAATGGCGGCGCCAGGCTTACCGAGCCGCCGGGACCTTAGCGACGCGACCGTGGCAACGGCCCGATCACGTCCCCGGCAACCGGCCGCATGCAGGGGAGGACGCGCTGCTCCCTGCTCTGGCCCCCACCCTTGGAAGCAGCCGTCGGGTCCGTCGCTGGCCCTGGCGGCACCCGCGACCGCGCTGCAACAAGGGAGGGGGGTCTCCATGAGCCACGGGAGCTCCAGGCTACAGATAATATACATTATGCGGCTGAGCTGTAATGCAAACTTTTCATCTTTAGGAAGCCAACTAATTCATACTTAGAAAGGCAGTGATTTTGGAAGTTGTGAACATTTTCCGGGGAACCCACGTGTGACCTCTTCACAATGGGAAGTCATAGAGGGAGAATGCAAGTTCCCGGCATAAGATTGTTCCGATTAACTTGGAAGAGCTGAGATACTTATCTGAGTTTGTTAATACCATTCATTGTTCCGAGCTTTCTAAAGAACTTACAGGTCTGGTCAAGCGACAGATGCAGCCAAAATGCTTACAATCCAATATCTGTATATATCTATCTATGCAGAGATTTAGTTATTCATTGTATGCTTTCATACTCACGACCACAAAGGTATTATGATATGTCATGCCAGTCTCGGTAGGTCTCGTCTCATGTAGCTCGTCACTCGGTTCTGTCTGACCTGGCATTATGCTAACCTTTTTATCACCCTTAGCACACGTCATTATTATCTGTGTGGAAATAACTCCAAGAAAAACTTGCAGTGTCTGCTAACTTCGTCTGCTGGCATGTCTGCAGTCAAGCAACTTCTCCTTTACTGTAAGCTCATGCTTTCAGCGACATATGTTATAAAAACACCCTGGCTAAAATTCCTTGCATATCAAAGAAATTCTATTTGCAAACTTCTGATAACTGGTATTATTTCCAAAGCAAGAAAAAGTAGTTAATATGCGACAGTATGCTCTAAGCTGTACCAAGACATATTTATGCTATATATGTACCTGTGCTACCTGTAATCCATAACACCTTGAACTATTTACATGCGAGATCCCCTCCTCAAAACCTCCTGGAATCCCTGATGGTATTGGGATCCACGGGGTCTGAGGCTGATCTAGGGTCTGAGGATCAAACACATGCCTGCCACTTATATAACCTAGGAAGGTGTAAACCCCCACCCCAGTTACTGGGCAGATTAAAATAGATATATACTGTATGTTGCACAAGGATCACACCATATCATGTGACCCTTCTCTCAGCTTCTGGAAACCAGTCACTGGGGCCTGTGAGTATTAACCCCTGCACTGTCAGCAGGGACCAGAACTGACTGCAAAGATTTCAAACTTTAGCAAGGATGCTACTGTACACTGATAAGAACACAGAATATTGATTTATAACACAGAATATCACAGAATTTTCATAGGATTCAATGGCAGTGAACGCAGAATATCACAACATATCCCAACATAACGCGACAGAGGTTAAAATAACCCTGGCCACATCTGTACACTATTACCTAATCTACACGTATGAAGAACTCTCGTGTTTGTTCCCTAAAAAAGTATTATAAACTATTAATATGCACTTATTCAGAGCCAGTGAGACTCTCACAGCCGCCACTAGTCTAAATTTTTTCATAACTAAAGCTGTCTCACATTGTAATCTGGTCTGTAACTGTTACAGTATATACACCCATAATATATTATCTTCAACTGTTCACGCAATGTCTTTAAAATATCATGTATAACCCTGTTCATTTAATGTAACCTTTAATTGTTATCATAACTCTGTGCCCAGGACATACTTGAAAACGAGAGGTAACCCTCAATGTATTACTTCCCGGTAAAACATTTTACAAATAAATAACTAGAGCATTTAACAACTGCCTTAAAATGCTGCATTTTAACTAAAGGGTTAATTGCTCCTCTGGTACCTTTAGATGACAGAATGGCTGTGTTACCTGTAACTTTACCATCTTCCCTTCACGTACAAACAGCAAAGAGGAGGGGACACCCACTCAAACCTTGAGTAGGTAGATAGAAAGGTGCACGAGGGGAAGAAACATATGCAGACAAAAGTCCAAACCCAGGGAATCTCCCCACAGAAGGAGAGGAGAAGGCAGGAAAATCCCCCAATTATATGTACTCGATTTCCATCAGTGACATGTAGCAGGTTTACCAATTGGAAAACCATCAATGAACGTGGAGTTTAAACTAGAAGTGCAGGGTAGTACTGCAGAGCAATGTGGAATACCAGCGTTCGAATGGGAGAAAATGTCTCCAACAAGCAGGGTGTAGGAGAAAACGGTAAATTGGTGATAAACAGATTTTTAAGAAGACCATCTAAAAAAAAATGGGGGACGAACAGAAAACCTGTTGATGAGGATAAACTTGGAGCACACAGGGATATGGAGGGCTGGAGTGTCCCTGATGAAATTGCCCTTGTTCAGTAAAGAACAAGGTATTACTGAGTGAAGCTAGGCTTATAGTCAAAACACAGGACAATCTCAGAGCAGTGCTCGTGGCTATGTGAAGGTGCCGTGTATCGCATGGAGCTCCAGAGAACCGGTAGTAATTGTGCACAATCCGGTTGGACGGGAGAAAGATGGTGGTCTCACATCAGCGGAGAACTCCTCTCAGCCTTATCTTCACTTCTGTAAGGTGCTCGCAAGAATAGAGACAGAGCAGTGCAGAAGAGCCGATAGTAGCAACCCTTGTGCTGTTCTACCTCAGTCAGAAACACTGTCTATTGCAAGCTGTACTGATCTGGTACCTACAATCAGCATAAACTTGGGCAGACAGTAATAGGGACGGAAGGGAGCTTCCTAACAGTCGCGCTATTACTGTAATTAGCTAGTAGTTCTTGACTAAGGCCGAGCTTATGGTGGCGGTGTCACTACGTGCGCAAGCTTGTGCCCACGCGCACTTCAAGGACTCTTACCTGATTGCCTATGATAGTCCCTCAGGTGCGCGTCGACGCTGCTACATTGTGCCGCCACAAAAGAAAGGGTAGCAGTCACGTGACATCAACGTCACGTGAGCTGGTTCAGCCACTGATGGCGAACCAGCTCCGTGACGCGTCCATGATGCGTTTGCCACGCTCCTGATCACGCGACCCGTGAGCTCGGCCTAAGGCGGTCTTGGAGCAAAGTAGGTGAAAGGACTCTGAGCATTGCTAAAAGATGTCAGGCTGGCGGCAACGTGCATAGAAAAAACTTTATTGTGGAATAAAAGTCCGGATTAAAACAACATGAGAAAAAATTCTCTGACGCGTTTCGTCTTGCGACTTTATCAAAGAGTGCTTTGTGGCAGCCCGAGACGTACCCTAAATAGCCCTGAGTTCCCGCGCGAGGATGGGAATACCCACCCTCCTGTGACGTGGTCCCTGCAGCTGATGTGAAGTATGCATAATAAAGGAGACAGCTCTCACAGCGTAATGTAAAGAGATTAACTCATACGCTGCTGATGGACTATGAGGACCCATAACCAACAGATATTAAAGCGAAATGGGTTCATAAGTCTCAGATAAACACATACATATGTAGGACTAAATAACAGAATAAGCAGTATCCATATAACAATGTCCAAATAGACATAAATATAGTATGTACTCAGATTGGCAAAAAACATCTAGTTCAATTTAAGAGCAATCCCCTAGCCGCCACAGCAAACTGGCATATAGAGAACAAAACAGTAAACAAAACATATAGAAACTTAAATAATAAAAGAGAAAAAACGATTAAAAAACTAGTAAAAAAATATAACCAAACTTCTATAACTATATATTTTAGTGTTAACATAGGAAAGAATTAAACAGTACTAATTCTAAACTAATCTATAACTATATAAAGATTCAATAAACACCTAGGGGCCTATGCAGAGAGCAGCGAATTTTAAAATTGGCGAATTTATTAAAAAGTAGCTTTTTTGGAGAGTTTTAATCTCCATATGCAGAAAAGTGCGAATTCTGCTATGTTTAACATGGATGCGTGTGGCGAGTTTAAATTGGCGAGATGCGCGCTTCAGAAATGTGTTAAAACAAATTCGCGCCTTTTTTTTTCCCTTTGCAATGGCCGCGAGCGGCAGTTTTTTTTGGCGAGGCAAAACGGAGACAATCGCGCCATTTTATTGGCGCGAACAGCCGCTAGATGCCGTTCGCGCCTCTCTGCATACGGATATTTTTTAAACTGGCGAGATTGCGGTTCTCGCCAGCCGCGAGGCGAGTTTTACAAATAGAAAAGAAAAATTGGCGCGTTTTTCGGAAATCTCCATTTTCTGCTGTTTTCTGCGCGATTATCTCCAAAAAATGGCGAATTTCGAAAATTCGCTGCTCTCTGCATAGGCCCCACAATGTGTTCCAAAACTGTCAGGATTGCCTAGACCTCCTGCCTAGCCATAGCTTCCTTGTCCACTGGGTGTGCTGCTGTCTTCTGTTGGCTCTGGGTTCCTCTGTCTTCTTGTTGCTCCTGTCTCTGTCCTTTATAGCTTGCTTCCTGTCTGTTGCTTTTGCTTGCTAGTCAGACTCCTACAGTATGCTCATGCCTGTCTTTGATCCTGACCTGTTTCCTGTACCTGTACCTGTATTGTAGTCTGCTCACAGTAAAGGTCCTTGCTAGTAATCTGGCTTGTCCCTGGTTATTCCTGCTCCCCGGTCTCAGTCCCTGCTCCCTGTTCTTAGTCCCTGTCCTGCCCCGCCTGTCCTGTTCCAGTCTCCTCGTTGCCGACCTCTGCTTGTACCTAACTTCGCTGCCTGCCGCCTGCCTCGGACCCCTGCTTGTACCTGACTTCGCTGCCTGCCGCCTGCCTCGGACCTCTGCTTGTGACCCCTACTACGCTCGTGCTGTTCCGGCCACCGAGATCCTACCCGCCACAGGAGTCTCCCGTGACAAAAACAAAATATCTAAAAAAATATAACATGCAAAATCCCATGTCTATTAAAACAGGAGTTGTATATAGAGACTAATTTATGAAGTTGTATAAAGTATTAAATTAGCAGGTTTTTCTGATTACAGACAGTACCATATCAAGTGAAACTACAGATGCTGAGATACATAATATCTATGAAATTTATAATATATACACTAAACACTAAGTGGAGATGTTCCACACATTGTATCATAATAACAGTAGAACCCCGTATATAATTTAAAGGGGTAAACCATCCAAATAGTATATATATAATATCTTACAGATAGTAAGGTCTTGGAGCAAAGCCCATATGAATGCACAGGCGCCGTGTATCGCTTAAGCTCCAGAGAGCCGCTGGTAGCTGTGCATGTCCCGGATGGACGAAGGACACAGACGGAGTGAAGTCAGCAGAGAACTCGATGTACGTTTTGCGTAATCTTCCTACACCTCTCCGGCACTACGGAGCTATTTAAATTCTCTCATATTAGGGGGTGAAGTCCAATAATAACAAATTCAAGAATGGAAGAAATTAACCCCCTTATGAGTTCCCTCTGGAACTGGAGTAGTTTAATAGTAGATAATATGTCCAGATATGTATCATTCTGTCCATGGATTGGTAGTGGGCATTGCCTACAGTATATCTGATGGATGTACAGTACCAAGTCTAAGTACATATGATAGTAAAAAACATATTTTTTTCAGTAAAATAAAAATGACAAACTCCATTTGTCTATGTATATGTTGTATGTATACACGGCTCACCCTTCTACGGCACATAAGCAGTCTCTGTGAGTGTGCAGTGTCCCAGAGCAGCTCAAAAGGAAAGAAGCAGTCTTGATGATGTAGATGACCGAATAATGTCCTATAGTATTGTAACGGGTTTTCCCCCCCCCCAATCGCAGATTATACTGTGGAGGTGTAGGAACATACAAGGTTACTCAGGTGTGGTGCATTACCTGTTGGCTCACAGGAGGGCTGAGCTTCCGCCACGGGGAACCTGGGGTAATTACACTAGGGGTGATCACTTACAACATCTTCTCGGTACAGCGCCTCCACCTGCGATGGCTCCCACCAGAGGGGGAGTGGTTCCTCGCAGGACAATCACATCAATAATAATAATCACGTAGACAACCTGTATATTAACTATATGACTTTACTCGCGTGCATGGAGAATATCATCACATTTACATAACATCATAACCTGTTAACCTTATCACCTCAGGCCCAATGTCTGGTGTTCCCACCCAGTGTCCTGTAATCCCCCACACTCAATGTCCCGTACTCCTATGGAGGTCGTGGGTGACTGCGCAGTCACTATGAACTAATAGGCCTGTTGGTGCACATATAATTCAGAGGTACCTTCCGAGCACTCCGATGCTCGGGCCTGCAACACTCTTCTCAAAGGGTCAGACGTGCGATGCATTCGTCTGATCCTATCCAGGTACTTCTCCAGGAACCCCAACGAGGGTCCCACCGCTTCACGGGAACACAACCGTCTCACAGTAACAGCAACCGAATCACAGGAACAGCAACCGCCGCTATCCCTAACTTGACAGGAACCCTAACCTAGGGCCTGTCCCTGATGAACCGCAACCTGGGGTGGCTTGGGGAAATATAATAGGGCCTGTGGAGTAATACCCTGCCCCACTCCCCTAGCTACCCAAGTCCCTAATCCTCCCTAACATATAGCTACTCCTAACGCCTAGCTACTAACTCCCAGATACTAACAGCCTGCAGCAGACACACAGCTAACACCGTCAGCCTGCAGACATCCACACACGCTGCACGCACTGCGCCCAGCACATGCAGCGACAACACACAGCAAGCAATCCTACCTACACCATACACTGGAGAGGGAGAGCCTATCTGGGGCCTAAGGGGTTAATCGTCTGCCTACTCCCCTAACGAGGCCCAGTCCTGACTCCCACTAACAACTGACTAACCTGAGTGACAGGGTCCCTTACTCTAGGGCATCCCTGGCAACACTCACTATATGGGATAACTAGAGCTATCGTGGGCCAAGGGGGTGCTGGCTAGTACAGGGGATCCCTCTCTCCCGTACCCTACCTCCTTCCCTTGTCTGCCTCCTTGCTCTGCTTCTTCCTGACTGACACGTAGCTCCAGCCCGCCAAATGTATCCATTTCCCCAGGAGCTCCCTAAGCCCTATTGGCTCCCTGGTGTCACAAGGGGCTCGCAAAGGCTCTTGGGATATTTAGTCCCAGCTCAGAGCCTTCCCTGGTAGGCTAGGGGTTCGCGGGCTTCTCCCTATCCTCACTGCGCTTGCGCAAGCTTTCCCGGGCTCTGGGGCTCTCCCTACACTGTCCTGATCTCTCCCTGCTCTCGCGCGAGCTATCTGGGGGCCTTTCGCGCTAACGCTACAACTGCGCATGCGCGAGACGGTCCTCAATGGCGGCGCCCTGCTCTGCGGCCGCCGGGACCATAGAGACGCGATCGCGGCCTTAGCAATGGCCCGATCGCGTCCCCGGCAACCGGCCGCAGGCAGGAGAAGCCGCGCTGCTCCCTGCTCCAGCCCCCACCCTTGGAAGCAGCCGTCGGGTTTTTCAGCACCCGCGATCGAGCTGCACCAGGGGAGGGGGGCCTCCAGGAGCCACGGGAGTCCCGGCTATATTCTCCCCCTGGTGGAACTCCAACGTCCTCGCTTGGATAGCAGAGGCAACCACACACAAACATTACATAACACATGTCAAATTTGTACTTCAGGTTACATTGCACTTCACACCAATAACCCGAAGTGTGCTGAGACCATTTGTGGGGTGCCCCTAACTGAACATGTGGGGGTACCTCACTTTTGCGTCTGTGAGCCTCCCCCAGAAAAAATTTCTGAAGAACACACCGGAGGGCAACAGTAACTGGCTCTTCGCTACTTCCTCCCCCTGGTGGAAGGAGTAGCACAACGTCTTTTAAGCAGGCCTTTACCCGGTCATCCACGGCAGAGATGCGGCAGACCTGGAGGCCAGGACCTTTCCCGCGGTCCACTACCTGAGGATTGGGGCGCTCCTTTTTGGGCTTAAAGGAGGCCAGTCTCCCTGGATCTCTCTCCACACAGTCTTTGTCCCCATATTTTTGTGAGGCTTCCACTCAGAAGCGAGCACGGGACAATGTCTCGGTTTCACCTGGCAGGGGGGAAAGAGTAGACACCTTACCCCTGCGGTGATTCACGGTGGCCAACAGGTCCTCGGGGACGCTGTCAGTTCCCACCTTGGCGGTATCGGGACCTGTCCCCAATTCTTCTGGGACAGTCCACTCACTGACTCGAACTTCGGGAGCGTTGGATCCCATACCTGGGACCACTTGCGCCGGAGCACACGGGCTCACACTCCGCTCAGGAACCGTAGCTTTGGCCTTCTTCACGGCCACCTCCATCGGAGTTGGTGGGGAACAAGGGGGTTCCTTACCACTCTGCTGGCTGACGATGGGCTTCCCTTCTTCCGGAAGGATCGACGGTAGACACTGGTCCACTCTCTTCTCTGGACAGCTACCTTCCAATGAGGACACCTCCACTAGGACGCGATGCAGAGGGGAGCCCTTTGCCCGGGCGACCAGACTTAAGGAGCCATCGTGCTCCGCGGTCACCTGGAGGCTCACCCCCAACACCCCTGGGGCAGTCGACTCACCCTTGTCGTCTGTAGGTACTGGTCCCAAGCCTAGGACCGATGGTACCTCTGTAGTAGGTCGGACTGACCATTGTAGGGCACATGGGCCCACAGCAGGGCCCGCAACATCGGGACACACTTCCTCTAGGGCACACGGGCCCACAGCAGGCTCTGCATTCGCCGAGATAGTGTGTTCATTGGTGTCACTAAAGTGGTCCGCCGGCAGGCGCATCACCACAAGTGACGGGTCGCTGGATTCACTAGAAGAAGGTGGGGGTATATACACCTTACCCTGTGATTCCTCTGTCTCACTGCTGGGGTGGTTTGCCGGTAGGCGCATCGCCACCGATGGGAATTCAACCTTGTCCGCTGGCAACATCACGAGCGGATCCTCTGCCAACGTGTTGCTCGGCTCCAGGATGGGCTGATCCGGGTTCTGTGGTTCCTGCTCAGGAACCAGGTCTAGAAGGTTCACTTGGGCGCACTGGCCCTCCGAAATGTCTATGAGAAGGATAGATGGGTTAGTTATACTGACCGGCTCTTCAGGCTGGGGCACAATAGGTTTTAAGAACCAGGCACCGCAATCTTCACATTGAGGCTCCCACGCCAATGCCGCTCTAGAACAGTCACATGTGGGGCTAAAATACTGTATGCTCAGTTCTCCATCCACGGTGCTGGTCTTGAAATCCAGCGGTAGCTGAAATAGGTCGGCTCCTTGGACATAAGCTTTTTGCAGGCATGTGCACATTAATGTAAGGGCTTTCACTCCTGGCACGTGCCAAGACACATACACATTGGGGTGTACTCCCTTACATTCTGTTTCATCATTATCAGGAAACCAAGAGTCTATTTCATTTATGTCGGCCACAGTGCCCTCTTCCTCTGGCTGTCCTGTAGCCGCCAACGGCACGGGTTGCAGAGTCGGTATCCTGCAGCAGCCACATATGCGTCCCCAGGCCAATTTACAAAAGGAGCAGTCACCGTTGTTACAGAAACATTCCCAGCACCCATCCTCGTTTGCGTTTTCCAGCAACCCTCTTATCAGGCACGTCAAAACCGCAAAGTTCATACTACCCGACGGACTCAACGATTCTATCATACATGGACACAACAAAAAGGATACGGCCCCGGCCTTCGTCGGCCAGAGTCCATATGACGGCGAGCAATTTTCTTTGCCCCCAGTACTTTCTTTGATGGAGACAGCAGTTACGGGTGAAGGCTCATAGTGCTTGCTCCCCATGGTGGAATCTGAAGGAGGGGCAGCACACTCTTTCATTGAGTGACTCTGGCTCGGCACAGAGTTACTCAGTTGGCGGGGGCGGGGCTTAGGGTTTCCCGCCAAGCTCGGACAGTCTGCAACATTTTCCCGCGCGGGCGGGAAATCAGCACGTGACTTCTTCATGGCGAACAAAAATAGCACAATTTAGAAAAATGAAAACAGGGCACCCCAGGTCGATCTCAGCAGCGCCTCCAAATGTAACGGGTTTTCCCCCCCCCCAACCGCAGATTATACTGTGGAGGTGTAGGAACATACAAGGTTACTCAGGTGTGGTGCATTACCTGTTGGCTCACAGGAGGGCTGAGCTTCCGCCACGGGGAACTGGTGGTAATTACACATAGGGTGATCACTTACAACATTCTCGGTACAGCGCCTCCACCTGCGATGGCTCCCACAGAGGGGGAGTGGTTCCTCGCAGGACAATCACATCAATAATAATAATCACGTAGACAACCTGTATATTAACTATATGACTTTACTCGCGTGCATGGAGAATATCATCACATTTACATAACATCATAACCTGTTAACCTTATCACCTCAAGCCCAATGTCTGGTGTTCCCACCCAGTGTCCTGTAATCCCCACACTCAATGTGCCGTACTCCTATGGAGGTCGTGGGTGACTGCGCAGTACTATGAACTAATAGGCCTGGGGTGCACATATAATTCAGAGGTACCTTCCGAGGACTCCGATGCTCGGGCCTGCAACACTCTACTCAAAGGGTCAGACGTGCGATGCATCCGTCTGATCCTATCCAGGTACTTCTCAGGAACCCCAACGAGGGTCCCAGACTTCACGGGAACACAACCGTTCAACGGTAACAGCAACCGAATCACGGGAACAGCAACCGCCGCTGATCCTGTCTATCCCTAACTTGACAGGAACCCTAACCTAGGGCCTGTCCCTGATGAACCGCAACCTGGGGTTGGCTTGGGGAAATATCCTAGGGCCTGCGGAGTAATACCCCTGCCCCACTCCCTAGCTACCCAAGTCCCTAATCCTCCTAACCTATAGCTACTCCTAACGCCTAGCTACTAACTCCCAGATACTAACAGCCTGCAGCAGACACACAGCTAACACCGTCAGCCTGCAGACATCCACACACGCTGCACGCACTGCGCCCAGCACATGCAGCGACAACACACAGCAAGCAATCCTACCTACACCATACACTGGAGAGGGAGAGCTATATGGGGCCTAAGGGTTAATCGTCTGCCTATCCCCTAACGAGGCCAGTCCTGACTCCCACTAACAACTGACTAACCTGAGTGACAGGGTCCCTTACTCTAGGGCATCCTGGCAACACTCACTATATGGGATAACTAGAGCTATCGTGGGCCAAGGGGGTGCTGGCTAGTACAGGGGATCCCTCTCTCCCGTACCCTACCTCCTTCCTGTCTGCCTCCTTGCTGCTTCTTCCTGACTGACACGTAGCTCCAGCCCGCCAAATGTATCCATTTCCCCAGGAGCTCCCTAAGCCCTATTGGCTCCTGGTTCACAAGGGGCTCGCAAAGGCTCTTGGGATAGTAGTCCCAGTCAGAGCCTTCCCTGGTAGGCTAGGGGTTCGCGGGCTTCTCCCTATCTCACTGGCTTGCGCAAGTTCCCGGGTCTGGGGCTCTCCCTACACTGTCCTGATCTCTCCCTGCTCTCGCGCGAGCTATCTGGGGCCTTTCGCGCTAACGCTACAAATGCGCATGCGCGAGACGGTCCTCAATGGCGGCGCCCTGCTCTGCGGCCGCCGGGACCATAGAGACGCGATGCGGGCTTAGCAATGGCCGACCGATCGCGTCCCGGAACCGGCCGCAGGCAGGAGAAGCCGCGCTGCTCCCTGCTCCAGCCCCCACCCTTGGAAGCAGCCGTCGGGTTTTTCAGCACCCGCGATCGAGCTGCACCAGGGGAGGGGGGCCTCCAGGAGCCACGGGAGCTCCAGGCTATAGTATACCCCCTCATGATGTAGATACCCATATTCGGTCATCTACAACATCAAGGTGTTGGACAGACATGGAGACTGCTTCTTACCTTCCGAGCTGCTCTGGGACAGGGCACACCCACAGAGACAACTTCTGCAATGTAGAAGAGTGTGCTGTGTACCTCTGCGCAGCTCCTCAATGCCGTCTGACTTGGACAAATTAACCCATCCTGGGTCACAATCAATCCCTGCAGGCATGGCCCCGGCTGGTGCAAACAGGTAAGCGAAGCAAGGTCCGAAAGAGTCTGGTGCACAGCAGCAAAGCCATGAACCAGCAACAAGCTTGTCTACAGGGAAGAACCACAATAAACAGGCAAGAAGGGACAGGAAGGGGGCGGTTTATATAGAGCTGGCTGCTAATGAAGGACAGGTGCTGAATAAACAGCGGCCTTCAGAAGGTTTTCCAAAGGAAACAGAAGGAGTGCAGAGCAGTCCTGTGACAGACCCGCAGAATTCCATGCTGGAAGTTAGTGAGACCAGGGTTCAAGACCCAGTGACACCCCTGGCATTGTATTTCACCCACTTTTAATGCTGTGACTTTAACACTAGTTCACTCCTACAATGATAAGTGCTACCTTTGTTATACGGATTAAAAATTCATATTTTTACGAGAAGCTTTCTAGTACAATACTTAGGTTATGTAATCAATTATATCTGCACAATTACAAGTGGACTAACAAGGATACTTCAATATAATTCAAGAGAATCCAGAGATTTTCTTTCATCAAGCAACATAATGGCATGGTGTTCCGATAATGAGCTGCTCAGTGCAGCATGGATTCATTTCTAAATGGCAACAAGGCACAAGAATTGGCAATATGTAGATAAAAACAATAGAGAAAAACCAAAGACATGACCTAGAATCATCAAACACTGTTAAAATGTAGTTATTATTGAAGTCCCTAGAAAAAAAAAATATGCATGTTAACGCATAAATAAGGGTGGCCTTAGGGCAAAGCAAGCAAGGCGGCTGCCGGAGACCCCTCGCTCCCTCCTCCTGTCAGCGCCGGGATTCCAATTCCACCCGGAGAAGGGAGAGCTGGAGGAGGGAACAGAGGGTTCCCCGAGCCGGTGCAGGACCGCTGCTCACCCCAAGGTAGGTAGGGAGGGAGGGTGGGTGCATGCGTGTTTGCATAGCTGAGGGAGGTCTTACTTTATGCAGAGCGGCCTTCCTCCTTTAGCGTCACGTTGTCATGGCGATGCGCAGTATTGCTGTGACGCCATGGCGATGTGCCGCAACACCATTACACTGGGATGTCATGACGCTGCAGGAGGAAGGCTCCGTTGCCACTTTGGGCCCTGCCAAAGGTAAGACCAGTCCAGGGAAGTAATGAACATTTATAAAGTAAAAAAATCTGTGTGAACTATGGTATAATTGTACATTCTGTTAAAAATGAGATCACCCTGAGGGGGCTCATGTTCGCTGTCGAGCTGAATGGTCCCACATTAGCTCAGCTCTGATGGGACTAAAAGAGCATAAGTGGCCAAGAAAACCTCTAAAACCTGAGCTCTCAAAGCCCAAATCTTATAGTGTTATTCCAAGTCAATCCGAAGATACCCTCAAAAAAACCCTATTGTGAAAAGTGCTCTAATTCTTCAAAAGGCGTGAAGGCCTGAATAGCACAAGGGCACCAGAACATGGTGGCTCCCCGCATGGCGCATGGAACTTGGAATCAGAACCTGATACATTAACCCAGATTCACAGAAGACAGGACACTACAGATCTCTTTAACTGTATAACATAACAGTTCCATGAGGAACTCCAAACAGCCCTGGACTGTAGATAACATGAGATTGCGGATCTAGGGGAAAGATCTAACACACTCCTGTCAAGACTGGATGTAATTATAGCGGATCAAAGAGCCAGCGAGAAGATATCGGAAGGAATGCAGACCCGAATTAATGAGCTTGAAATGTGGCTAGAAGATATGTAAAACAAATCTCACCGCACAACATTTGGACCTCGGGATATCCAAGGCTGAGATCCAACTGGACTAATACCTGTTTCGCATATTCAAAATGCTTCTGCCAGAGGCGAATGAGTCCCAATTTCAACTCAATAGGGCTCACAGAGGCTTGAGAGCCAAGCTGGGCCCAGTGGACCCTGCAAGAGACAGGGTGGCAAAAACGTCACTATGTCATCAAGGATGCATTAATGAACGCCGCCCATATGAACGCCGCCCATAAGACCCCCGCCATTGTGATAGACAGGATCCAGATCCAAATCTACATGGACCTATCAGCATCCACCCTCCTTAAAAGATGTGAGATGAGACTGATCACCGATGTCCCCTGGAGGAATAACATGAAATACAGGTGGGGCTTCCCTTTAAAATTGACCGCCAGCTACAAAGGAGCCCAAGAAACCATCAGTGACCCATATGAAACAAAAACTGATAGAGTGCGCAAATTATTATTTCTATTGTTTAAACCCTTCACCACCGTTGTGTTAATTTTATAACATAATACAACCTCTAAATCGATGGGTGATCTGCAGCTATGTGAACAGGGGTAAAACCCCTAGGCAACTTAAACACAAAAAGACAAGAGCGCAAACGCACATAGTGAAGTTTGTAAATACTAAGCACTGGGTCCAATACCTAAAAAGTTATGGTTATAGGCTGAATCCACAACAAAATAAGGATTTTTATTATCTACTGAAGTTCTGAACGAGATTGAGCACTGTTTTTGGGACTCTTGCCCCATAACTACTTACTCATAATGTAATCTTCTATTGTTTCCCTTAGCCACGCATCTCTCCCATCCTCGATCTCCTGCATCAAGGGTTCTGGCACATAAGGGTACTCCAACCCATGGGACTTTTTGTACTTTGTGACAATGGCCCGTTCCGCCCTACTGGTACGGATCAACTTCTTATTGCCTGCCCTGCCTGGCAGCACCCATGACAATGGCTCATCTGGTTCTACTGGGTCCCTAAATATGTCCGACCCTCGGGATCCACTACCCCTGAGTGGATATCGTGCCACCTCAGCCGAAGTTCCTCTAACCGTTCCTCCTTCGTTAATTCCCCTACACCCCACCAGTAATCTACTATTCCTTCCCTCCTTAGTATGAACCTCGTACGGTCCAACCAGGCCTCATACCCCTCAAAGTTCGGTGCCCACCACCGGGTCTCTCTCTCCCTAATGCTCTCCGGTACCACCACTGTACCCTCACTGTCTTCTGGCTCTCCCCCAGACGATATCCCTGAAGTACCGGTAGACCTAGAATTCGACCCTAAACATTCAGGCCAATATTTTACATCCATACTGTGACTCCCACTGGTACACGACGATTCTTTTCTCCTATGCATCCCCCTCCCCGATCCCTCATCGGATGTGAAGCAGTCACCCCAGTCCAGGTTCTCCCCAGTCCGTTCCTCGGAAGTGGCCCGTGACTCCCCAGACAACCCTTGGCTAGACTGGGACCCAGATGAGGAAGTGACAGGGGCAGGTGTCTTATCTATGGCCGGGGGTTGGGCATAGGGAAACGCTGTCAGCAGATGCGAGGCTACGACCCGCAGCTTCTTGCTACCTTGACCGGTAACATCGGACTGGCATTCCGGCTCACCCATCTCCTTGTTCCGAGGCTTCCGCAGGGCCTGCCAGCTCTTCCCGGACCCAGGCAACTTGGAGCAGCACGGCAGTCGCAAGGACGCGGCCATCTTCCACCCAGCTCAACTGTGTTCGCCGGATGTGACGTCGTCTATCTCGCGGGACTCACCGCCGCCATCTTGTGTTGGGCTCCCCACCGGAACCTCTTCCTCCACAATGACATCCGCCGCCGGAAGTGAAGGTTCAGCTCTCCACTCCGCTTGGGCCTGGGCTAGGCCTTCCTCCGCCGTTGCCACCACCAGCGCCTGTGGAGGGTAAGGGTATGTCTCACCGCTCCATCGACTCGGGATGGGGTCTTCTCCTCCTTCCGCGCTGGAAGTCACCGCGGCCGTGGGACTCCTCCGCTCTGGCTGTCTCCACACAGGCGACTTCGGCCCCTCGAGACTCCGCTCCGCCGCTTGACAGGTAAGGCCTTCTTCTGTTGCAGCACCGCTGTAGAGGTCCGCCGGTAGGCGCATCACCACCGACGTCGAGGTCGCTTGCTCCTCGTCCGAGGATCCGAACTCCGACTCGGGGAGTGGCACTCCCGTAGGGGACCGAGGGTGAGGTTCCGTGTTCTCACCGCGGTTTTAGGCCCCTTTCTCTTCAGGCTCCATCTTTATCATCAGGAGCGATCCCCATTCTCCGGGATCAACAGGTTCTTTCTGGACCGAGTGCGAGGCTTCAGCCGTCAGTCTGGCTGTTTCTGCTCCCGCCTCCATGGTCTGTCCTTGCACAAAGGGTGGCACGGCCCATAGGTAGTGGATGCCACATTAGGGGCACCTAGCCGTTGTGCTGGCTACACCACCCGGCAGTCAGCACTGCATGCACAGGCACCTTATCGTTTCGGTGTCACCCGCCTTGATTACCAGGAAGCCTCCTGGCAACGAGTAGGGGTGAGCTGAGATGTCCATCTCTTTTTCCTTTCCGCTGATAGCGCTGATTACAGGGGACTCTTTCTGTAGTGGTCTTGCATGTTCGCCAGCTCCTCGCAACTGATCTCCACTTTTATCCCATCAGGACTAGGTGCCACTAAAGAAGTTTCACTTCAAAAAACACACCTGTATAGCAATCCAGAACATTAAACGTTCGATACAGAACAAGGATTGAGTGCAGTTTATTTGGGGGATTTTTCAGATCCTCTCTATGGGATAATTTTTGTTCTTTACCCAATCTCCCCCGATGAATCGACCTGCAGGAAAATAGCTCTACTTTTAGCTCTCTTACCAAGGCTGAGATTGTTTTGTGGTGTTTATTTGCTTTAGCTCTACCTCTGCAACCAGCAGTTATATGCTCTCTATTTTGTCATAAGACATTAGCACTTAAAGAATTCCTAGTTACAAGCATTGAGCGAAAGATCATAAGTGGTTCAATTCAAACCCAACTCCCCCGCCTGTACACTTTTTAATTACAGAAAAAAAAACTATAATAACAGTGTTATATGTGTAACCCCTCTCTATTTCTCTCAGCTATACACCAACGGGGATAGGGGCCTGATTCCACCTCCACTGTATTGGAATGAAACTGGTCAGACAACACGAGGCGACATGTTTCTTTTGGGCAACAATACTTTATAGGAATATAGTTGTGACGTCACACAATCAGTCCGTTTAGTGACCCTCAGCTCGGAGGACTCCAGATAACTCACAAATAATATAATACACGTACAGGAGCCTGACACGTGTAACTATCGCTGCTCTCATGTCCCACAATATCACAAATACAGTCCCGGTGCCGGACACAGCGGTTGAGCTCATTGGTGTTGTAAGGAGAGTTAGAGTTGAGGGCCTGTACTTCAAAAAGGTACAGCTATGAGATGTATGAGATGTGTGTGTGTGCATAAAAGATAACGCAGTGTAGTAAAGTGGTCCCTTGGACTCTTATCCGTTCGGAGTACCCACTGTACTAGACCCTCTTGCTTAGCGGGATGGCATGACTGCACTCTCCGCTAGCTTTTCCTCACTCTGGAGATGGGATGGGATGCTGTGACATCATACTGTTTGTCTCGTCTCTGATAGTGGCAGAGACTTCTTCACAGTTTCCCCTCCGCAGAAGCTCGGCCCATTTACTCCCACCCTGCCCCCTATTTTCCTCCTGATGCCTTCTCGTGTGTGTGTCATTATTCTGATCTGATACCCAATGATATGAACCCCTGCAAAGGAATCACAATCATTGGCTAGAGGGGCCTGTCCATCACTCCTTAAGGGGGCTTCATGTTTGATTGATTAGTAAATAAATGCTACATCTTATCTGTGGCGTGCATTTAAAGTGAATTCTCTGTAAGAGCATACTTAATTACGCTCTTTATCATTTTATGTCCTGTGCTATTTGCAGTTTGAGAGGCTGAGAGCTTCTGTATTATTTGTTAACTGTAAGATTGTTAAGTACGTTGTCTTTGTTAGTTCAATTGTAAGTGTGTGGTTCTTGTCAGAGATGGAGAGAGTGAGTTGAAGTTGAAAGGAGGAGAGTTGAGTGGTGAGAGGAGTGGTGGTAAGAGGTGTGGATGGGTGGAGTTTGTAAGTGATGAGACAGCGGTGAGGAGAGAAGTAGGGCAGTTTAGGGGGACTGAAATGGAGGAGTGGAGAAGAGAGGAGGGCTGATGGGACTGGGAGGAGTGATCGGGGGAGTTGCAGATCAAGAGAAACAGAAAAAAAACACAATATCAAATTCACGGATGATGAAAACCTAGTGCTGGTGGATAAAATTATAGAGGTTTATGCCTAGATCACGGGGCAACTAATGCACAAGACCTCAATAACTGGAGAGGGAAACACAGGCTCAACAGTGCGGCAGTGACCTCTCCATGATTCTCACTTCCATCTCCCAGTGCAGCGCCTGCCTCTGGGGATCGCTGGGGGGTGGGCACGCACTGAGGTTACTAGAGGTTACACACAAGCAGCTGTAGCATCACTTGCCAGGCAGGACCTAGGAGAGAGACGGCGGATGTGGTCTGGAAACTTCCTCTCCGATTGCCGGCTGCTTCCCCTGAATACTGTGGAGTATTACAGTACTGTACTAATCTTTGAAAAGTGCACCTTGCCAGAGCGCATTTCACTCATTTGCTTTACAGTGACATCTAGTGGGCAACACAAATAGTAGGCAATGAAAAAATGATAGGACAACATGGGAGAAATTGCAGCTAAGGAGTACTTATTTATTTAGCAAATATATTGCCAGGAAGAATTTTTTTTTTTTTTTTACATGGATTTTTACAGTATCTCTCCTTTTCAAGCATCTCCTGAGCACAAAATAAATGTAAATGGAATTGAATACATCTGTGTATTGGAAACTCTATACAGAATTGCGCAGATGTCTTTCCCATCTCTCGCAGCAATGCAGAAATATAGGATAAGCTACTGTATAATTTCTGGCTAGCATCAGTATACCATAAGAACAGCCAATCAAGTTCAGTCTCACACAGTGGCAAGCACTGGAAAAATGTATGTCTACAAGACACCTTTCAGCTCCAGAAGACTCCTTGTAGCCCATTCACTTGAGTTGGCTTTAAGTGTCCACTGTCACCAGAGACAGAAGGTGGCTTACTGTATGTAAGAGCACTGCTTAATAAATATGGGTCTTGGCTAAATCACTTTTAAAACTATTATTACTACAGTATATGCTCTCACTACGACCGGGGTAGCAAGTCCAAAAGCTTGTTTGTGCAGGAAGTGAAAACGGCGTCTTTTTATTTTATTCCTACTGTATATGGAAGATGATTATCTCAGTGTGTCCCCAGTACGTACTGTTATTAAATAAAACCCTTGCATGCTAAGACTGCAGTCAGCTGTGGACAGCAGAGCTGCCACTTTAAAACAGAACTACATTTTTAAGGCTGCAGTCAGCCCTGGATTGAAGACCTGCAGTCAGCCCTGGATTGAAGACCTGACACTCTAAACACAAATCCCCAATACAGCTCAGGGGCACATGTCACACACTGTATCATACTTTTCAGTACTGCAGCCAGCTCTGGACTGCAGAACTGACACTTCAGTCACCTTTTATGACACCTGGGGCCCCCCAGCTGGGCATAATGCTTTAATTGGTGGCCTGGGGACCTCTTCACCGTCACAAACCAGTTTAAAAATGCTCCCCTATTCCAGAGCACTGGTGCTTGTTTAAGAAAATACTGTAACATGATGAACTCTCTCAAAAGCCTTTGTAAAATCTAGGAATATAGTACAAGTTAGTTGTCTCAGTTACATTCCACACTTGATCTCATTCCAAACTTTTAAGAGGTTAGTTACCATGGAGTACTTTTGGCGAACGCCAGATTGAAGTTGTTATAGTAATCACTTAATTGAGAGGTCACATTTTCCCATGACTTTGGATAGTATTGGGAGAAGAGAGATTGGTCTGTAGTTAGAGACACTATTTTGGCCCCACTTTTTGGCTAACTCTGGCAGTTTTCCAGGTCTGTGGGATATGGCCTGAAGACAAAATAGAGTATATTAGGGAGGCAAGCGGTTTGGCAATGACTGGGGCACCAAGTGGTAGGAACTTTGACTGCAGTAGGTCAGGTCCACATTGGCTATTTAGTTGCAATGTTAGGAGCACCTGTGTAATCTCCTAATAAGATACCAGGACACACTGAAAATGTGAGCACTGTTGGGAGGAAGTGAGGTTATAGGGATTCTCCCAGGTTGAGCTTCATGTTTGTCGTTTGGGTTGCGCTTTGACAGTAGGGAAGTAGCACACCCCACAGTATTTTATTTAGTAATTACCCTTTCCACAAGACATCTCTACAATAGTAAAGTGCAATAAGGCCAGATGTAACCCATGGAAGGTGGGCCCCCCATCGTACTCTTATTCTGCGTAGTAGAGCATGCATATCACAGAGTTCTAAGAACTCTGTTTGGAAACAAACAAGCGCATAATCAGGGTCAGGTATCAAGGTGGATTCTGTACCAAGGGCTGTTGGTACGATCAGCCAGAAATTGGGTTAAAGTTTCAAAATGTTCTATCGAGTAGAACTTTAAGTGGATGACCCAAAAGATTAAGTCGAATATATCCAGGTTGTGTGGATGGATGTTGGGAGTGTGGTGGTATTGGGGGACTTACTGTAATGTACTGACTCACATGCAGTATGGTGGCACTGCCCTAAGATTGGTAGATTCTGGAAAACGATACAAGATTTAATTGTGGAGACTCGAGGTTAAGGTTCCTTTGGATCCACAGGTCACGGTGTTTGCAAAACCAATAGAAATTGGCAACCTCCATCTACTCGAACTTCTCTCTCATACTTACTGCAGCTGTATAAGCACAAATATGGTTGATAACTATTTGTAGCATCATCTATATATGTATATGATATCTGTAACATGATGGAACTTACTCTACTCCCTTTTCTTCCTCTTTATGTATTCCTCCTTCCCCACAACCCATACAAAACCGTAATAAACTAAGTGAGAAAGAAAGACAAGTACGAATTGAGAAACCAAACAGATTGCAGGAAAGGTAGAGTAGGTGGTAGGAAACCATATGAAAGTCATTTATTTCCAAATAAAATACAGTTACATGTACATTGTCTCACACACAGCCTGACTAAAGAAGACATGAAATAAATACTGCTGATACGGCTTTGGACGGATGGCATTCATAGTCTGGTTTGGATTATAGTATTGCTGTTCTGGTATTAGATTAGAAGGCTATTTCATGTGCAATAAGGATACTTACTGTATATACAGAGTCTAAGCTCAGAAGTACTGGAATGTGTAAGTCCACTGAGAACAGCCAACGTTTTCTAAGCAAGGCTCCTGGAAGAAGCTAGCAGCCATTTTTTTCCTATTAGCAGTCATCATAACCTACTTCAGGGAGCATTATTACCAACAATAAACCTAATAAATGTGTGTATATGTGTGTGTGTGTGTGTGTTTGTATGTGTGTGTGTGTGTGTGTGTGTGTGTATATGTGTGTGTGTGTGTATATGTGTGTGTGTGTGTATATGTGTGTGTGTGTGTGTGTGTATATGTGTGTATATGTGTGTGTATATGTGTGTATGTGTATATGTATATGTGTATATGCGTGAGTGTGTATAAGCGTGAGTGTGTATATGCGAGAGTGTGTATATGCGAGAGTGTGTATATGCGAGAGTGTGTATATGCGAGAGTGTGTATATGAGAGTGTGTATATGCGAGTGTGTATATGCGAGTGTGTGTATGCGAGAGTGTGTGTATGCGAGAGTGTGTATATGCGTGAGTGTGTGTATGCGTGAGTGTGTGTATGCGTGTGCGTGTATGCGTGTGCGTGTCCGTGTATGCGCATGTATACACGTGTGTGTGTGTATGTATGTATACACACACACACACACACACACACACACACACAGTATATATACAGTACATTTATGCCATTGCATGGAGGATTGACTGAACTATCAAAAGGGGAGAACTGGCTATTGCTCATTTACAGGAACAGACTCCTGGCATGTTTATAAATTAAATTCTGCTGATGTTGCACCCAGTAGGTTATTTCATGCATACCACTACTGTATGCCTCTTTCTTTTTGTTATGCTGTAAGGCATATCTGCATGTGAAATTACAGGCTTTTAACCACTTTTGAAGTGGCTGACATTTTATCTCAAGTAATAATTGATAAAACTAGTGGGATTAAACGTTGACTTTTGACTGATGAGAATTGGGAAGAGAATAGATAACAGAAAGGAGAGATAAGTGACTATTTAGCACTAATCAGACAAAACAGCCCAGTCACCATTACAGATACTCAGATTGGCATATTAATCAATGCTGTATACTGCATTAACTTGTTGAGGTTTACCATTTGCTCTGCTTTGATTAATCTCATTATTTGGGTATTTCGTCCTACAAATAACATTTAATAATAAAAGAAAAATGTTGATGCACAGCCAAATCCACAAATCCACATCACGATCCATGTATTAAAATACGGGTTTCCTATATGTACACATTTTCTCATTGAGAACTAACTGGTCATTAGACACATTGAACCAAATTGTATGCCTGTCTGTCTGATACCTGCATTAAAATAAACGCCCATTTTGAGGTAGCCCAACTGGGACGCCTGGTCAAGTCAAAGAGCTAGAAATGGCATTACCAAGATTATATGTGGGTTACAAGTGAAGAAAATGTTTAAATCTATTACTACACCAACAGAAAGTATCTACAGCAAAATTTGCACATCATTTGAGATTCTAAATGTGCCTTTTTCTGCATGGTTTGTGCTCCTGAGTGTGGTAATGGCTCCTAACCAGGAAATGGAGGGGGTTTTGTTACCTTTGAGACATCCATCTGCAGGAAATGCATCAGAAATTAGAAGACATGGGGTGAGAGAATGCACATTGGGCCAAAGGTGACATGTCAATGGTTTATTCTTCTCAAGGGGTCTCTGTACTTTACACAAGGATTTACTACCCTTGGGATGTGGGTTATCACACCGTCATCCCATGTTAACTGCCATTGACTTTAAGAGCCGTTAACAAGGGACAACAGTGCCATAACCCATATTGGAGGTTAGTGTTAACCTACGGTACTGGTCACCTATATAACAATTTGTTTCAAGAGGGATATGGAAACACAAGATTTAGTAAAAGGCTGTTCTTTCATTGTTAACCGGAAGCATGGGATTCGTGTTAAAGGTCAAAGAATCGTACACTCTAAAATGTCAATATGAAATACTTGCGGGTGCTTAACTTAAGGGAAGATTCCCAGAACATACATATCAATAACAAGTAGCACTCCAGGGTCACTTATCAGCGGTAAGCGGTTTATTCAAATCCCAACATTTCGATCCAGTGCAGTGGACCTTTGTCAAGGTGACCTTGAGAAAGGTCCACTTCGCTGGCCAAAATGTTGGGGTTTGCATAAAACGCATACTGCTGATAAGTGAGTGCTACTCATTATTGATATTAGTGTTAAAGGGACACGTGTTTTAGGAAGAGTTTATACATTCAATGTTAAATGGACACGCATCGCTTGTTACCATTATGCTTCATCACTAAACAGATCTCCTTAAACTTGTATGAATTGCATACTGCATAGTACAACACCACATCATGATCCATGAAATCATGATGAACTACTGTAGGTGTTGAGATTACAGAGATACATCGGGACTGGCTGAAGTGATCACAGGAGGAGGAAGGTCTTCCCCAGGCTGAGTTTTCAACATTCTCTCGGCTCAATCAAATTGTATACACACGTGCTTGCATGTGTCCTACTTACAAATACACACAACAAAGGAGGAAAAACAAAGGGATCAAATTACTTTCTACATATATACAGTCTCACAGATTATACAACAAAAAGACCATAATAGCAAAAATAAACAAAATATCCTGGCATTAAGTAGTCCCATAAAATATCCCTGTCTTGGAAACCCCAGACCTAGGAAGAGTTTCCAGATTTTGCTATAAAAAGATCTTGTTGTGGTGCCAATGGTTCTCTTTCTTTAGTCTGTGTGGATTCTTGCATCTATCGGAGTGATGGCATCGTTGGCGAAACCCTCATATCTGCTTTCAGAACACAATGAAAGGTCGTCCGCAGTGTCCATACTATTGTTTATTTCTGGAAAGACAAAAAAAAACACAATACAACTTTGTTACCTGGAGAATGGCATAAAACATGTTTAAATGTACAATCCTAGGATACATTTATCTGTTTCTGAATATAGAAAGCAACAAAGAGTTGAGTAACAATAACATCTTTAATCTTATCCTACTTTATTCTGATATTTTGAGTACTGTATGTAGATCAGTGAGTTGTTTGTTTTCCTTGTCCCCTATACCCAGTTCTCCTGGGTATACCCCTCTCTAGGGGAGTGTTTGTCTGGGTAATTGCATCCTGACAGTGCCCTTTGAAAAATTAGATTTTTTTTTTGCTCTCTTTTCATTAAATTGCTTTGTTTTTGACCACTATTGTGTCACAGCTGTTTATGTGTGCTGCAGGTACTCTTTTTGTATTTGTCTAGGGATTAGCGAGACCTTTATACTGTACTGTACCTGCATGCACCACTCTATTTGTTATATATATAGTGCTGATTGACCCTAGAGTCTGTCTCTTCTAGGATGTTCTAAAGAACATCAGATGGTCTTTAAATAACATTTAGTCAATACATATATGAAAAAATATGAGTTAGAAAACAGTGCGTAATTAAGAGTCAGGGTATGTGAAAAAGTAAGTGGAACCCTGGTTTTAACACCAAAATTAAAGGCAATAATTAGAATCAGGTGTTTAAATAATTAGATAGATCTTAATGTGTGAGTTTGGGAGGCCTCACCCTATAAAAAGATCAGAAACTTTGTGAGTTTGGTCTTCACCATACAGGTGCGTGGAAACATGTCATGCCACGATCAAAATAAATCTTTGAGGGCATCAGAAAATCAGTTATTGATGCTCATCAGACTAATAATTATAATTGTTCTTGTGTAGCGCTGCTAGTTTTACATCGCGATTTACAGAGACATTTTTGCAGACAGTTCCTGCCCCATGGAGCTTACAATCTATATTTTGGTACCTGAGGCACAGGGAGATAAAGTGACTTGCTCAAGGACACAAGGAGCAGACACTGGGAATTTAACCAGGTTCCCCTGCTTCTAACTCCGTGCCAGAGACGCTCCTTCTCCCTATAAAAAGGGTTACAAAACCATATCAAAGGATTTGGGGCTCCACCAATCCACTGTCAGAAAAATGGAGAAAGACCGCAGTCACTCTACCCAGGAGAGATCGCCTTACCAAAATCTCTCCAAGAACAAACCGGCAAATCATCCAGGAAGTCGCAAAGAACCCCAGAGTAACATCCAAGGATCTGCTGGCCACTCTCGCCTTGGCTAACGTGACTGTTCATGACTCAAATATCAGAACAATACTGAACAAGAATGGTGTTCATGGAAGGATAGCCAGGAGGAAACCACTGCTCTTTAAAAAGAACATTGCTGACCATCTGAAGTTGCCAAAAAGCACATAGATGATCCACAAGACTTCTGGAACAATGTTCTCTTTGCATATGAGTCAAAGTTAGAACTTTTTGACCTTAATGAGAAACGTTGCATTTGGCAAAAACTATTTTTTTTTTGAGCAGAAGAACCTCATCCCAACTGTCAAGCATGGTCTTGGGAGTGTGATGATTTGGGGTTGCTTTGCTGTCTCAGGTCCTGGTCGGCTTGCCATCATTGACAGAACCATGAATTCTACACTGTATCAGAAGATTCTAGAGGAGAATGTCAGGCCATCTGTTCGTGAGTTGAAGCGAAAGTGGGTCATGCAGCAAGACAATGATCCTGACCATACAAGCAGATCTACAAAAGAATGGCTACAGAAGAAGAAATTCCATGTTTTAAAATGGCCTAGTCAAAGTCCGGACCTAAACCCCCTCAAAATGTTGTGGCATAACCCGAGGTGAGGTGTCCATGCAAAGAAGCCCTCAAATGTCACTGAGCTGAAGCAGTTCTGTAAAGGGGAATGGGTCAAAATTCCTAAAACCGATGTGAGAAACTGACCAGCAGTTACAAGGAAAGCTTAGTCATTGCTGCTCAAGGGGGCGCCACCAGGTACTGGATGTAAAGGTTCATGTACTTATTCACACATCAATATTGAATGTTTAATCATTTGTGGGTAAATAAATGTTGAAAAAGTATCATGTTTTTGTGTCATTTGTTTGATTAGGTTATCTGTACAGGCATACCCCACTTTAAGGACACTCGCGAGTAAGTACATATCGCCCAATAGGCAAACGGCAGCTCACGCATGCGCCTGTCAGCACGTCCTGAACAGCAATACCGACTCCCTACCTGTACCAAAGCTGTGCGCAAGCGGGGAGACTATAGAGCCTGTTACAAAGGCTTTATTTACATCAGTTATGCACGTGTATGACGTTTGCAGTAGAGTACATGCATCGATAAGTGGAAAAATGTAGTGCTTCACTTTAAGTACATTTTCGCTTTACATACATGCTCCGGTCCCATTGCGTACGTTAATGCGGGGTATGCCCGTGTCTATTATTAGCACTTAGATAAAGATCTAATAACATTTTACCTTTGAAATGTGAGAAAATCCTTAGGGGGTAATAGAATGTTCTTGTCTAGCGCTGCTAGTTTTACGTAGCCTGCCCCGTGGAGCTTACAATCTACAGGGAGATAAAGTGACTTGCCCAAGGTCACAAGGAGCCGACACCGGGAATTGAACCAGGCTCCCCTGCTTGTGCCAGTTAGTGTCTTTACTCACTGAGCCGCTCCGTCTCCCACATACATACATACATACATACATACATACATACATACATACAATAATGCATTCCCAAAACGTGAGAAAGTTATAAACTGTTCTAATAGATCATTTACATACATTTTGACATTAAATCTAAATAAATTCTAGTGTATTACAATTGGAAACAGTATCTGTTAATTAAGAATATCCTTGTTTTACAGCACTTTCAGTATGTGCTGTGCTTTCCAATGAATTTATGCCCACATGCTGGTTAGACCAAGCTCATCGGGCTTTCCTTTCTCTCAGTGTTACATGTTTGTCTTGATGCAGTTATCCCATCTATATGATTATATTACCTGTATTATTGAAACAAATACTAAAAGTGTGGGGTACCTGGCCGGGACTATACAACTGAACACACATTTCTCAGCCAGCGTTCCAAGAGCTGCCGATGTACTGTAGCAGGTGTTGTTCCACCTGCGGGCACTATATCCGGTTAGCTCCGCCCCTTTTTCACACAGCTAACGAATACACAATGGCGCCTGCTGCCGTTGGCTCATTGCGTATCCAGCTGAAATTCGCCAGCGGGAGCCTTGACGGGCTCTTAACATCTTTATATTCTAGCTTAAGTGCACGAGGTCAAAAGTGATCACAAGATCCAAACACTGGGATGCAAGCCAGTTTCGATCCACAAAACCGCCAGTAGCTGCCGGCAAGGTACAGAACATTAATACATAGACCGACCGCATATAAACAAATATTTTACATTACAGCACGCAGGTGTGTCGCTAAAATGGTCACGATTCTAAAAATGTTACTTAATGTGTGCTGTGAAACAGCAAAAAAATTTTAATAAATTGTGTGCGCCAAGCACGTGCATTTTAAGTGAAACTTTTGTCTTTTGTTACTGTTTTCTCACAGAAATTGTATTTGTGATGACATAACACTATTTCAGTAACAAAAACAAAGAACTTGACTTGGGCTGAGCTTATACTGTGTGCGATGGCGCTGGCGCGCGCCAAGCACAAAGTGCAGAATCCCTGTGAAATCACTCCTAGTGCGCACGCACCACGGAGCGCGATGGCACGAATGTTTTGAAAAGACCAAAAAATTGTCTTTTCAAGCGGCGGCTGCGTCACGTGAGCAGTTCAGCCAATCACGGCGAACCAGCTCCTTGACATCATAGCCACGCCTCCGCCACACCCCCATCTCGCCTGCAACAGGAGAGATTCTGTCCTACATGCAGAGGTGATGGGGAGGCGTGTTGGTGGGCGCGGCCGTGACGGAGCAGGTTCGCCCGCTCACGTGACCTGGCCGTCGTCTGGCAAAGACAAAACGTTTTGTCTCGCCACGCATCAGTTGCCTCACCGCTCATGTTCATGGGCGCACTATACACATGAGCGTTGGCCTCCACTGGTTTGCTTTTGGTGCGAGCGACGGTGCTCGCGCTGTAGCAACCACTATGGATGCAGCCAACGTGCCTGCTCGGCACACACACCCTGTTTTAGCTAGTTGCACTTGTATATTTATACTAACTGTGATTTCCTCGTGTGCGTGTGTACGTGCGTGTGTACGTGCGTGTGTACGTGCGTGTGCTAGTGCGTGTTAAGCGCGTGTGTAATGAGTGTGTAGTGAGTTGTACGTGCGTGTGTACGTGCGTGTGTACGTGCGTGTGTACGTGCGTGCCCGTCTGTGTGTGTGTGTGTGTGTGTGTGTGTGTGTGTGTGTCCGTGGCTGTTTCTTCTTCTGAGTGCTGCTGTGCACGCGCCGAGCTTCGGTTGCTGCTGTACACGCGCCGAACCGAGCACCGGCTGCTGCTGTTTACTGCGCAGGCGTGCGCCCAGCCACGGCTCCTGTGCATGCGCGCTGAGTGTGGGAGGCCTCTTCTGCCAGCAGTGATGTCACTTCCGGGAGTGCAGCAGTCAGTCTGTCCTCGGGACAACCGTCCATGTCAGTGAAGAATGAAAGCTCATGGACTTGACCTTTACAAACAGGTTTCACTGTCAGTATGAGCAAACTATTGAGGTGGGGCCGCATTTGACTCTTAGCGATTTGGTCTTTCCTTTTTAGCATCCTCATCCTACAACTAAATTTAAGTTACATTGACTTGATGGGTGCTACTGTAGAACCCAGACAAGAGCTTTTCAGTTGGTTTCTACTCCTATGGATTAATGGTGGGAGTAATTCTCTTTACATAGATACAGTAACCATGCTTTTTTTTCAAGTTTACGAAGACTTCTTTTTGTGGTGGTTCAATAATTTGAATATACGATTTTTTTTTTTTAATTATTGGGACGTTAGCATTTTATTTGAATTGCATGTTGATATGTTACATACGCCTATAACTTTTTTTTTTTTTTATCTTTAACTGTTCATGCAATGTCTTTATCCATAATGCATAACTCTGTTCACCTAATGTACCCATGTATTTGTAACCATGTATCTGTCATCACAATGCTATGTTCGGGACATACTTGAAAACGAGAGGTAACTCTCAATGTACTACTTCCTGGTAAAACATTTTATAAATAAATGTATACACGTCCAAGGTTTTCTATAAAAAATATGATAATTTGCTTAGATTGTTTTATATTTTACTATATAAACATGCTTTATTTTTTAGTGTGTGGATTTTTCTATTGTGCTTGTAAACCTTTATGTAATTTTATTTACACTTTCGATAGCGGTATGCAATCAATACTGGATCACACTTATTCACTACGCTGCTGAGGCTGCAGTGACGAGCGCCAATGGTGGGTTGCGTTTTGGTCCACTGCAGCCTGCGTAGTAGACGGATTGACATCAGTGCCGAGGACTGGAGTGCTTGCACTTCATGAGCAAAGATTAAAGTACCTGAAAAAATGAGCTTTTCCTTCATGATCCGGACATCCCTGCTAGTCCTGCGGACGGCAGCGCTTAGCATGATCTGCTCAGGGTTGTACGTTCGGATGCTGCCCAGGCGCCATCTGCAATAAATGACACAATAGTAAGACACGGCTCACTCACTGATGGTCTTCCACAGGAGTGGCCAACTCCAGTCTTCAAGGGCCACCAACAGGTCAGACTTTCAGGCTATCCCTGCTTCAGCACAGGTGGCCCAGTCTTTGAGTCACTGAGCCATCTGTGCTGAAGCAGGGATATCCTGATAACCTGAGCTGTTGGTGGCCCTTGAAGACTGAAGTTGGCCGCGTCTGGCCTATTAACTTCAATGCAATGCCCAGTGTGTCCCTTTCAACTTACTAACAAATGTCGAGCCTTCCCAAAGTTACATTTAAACTCAGACCACAAAAGCAAAGATACCTAAAACACATTGATTGGCCTGAGGAACCAGCAACACATGGTAACCTTCACATGGTTAAAATCACAACATACTGTAGGACAAATCATTTCAACAACAAAGAAGACAAAGACCCGAGAGATCAGACACCATTAAAACAAGTAATGGTACAATTATACGTTATTTCAGTCTTCAAGTTTCAATTACAAAAAGAAAATCAATAGCCAGGATCCATGTCCAGCAATTGATATTGTTATGCTTGACGGAGCAGTCTCTTTTTCGATCGGATCTCTGTTATAACAGAAAATGAGCGACTGTTTAATTTAATATGAAGCTGGAATTGTTATTCACTGCCATGGAAGCAAAGGTGTATTAATATCAGTAAAACAGATGTGTAGTTGAAAGTCTGCGCTGATTTGATGAACATACAGTATACCGAAGTCATGCCAAAGACTACACAGGTCTCACAACATCATAGTGGGGACAAAATGGAGGTCAAATGCAGGAGACCGACGCATCACAGAGAAGGGAGTACACACTGTGGTTCTTAATACTGCACCCTATGTGTGTGACTTTATACATCTACATTTAAGTTACATCAGCCCTTTCAATGAAAGAATGGACTGTAGTACATTTTACTGTAATGTATCATGAGCCGCTTCGTATCAAATCAATACGTTTTCTAGCGTCAGCAACGAAAACAAGAACAGGGCTAACCCTTCATACTGCTGCTCTAAGCGCCATACTTGTTCCGTTAAAACTGAAGAATGTTGGTCTCACAATGTATGCTGTGTAGGCAAATTCAAAACAATGGACAAAGAACCCTGAGGTTACACTTGGTCTTCTTCACTGTATATACAACATTCTCAAGGGCTTATTGTCCACCTATACAACTCCATTGTGGTTACTACCCCAACTATAACTGTTAATTGTTGTTTTATAACGTCTATAGCAAATTCCATAGCCATTTATTTGGGGAACCTCATCCAGGCCATGGTCTCAGACTAACCAACGAATACTCCATTCACATGTCAACTAAGATGCCTTAGTGTGTGTGTCTGTGTTAATGTATTGGTCACAATATCTAGTCTGTCCGGGGTCTCCTTGAGGAGAGGGTTAAGAAATCCCAAAATTACGTGTAGCTGTAAATGCAAATACAGATGTATTGTAGTAACCTTTTTTGGCAAAGTTTTAGATAAGGAAAAGGCATAGGTATTAAAACAATTATTTATCTCTGGATATACCAAGGAGGAGCCTTTTGCAAAAATATTACAGCAAGAGAAAGCCTACCATAAGTACAGTAGCAATTGGCTAACACAGGAAAAAGTACAAAGGCAGCTTGGTAAAATTAAGGTAAATAAAGTACCTTACCCCGATGGCACACACCCAAGGGTTTTAAGGAGCTCCGTTCTGTGAAAGCAGACCGTTCTTGAGAAGCAAGAGTAATCATGCTATCAACAAACAAAATTTGAAATGTACTGTAGGAGTCCTTGCAGGCAGCAGACTTAGCGATAGTGCTCAATGTCAGACAATAGCTGCAAAGGCTAATAGGATATTTTCATTCATAAAAACGGGAACGAAGGGGGCGCAAAATTGTACCACTATAAATCCTTAGTATGACCAAACCCAACTTATATCCTTTTTTATAAAGTAATTACAATGCCTTCATTAGCCCTGCAAACAGCCAAGTATGAAGGATAATAATGATCAGAGATATCAGTTTCGTAGGAGCCGTTGAAACAAAAATATGCATTATTTACAGAACACGACTAGGTAAAAAGTTGCCCTTTAAGGGTTATTGAAACATTGTAAGGAATGCCAATTCGGTAAAAAAGTTGGGGACAAATATTTTATTCTGCCCGCTACGTGGTCCTGACATTTTTAGTGGCACTGGGTCACTATTTAGTTAGGCATCACTCATGTCATTAAAAAAAATGATATAACGTGTACAAAGAGATGTCCAAAACATTCCAACAGTTGAATACTGTAGCTAGTGCTTTTTAATGGAACTTGCACTAGAAATATTAGCTTATTGTTCCACTGGGAGTATTCAAACACAAGAAGAAGAAAAAAAAAATCGATTGGAAACCATGCTTCACTAGTTCCTCGCTTGCACTATACAGTGATCAGCTTGACAGCCAGACGGAAGTGTCTGCAATGGTCGAGGAGAAACAGTTTTCTGTGAAAATAGGTCAGATTGTCTAAAGTAATTTTTGCATCCTTTACCAAAAATAGAACAATTACTTTTGTTGAGGAACACAAGGTGGCAGGTCAGTCAAATTAATACCCACAACTGTATGCTCTCGAATGCCGACTTTTGTTTTGTTACTGTTAGAGATTAAATTGACAATAGCTGCTAACCCATCACACCAAAGGAGATCTGCAATGTATGATAGGGTCCTGTAAACCAGCCACGCACTGCTAATTACCCAACCCTATTGGAAAAATGGTCTGGGTTTATCTTTAAAGAAAACAACACCTTTTTTAAAATCCCAATGTACAGTATATTGATTGAGCTCTCCTGCAAAACAATAAATAATGAAACACTAAATAGCCATTGAGACATATGACTGGGGTGACATCTCCCTATGCCTGTTTGCCTCATGTAAAATAGCTGTGCATTAGGCATCTATTTTATGCAAAGTGGAGGGTGTCCAAGCAACGTTGTATAGAACACACCCAAAATAAACAAGCTTCCGCCAAGGAAGCTGCAGTAAGGGAATAGACTAAATAATTAAGAACTGATTAGCATCGGGTTATGTGCGTAATGTCCCATATATGCACTGGTATATCATGAGCAGCTGCATATAATCGTATTATTTCTGTATTACATTACAATTCCCTGCTTGCAAGCTACTCTTGTACTGCAGACATGTCAACTCACTCGTTGTCTGGGAGTCAGTCTGACTGAGGGTTACATAGACTTCAGAAGATACTGTTTCGTCTTGAACTCCTAAAAATCACAGATTTTGGCTTTTGACGGTTGACATCTCTAGTATTGACACTGGACAACTGTTAATAAAAGATTGTACTTCATACTGTAGGAAGCTGCATATATAAGCGCTACTTAAGAATAAAATAACAATGCCAATATACTACAAGTGTTCAAATGTCATGCTCAGCCAGTAAGCCCCTCCTTCTAGCATGTTATAGAGTTATATAGACTGTTCATAGAACAGCGTTCATGCACATGCACATGTACAGTAGCAGATCATTCCTCAGTGTGGCCTAAGCAGCCTGTCGGTCCTGAATGTATGATGGGCTTTAACCATGGACAGTGTGCAGTAAAAGCTTTACTGCAGCAATAGGATCGGGTGACAGCTTCAAAACATGCATGAACCAAACAACCCGCAAAAGGACGCATGGTCCATGGTTCCTAAGCAACTAAAAAATTACAGCTGCCTATATCTGCACACATTTAAAAAGAGGTGCGCCTCATGTATGGTGTTGCTGGAAACTTGCATGTCTGATTAGCTGTCCCTTTAGGGACCAAGATTATGCGTTTTCTGCAGAAACGGGAAGAGAGAACAGACAAAGAGACTGACAAAAAAAAAACACAGAAAGAGAAGACAGGCAGATAAAGAGAAATGACAGACCAATGAGCAAAGACAAAAAGAGAGAGAGTCGGAGACAAGAAAGCAGACGCCAAAACATATTTTTGCTGGTGATTTAGTTAATCCTGTTGATGGCACCAATGGTTTACGTCAGAGGTTCTCAACTCCTGTCTTCAAGACCCCCCACCAACAGTTCAGGTTTTCAGGATATCCCGGCTTCAGCACAGGTGGCTCAATCAGTGTCTGTCTTTGACTGAGCCACCTGTGCTCAAGCAGGGATACCTTGTTAACCGGACCTGTTGGGGGTCTTGAGAAGCCCTGGTTTCCGTGAAAGTGATTCATTTGTTGGATTTACGGTGTTCTTCACTTTCTACAGTCGTATGTTACCCTCTAGATCACATAAGGTGTGTGAAAGCAAGTCTCTGAGCACATAAAACAGACTAACATTCATATTTCAAAACGGTCGTATGTGGAGAAAAATAATGTGGCTACAAATATCTGTTCAACAGGACTCATGCTTTCATATACAGTATATGAAGTAACTTCCCCAAATCTTAACCCGTTCCATGCCAGAGAAATCTATATCACAATGCGTAGGAATTTACAGGTGTCTGCAAAAGGTTTTCATGGATATAGTGCTCTGTAGAAGTAGCTATATCTGTTGGACTGTATCATGCCGCCTATCTTCCTCCACTCTTGGAGAGAAGAGGACGAGTCAGGCTCAGGTGTGGTGGTGTAAGGAGCTATTCAACAAAATTACCTGATCAAGTGATAGCTGTAAAATGCCAGTATGCAGCAGAAAGAGAGAGGAGGAACATGCAAAGTCAGAGCAATAAGAAAATATACACACGGCAAGAATGCAAAGAGATTAGTTAAGTCATCACATTCAAAACGCCCCCCTGTAAGTGAGAAGCAGATGTGAAGTCCTTCTTAAGCTCTCGGACCTTAGGTGAAGTCTTCAAGGGACCTTGAAAGTGATGACTGGCAGGTCCCTCCAACAGCATTAGGGTAAATAAGCAATACATCCAACAAAATGGCACAGGGACAAAATGATAGGTTCTTGAATGACTTGTTGAGCAGAGTACTCTCATTTATTTAATCTATCAGAGAAGGACAGCCATTATATACACTTCTGATTTTCTACAATAGTCCCAGCAGCTACTTTAAATAAGTGAGTATCGTGGCACACAACCTGCAGATGTCTTTTATCTAACACCCCGATATCTTCTAATAGTATGTAGGTTAAGGGGGGTAGTGAAATCTGCCCCTGCCATTCACAAGACTGAGTGTGAGAGCTATTTACCCACGGGTTTGCAATTCATCTAAAGTTATTGACTCACTGGTACAAAAGCCATGTGCCCTAGTTTAACATTTCAATAAAAACCATTAAAAGCTCCTTAAGCCATTTCAGCAGTTATGAGTTCAATCATTATTACATCAATAGATACAGAGCTGTTGATGTATCACCTCTCGACACTCAATATAATTACTGGTCGGAAAAATACAAGCTACAAACAGATTGAATCTGAATGCTGCCGCTCACAGAGAGGGATTTAAATTACAGTATTATAATCCTGACTATCCAAAGGCTCCGGGTTACACTATTTGCAGTAGGTCAGCACACAGGCTACATCGCCAGGTTGTGAGTGATCATTGGAATATATGATTAAAATTAATGCATAAAACCCCTCTTTGCACTGAGCATATATTATTCCTTTGGAAAAGGTGTTATTTCAGACAGTATATCTCTACTTGTATAGTCACTTATAGTTGCTTTACCTGGATTAGTTCTTGTAATCTAGCACACTAACTTTTATTCCATTCATTCATATGACCTCTATTAAAAGGAAATCCAAGTACATTTATAGAACATTGAACAGAACACTCCAAAAACGGGAAGCGATCGTTTAACTGGATCTTTACATGAACGTTCATCCCAATGCAAGACCCATGTTACAGCTAATATTGCGGTTTATATAGATGTAGTCAGGGTTATTTTAACCTCTGTCGCGTTATGTTGGGAGATGTGACTGCTGGGCACAATCTCTCTCTCTCTCTCTCTCTCTGGAAGCCACCAGAGAAAATTATGTTGTAAAACTGTATTTGTACTGCACCGGTTACTTCCCCAGGTTTGCCTCGTATTCCCCCTACCTGCCCACTGCTCCCCAGGCAGGTAATGTAACCATGTGCCAGTAATATGTTCCCTTTGCCTTGGAACAGATGGGCACTAAGGTTTCTTCTCTTTGTAGAAAAGTGTGCTCAGCCGCATGGAAAAAAACTATTTTAGACCAATATCTCTGGCCCTATTCTTACTACAGACTTGCCCTTTGCTGTCCATACTCTCCCAGTGTGCCCTTTCGAAGGCCCAGTGTACCCGGCCTGAATCATGTTCCAGACGCTTGTAATGTACTCCCCATATTTGTACTGTATGCCTGTAATGTTATTTCTACGATTGTAATGCATTTCCCCTGCCTGTGGCGTATTCTCTATGCCGGTAATGCATTTCCATGTGCCCTGCAGTTACCCATGTGTCCCCAGGATGCATCGGGAGTCCCCATGTTAGGTCTGTATTATAGTGCCGGCGTGACAGTCTGGCACACTCCTGCAGCCCCAGCGATTGGTGGTTATCCCTGCAGGAGATTGGGGAGGCGCCTTTACCATATCACCAGCCTTAGAAATAGGATTTGCCCATGTTTGGGCATATCACTTGGGCCTTTCCGGGCCATGTGTAAAACCTTTCATACTTGGGAACCTGGGCGGGTGTGAAAGCCTTTGTGTCACCCAGCCTGCTCAACATCCTGCTAATTAAGACAGGGTATAACTGCCCTTTGTCCCAGGGCTCCTCTCTCTGCTCCCCGAGTTCCTGTAACTCAGTCCTGTGTCCAGTGTGACCGGGTTACCTGTGTATATATACAGCCTGTTTCAAAGCTGTGCTTACATGCGCAAATAAACATGTTTTGTTCCGGTACAAAGAGGACTCCAGGAGGTAAGCAAGCTATGGCTGCGCCTTGCACCTAGTGAGATTAGGTGTTCCCCATTGTCCCAGAGTACTGTATCATTGTGCATGTATGTTACGTGTGATTTTACTGTCCACTCCAGCTAAATAAACTCTGGTTTGTTAAACCTGCATTCTGTCTGGGGATTCAAAGATTCTCGGAAGTCCGATCAACCCTGATCATGACAGTGATATTCTGTGTTATCATTATCATTGAATCCTAGGGAAACGATGTGATATTCTGCATTATAACACAATATTCTGTGTTATCAGTAAGCAAGGTAAAGTTGGCTACGTCCATGTATCAAAATCTCCCAGCCAGACAACTAGTGCAAAAACAGAACTAGACATATCAAACAAAACAAACCTATTGCTTCCAACTAAATATTTTCATTTGCTAAATCTGTTGATCTTGTTCTGCAGCTAGGAGACTTTGTGTGGACAATTCAGGATATAGCTCAAAAGGTTGAATTTATCTTCATGCGGATTGAACCCCCTGCAGTGATACTCCTCCGGCACTGGGACAGCCGTGGTCCATCGGAGGCGAGAACAGTAAGTCTAGCTACATCTGTATGCCTGGGATACAAACAGATATAACAGTGGGTATGAACGCATTGTTCACAGGCTATTGAGACTGCCCAACTTTTCATTTGTAAGGTGCCATATTTTGAGACTCTGAAAGGCTGAATTTCAAGGGCGAGAATCCCTCTGATTAAAGAGTTGGTGGCATTAAAATGCTGAATTCAAAGAAAAATAAATGTTCTTGTATGAGTAGTGCACCTTCAAGTGTAATGCCAATACAGAATGATAAGTTATATTCAAATAACACCGGCATCATTCTTGAGACCCAAGAATACCAACCAGCCTGTACTTTTGCAACAGTTTCATGCAACGGTTGTGTCGTTTCATTCTTTTAATTGCGGAACATGCAGAAATATATAGTGTGTTTATTATATCCAACAGGTTCAGATTCTGAATTGAATCAAATCAAGCGAGTATTGTTTCTCAGCAGCTGCAGACTGGACACCCTCCCTTCCGTGTATGAAAACAGAGTTAATTATCTCCCCTCAGCGCACTTGACTAAGATTGGTTGGTTGCTTGGATGGTTGAGGCAGGCATTTTTAAAGCAGGATCTGCCAACGCAGTTCAAGACCTATTCAAATATTGTAAAACAAAAAGGGAAATGTCAAAAGGTTGTTCAAGTGGAAGATGCTGTAGGATACTGAAGAACAGCAGAGACACAAAATATCCGGAGTGACTTCTCTTTAAGCTCCATTCCACGTTCTAGGAGATTACATTTGAGAAAAAGTAGCAATATTCACACAAAGAGCAGACTTCATAAAGAATCCGTGTCCATTCACTGGTTATGCACATGCAAAGTGAATCAAAATAAGGATGTTTTTG
Organism: Ascaphus truei; assembly: GCA_036426205.1. Classification (NCBI taxonomy): domain Eukaryota; kingdom Metazoa; phylum Chordata; class Amphibia; order Anura; family Ascaphidae; genus Ascaphus; species Ascaphus truei. The sequence continues at coordinate 276,563,109 of CM071569.1, forward strand.
GGTATTAAAATGTTCAGCAGCTTCCCTGTGGGGGCAATGTCTTCCGTGTCAGGTGCTCAATCAAAGTTCACTGTACAGAAAGTTGCCCACCCTCAGCAGAGAAAGGAGACTATTGTTGAGGGGAGTACTGCCGTATTGGAGACATCTCATACAAAGGATAACATTACTAACCGTTCAGCTCTTCGGTGCATTGCTCTGGTGATTATGTGTGTTGGCTGTTATGAAAGCTGTTTGCCAGACAGATACAGGCTCTGACAAGACTTGTCCTCTGAAAAAGGTCAAAGATTTTGAACTGTGATCAAGCAAATTAAAAGTGTTTAAAAAAGTGTGTCTGCTCCCATACTCCTTCTTACTCTACTACCCCCCCCCCCCCCCACTCCCCATGCTCCCTTCTTTCCCTCTCTTTTTCAGGAGTCTGTTACCCGGGACCACTGAGTGACCCGAGAGGTCGACCAAACACTCGGGTGGGTTATCAGTGCCCCCTCCCACCCCATCTTATTCCCCTCTGTCAACAAAAAGTAAAAAATCAAATGTTATGGTATTGTGTAACCACTACCCTATATTGTTTATTATTTAATGTATCAATACCTAATAAAATTGTTTGTGGGGGAAAAAAAAAAAAGTGTCTGCAATGTTAGTCGGTCAAAAAAAAAACACTGGTCTTGCTTGCATCCTGTAAAAGGTTTCATCCTCTGCAGCTTGTCCGGGAATCACCGATCCTTCATTTTTTGTGTGAAGGCTTTGACGTATACTATTACCAATATGAACTTCAGAATAAGTACAGGTCCCTATCAGTCTCCCAGAAGGCAGATTGCACTCCGCAATGTACAAGTTCAAACACCCAATCGTTGTTACAAATAAACAGTGCCATTGACATTTCGATGACTCGTGAAAATATTTAAACATACTGTAATGCATGGATCACCTAATGAATGATCAGTAGCCCACTTCGCTAATCAATATTTCATTGTTGCCTTAACATTATACAGGATGTTCTTTCCTATGAACATCACGTGATTTTGACAGATCCCATCATTTTCTGCACATCAATTTCATCCATTGTCATTACTTGAAAAGCCACCATTTAAATGTTACAAAATCTCCTTCGTTCCAAGCTGTATTCTGGGTCCTTAGTGCAATACAGTATTGTGTCTGTTTGTACCATTATCCCAGCAGTTCATTAATAAAAGTTAAGTAAAAGAAAATGTTACGTTCAGTAAGTTCAAATTGCCAAATGACTCGCCCTATTCAGGTAATGATTATAAAGTTAAAAAATAAAAAAACTTTAAGATTCAAGACTCTTTACGATAATCGACACACAGTATAGACCCATATTTACAATGCAGATTTATGCTATAACTTGAATGGGCTTCAAGTTATCTTATGGCATAGCACCACTTAGCGAATATGGGCCATAAAGAAGTGGACACAAACGTCATCCACAATACAACATGGGTTCCTTTAAAACTACTGGCGATGTAAACTTGATATGCAAAGTTATACATTTAGAAATATTAAATCCACCCCTCTGTGTAATAACACACATATTGTGCGGTCCCCTTTGCCATTAAGTGGGGCTGCTTCCCCTGATGAAGCTGTGTTTGCCATTTTCTTCACTGTGGCGTTTCATGAATAAAACCATTACAATTAGTATATAAACATCAAGACAAAGAGGTACTGTATACAGGCAAAAGACTAACGTTGGAAACCAGGTTCTCGCCTCCTATTCCAATACATTTTCTTCCACTATTATACCTCTCCATAAATAAAGACGATGGTTGGCTAGACAAACTTGGACGGTAGTCTTCATATAAAATTAGATCAATCAAGATACTGCATTTATTAGATCTTAAGAAGAGATATCTAGCATACAGTACAGTATGTCAAAGCTCCTTAATGCCTCTTTTGAAGACACAAACAAGCAAAATGACCCGACTTGACAGTTTAATGCACTAAAAATAAGGTTACAGAATAAAAATAGAAGTACTTACTTCTGCAGTATAAACACTCCTACAATTACAGTGAAAGAAATGACATCTGATGTTATCCAAATGAGAGAATATTCATCTGGAGGCTGAAATATATGGATAACATGGTCAAGCAAATACATAGCATGTTAACTAAACAGCTCTATCTGTAGAACGTTTTCTCCACAGCTTGGACTACAAACTTGCTTACTGTATGTCACTATATGTCACTTATAGAGTGCTGTACATAGCATTCAACACATTCCGGGACTCATCCACATCTCAGCCACATGTTTAAGTAGTCAATCAAATAAAAATGAACGTGGCTCACATTGATGAAGTAGTGCATCTTCATAACACACCTGCCCGCACAGCTTAGGAAACATGGCCCTGTACATCCCATCCAAGTAAATGGACTGGAAGGGGTATTCTTGCTCTGGAAGGCGTCTTATGGAGAAAACACTACTTGGTAAACATGGACCATTTCTTATGGCCGGAAGGTGTCTTCCAGTATGGATGGTGTCCTATACAGTAGCACTTCTTAATAAACTTAGTACACTTTCTTTCTTTTTTATTAGTGTGTCCATTATAAAGTCAACGAAACCATCACCCAAATCCTCATAAAATGTAGATTTTTGTTAATGGTGCACAAAAGGACTACTGCCCCCCCCCCCCGCCCCCCCATGCATAAATATGTATATATTCAATTAAATCCCGTCACGGACAGAGGGACCTGAGCATTTCTGAAACAAATGATTGTGAATGATATATGGAGGACGATTTATTTTGCAGTTTTAAGATTATGTTGCTAGGTGGAGCTCTCTCTTCAGAAGTGGAAAGGATTGCTCCATTGTGGAAATGGTATTACTCGGATTAGCAGATATAAAAGGTAATAAATGTATAAATCAAGAGACAAAAAGCCCCAGTGCTACTTCCAATATGGCTAATTATATAGTTAAATCCTTCTCCATTTATCTTTTCATAAGTGAGAGTCATTTAATTCATTCTTTAGCCAAAGCATTTTAACTTGCAAATCAAGCCAAGTGTCCACTTTCATGCAAGACCTAACACTACCTGCAAAAGCTCTCCTAACCTCTTATGGAGGGACAGCGTTCTTAATAGAATGGTCATTCACAGGTGCATAACAACACCTGTCAATTAAATGTATAGACTATTACTGTATATACACTGGATGCAATCTCATGGGATAACGTTTAGTACATATAAAGGTAATTGGGCTAAATGGTACTGAACCATAAATAGCATTATCCATATTGTGAAACAATACTGCTGGGATCTAATGCAAAATGTTAATTGTGTGCTGGTAATTATGCAGTTCAGCCAAACTACTTTAAATGCTATTCTTCAGATGTAGCATTGCTTACCATTAACCAGATGGGAAAAGGCACCTTGCTAAGGATATGAGAGGCATCCGAAGTGACAGAATGAACTCCAGCACACCACAATACTGAGTAAAGCCAGGGCTGATTTACGGTGTATGTGTTGATGCTCAGATTGCCTGCTGTGTATTCCCTGCCAAGTTAAAACAAATTACTGTCAAACACAAGACACGCAGAATGATACGTTGTAAGAAACCTGCGCACGTAGGGCCTCAAAAAGTGATACAGGAGTAGGGACTTATTGGTAACAGTATTCCGTATTGTATGCACAAGAACAATATGGAGTAGATCATAAAATTAATACATTTAAACAGTCGTCCTTAACCAATATTCTGTTTCTTATTTATATTGGTTACATGTTCTTGTAACATACTACAGTACACACAAACATATTGATTTTATTACAGTAGGTCATATTCTCCTGCTAAACTCAACACTCCCCTCACCACATCTTGGCTCTGACTTGCCACAACATTCATGATTCTCTTCTGCTCTTTGAGAAAATGTGGTATTTGCATATTACATAGCATATAAGAGAATGGTAAAGTTCCCTATATACGGAACACTTCCACCAGTGTATGAGCAGCTCCCCATATACTACCGTCAGTTTTCAAATAAAGACATTTGCTTACGATATTGCCATCTTTTTTTAGTCCCTCCATGGCAATGGAAGTGAGTGGGAGAGGCAACTCCTCCAGCTTAGAATAAGACAGGTATTGGCCCAGGCATACAAAACGTATCCTCTCCATCAAGGACGGTTATCTATTCTAACAACGCTGAAGCAACAAAATAGAATGAAACCACAACATAAAATAAAACATAGTAAGGGAGGAAAATATGTTTACAGTAGGTTTCCATGGAGGAAAAGTAAACAAAATATTGCAAAACAAATGTCTATTTCTTCTCGGTTCTCCCCACCCCCATGGCAATGGAACAGGATTACTCCCATATTGACAATTTAAGATGGGGGAGGGACAAGAAAGAGGTAACCAACTAGACAGAATAGTTATGAATGGGAACCTAGCTAGGGGTCATTGAGGTAGCGTGGAGGGGGGGGGAGTGGTAGTTTGGCAAGTAGGGAGGCACCCATATTAAACACAGAAAATACTACATTTACAGGGATTTACCAAATAAGTAAACATGGGAAGGATGTTGATCCAGGGTAAAATCTGATTGCCATATTGGAGTCAGGACGAAATGTATTTTCCCCCTTATGAGACATAATTGGATGATGTTTTACTGGGTTTTATGTTTGCCTTCCACTGGATCAAAATACTGTAAATACCAATATAGGATAAGTATCTGTCTAAATTTCGCATAGGCTGAACTTGATGGACATATCTTTTTTTCAACCTCGTCTCCTATGTAACTATGTAACGTACAACTGCCTGTAAAACTCGGATGCAAAGACTGGTGCCTGTGGAGTCTTGAAGATCCAATTTGTAGTGTTTGCTGAATGTACAGTTTGCTAATTTATTCTGGGAACACATCACTGTGGCCCTTACAGAATGAGCCCTGGCCATGAAGTAGACTGCACAGTTTTCATGAAGGCCTCAGAAATAACATTTGTAATCCACTTTGAGATGGATTAGACTGATGCTGCCTGATCCCGCCTAAACCCTGATTTCCGCTGTTCAGCCCATGCTGAAATTATTCCATAATATGGGCAATCTGCATATTTTCTTCTGAGATATGGTGTGATTTACACAATTGAAAAATATCCTCTATTTCCTATAAAAGATTGGAGACGCCATTGGTTTTGTGGCTAGGAGAATGGTATCAGGCATAGTTTGAGCAATGACTTCTGCGCCATCTCTATGCCATAAAGTGAAAGATCTTCGGACTTCAGTGAAAGATGGAAGCCTGATGCAGATGACGCTTAAACACTGCCTGTCTTTCCTCTCCCTGCTAGCTGCAGGCTATGACAGGTTAAGTCTGTGGGCTTGTGACCCCCCTTCATGCTCCTCTATGATGGACAGAAGGTGGTGACTCATGGCCTGTGTAAGCCTATAAAGGGATAAGTATAGACCATGAGCCCGCCCCTTCTGCTTCCTGATTAGGGGAGTGCCAAATGTATTCAGTCCTGCTCTGGATGAGGAACAGAGCAGTAGGGCTATGAGCCGCGTGATGTGTGCCCACTTCCAGTCCCTGGGGCTGGGGGAACATTTGATCATACCACCAAGATGCCCTATAATATCTGGGGTAAGCATCATCGAGAGGCCTGGAGCCTCAGACCCTGCACCGCTGTGAAGAAGATCTGCAGTGAATGCCTAAGAAAGACCCTTCATTATCATACTCCTGTCTGCGTGTCAGTCCCCGGGCAGGAGGTAAGAAACATGCAATAGTGGGGCCTGATCACCGAACACCCTGGAGCCCACTACTGCTGGAGGCGCTAAGCACCCTGAGAAGAGCTCACAGAAGAACCTAAGCTTGTCCTGATCTCCCACCATAGCAGATCAGCTCAGCTCTCCTGACCCTAACAGATACTTGCACCACACACAGGTAGCAGAAGCTGTGCATCTCCCACTGGGGAAGGAGGGGGGGGAGGGAAAACAGTGCCACATTGAGATTATGCTATCGAGAAATGGATTAGATTTTAAAAAATGCCTTCAGTGCCAATTGAGAGTTATAGGAATTGCCTCTGTCGTGTCTGATCTTTCCGAGTACATCCTGGATCAATAAAATTGGTGGAAAGGTACTTAAAAGGAAGGCGAGTCTGAGACGCAGATGTTTCTCAAAGTAGATTTTGTCTTATTTAAGCCTCAGCTAACATGATTAACAGTACAGCTTTGTCCTTGTGTGATGAAGACAAACAACCTGGTCTAGACAACAAATCTCTCTAAAAGCACCACTACATATACCCACTTGTTATTAAAAAGAAGGGAACCCCCCATACCCACCCCCCCCCAAAAAAAAACAGTATCCCTACTTCGTACTCACGCATATTGCATTTTTCCTGCACCCTAGTTTTATCTTCTATCAGCACTTCCTGGTTATTCTCTCTCACATTAGGGTGCTGGGTGGTCTTGTTCCTATGTTATCAGATGTTGGGTTAGTCAAGGTAATCGTGTGGCAAACCATCTTTATCTTCAGGCAAAGTCTATTATCCATAGACCGTGTGCAACTCTTGCATGTTCCATGCAGCTGTATTTGCCTATAGTTACCTTGATGAGATATGTTGCTTATCTTCTTCAAACTAACCCTGTTCTGCATTGAAACATGAACCAATCCATTGCTGGTTCATGACTGCACAGTCTTATCCAGTGGCGGATTTCCCATTAGGCCTGGGACGGCAAAAATGTCCGCCTCCATATGCAGATGCCGCACTCCCTGGCCTATCGTTCCTGATGGGAAGACACATGTGGCAGCCGCCTCCTTGCTGCCGCCCCCTCCTCCTTCTTCTGAATTTCAGCGTCAAATGACACAGCGGACATCACACGGCATCTCGCCATGGCAATGTCAAATTATTTCGCGTTACAATGGCAATGAGACACTGTGACGTCCATGGCGTCATTTGACGTTGCGATTCGGAAGGAGGAGGGCTGCAGCAAGGAGGCGGCCGCCATATGTAAGTGCATAGGTGCGGCGGATCTTCAAATCCGCCGCTGGTCTTATCATACTACTCAGTCTCTCTCTTATGAGGGTCTTACAGTCCAACAGTACTGTATAGACGTGACAAAACATCCACAGAATGGAATAAGCATCCAGGTAAATTGCTTCATAGTCTTTCAACCTTGGATATTATGTTGCCACCTTGTGAGTTTCTGCCAAATCTCTGATGTTTACTTCTAGCTACCACCAAAGATCCACCAGGACTTCAAAAACTTGGTGTTTAAGGACCATTATAGTGGTTTTACTGGTTTCCTCTGATATATGCTGGTCATTTATGCCTCTCAAGTTGCTGAAATCCCTGCGAAATTAGTTTACACCCAACTGAATAAATATGAAACCATTTCCATGGAGCTTCTCATGCCTATGTGTTTGTGAGGCAAGTCATTGCTGCATAGCTGTCCGAATGAACTCCTATGTGAATGCCTCAAGCCCCTTGTATGTATGTATGTATGTACTGTATGTATGTCTTTTATTTATATAGCGCCATTAATGTACATAGCGCTTCACAGCAGTAATACACGTGACAGTCATATAAATAACAAATAATACAAATAACACGTAATGAGAAGAAGTGCTTCAGACATAAAAGTGACACTTAGCAAAAGGAGTCCCTGCCCGAAGAGCTCATAATCTAATTGGTAAGTAGGAAAAATGTACAGAGACATTAGGAAGGTGTTCTGGTAAATTCATATGCAAGGGGTCAAGGTCGATGTACGAGGTGTAAAGTATCAGCCACAGAGCTACTCATATGCTTGGAGAATAAGGTGTGTTAAGATGAGTCTTAAAGGTGGATACAGAGGGTATTAGTTGGATATTGAGGGGAAAGGCATTCCAGAGGTGAGGGGCAGTCAGTGAGAAAGGTTTAAGGCTTTAGACACAAAAGGGGTAGAGAGAAGACATCCTTGATCAGAATGCAAAAGTCGGGATGGTGCATAGCGAGAAATTAGGGCTGAGATGTAAGGAGGGGCAGAAGAGTGTAAAGCTTTAAAAGTGAAGAGGAGAATTGAGTGTGTGATCTGGGATTTGATAGGAAGCCAGGAGAGCGATTTCAGCAGGGGAGACGCAGAGATGGCTCTTAGTTCCAGAACGTTTATTGATTGTATGGTTCATTTCACCAAGTTTTCCTTAGCAAACTGGTCATGACAGTGGGGTCCCCATCTGAGAAGACTGGAATCTGCTTCCAGTTGAGACCACAAATGATTTTGCTCTAGATCGATTTATTGGCTTGATCCAACCAAGTACAACCTTTTCTTGTTCTTGATAACATTCTTATTTTCGGCAACTTGCCCCAAGCTCAAATTACAAAATTAGCAAACGTTTCTCTGTAGCTTTTCTCTAAAGTGGAACCCGCCCCAGGGAATCACTCCTACTGTCTAGATCAAGGTGCTAAGAACAAGAGGTGATCCTAAAAATGCTTACAAAATAAAGCCTGGTCGATATGGTTAAACTATATGAAAATAAAATAAATATAAATAACATATGAAAGCACAAAAAAAGTACACAAACAGTGAATATTAAAAAATAAATTAAAATATGCAAATTAATTCTTAGTTTTCTAATGGTTCAATTGACGTAAGAAGGCTCTAAATAAAACAATACCCGTTCAGTCCCAAATCCATATTAGAATACTTGTTTTTATCTCTCGCTTGTTAACAGCAGAGCACCCATCTCCTTGGTCGCTGGCAAAGTCAATCTCAAAAAGAAGAAATCTCATGCATCGCTGCAGTCACGTCGAGTACAAATTCAGTGAGTAATTTTACCTTACAACAGGGGTGCTCAAGAGCCGTCCCCATAAGTTACCAACAGACTAGGTTTTTAGGGCAAAACATGCCTACATTGGCCTTGTGATAAGTAATCCGGGCTAATTGTGTTAGAGAAATCTTGAAAGTCCCAGCCCATGGGTGGCAAACTCCAGTCCTCAAGGGCCACCAACAGGCCAGGTATTGGGGGTATCCCTGCTTCAGCAGAGATGCCTCAACTACCTGGCATGTTGGTGGCTCTTGAGAACTTGAGTTGGCCACCCCTGCCTTAGCCTGTTGCTGGTCCTTGAGGACGGAGTAGGACCATCTTTGTTTTACAAGACGACACGCACAAGACAAACAGAGTTATAGTTGATGTACTGTACCTGATGTCTTCACTGTTGATCTCTGTGTACCTCAGGTTTAATATGGTGATGCCTCTCTCTCTCAGGTACTTCACATCTCTCTTGACGTTAGAGGTCTGCAGAAAGCCTGGTGCCATTTGCCGTACCAGCCGGCTCTCATAGTTGGTAAGCCACATCACCTGCGGGGATAACATTGGTAAATGCTTTACAATGTGTAGCCCAACACAAGGCCAAATGTAACTAATGAGAGTGATATGCTTAACGAGGCATTTCCACTTAGGTTTTCTTTTACTTAAAACATGTATCAATGTAATTGGCTTCCTAAGAAAGACAGTTGCCCCGAAGACACCAAATCACAAATCCACAACTGGATCTCTCATAGAAATGATAAAATTAGCCGTGATGATGAGGGCCGCTATACAGAAGTTTCAGCCCTTGTGATGTTCTGAGAACATCCCGAGGTAATGAAGGCATTAGAGTTACATTTTCACCTATTGGTGAACATGGCGATCCTATCTGGTAATTGTCTTTCCTCTTTGGCTAACGATGGTAGAATAATTAGCATAAAAATAAAAATAAATAAAGTATGACCAATTTTCCTGTGTGCATATACAATATTGTATATCTAGGGGTTTAAGGTAAAGATAGCAAAAACACTCAAAGATGTGGTTATAATAGCGACAGTGAAAGTAAAAGTAATTATAAAAAAATAAAACAAAAGTTACGAGTTAATTAGTGGTTAAAGAGAGTGCACACTTCCAGGGCCACAACAGTCTCTTTCTCAGGCAAATTTGTACAACTGAAGCTGAAGTAGCATACCATATTCATGCAAGAATGACATCCAGGTAAGTCAAGTGGATATACAGATGTTGATTAGTGCGTTACACAAAGTAACATGAAAATAGTAAATTGGTCAGGACATAGGAGAAGGGTGTGATAAGGGTGTGATAAGGGTGTGCGCTAAGGGGTTAGTGTAACACAGGAATTAAAAAAAGGAAAGACCAGATCCTGCTGCTTCCTATTCCGGGTCATTGTGTTCAGTGGGTGATTTTGGTAATTGGACCACTCCTGTAGTCCTCCGGTTTACTCCTTCAGTGTATCAAAATAAAATGTATCCGCCCCTTTGAGACAGATGTGTAGCATCTCTAGGGTCAGCTAACTTTGTAAGTTTGCAGTGTTTTGCAAATGTACACATTTTTCTACAGTTCTTCCAGGGACACACAAGGTTACTCTTGTTTCGCTGCAAGAAAACGGCCCAGGTGAAGATCTGACCCCTTTGTGTACCCTGAAGAACTGTAGGCAATTTCCTGAGTTTATAAAGTACAGCAAACTTTAAAAGGTTATTTAACCCCTGAGGTGATGCAATTCTGTTACAAGGGAGAATTGGGGGAGTACAAATGAGTACTAAAAGCCAGCAATGTCCCTCGGTGTGGGGTTCAAGGGGAAGAAACAGGGTAGGGGTTCCCCAGAAGCTTCCCAGAACAAGACCTCAGTAGGACTCTCTAAGGAGTTCTGTAGGTCTCCAGAGACATTCATGCTTTATATTACAATTGAGTTGTTAATTTGTTAAATTGACACTGCTCGTCCATTATATATTTTAATATTGCAGGTCTCTGAAGAAGGAATTTGCGAGCGGTACTGTGCCTGCTCATTGTAGTTCCTCAATTTGAAAATACAGTCAAGCCTCCAGGTCCCCATCTTGTATAATATCTAATATCTAGTTAGGAAACCCCATACGTTGTATTAAGGACCCTGGTCAAAGGGAATAGCATCCCTGGGTGACTTCCCAGGGTATTACATAGTCCAAAACTGTGCTTTTCCAGTTAGGGAAGACCCAATAATGCATGTCAAGGGATCCGTTATATCCCCCAACCTTTTTAACCACATATGTTAGGGTAACCCTTCATAGTGCTTTATTAGGTCTCTCCGTTTAATACCATTGCACCCCCAGCGGTTGAATTAGGTAGTACAGTCTCCTTTCACAGAGTAGTTCAAAGGGAGCAGGGGTCGGGGCTATTTTAGAGTATTTGGATCAGAAGCCTTGGTAGCTGAATATATACTCCCGATAGCGCCCCAAGTTGTTTTCATCTTCAGAGGTGGCAAGCTATATATTGTTTAATATATGGCTGGCAGGCAGAGTCAACCTGTCCTCCTGTAAGTGGCGTTTCCGTCAGACTCGTACACAAGCATTCACAGACAAACTCACAAGGTGTTGTGATATTCCGGATGTTAGAATGTTATTCACTGTAATGTTGATGTAGCTTCTGTAGAGAGGATGATTAGGGGGCGGAGGATGGAGCTTCAAGAGCACTGTACAGTTGTTGTCTTTTGCCAGCTTCAGGAGATCAATCAGTTTACAAATGGACTGGTTTCCAGCCTTGGTAGAATCAGAAGTAGAAAGGGACCGAGCTGTCCAGAAGGGGTCAGTCTAGAGAAAACCAAACAAGAAAGGAGATTACTGAACATGGAATCCGATTTACAGGATCGCTTAAATTACCCAGAGACATAACAAATCTTTTAGGACCAGAAAACCAGCATAATGTACTGTACCCCCTCTAACTGTTTCACCTTGATACTTTATTTTCTTTAATCCATGATGCATTTTATTTGACCACCATTAAAGATGCTGTTATGCATTCCCCAGAATGTGGTCAGTGTGTACATATTACTGTCAAGAAGGTACATTGTTCAGTAAATGTTACTGTGCTGCAATGTACAGAACTGTATGGTAGGTTTCGCGAAATCTAACGTATCCTTATACACAAGGATTACAAGACCCAATTGTTTGATGCAGCTACAGCATTCCAATTGTGGTTATTCCTTGTACCATCGCAAACCAGTCACCAGGAAGGTAAAACCGGCTTCTTGTTCATCTGTCAGAGGACTAAAAGGGAGGAGATACCCAATTACTGATAAGCGACTTCTCTTTACACACTTGGACATCAGCAACTCTATAGCAACTATACCCCCTTATTCTGCATCACTAAAGAAAGCTGTTTGAGTGGGTGAAATCAAAGGGAGAAAATAAATGGATTATGTAATTGTTCGGTGCAAATGGGTTCATCATGGATCCAGGTATCCATATTTCTGCTTTGTTATTACAGCACATTATATTTGCTTTTTCATGACATAATTATGGGATGGTGTTCGTAATGTAAATATGTATAGGCAACAGAAAAACAACTGGACCATGAAAGAATAAACAAAGAAATTGGAGCTAAAGTGCTTTATACTATAGAAGGGTTGAACGTAAAACAAGGTCTCTGGATTTAGGCAACAGTTTGAGATATATCTCCACTTTACATGTTACTATAGTCCCAAATGAATGATATTAAGTAAAGTTGCTCTCCGACGGTCCGGTGCAGCTCTGGGGGGTGAGAAGACCACATTACACTAGTTTAGAACACGTGAAAAAAGAGCACAAACAAAACCTTTGTAGTGTAGCAACTTTCCAAAATAGAATATAACAGGTGGTGCCAATCTATTCACAGGCACTGATAAGGTAAGAGCATACTGTAGCAACAAGGAAGTGTCTCCTTGTGCCGTCATCCTCCCTCTATAGCTCTGCCCTTTCTGGCAAGCATCTGTGATGTCACGGCTACAGGGTGCGCTGGTCTGCGACAGCAGTGGGCTTCCCACCACTTGCTCGCTCCCAACGTGTTTCAAGAAGCAAGATTAATATAGAACTGGTATAGGAGCTCTAGGTGCTTGGTACAGTAAAATAACAAGGACCAACAAGAGAGTTCTTCATGTAGAGTTCTTTGTGGCTATAATGTGTACGATGTTTTTAAGCCCTCCCCCACCCCCCTTTCTCTTCTTCATGTGGCCATATCTTCAAGAGATTTGTGCAGTTTCAAAAGCTTTGTATAGCTCTTGGCAATATTTACGAAGTTGTGCTATGCCATAAGACTCAAGTGAATGGGCTGGATGGAGTATTATGACATAGCACCACAAAATAAATATGGCCATTATGTTCTGTCATACAGTATGTGCCATGTTGGCATTTAGAACTTACCTTTTGTCTTACAAGAAAAGCTGTAAAAAACATTTCAATTTATCAAACAGCATAGGGACATGTTGCATGCATGAAACCTTTCGGTGACTTCCTATAAACCTTTTTTAATGGAACAGAGGTGAAACCCACTGAATTACACTATAGGCTCAAATATCCACATATAATTATAAATAAAACCCCTTAAACTAGGTATAGTAGAGTACTCCATAAATCCAGAACACTGCTATAACGTTGTGTTCTTCATCTACATTTTCTTTGGACATTTTCAGGAGACTGCACATAATATTTTATTGCTTCAAATATCCTTTTGTGTGTATGATTTTGATATTCCCTGGGTAATACACAGTATGATCTATTAGTTCACCTGTACCTCGGGTGCAAGCAGAATGATTGATGCGCATGTTTTGTTGACCTAATACATGCACGTCTAAACTAAATTAATACAAACAGCGCACGCAGCCCCGGCAAGCTCAGAACCCAAACCCAGCACACTATACTGTATATATTTGTGTCAAAAAGGAGTGCCACTGGGATTGTGACCTCATGTCTACAATAAACAGCCTCAGTGCTACCTCCAATATGACAAATTATACAGTTAAATACTTATCTGTCGTCTTCTCATACGTAAGGGCCATTTAGTTAAATTCTTTGGCCAAAGTATTTTAAGGTCCTAACACTACCTGCAAATGCTCTTGTTACCTCTTATGGAGGAAGAAATGTCTCAATAGACATGGTCAGTGGTCATTCACAGAGGCATAATAAGACTGATATTTAAAAGGGGGGTGAGGGAGCTTAAAACCAGGGATGACGGGTCACCAACCTCCAAACAATTATTTACCAATTGAAATTTACAAACACGCAGAAACCCTGCAAGCTCGGAACCCAAACCCACCACATATATATGTGGTACTGTACATTGTACCTTACATCCATTTCTTACCACTCATTTAGATTACATATTCATGGGCATGTACGTTTATCTGAGCATCAATTGTATTGTATGTGTTACACCAAGAGATAACAATCCAGATCATTAATATCTACACAGAGATCAGATGGAATGAAGCAGCAGAAATGGTTGAATGTATTCTCCACTGTACATTCATTAAATCTACAGGGGGAAAAAAAAAGTTTGTTTCTTAGCAACTGAAAGGATTGGTGTCTTCCCAAACTAACTAAGGTTTCGTCAGGACATATACACGCACCTCGTTATTTTAAGCTTGGAATTATCAGAAACATTAGTATTGCATTTACAAAACATTAATCCAATTTAGTGAAAGCAATATCTTTCATTAATGTGCTGAATTTCTATTAGAGGCTCATTTCATATCAGTTTAAGAGAATAGTGGTAAATCAACAACAAGTGATATCTAAACCATATTTGTTAATGTCTTTGTTGAATTACAAAGGTTTAAAATGTACACATACTGTACGGTAATTAACTCTCCTCAAGAAAAACTTTTAGTCATGATACCTCCAAGTATTTTACTCTCCTGATACTTCAAGGATGGGAATCCATGGCGAGCGATTATTCTCTGCACGTTATTGAACTTCTACACAAGAATGACTACAGTACCTTTCCTTCTTGTAATCTCCTTGCTCCCGGAGGGGCCCAGCAATACACTGCTAAGGAATGGACTAAAAATCAGTGTCAAGACTATGGACCATATTTACGAAACGGTCAATCCCAGAAGACTCAGTCCGGTGCCAGGTGACACCATATAGCCCACTCAAGTGAATGTGTTGCAAGGTGTCTTTTGGTGCCAGAAGATGTCTCACGTCATAGCACCACTTAGTAGATATGGCACATTATTCAGGGAGAAGGCGTGGCTCAGTGAGTCAAGACACTGACTGGCACTGAGTTTGGAGCAGGGGAAGCTGGTTCAATTCCCGGTGTTGGTGCCTTGTGACCTTGAGCAAGTCACTTTATCTCCCCGTGCCTCAGGCACCAAAAACATAGATAAGCTCCACGGGGCAGGGACCTGTGCCTGCAAAATGTCTCTGTAAAGCGCTACGTACAACTAGCAGCGCTATACAAGAACATGTTATTATTGTTATTATTATTATTATTATGGGCTTGAACTAACTAATTAAGGTAAATGCTGTGAGATGTTAAATGCTCTAGCAGGATCACTGACAGCTTGTAACAGGGCCCAGGACAATGTTGACCTGGGCCCCAGGGTAGTTGAGTGGGCAGGGAGATGGGGTGTGCAAGGTTGTTAGGAGGGGTGGGTTTGGAAGGAGAGCAGGCCCTCATTACCTAGAGTGGGGCCCGGCCCAGCGGCAGAGGGGGCCAAGCTGGACGACACTGGAAGTTGTGTTCCTACTGCTGATATTGGACAGCGCCAATGTCCCTATTCGCCCTCCCTCATTTGGCTGCCCAGTGCCCTACTGAGGTGCAATAATCTACATTATTTTCTTAGACAGAACAGCACACACAAGTTAAACAAAGTATATGCAAAACTATGCAGTAATAAGAAATTCAGAGCAATATGCTGAGCGTGGGCTACTTGTGTTGACGAGCACGAAAAGTGAACATACAGTTCTGTGAACAGATTGAAAAGCAGAATTTAAAGTCCCAGTCCCAAAATATGCTGCAATGTTAATGCAGTGAAAGAAAGTGCACAAAAAAACAGTTCAACTGCAATTTTTAACTCTCGCTTTAGAATATCAATATTCAATATTTAGGCCCATATTAAACACGCTCTGAACTGGAAAATATTTTGAACTGGAAAATATTTTGATCCCATTCTTTTGAATGAAGCAGAGATCTGCTTCAGCACGGAAAGGCATCTTCGCTGCATATGAATTGGGGTCTTAAAGAAGGTCATTTATTTAAGTCAGCCAAATGCAAATGGAATCACAATGGTGCAAAAATAAATATTTAAGTGCAGGCCCCAGCGCTGGATTTCTGGATACTATTGCACCGGTGCTATGTCGGCAGCAGACCTTTGCACCTGTGATTCATGAAATAACTGCAAACGAGTGCTAGTTCAAAAACCTCTTTTACAAAAATAAATAAAACCACCCCCCGATTTAGCAAAGGAAAACATCTCAATGGAAAGAAATGGGATTGCCGTCTTAAATCGTAACAAACTATTTTTGCTTCAGCACTATAGCATAGATCTGGAGTGGCCAAACCCAGTCCTCAAGGGCCACTAACAGGTCAGGTTTTAAGGATATTCCTGCTTCAGAACAGGTGGCTCAATCAGTGACTCCGTCACTATGAACTGCATACACATGATAAATATTTACCAAACTCAATCCACTCCCATCAACGTCACCTGTGCTGAAGCAGGGATATCCTTAAAACCGGACCTTTTGGTTTCCCTTGAGGACTGGCGTTGGCGACCCCTGGCATAGATCATTGGTGCTCAAACAAGTCCAGAAGGGCTACCAACACGTCAGGCTTTAAGGACATCCCTGCTTCAGCACAGGTGGCTCAATCAAAATGACAGAGCCTCTGACGGAGCCACCTGTGCTGAAGAATGAATATCATTAAAACCTGTCCTGTTGGTGGCCCTTCACGACTGAGTTTGAGGTTGAGCACCACTGGCATAGAGTATACAACAACCAAAAATGTAACAAAGAAAAATAATCCCATAATAATTTTTTTTCTACATCTAGTGCCACCTTTGCACCAGTTATGACGCAGGGAGACTAAAACTTATGACTAATACTTACAGTAACCTTTGTGGTATCCTCAGTTAATATCATTAAGTGAATCTGGAGCCAAGATGGCAAACTCACCAAGTCTTTATAAATGTTTGAATTTACACATTTCTTGCAACCTTTAACCTTTCAACCTTGCAACCTTTCATTGCCAAAAAGGTCACTGACCGGAAAGGGCTTAAATGGATTTTGATAGACAACTACCAACATGCCGGAGAAAGATGCAAGTAAATTAAAAAGTACCTTTAAAAACCACTCCCCAGCATTCAGCCTTTCCAGCTCTGTCCAGTTGATCATGGAAGGATGTTCATAGGATAGCTCTGGATACACATCTTCCACATTCGTTGTCCGCCTTAGTGTACTATCGTGCATCAAGAACGGAACCCCATCAAAGCTGAAAATGCACACACAGATGAAAAATATTTACCAAACTCAATGCACTCCCAGCAAAGTCAATGCATTTACACGTCTACATTATGTAGGTCTTTTGTTGGTCCCTCACACTTCCTACGCTTTAAACTGTTTGGGGAAGAGATTGCTTCCCCCCACCTCCCCCCCAATGTTTATTCAACGTGTTGATGTCCCATCCAGCAAAGAAGGGTTGAAGGGCTTCATGTTGCTAAGAAATCTTATCCTTGCCTTGCTTAAAGCTGCAGTTCAGTCAATATCCTGCATGCGTGTTTTTTTTAATAAATCAGTTCTGTAAGTAAGAAAAAATACTTTTAGCATTTTCTGTTTTTAAAAAAACAACTTTGAAAGACCAATTTTCTTGTATTCTATTTTAACAGCCAGTTGCTAAGGCACTGCCCCTTCATGTCCTGTCACAAGCCCTGGCACACCCCTTTGTCAGCCCTGCCCTCCCTCTAGCACTTGTCAGTGCAGGAATGCTCCTGATTTCATGAGCTTCCACTGCCAGTCAAGCAGATTATAAACAATCCCAGCTTTTAATATGTCACCAAATTTCGACCATCAATACATGGAAACGAATTGACCTGCAGCTATACAGTTCTTTAGCTAATTGAGATTGCACACATAAAACTATTGAAGTAAAAAAATAAATGTAAAAAAAAAAGACTGAACTGCAGCTTTAATGATATGGTATACCACATACAAATGTAGCATGCTTCCTTGTTCCCCCAGAAAACACCTCAAATGAAAACGGTGATCTTCTGCCTTCACAGGATAAGATTTAATGGTGGTGCTAGTGCAGAATATCCCAATATAACATCATATCTCACCAAAAGGGAATAATGATATCTGCTGCATCTGTAAGCTCTGCAAATTCTGGCTTGCCTATTGTCCTAGGAGTGTTATCGACAGGCTCATTTAAAAACGGTGTCAAACATCAATGTATTCTCCGGTGCCTTACACGAACTTTCTTATTAAACTAGGAATTTGTTACAGGTATATCAGTGACCATGAACCTCAAAGGTTTTCCTTTCTTCTATTTCCTCTGTACTGTTAAGAGAGACTTTCAACCAGAATTTCTCTTTTGACAAAATCCTGTCTACAGCCTCAGCATGAAACGCTTTCTAAAAAGTTAGGTTTTATTAATCCTTATGATGCCAAAAGGGTCCACAATCTTTAAGAGTTGGAGAGTTGTGAACGAGATCTCCACCAGAAACTAGCAAAAAAGTTATCACGCCCATTGGATGTTTTAAACTAAGACACACTGAAGGATAATTAAGCTCTGCATAAAGGTCAACTCTTCATCAGATAAGTGTTTCCATATTCTTCAAATAGCCCAACTGCTCTCCATCTTAATTCTCACCAGCAGACGGACTACCAGGGAATGGAAACTCAATGAACATCATCACATTATTATAATGATATAACAGAACTAGTGGTAACCTGGAATGCACAATACGGAAAAGCTGTTTTACGTTATGGTGGGTCACACACACACACACACACACACACACACACACCACCACCACACACACACACACACCCACACACACACACACACACACCACACACACACACACACACACACACACACACACACACCACCGTTTTTTGCATCAAATTCGTCTATAACTCCAAAATCGTCAGTTTTGGGGGATTTTACCACCCAAAATATTTTGTAGAGCCATTCCTTGTACTTTTTAAAATGTGACATTCATTTTATTCCTATGATGTTGCAATCCAGAGAGATCAGCCACCACAATTATAGACTTTCAGCTGAAATTACAGCAAGATGGCAGCGATTTTCCCCATTGAAGGCAAATGGGATGAAGCTTGAGTGATACATTCTAATTTTAGCATTTCTAATGACGACAGAATGTTATATATATTTTTTAAGAGTACTTCAATTTTATGTGGGTTTTTTTGATACAGCACCTGCTACACAGGACCTGCTATTTTAAGGGATTTACAAGAAACCCCATGTGGTGGTTCTGAAATCATCGGTAATAAAAATATTAACTGGGAGTGGATGAATGCTTTTTCCATAACATTTATTTGAAGTTGATTTATTGTAGTACAGCTAGATTCCTTTTTGTATTTGCTTAGGGTGTTGGGCAACATTTTCTTTACAAACCCTCCAAACTGCACCTATCTTAGCAGTTATAGTACCTGTTTTCTCAGGCCTATTACCTACAGTATTAAAGACGAAATGTGTCAAATGTTCCACATTTCTGCCATGGCAAGAAAGCAGGGGGTAGCGTCTCTGTCTCCCGTACCCCCTGTTTAATGCTTAGAACCATCAGCTCATTGAAGCAGCAGAGAACCGATGACTTGCACGTTACATGAAAAGTAGATCTGATAAACAGGCCTTTAAAAGTGTGTCCTGAGCGTCATTTGTCACTTCCCTTTAGTTATTAGACAGTATTATGACGTGAGGTCTGGGAGAGTATAATGAAGGAGTATAAAATACTCAATAAGTCTCTCCCACTAGGTAACAGATTGATGGCACCAGCAGACTCACGAGAACCTCCCACTCGTCCACATGCACAATGTAAGAAGCTTCTGTAAAACCTTGAAGGGTGAAACAAATTAGCAGCTACTCGTCATGGTGGGGTTCGAAGAATTTCAACACTATGGCGTCCAATTATATTCACAGTTCCGTATAGATGATAATAAAGAAAATATGGGAATGACGCACTCAGATTGAAAATAATTAGTATTTATTTGATTGGCTGTAAGCCAGCAATTTTTGAAAGACCCATTTATGGGAGGTGGGTTGGGAATGATGTAGCGCCACTTTTTAATCTATAAGAAAGGTTGATTTTAAGCCGAGTGCTGATCCTCGGGTATAAAGTATACATGGTACCATTAAAAGTTGTACAGAACAAAAGTTACTTTTAATTCCTGTTGGTCTGTAATGACAGCAATAGGATTGTCCTCCTGGTAACCTCCCACAGTTTGACCCCAAATAAGCTTTACAACTGCCTTTGAAATTTGATAGTAGCACCCACAATAACACATTCAGGGGCCTGGATCAACTCACCCCACCCCTACCGTCATTTAAAGTATACACAGTCAGGTAAAGTTAGTTCCTGAGAAAATAAACGTATTCCGTAATGCAGGGGTTCTCAACTCCAGTCCTCAAGAACCCCCCAACAGGTCAGGTTTTCAATTTATACCTGCTTCAGCACAGGTGGCTCAGTCTTTGACCTGACCTGACCTGATGGGGGATCTTGAGGACTGGCGTTGAAAACCCCTGCATTAATGTGTTTATTACCCCGGCCTGCAAATTAAGCCATGCAACCTTTGCCACAGAGATCTCCACTGCTAGAGCCAGGACACTTTGCACAAACATTAAGCCCGTTGTTGCCACACTGCACCTAAAATGTAACCTTCTCACTGCCATATTGTGACCACCGGTATTTAACTTCTTCAAATCAAAATAATATTTAAAAAAATATATATATATATATTTTTTTTTGCAATGTTTTAGGTTCATCTTTCAGATGCTGTTTGCTACTAAATACTACATTGTAATTTGCCCAAACCTGATGATTTTCACAGTCCTTCATGAGATTGGGTTTCCTCTGCAAGGGACCACAAGGAAGAAAAATGCCAGGGGCCGACGTTTCACTTTTGGACCACTACGTTTTTCTTTCTAAATTGTATTTTGTTGGGGTTTTTTTTGCCACGGCTATTGTTAATGAGCAAGTTCTCAAAACATTGCTGTTGAATACATTATATACATAAAACATGCCAGTCGGCATTCCGGGCTCGCCTGTAAAAGGTTCTAAACCAGTCCCTGCTAGTATAACTCCCACGCTGGTCGATGACAAGAACCTGCATTTGTTGAAGTGATAATTCTGGGTCCTCACCTTATCATCACATCAGCTTCCAGCCCATAGGTTTGATGTTCCAGTGCTTTCTGAAAAGACATCAAGGTATTTTCTGGTGCAAGCTGGGAGGGAATAAATCAATGCAAAATTGACTATTAAAATAATTGAATTAAATATTCCATAGCACATTCCAACACCATAAACAATGGTTACATACAGTACCAAGCAAATACGTGTCAACTCTGGCAGTATAAAATGCAACTTGCCAGTTCACAGTAAACGTCATTATGAATTTTAGAGGTCTATTAAGCTGTAATAACCATGATTGGTCTACACCAGCCAGTGTAACAGACGTCGCACGGAACTATTGAGAGGGGAAATTCTAGGGATACAAATTGACTTCACATTTACATACATTGGTCATTATTGATTTTACCTTCTGAAATGAAAGAACATGGGAAACAGAGTATGTAAAAAAAAAAATTTAAAACACAAAATCGAAGAGAAATGTTTAATTGAAAATGTATAGAAGGTTATTGACAAGGTCATAATAGTTACTTTTAATCATTTGCTTTGTAAGAACTGCTTTCTATGCCGTTACATGCATCCAACTGAAGGTCCCTCCTAGAAATGTGAAGAACCCGCTTTGTTTCCCATGGAGCCATCTCCCAGTTCTAGACTCATCTGCAATGCCATACAGAAATCGAGAGAGAGGACTACTTCTCATCTCTGGCTGTTTTTATCCGATGGACAAAGTGACTTCCCAAAGCTTTCTGTGCCAGACAACAAGTGTAAAATTCAATGACTTGACCACCAAAACTGTACCATTCACTAGTGACCTATAAATGAAACCAGAATTTCATGTCTGGCATCTTCTATTAAAACCGCCTTATATGAAGCACATTTTTATAGGCCTTTCCTCAATGACCCAAAGCGACACCAACCTTTTGGACTACATATGAATATCCTTATCCTATGTAAACCAAGTGCATTCACATTTTTCTTTCTAATGTAGGGGTGTCAGCAAACTCTGGTCCATCAGTAGGGCCCACAAGAGCTTTTTGAACAGGTGAACCGTGTCAGTTCTGCAGTACATGTGACGTTCCACAGGGCGGTGCTGGAGCCTGAAACATTCCATATACTGTACAAAGCAGCATAAACTGCAACATCATATAAGTACTATTACGTACAACACACATTGTTGTACAGAGCCATGTAATTACTGTACAGCTAAACTGAATCATGGTCAAGAAAACACTGAGAACTTGTTCTAATATACCGATGATATAAAACACTAAATTAAAATTCCCAAATCCTGGTGTGGCTGGAAGTCTCTTCATGCGATAGCACGTCATGCTCAAAGCCCCATTAAAGTCAATGAAACTTTTCATGCGATCGCACGTCACCTGCCCTCGCACACCTTAGAGAATATGCCCTGAAGGGTGCGTCAACCCAAACAGCTAAACCCGGCAGCCAAAGATACCAAAGTAAAAAATAATAATAGGGGTAAGCACATCCAGCAATGGTTACGGGGCAGTTACAAGGAAGAGGAAGGGAACATATTCAGCCTGAAACATAACCTGCGGCCTAAATACAGAATAGAAAAATAGTGGAAACTTGAATATTTCTGAATAGGTTATCATGGGAAAGTGCCGTCCATGGTCTTCATAGTAACTATCCAGAAAACAGGTCTCTTTCATATTGGCAGCAAAAGGGTTACATTTTTATATTGGAACACAAAAATAGGTTATGCCGGTTACTGCCCTCCGAATGTGGACAGCTCTCAATCTCAATAATGGCTTAGAATTCCCAGTGCCCAATGTTCTCTCTCCTGCGGTGTATTTTTGGATCCCATCTGTATCTCAGATAATAATTTGCAACAGAGTGTATAGAGACTGAGGGAGTCCGAGCTAGAATTCATAAATCAAAACTGTCAATTTGGAGCATTTTCCTGGAGGCTATTTTAGAGAGCAGGATGTCCGTTAATATTACTTGACACCAATTAGATGCACTATTTATTTCGAACCATACACACTCACTCATTCAGTTTTTATAACATTGTTATGACAAAGGTTTATGAAGCAGGGTTATTTTGTGATGCATTGTTAAAGCCCATAGTTGCTTCATACTCAGAAATAAATGTATTCCCCTATACAAGGGGTCTGCAACCTCTCAAGGAAAATGTCTTTCTCAAAAACATTCTGAGAGCTGCAACACATGCATGAATATCACACCCCCACAAACATGTACATATACTGTACATACACTAATAGGTATACTGTATAACATAAGAAAATATGTGGGGGAATAAAATGCATCTCACAATAATAAATCCCTTTAGTTTTTTTCATTGTTTTTCTGTGCAAAACAGTGTCATTTACAAATACACAATACATACATACACTACCCTCCCCAAAAAAACACCTACACGACCCCTCCAATACAGGAGAGGCAGGCAAGCAGCTGGGGAGATGTCAAGTCCGGCAGCAACAAGAGGCCCGTTCGCCGCCGGCCCCCCCCCCCCTCCCCTCCCCAACCCCCTCCGCCAGGATAGTGAGGGATAGAGGCAGCAGCTGGGGTCCGCAACATGCAGAGGGCCGCAAGTAGGAGTGGAAAGAGCAGTGTGTGGCTCAGGGGCCACAGGTTGCCGACCCCTGCCCTATACATAACTAATAATTTTTATATATGAACATGACTGCATTCTGTACTCATTAACAGGATATTTCAAGTTGTCAGTAATGGCATTTCCTATTCTACCTCTACAATCTGTTATTTCAGTGTTCTGCATTTCTACATACACATAGGATGCAACCAGGGCTGCGTTACAAGAAATAGTTTTTCCAGTATACAAAGTGCTATGTTTTTGTCTTGTGTCGATGTGTTATATTGTAATACAGTTTTGATTTTTTTAATGTCGTGTACTTCATTGTTTGGAAGTTTTTTTGCCAGTTCTTTATGACTTCTGTTCTTTGTATACTTACTGTAATAGATATTTTTTTTTTTATATTCTGTGCTAGAAAAAATATTTGTATAATATATAAAGATACTTGAAAAAGGTCACAGTGCTTAGTCTTCTTAAGGTCGGGTTCCTCGACTCTTCAAGGTCCTGCCAGGGGACCTCCAACAACATGAAGTGAGAGATAAAGTAATTGCAATGCAGTATCAGAGGGCACATAGGATAGGAGTGGTTATAGTCACCGCTGTGTTGCCAGTGTGTAGGAGTGTCCGTGTTGTATGGTGCCTCTGGAGCGCTGCAGCTGCCGGCGACAGCAGGGCTCCCGGCATCCTCGTGTGCTTCCGCACTTCCGCGTTCCACACGTCGGCGTCTGGCTTAATGGACAAGCCAAACGCGTAGGGTTCGCTAGGTTTCTTCATACCAGAGGCAATACAAGGGGACAGGAGTTCTTTCTGGCAATTTGCCATCTCTGACGCATGAAGTCAGATAACGACGTGAGAAACCCGGAAGTGCGGAAGCACACGGGGACGCCGGGAGCCCTGCTGTTACCGGCAGCTGCGGCGCTCCAGAGGCACCATACACCACGGGACACTCCTACACACTGGCAACACGCGGTGACTATAAGAACTCTTATCCTATGTACCCCCTGATGCTGCACTCCCATTACATTGTCGTGCTTGTCTCTTTTTCCGATCATTGCACTTAATATATTTTGTAGTATTTTGATCAATAAGATACAGTACATTTGGGTTTTTTCATTACACTTCAATAATGCGGATTGGGGCACAGAAACCCCTTGACTGCTATAATGCCCCGATTGCAACTATTGCCGTTTAATGAATAACCCCGATTATATCATGCGCCGCTTCCTTTGATGTGGCCTACAGTGATAATGTAGCTAAAGAACTCTAACTGTACACAGCACCTGGAGCTTGTACGTAATATATAAATCAACAAAATGTTACTGCACCCTGTCCTGCTCCCCTCGGATTCTTTTTCCTTTCCCATAATTCCTTCTTTTGTTAAAGAAACAAAATAAAAATAGAAAGAAAAAAAAGTGTTCTAAATGAATGGAAGATTTTAATACAGTATTGACGGTCCCATCTACAGCATTTCTTGTACCTCCCTATCTTTCACTTTCCCCTGGTCCTGTGTTTCCCACAATCTTATTTAATCCCCCTTAAAAAAAAAAACTCTGATCTATTTCATGCAGACGTCTGCCATTGTAATGCATTGTGCCGCTGTTACTGTCAGGCATGGTACGTGTAAAGCAGATCCACCAAACAGCACAACTCACCGCACATTATAACCTTTCCTTATTCCTTCAGACAGTAAAGCCTTACCATTTGGAAAAAGCTTGCCGATTACTACTTTATATGCATACATAAAAAAGTATTAAAAGCAGTGGAGAGCGTTTCTCAAAAACTCCTGTCACCGTGAAGGATTATTCTCCTTTTAACCAGTTCCAAAGACTTCAGTTACTAGAAGAGCTTGGAAGACAGACACAGATTTATCCATCCATTGAACTTCTTTGGATGTGTTATTGGACACGTTGGGAGCCCATCGTTTCATACTTGGAGAGTAAGGCGATGATATTGTAATGTGAAATGTCACAGAGATGGACGCTCCTGCACTTGAGTTAGCAGCGTTAAACAGTACATTAGATGCCTAGTAGCAAACAACAACAGATGCTTGCGTTCAAGGCCACCCACTTCCAATCAGCACTGTCTGTTAGCGTTATTTTAAATAGATGTATAAATGACTAAAGCGCGCGCTCATGTTTTAGCAGTGCTCTTTTTGACGAATGTATTTAGAATTTATGAAACAAGTGCTGTATGGTCTTTTTAGCTATTAAAAATGCAACTTTGTCATATTAACTATCAATGATCATATTAACTGTGCATGCAATGTCTTGTATATAATGTATTGTATAACCCTTTTCACTCATTGTAACTATGTGGTTGTAACCATGTATTTGTCATTATAACTTTTGGTAAAGGCAAGACTACAGCTAGAATATAATGTATAACCCTGTTCATTTAATGTAAACATGTATTGTCATTATAACTCTGTGCCCAGGACATACTTGAAAACGAGAGGTAACTCCCAACATATTACTTCCTGGTAAAACAGTTTATAAATAAATATGTCACTGTATCCCTGACACTAGCATTCTGCTCAAAGCTGTACTGTACTGTAGATCTGTCATAGAAACACAAACATTTACAGTAGATATTAACTACTTGACCCAATAAGTTTGCCCATTTACCATCTGTTGTGAACTCTCACTCTATTTGAGTCTTTGGTTCTTTTATATTTCGGATAGTGTTGGCTCAATCTCAGTAATGTCCTCCATGAAAACCCTGTCCAATTCCTCTTTCGGTCCTGGATGTCTGGAGATCAGCCTAACACAACTAACATTTTAACCCCAGTTTCTAAGGCTACCTAAAATCATTCAGCCTTTTCTTCCGTTCCTTGTACTGAAAGTAGTTTTTACAAATGTAGCAAGACTTCCCATCTCTGGTGCCAAGAAAGCAAAAAGCTGTGGCCCCCGAAGACCGTTTCTACCGCGGCCGTGGTGTGGGTGGTAAATGCTTAAATGCTGTATCAGACCCTCCACAGCAATAATCCTCCGGCACCGGGGCAGCTATGGTCGCGTTAATGCAGATGACCCCGGTGCCGGAGACAATAAGTCTCGCTACATCATCATTCTTCACATAATTTTAAATTGGCAAAATGGTTTCCACATCGCTCTTATGTCTTAAACAATTTTAACTCATTGTCCATACTGTATGTTGAGAATTCCCTGCTAATTGACAAAACCCCTTCTCCCATCCTACTTTTGTGGTTTAGGAGCTAATGGCCAACAAACTTTGCCCATCCTGGGGGATTCCAGAATGGACAGAGACACTTAGTGATTGATGAAGTCACCATTACCGATTGGTTCACCAGCATCTTTTTTATAGGCATACAGTATGCACTTCTTTTTACCCTTGGGAACTGGGGGGGGGGGGAGTATACATGGGTAGCAGCATCGTTGACTAACACAGTAGTAACGCCCTGCTGTTATGAAGACCACTTTATATGTGAGGAGGGAGATTAACTTTAAACGTTTTTTTTTCTTGGTGGCCAAAGTTGAATATTTCAACCGCAGACACACGTGCAGAACACTTTTGTCCATCAAACATCCTACAAAAGCTACACCCACACACATTCAGGGAACAACAATCCATGTACATTAAATATGATTCAGAGGGAAAGTGGGTCAAAGAAAATGTAAATAGTTTGTGATTCAATTCAATTATTCATTGCAACCTGTGTTAGTCACGAACCTGATTTACAAAGAACACATTTCAATAGAACATGATCATTTTTACTGAAAGCAGGATCATTATATCCTCTAAATACGTTCCTAAAAATCTATTATTCCTGATAACTGTGCAACCAAGCAAAACTAGTCTTCTTGGCATCAGCAGAAACTGGAGTATTACGGCTCAAAAGTGTTCCTGTTTTTTTTTTTATCCTGGACAAAGGGATGACCAAGATATAATTGAAAAACTTTATTGCCACAATAGAGCATTGAAGCTTTAGAGGGAACGTTGACATGCCTGTGTCCCAAGGAGCCTTGTAATAGTGTTGGCTTAATGAAGGGTTAAAGGCTGAGACGGTTAGGAAGAAGGAAGATGGGGGGGCTTGTTAGGAGGGACTTAAGGGGTACAGAAGAGAAAGCTTACCCCCTCTTCCTTGTTGCAGCTAGGATCTGACAGCATGGTTCTCTAAAGGCAGACAGGTATTCGTACCAGTTGGCCATTTCCTTGGAGATGGCTTCCACAGGTGCTTCAGAGGAACCATCAGCAGGAACCTCGTGGAAGAACACAGCCCAGGTGGTGAAGCACTGGGCCAACTGTAGGCGAGAATGGGTATACAGTAGGTGCACGCGCATCTGCCTCGGGTGCACCGTTAACCACTGGTGTGGTGTATATCAGCAATAAACCACAGTAATACACGCACTCCAGTGGGCTTTTGAAAAAATAAATATATGTATGTACATCTTGACAAAGGTCTGTATTAGTACCAAAATGTTGATCCTTTGAATAAAGTTATATTTTATTTTTTCAAAAGCCCGTTGGAGTGCCTGTACTACTTTTGTTTTTTGCTAAGCTACCATAAGCAGCAGTCCCAGCCACTGGAGCGATTGTCTCTGGGACCATCCAGTGTGTCCTGTGGGCATCATGAACAGGCCGAATCCAAGACCCCATTTCAGGGGTGGGGGGTGGTAGGGGCCATCCTAATGATCGGCCAACTAAGCGGCTATTTTAGGGCCCTACGGTGCCTGGCTTATGGGGCTGTGGGGAGGTAGGAAGGGTAGAAAGTGAAGTGATAGATTCCCAGTGAGGGTTTATCTGCACAGGTGGGGCATCAAGAGGTGCTCATAAGCCCTGGGGCAATTCACAGAAGAGCCTAGGAGGAACTCGGAGTCACGGATGATGGAGAACGCAGAAAGCATGGGCACAAAGGTGGCAGCTACCTGAAGCATTTCTGGGCATCTAGGGCCAGGTAGGATGGTGCCGAAAGGGTGTGGGATTGGGAAGGGAGCTTAGGGGCTGCAGCATGGAAGCAGTCAAAGTAGGTGTCGCCTCTGGGAGGTTTGTGTTGTGGGCATTATGGGGTAGAAGGAGGTAGTCGATCAAATGTTGAATCCTCTGGGGATGATGGGATCCAATGAGGGGAGGAGTTGGTTGTGTGGGCGCTTTAGGTGTTTAGATGGGGAAGAGCCAATTAGGACAAGCCCTGGGGACTTGGCTGTGGTGTAGGTGTAGCGTTGGTCCTCCTGGGCATGTTGGTTGTGTAGGGGGCATGCAGATAGTTTTGGATGGGAAGAAAGTTGGGGGTATGTGGGGTCAGTGAAGCAAGCTCATCCTAGCTTAGGGGGGGGGGGGGGTCTCCGCGGTAGGGGGTGTTATCATTGAACGGAAGGAATCAGGCAGGGCAGCTATGGTTGCAGATGGGGGAGTCGGCAGAGAGTCAAACGTCTTTAGCAGATGCTAATGTGTATAGAAGAGAGAAGGGGAGAGTGAGCATAAGGAAGAGAATGTGGGGGATTGGGAGCGTAAGGGGGGACAAGAGACGGGGTGAGGGGGACAAGAGATGGGTGAGGGGGGACAAGAGACGGGGTGAGGGGGGACGAGAGACGGGGTGAGGGGGGATGAGGAGACAGGGTGAGGGGGGGATGAGAGGGGGAAAAAAAAACGGGGGTGGGGTGGGACGAGAGACAGGGTGGGGGGGATGAGAGACAGGGTGGGGGGGACGAGAGACAGGGTGGGGGGGACGAGAGACAGGGTGGGGGGGGATGGAACGAGAAGGGGTGAGGAGGGGGGCGTGAGACGGGGGAGAGGGTTGGGGTTCCCCAGAATCTTACAACCAAATTTTGGGGTTCCTTAACCAAAAAAAAAGGTGAAAATCACTGGTCTAGAGTCACGCAACAGCAGCTGTGTCAAAAAAGGGAAATCAGGAGGGAGTGTTGTTGCAAGAATGGAGGCTGGTAATAAGAGTGAGGCAATGTAAGCTGCTACTCAAACAGGGAAGCGGGAGAGTAGTTAAAGAGCGGCTTTGTGTATGGTTTTTGGATACTGTGTAGGTGGAAACTAGGGCAGCAGCCACTTAATGTGTAAAAAACAATTAGGAATCCCCTAGGTGGAGTTCAGGACAAATTGGTAAAGGAGGTGGCATTGGGACTACAGCTGGCTCTTTAATTCTTTAATCCCCCCCCCCCCCCCCCCCCCTTTGTCTGATCTAAGGTTATCCCTTTGGGTGTGGTGCCCAAAAAGATGTCGGGCTCCTTTTGCCGCATCCTTCACCTGTCATTTCCCAATCCGCCCTGCGAGTATGCTATTGACAGGGAGCCGTGTCGGGTTACTTATACATCTTTTGGTGAGGGAGTGGGCTCAGGCTCATTGTTGGCAAAGACAGACAGTCAGCCTTTGCTTTGCTCCCCCGGTGCTTTTAATTATGGGGTATTAATAAAGGGCTGTGATTAAGTAAGAGCCAGGATTAGTTTGCTGGTTTACATGCCTCAACATTTACACCCACCTTTCTGATGGGGTAAGAAACCAACCAGTAGGTTCACATGGGTACACACCAGCACACTCTTTGGGCGTACTTATTCCTTAAGCTTTGTCCGTAGTGCAGAATATGGACATATCTCGCGCCGGAATAAAACACTAGGACGCCAATGCATAAACGCATAGTGCGCACACTAGCGGGTGCACATGCGCTACTGGGAGAGTGGCGCTTCTAATACAAACTTGTATGACGCCGGGAGGAGGAAGCGCGGAAGCTAGCGTGTTCCACTGTGGACGCGGCCTTAAAGGTGAGGTTGCTACAACTTTGTGCAAAATGGTATAAAGAGAATACAGCAATTAGACTAAGAAAAATAACCTTGTTTGAACACAGCAATTACTTTAAAAATTATTTCAAATGCTCATAATTAAGGTATTAAGTTTGACCATCATATTTTTACATTGTTATCCCCAACTCTTCCCTTGGGTTTCGGTCCCCCTCCCAGACTACACTAAGAATAAAAGGCATTATCGTGGGAAGCAGCAGCATGTTGAAAAATACTGTAGTTAGGGTCAAATAGTCAGAAAATCCAATTGTATAGTGTGTTGATTATAAAGCACTGTGATAATTGATACAGTAGATTACAATTAAATATGCATATACAGTATGATTAGCAATTAAAACACTTTGTACTTTAATATGTTAAATCTGCCATTTTCCCTACTCCTCTCTTCCCCCCCTCAAAAAAAAACAAAAAACCTATTCACCCTGACCGCCATGTCCCCATTTAGGTCATCCAGATGCCTTTAATTGTTATTTAATGTATTTGCCTCATCTACTTATACTGGGTGTCAATAGTCATGTCATTGTCATGTATGGTTTATCCCACCTCCAGGGGAGGCCTGTGACACATCCCATTTCACAATCTTCTGCAAAGTCCCGCTAACTACAGTATTGATGTTGTGTAAAGCAAATGGATAGTCGCAATTAGAACAATATTTTGTTCCCAGAGTAAAATAAATCATGCACCAATGTATTGTATGATTCAAACGCGTTATTACATTGGGCAACGACCATCACTCCCTCCTATCACTTTGTACATTCTAGTTCAGTGGTTCTAACACTTTGGTGTCTCTACTGCTGGTTGCCCCAAAGGGGAAACCCCATCAGCCCGTTCCTTTCTGTGGCCTGATTCTATGATGCAGCTCCACTGCTGTTTTAATGTACTTTATGTTCTACATATACAGTGTCTTTAAATGTGGATGAACAGAGATAACTGGTAGAGTGGTCTTCCAAATGATTATTCATATCGAATTAGTTTAGAAGATGGAAACGTGAAGACGCCTGCTCTAGATTATAGTATAATGTCCATACATGTACTTGGTTTTGTCCCCCCAACATTATTTGCATGAAATAAATGCCACTGCCACATTAAACATAGACATGCGTTTGACTGAAATCTTTAGGGATACATTTCAAAAACACAACTTTAAAGAAACGATGCCATATTAACATTAAATCCCGTGTTAATGTAAAGATCTCCCACAGATCCAATAATAAAAAGCACCTACATTGGTCACAATATAAAAGGTATAGAAAGCTCTCTGACCAAGGCCCAGATTGACTGAACAGTCCTTAAACTCAAAGGCATTTTATGGCCTGTCGAAATTAATGTAAATATGGACCTGAATACCGGTCTCAGAAAAGACAGGGGTAACCATGTTTTAACTACTTTGACTAATAGCTCTGATTGGTCCCCAGGGGGTTAAGAAGAGATCCTCTACTGTGTAACAGTGTTGCACAATTATGATAAGAGGAATCTGCTGTTGCAGTTCACATGATTTTGTATTCCAACTTTGGCGAATCTGCTGCTGTGGATCCCTGGCTAAGAACGCATTTCGGAGTAACGTGTCAAGGGGGGCGCTCCGCCCGAAAACACCAGCCGATGCGTGGGACGCTGACCACAAACAGGATCACCGCAACCAGCGGTTCCAGGCCACAGATGAGAGGGGATACTCTCTAAATTATCCACTGCCTTCCCTTACCATCCGTCTGCACCTATTTCACCATTTGGAGATATCCTGAGATCTGCACATCGACCAGTCCTGGTTATATATATATCCTTTTCTCTTGTTAATTGATGCTTGGCGCCATAGATATCGATTCTTTGTTATTACAATTATGATGATTGATACATTTACTCGGGGCGATGTGTAATAGTATTGGAACCCATCATGTGCTCACCCGTTTCTCAACACTGCTACATTCTAACATGTTAGCTGCTCCATTTCCCAGCTTGTCCTCCAGGATTACAATCTTACTAAACTGCTTTGCCTTGACACAAATATATATATGAAGTGGTGGGTTCTGGGGTTAGAGATTGCTGGGATTGTGTGTTCAGTCATTTTAAATTTAAACTGGTATCAGTTGTTTGGAGGTTGGTGGCTCCTCCTCCCAGGGTTTAAGCTACCCCCTCCACCACTTTTTAAGTAGCAGGTTTTTTCCATGTACAGCAGAGACTGCGACTATTCGAACACAAACCAGTGGCAATCGCCAAAAAGACCCAGGTACATTCTGAATACATGCCTTAAACTATACCCAGCATTTCTGCATTGATTACTGGCCCATCAGATTAACAGCGGGGGTCCCTGGCATTCCCATTCAAACTGATAGGGATTGCCAGGGACCCCTGCTGTGTTAATCCTGTGTTATCTTAAACTTGCCCAGCACATACCCAGAATGTAACCGGGCTAGTTTAAGGCAAGCTTTACAATAGTCGTGGTCTCGTCTGTACCTGTGCAGGACAGGTCCACTGAGGCCTTCTCCCTCCAGCAGAGGTAAATGAGAATGTTCACAGGTAGTGTTAGGACCTGTGTGCTGGTCATGCCGTGCTGTGGCTGCAGGATTATAACGCTTTGGCCAACGGGTTTAACTAAATGACCCTTACTCAGTTAAATACTCTCATGTTGGTATTCACCTATATATTTTGTCACATTGGATGTAGCATTGGGCATTTGTGTCTTTTGTTGTAAACTGCCCTGCCTTTAACATTACTTTGCCATGCTCACCATACCAAGTTGTTTTGCCCACTGTATGTCTCCATATTGTTATATTCCTGTTTTAGTTGCATTTGTTATTTATATGCAAGAACAGCTCATTCCTGATGGGTGTTACAGGCTCCAGTGACAGTTAACCCTCCCACAGCAAGTTATCATACATTTATTGCCTGCTTATAGTAATCCCTGGTACTACACACATTGTGAATATCTTTTCCGTAATAACATTGGGTGGACGCTTCATGTCATCAGATTTAGATTAAAAAAACACGTTACTTGTATCTTCTATGTCTTGCTTAGGGCAGGAGCGGCCAACTCCAGTCCTTCGAGGTCTACCAACAGGTCAGGTTTTAAGGACATCCCTGCTTCAGCACAGATGGCTCAATCGGTGGCTGAATCAACAACTGAGCCACCTGTACTGAAGCAGGGATGTACTTATAACCTGACCTGTTGGTGGCCCTCAAGGTCTGGAGTTGGTTGTCCCTGGCTTAGGCCAGGTCCCCGCTGGCTACTGCAGCGCCCGCTGTTGGGGATGCTGCAAGGACAATAGCCGCTGCACAATGGGACCGGGCCCGTTGCGAGGGGGGGGGGCGCTGCGTTCTGCCGACAGGGACTCCTGCTCGCAAGAGAATTGTGATCAGGTGTCGCGACGGAGCGCTAAGCCACGCCCCCCGGCAGTTCAGCCAATGAGGGCGAACCTGCCAGGTGACGTGACGGCCGCACCCCCGTCCCTCCCCTGTCACGCCCCCCCTGTCTTTTGGTCTGCAGCTCCCTGCAGACCAGGGGAATCGGCTGCACGCGCCGCCAGCCTCGCTGACGGGCATGCAGGTACTGCGGCCGCAGCCTTAGGGTCCTGCAAATTCTGAAAATGGTGTGAAGTTCTTAGTGCATGCAGTAAAGTGACGGGATTTTCAAACCATCAAAATTGAGTTCAGTTCTGCTCACTAGTAATGACATCTCTCTGTAGCTAAATGCAGAAGCTTTTTTAAATCTACTGTAAATGCCTTTTAGATTGTTGGGCTATATTATGGCAAAACAATACTCCAGTTAAAGTGAGATTACATATGTCACCTAATCAATTAAAAACTGAACCCAAGATCTTGTATTCGTTGACGGTTTGAAACAGTTTATTTTTTAATGTTTAATTAAAAAAAATAATTGTTTAATACATTTTTATAATATTTTAAATATAACATATGGAATGTAAACGGTCTAGAAATACATTTATGGGAAAGACACACACAAACCCTGCGTTCCTCCATAATTGGTTTGCAATTTATTAATGACCTTCTACATTTTGATCCTAAGTCTCATAACAAAGGAGAGATTCAGTTGCATCTTTTGATTAAAAAAAAAAATGATGTAAGTCTGCCAACCCAGTCGCGGTAAACTCCATTTAAGCAGGTACCCACACTAAATGCATAATATTCCTTATTGACTTATGGACTAAGCATTGTGAAATATGTGAAAGCGACTAAAGGGTTAAATGAATAAAGCACTTATGCTCACTGCAATAAAAACAGGCAAAAAAATAAATAAAATTCCCTACGCATTAAAAATAAATAAATTGCAAGTGTACAAGTTTTGTAGTGGTTTCGTGGTTTAATGGCTGTTTGATCTGGGCCCCAACAGCCAGGAAAAGAAGAAAACCCTCTTCACAAAATCACTGCGTTATGTCCACTCCAACCCCATTATCCTCTCGTTTCACAACTAGAAGTTTGACCAAATGCAGCTACAATCAGCTCGAGCAGATGTGAGGATGATTTCGGAGGAGCTGGTCTTTAAATTTGTTCTTTTTTTTAATGAGGCCATTTTCACGATCCCAGACCCAATCACCACGAACATTCACAAGGGGGAAAATGATTACAATCATATTTCACCTCTTTGTCTTTTCTCATACTGCAAATAATGTGCATTTGCTACTTTCAATCTCCCACGTAAACCTCGTTCTGTCAACGACTAACCCAATTTCACTCTTTTAATGAATGGCTCGCCTCTCTTTTCTGCCTTACCCACTTATTGTTTCAATCTGCAAGTTAGTATGCTTAGCATCTATATATACTGATGTGACACTATTAGCCATGCTGTCACTATATACAATAGTGCATTGTTACTGTAGATGTACTGCAGACCCATTACAACTGGATGTTATGAAACATGTTATATATTAGCCAATGTCCCTGCTCACATATGTATCTGATCATTCTAGTTATTGCTCTCCATGCTTTTCTTTTCTTGCTCTCAATCCCCTCCTCATGCCATGATGTCTCTTCTCCTTTAGCCCGATCCTTGCCTGCTCTCCAGTGCTTCCCCCGCTCTCTGGAATTCCCTAGCATGTACCATCAGACTCTCCCCCAGCTTACAGGTGTTTAAAAACTCAGCTTTTCACGGAAGCCTACTCGTCTTACCTCTAACATCCAACTCCGCTCCCTCGCCTACCCCATTGGGAACAGCTGTGTGACTACACCAATGTCCACCCCATGTAACACTCCCCCCCCCTAAAAGAAACCTTAATGGCCTCAGCTGTCAGACTGTATATATTCTATAATCTAACCTGAGCCGCACATTATCCTACAATGAGCAGTCACCTCACCCTCTTGTTTCAACATTGTTCCTCATTCCCTCTAGTGTGTAAGAGGTCACGAGCAGGGCCCGCATTACCTTTGACCTCACCTGTATGTAACGGTTTAGGTTTTTTGCAATATACATAACTCAATACCCCACTGTACCGCGCTGCGCAATTCGCAAATAAACAACAATAATAATATTACTCTTTATGCTTTGGATAAAAATATAGAAAAGAATGCCATGCATTTTACTGCTCCTAATCTCTAGTACCCCATTATCTATTATTATGGAAAAGGTGTGTGTGTGGGGGGTGGGGGTGGTGTTGTGGGAGTTTTGCTAGCTTCTATGGAGATGACATAATGGGATTTTATTGTGCACTGTTGCAAATCTGACCCATCTCTTCATTTTCCATTCTTTATATTTGCCTGAAGACCCTCTGTCCTCATTACTCCTGGCAGGCT
The DNA here is from genome assembly GCA_036426205.1 of Ascaphus truei. Lineage (NCBI taxonomy): Eukaryota > Metazoa > Chordata > Amphibia > Anura > Ascaphidae > Ascaphus > Ascaphus truei. Next base: position 276,599,224 of record CM071569.1, read on the forward strand.
TGACCTCCTAGATTCGGTATCCCTTTTGAAGGGTTGACCCATGTAACATCGAAATGAATGAATAGCAGACACGTGTCTACTTTAAATGTAGGTGACAGACATATTGTGCATGGAAAAAAAGACAAGTATAAGACAATTATGTTTAAGCTTTTAATGTTTCCATGATGACCTATAACGCTAGAGTACAGCTCAACCCCGTTATAACGCGATCCGTTACAACGTGAATTCGCTTATAACGCAATGCAAGCGTGGCTCCCAATTTTCATATTTATGACCATATATTTATTTTCGTATTTATGAATACTTTACAACACGATTATTGGTATCTTAAATACTTTATTGTACTATGCATACAATTGTACGTTATTTCTAAAGCGATCCGCTTATATCGCGATGTGATTCCTTGGACCCCAAGCACAGCGTTATAACGGGGCTGAGCTGTATTTACAATATTTACATACTCTTTTTAGTGACAAGACTTTTTGCGGTCCTAGAAACTACAGGTAAATGATCAATTGCCTCTTTTCCTTTTGTTTGTAAAGTGATTGTTATGTCATCATTAGTCAAACATCTAAAAATATCGGGCAATGGTATAAGTTTGGATTCCACTGAACCCAGTGAAAAGAAAACGACATTATTTTCTCAAATCGTTCACGTACCAAAGCAAACTGTTTACTGAAAGGATGACTGAATATTTTTCTACGGAAGTGTCCTGGAACTAGATTCCATATTCCTCTGTCTTCCCCTTTAGTTTACCTGGAGTCATTCATACACCATTCGTGACCCTGGCTTCAGGATAGGAAGACATTCACATTATTGGTTGTTTAGATATATATATTGTTTGCCCACTATAAGAACAGAATTGCAAACTCTCACAGATCTTTTATAGGTTAACTGGATTTACAACTGGCCTTACTGCAGAGATGAGTAAATCTCGTGGAATCTGAAAGAGAGCCGACAGCTCTGCCCCATCCTCCCTCCCTGTCCTCAATGCCGTCAGCATTTTCCTAATAAAATAAATGTAATATATCCCTCCCCAAAACTGTAGTTCATAACATAAACTGATGACAACATTCTCGCGTAAAATCCCTAATTTAGTTGAGAGATTGCACACACTGCCCATGGTTTTCATCACACTAATTAAAAGCAGCTTTCTTTCTTGTTTTGATCCTAAATTAAATCATTTAAACACGTCTTCTAGATCTAGTAATATTATGTATAATAGCAATGAAACAGTGGTTCCCAGTCGACAAGGCATGATTGTGGCTTTAATTCTGTGTCTAGTCTCTGATGCCTCTTCACTCAATCTCTATATATCTTTTACCATCTGTAAAGGAGTGAGGGAGTTAATTCACTCCCTCTGCAAGGATAAGGAAACTAGACACTGCTGTCAGGTTTCCTGCCAGAGATGCTTCAAATAAACTCCTGATTGAGCAGGGTTTAAAGCTGCAGTTCAAGCAATACCCTACATGTGTGTTTAAAAAAACAAACACACAAAAAAAAAAATCAGTTCTGTATTATGAGAAAATACTTGTAGCATTTTTTTAAAATAAAATACAATTTTCAAAGACATTTAAATGTATTCTAATGTAACAAGCATTTGTTTCTATTGCAACTGTAACCCTGTTTCCCCCCCCCCCCAATCTCTACGGGAGTGTGAGGGGTGCATGGGGGCTGGTTACATGCGGTGTGGTGCGTACCTGTGAGGAACAGGAGGGCCTGAGCTTCCCGTGATGTTGTGGGGGAGCCAGGACCGGGCTTCTGGGGTGATAGCCTCCATAATATCTTAGTGGTGCAGCGCCTCCATCTTCTATACTCCCAGGGTAATGGGACAGGACCGGTATAGAAGAACCCCTCGGGTCCCAGGGTTATACTCTCCAAATCACACACAGTCTTTACGGGTGCAGAACAGTCTCTTTATTTGACAGAACAACGATATCCCAACAATAAGGCTTCCAGCAGCCTCAATACCATCTCCAGTGCGGGGTACAACCCGCTCCACTCCCACGACCTCCTCCTCTCCTTCCCTCCAAGTCACTCGGCCGAGAGGATGGTCTGAGCTACAGCTGCAATACCACGTGGCCCACCCCCGAGGTTAGCCTCGAGGTGGGTCTGGAATTCTCTCCCCATCACCCCTGGCAGCGGGGTGAGGGCATTGGTCCACCAGTATATAATTCTATCAGCTCCACTTATAGACGCTGATCGGTTTGGTTCCTCTTGCTCTCAACCGGCATGCTGCGCCGGGGAGCCCGTAGCCTCCTGATACTCCTCGGACCGTTCCGCAGGATTTGGGGCTCACGGCTTAATACTCAGCAGCTCTAGACCCTTGGTATCATTGCTCGCTCGAACTCTTCTTCAGCTACTCTCTCTTGACGCACCATCAATAAGAGAGGAACACGGCACACAGCAAGGACGAAGAACAACACCCACACTCACCGGAGTGGGCTGCTAAATATAGAGCTAGCCCCTCCCCTCCTGGTGTCAGCAGAACCTCCCCTCTTGCTCACACCTGCAGCAGAGTCCAGGCCTGCGTCTACCATTCAGGTTAGGGCTATGAAGGGGGAAAAACCATAATGAGTACTGGCGCCTGATCTTAACAGGACTTACCGCAGTAGAAGGAAGATAGGTATAGCCTGAGCTGTTTACAGGGGGCTACACTCTCCCTATGGTGGAATCCAATGGTCCCCACTTGGACCTATCTTTAGCAGTACCATCCTGCGGCGAACCACCTGGGAAACAGCACACATAACTATCATAATACATGGATAATGAGGTAGAAATTGTAAGTACAATCCGGGTACTCCCAACATGGAGAACCCTACAGATAGTGCCTTGGATCAGGCTTCCTTACCCGCCGTCCATTATGGTCAGTGACAGTCACCGCAAACGACTGAACAGGCCCATGCTCAGGCCTGTATGTGACACCATGCATGTAAATACACCTTCCGATGCTCCATATACGCACTAGCTCACTAATCTTATCTTCATTGTGATATCCCGCCCGATTGTACTTGGTCCGTAGGTACTCTTGGACTGCCTCCCTAAGCCAACTATCCCGGTTATCCTCAACCTCTCATGATGGGCTCCGGCACGTAGGGATACTCATAACCATGTGACTGACGGTATCAAGCGACTATGGCCCGGTCAGCTCGACTTAGCTTGGTAAGCGTACGATGCCCTGCCCTGCTTGGCAGTACCCAAAACAAGGGCTCCTCGGGGGCCACTTCGTCATACAATATACTGGGACCTTGAGGTACAATACATTTCTGTTCTATCTCCCTCAACCGGTGATCCAACTCATCCCCCATCTCCTGCGGAGTGAAAGAACCAGCCGCCCACCAATTGTCTACTACATCGTTCTTAATCAATAAGAATCGCATACTATCCATCCCTTCGTGGTACCCGGTGAACAAAGGTGCCCACCATTTATCGCGGTGTTCGTAAGCAGCGGTCTGACTAGTGCGCTCCCCATCCGACTCTACCTGGGACGATACACCGGACGTACCCGCATCAGTAGATCGCGAGCAATCTTTCCTTCCTTTGGCATTTATGTACCGGGTAGGATTCATCTTATGCACCACGGGTCGGGAAGACCCAGCCTCGGCTGGAGTAGGTGACCCACGGGCTTTCCCTCTAGCTGTAGGACAAAACAGTACAGGGTTAGGCACAGGTATTACGCTCGAATACGGTGTCTTCCCTTCAGATCCCTCATCACTCAGTTCCCAATCCCGCAAGTCCTTGGAGTATTTGGGGAATTTACATAATTTATCCCTAGTAGGCCCCGGTGGCACCACTCGTGACGGGGCAGGGGCAGTGGCCGGGGCAGGGGGGATAAGGGCCGGGGTAGGAGAAACGTCCAGAACCTTGTCCAGTAAACAGGTAACACCCCGCCCACGGAACGTCTTCTTCGCGGCACTCCCCCTCAGGCTTTGGGGCTTTCGAGAGGGGCCTCGACTTTGTAGAATAGCCCTGGCCATGGCAAAGGCTCTCAGTTACGAGGAAAACATTCCCCCAGGACTGGTCTTTCTTTCAGTGGAACCAGAACTGATGTTATACGAATCGCCTGCAGAGCTTCCATCCGCCCCGGGGTCACGCACCGGCCGTGCGTCGAGGACCGGCAGGGGCGGCGGTGGCACCTCCGGTACACGAACGAACAAGTAGGCCTCAAGCCTCTCTTTCTCGTTCACTGTGAGTGCGGTCTGTGCCTGGCGGGAGTAAGGGGGTGGTGGGGTCTCCTTACCACTCCGCTGCTTTTTGATGACAGGCTGGCTCCGCTGGGATCGTCTCGGTCTCCGTTGCACTGGGAGTCACCACGGCGGTGGGACTCGTACGGGCCTCCGGCCGCACCAGCGTTTGCCGTCGGATGGTCCCCGGACTTGTCTGTTCTCTTTTGATGCCTTTGGGGTGGTTCACCGGTAGGCGCACCGCCACCGGTGTTACACCCATCTCTTCGTCCTCCGAAGAAATCACGATCGGTTCCGTCGCTGGGGAGTCACCTGGTTCTTTAGCGATACAACCAGTAGATATAGGTACAAAATGTCCTCGCTTGTGTACCTCCACTGCGGTCGTGCTTGTCTGAGTGGCCAGCTTACTTAGTTCAATAACTAGCTGAGCCTTGGTTCCTCCCGATATGGTATACCGGGGACCCAGAGCAGTCTTTTCTCGGTCGTCCGCCACCTCCGTCAGAGTTCTTGGAGAGGCACCCCGTGGCGTGCCGAACAAATCCCGCGGCTCGGTTGGCCGTAAGTAGAACGTACCGCACTTGGCACATCGGGCCTTAGTACTCGGTACCGAGCCGGGTAGTCCGCAGTGCACACACAAGCACCGAACATATTCATGCTCCGCTACGGCCACGACCAGTAGGCCTCCAGGTACTTGGTGGATGGAGGTGCTTATTTCTGACATAATTCGTTCAGAGGGAAAACAACACAAGTGTCCAGCTCCTTGCTCCTTGAATGTCAGACAAAAGTTACGCTCCTCGCTCAGGTCTCCGGTCCCTCCCTTCACGGGGGAGGACCTTCCTGATTGGCTCTGGGTGGACCCTGTCCCTCTGGTGGAATCCAGAGGCGGGGTCGTTTCCTTGTCAACATGACGTGGCCTTTCGGCTTTCGTGCCACTCAGCTCCTCCTGCAAGGAATCTGGGTTTGGCGCCAGACTCTTGCACATTTCCCGCCACAACTGTCTCACAGTCCTTTTGCAAATCTCACGTGATTGCTCCAGGCTCGGCGGGAACCGCCATTTTAGCTCGCCTCTCCGCAGAGCCCATGTAGGGATGGCCGCCATCTTGGATACTCCCTCCAAATGTACCTTTGCCCCACTCTCCATGTCTAATGGGTATCTCGTAACTAGACCATGTTTTCCCTCCAAAAGTGGATTCTGCACTCCTCTCCTACTCTCCTATGCACTGTACTCTCCCTATCTACTTGCAAGTGCTCGGTGGTGCGGGTGATAGCTAAGATACCTCTTGTCTAGGTATGGGCGTCTCCTGCTTTTGGCCGCTATAGCGGGGCCCTGGGCTATGGTCCCTGGTCTGGTTAACAGGCTGAGCCCCCCAGTAACTCACGCTATCCACCTCAAGGGACTTAATCGGCTCTAACTATCCACCCCTTCGTAACGCGGCCCTGGGCCATGGTCCCCGGATTGGTTACCGCTATGACCCCCCAGTTGCCTCACGCTACCTGCTTAGAATCACTTGCCGGGAGAGTGCCTCTTAGTCTGTCTGTTCCGCCTCGCTATAAGCCGATCCTGTTCTGATAGATATCCATATCTCAGCAGCACCTCCAAATGTAACCCTGTTCCCCCCCCACCCCCCCACCAATCTCTACGGGAGTGTGAGGGGTGCATGGGGGCTGGTTACATGCGGTGTGGTGTGTACCTGTGAGGAACAGGAGGGCCTGAGCTTCCCGTGATGTTGTGGGGGAGCCAGGACCGGGCTTCTGTGGTGATAGCCTCCATAATATCTTAGTGATGCAGCGCCTCCATCTTCTATACTCCCAGGGTAATGGGACAGGACCGGTATAGAAGAACCCCTTAGGTCCCAGGGTTATACTCTCCAAATCACACACAGTCTTTACGGGTGCAGAACAGTCTCTTTATTTGATAGAACAACGATATCCCAACAATAAGGCTTCCAGCAGCCTCAATACCATCGCCAGTGCGGGGTACAACCCGCTCCACTCCCACGACCTCCTCCTCTCCTTCCCTCCAAGTCACTCGGCCGAGAGGATGGTCTGAGCTATGACTGCAATACCCCATGGCCCACCCCCGAGGTTAGCCTCGAGGTGGGTCTGGAATTCTCTCCCCATCACCCCTGGCAGCGGGGTGAGGGCATTGGTCCACCAGTATATAATTCTATCAGCTCCACTTATAGACGCTGATCGGTTTGGTTCCTCTTGCTCTCAACCGGCATGCTGCGCCGGGGAGCCCGTAGCCTCCTGATACGCCTCGGACCGTTCCGCAGGATTCGGGGCTCACGGATTAATACTCAGCAGCTCTAGACCCTTGGTATCATTGCTCGCTCGAACTCTTCTTAAGCTACTCTCTCTCTTGACGCACCATCAAAAAGAGAGGAACATGGCACACAGCAAGGACGAAGAACAACAACCACACTCACCGGAGTGGGCTGCTAAATATAGAGCTAGCCCTTCCCCTCCTGTGTCAGCAGAACCTCCCCTCTTGCTCACGCCTGCAGCAGAGTCCAGGCCTGCGTCTACCATTCAGGTTAGGGCTATGAAGGGGGAAAACCCATAATGAGTACTGGTGCCTGATCTTAACAGGACTTACCGCAGTAGAAGGAAGATAGGTATAGCCTGAGCTGTTTACAGGGGGCTACACAACCATTTACAAAGTCACATCCCCTTCCTCTCCTGAGACAGGCTCTGGCTCAAGCCCTGCCCTCTTTCTAGCAGTGCACCAATTGTATCTACTGCCTGCCTGGTCACATGATCTTCCACACAGAACTTTGCATCTTGGGTAATCTCCTGCCGCACCAACAGTGATTTAAAGAACCCCCGAGTCGAATCTTCGGCGATCGATCACAGGAGAACGAATCGATCGGCAACATGGCTAATCACTTGTCAGTGTGCAGATTGTATTGATGCACATATTGAATGTGATTTATTTTTTATTTTTAAACTTGAACTGCAGCTTTAAAAGGCAGGAAGTAAATGCTTGTCAGAGTTCCTTTTTCTGCTCAGCAAGAGAGGAAGGTCACAGAGGTTTGCCTGCGACCCTGCTGGGATTCAAACCCAGCACCAACCGAACTCCAGCCTGCAGGGACCCAGGCTTCTTGTTCACCAAAGATTTGCCTGAACAACAGGGTCCCCAATTTAATTTTTAAATAACATTAGGCATGAGGTATTTGTTTTGATTCAAATGAAGGCATATAGAGTATCACATCTATCTTAAAAGAAAAGAAAAAAACATTCTAGATGTTCACAGAAAAATATCTTACCATCGGTGCCCCTTGATGGCCAATAATCCCCGGTCTTGGGCCCAGATCCTTCTTCTCCATAATACAGGGCGAGGAGATGGTTAGTGGGACCAGATAAAGTGCAATTACGACAGCTAAGTATGCAATAATTATAAACATCTGAAAAACTAAAGAGAAAGACATTATATAATTCTCTGCATTGAGACATCAGGCATGCAAATGAAAAACACACTTGTGATGAACAATTGTACATCCCTTCAATATTACAAACTGGATTTTTTTTTCCACATTAAATCTCTTCTTCAGCCCATTGTTGAAATTGCTAAATGAGAGATGTTCTCCCTGGAACTGATTTTCCAAAGATGAAAGCTATATTTATTCTACAAGGAAAGAATGGGGAAGACCGCTGAAGTTCAGGTTTGTAATAAATTGCAGGACCTGCATAATTCAATCAGTGTCACAACATATAAGTGGATCATCTACCTTAGGCTAAGGCCCCGGTATCTCCGCTGCAACGCGCGCCCGCGAGATTGGCGGCGCGTGCAGCCGATTCCCTGGTCTGCAGCTCACTGCAGGAAGAGAGACGGGGGGGCGTGGCGGGGGAGTGACGGGGGCGCGGCCATGACGTCACCCGGCAGGTTCGCCCTCATTGGCTGAACCGCCGGGGGGCGTGCCGTATCGCTCGACGTGAGTCCTGCTCTCAATTCTATTGAGAGCAGGAGCAACTTTCGCCCCAGCGCTGCGGCCCCCCTCGCAGCGTGCCCGGCGCCATTGAGGGGAGGGCTCTCGTCCGTGCAGCGTCTGCCACAGCGGACGCTGTAGTAGGCAGCGGGGTCAAGGCCTTACAAGTGAGGACCCCTTTATAGCCTACGGGGCAGCTGATTTACAGCAGATAAGAGGATCATGTTTATTGCGAAGGGGACGATATTACTGGAGTCTATCATGCCATGTGAGGTGTGCAAGCTAGGATGTCTGCAGCTTTATTTAAAGTGGATGGAGTAATAATATCAATGTCATCGGGTCCCTGATGATGACCCCAGTGGGAGACCAAAACGTTGGTACCGAGTTTGTCCACTATTTATTTTGCTTAGATACAGTAAATGATTGTTCTTTGGGGTGCATTAGTATTCGTTTTGTTCCTGCTGTGGCAAGCACACACAAACATCTACGCACAAGAGAGCTGCTGATTTTCTTGTGCTATAAGAGGCATCATTTTATACCATAACATACAACTACTCCTGAATTATATTTGTGTGTGTAAAGGGTTACAAGCCAAACTCTTACAATAACTTGTCAAAATAAAATTCTGCAGGACATGTCTAACATTTAATTTTCTTCATCTGGTTAACTTGAAACTCTACTGACATATTACCCAACAAATTGTGAACCTTGTTTGGGAAGGACAAAGCCATACAGTATGTTAGGGTTCAGGAGAAAGAACCAAAAAATTGGAAGGGTTTGAGTTCCTAGGGAGAAACGACCAGTGCAGTTCCATACCTCTCCCCTAATGGGGAGACACTCAAGTGTGTAAGGCTGCGCTTACAGTGCCGGCGACAGTGCCGCGTCAAAACAAATGCATTGCTGCAGTCGTGTGCGCTTATAGTAAGCCCGGCGCGACTGAGCAACAGCTTGGTCTCGATCGCTGGAAGTCCTCTCAATTTGATTATTCCAGCGACCGCAGCCTGACGTCACCGGCACTATAAGCACAGCCTTAGCCTCACGCATTCCTGCAGCCCCAGCGATATGTGGTCACGTCATAAAGCTGCTTCACCCTCATTGGCTGAACCACTCACGTGACGCGGATGTCACGCGGCCGCGCTTGAATAGACAATTTTTTGTCTTCAAAACACGGTGGCAGCATTGCGCTGCAGCATTGCGCTCCGTCATGCGCGCACACGCAGCGGCCTTATAGGCATTAGGCAATTTGAGGTTGGCGCGCAAGTGAGTGCCATTGCACGCTGTATAATCTCACCCTAAGAGGGCAAGACTTATTAAAATCAAGGTCTCACCCTGTTAATGAGGGAGTTAAGGACTTGTTTGCAAGCTCATTTAATAAATAATCATTTACTATGAGTGCAACTACTGATTACATCATGTGAAAGAAAGCCATGTCATTGATCCGTTTGCAAATAAAATAACCTATGAGGTGAGGAACCAACACAGCTGATCTGCTCGTCCTTATAAAAGGCTGCCCCTGAATACGTCTAATATTTCCTGAAACAATCGGTAAGTGTGTTAGGGTTACAAACCAAAAACATACGACTAATTCATACTCACCGACTTTCTCTGATCTTGCAAACTGACCAGCAATTATCCAAGCCAGCATAGTGACTGCAGCGAGGGCTCCTATGTGCAGGAAAGGAGCTGTAGCCTAAAGGAGAACAAAAAACACTTACAGGTATGTGATGATATGTGCTTGTGATCCCCTGCAGCACATGATTAAGAGTTCTACGCCCCATTATGAAATGAAGCACCATTCCAGTTGTCATGTCTCTGATAGGTCCCCAAACTTATTCGTAGTATTTGCAATAAACAACAAAGTGCGCTGTCGCAAAACAGTTCCCTTTAATTCCCCGATCTGGTAATTATCCCTCTGCTGCTTCTATTCTCCCGTGATCAGCGGGGTTTAACCGGAACATATGCAACAAAAAAGGGCGGAAAGAGAGAAAAACACAATAAGTCTTAATTCAATCAAATTTATAAAAAAACACACAACATAACACATAGTAAAATAGGATCATCGATCTTGTGGGACTCATCTGTTCCTCGTGGCAGTTCCTTAATGGATGTGCGGATGATTGGATTAGGATGATCCTATTTTACTATGTACGTGTTCTGTTGTCTTTTTTATAAATTTTATTGAATTAAGACTTATTGTGTTATTCCCTTTTTGTTGCATAGGTCCCCAGACCTGCCTTACCGCATACTCACACACAGCATACCATGCTCTCACTACACTTCTGGGCAATCACATGCAAATCAGCACTCACATGGACCGATTTAGAGTTGACTAATGACAGTGGCGTCGAATCACAAACTAATGGCACAAATGGCTGTTTGAGAGCCCGTAAAACGCAGACACCAATTTGGAGTTGGCCAACAAAAGGCACAAGACAGTTTGCCTGGGGTTCGGGTACGTTAATGACTCAGTAGGCAGAGCACACGCGTCTATTACTAATTTATTTAAATTGTATTTGGTCGTACACACATTAAATAGCACTTGTCTTGTTTTAGTGTCCAATATAGAATCGTATTAACAGCTGTTCTTCACTTGAGACCCATTCTTAATTATGGATCAGATGCTAATCGGGCTACACTACACGATTCCAGCATTTGCAAGATACATTTAAAGGAGCCAGAACTGTTAGTCTGTGAGGATCCCATGAGATCCAATATACCGGCACAGCACAAGAGATAATCACATAAAAGTGGTTTATTGTGTCCAAAATGCACACATATGTCCGACGTGTCGGTCCCCAGGAGGACCTACTTCACCCCCGAAGGTCGCCCTGGGGACCAAAATATCGGGCCTACAGTACTGTATGTGTGCATTTTGGACCCAATAAACCACTTTTATGTGATTGTCCCTTGTGCCGTGTCGGTATATTGGATCGCAGACTAACTACTTACCCTTTACCGTGCACCACACCTGCCTCTGCCTTTCAGTGTGTGCTGCCATTCTAATAAATTGTTGCTGCTCTAGGCTCGGGCCTATCTTGCAATCTGGCATGGACCCACAGTGTGTCACTTTTTGCTTCTGATCCATTTAAGCTTATGCCTGCTGGTTTACACCGCTTTTAAAGCAAAGTCTGGGTCAAATAAGTGCACTCCGTGCTTCCACTGCCGCCAGGCACTCTGGGTAATGGGATGCAGATTAGCATTTCGGGCTTTTTCAATATAAATCAGCAGTGTTGCACTTCAGTGAATAAGCCCCACATTAGGTCACTATTTGCTTCTTATCCACTTAAACATGGATCCCTTATGCTGGTATGTGCCCACCTTTTTAAGTCAAAGCCTGGGTTACAGACATGTGTTGCAAGGTAACCTGCTCACAGATGCTGGCTATGCCCTTTGTGAAAAGAACACTATAGATCTATACAAATGTCATGCACAGTATACGGGTACAGATATAATGTAGCGGGTTTAATCATTTTCTTTGGTGTGATTTGTCACAATATTTTGAGATATAGTTGGCCAATATTGCCTTTGAATGCCATGGAAACCAATATTCTGCATTATACACACTACTATATTAAAAGTTATAATATTAAATATGATGCCATAAAGCATGCAAATCCCTGTTTTTCCACACATTAAGGAGCAATCCAAGCAATAACTTCTTTTTTATTTAAATAAATCAGTTCTATAGTATTAGATAATACTTAGAACCAATTTTTTTTTCCATTTTAAAATTCAACTCTTAATACCATTTTTAATAAGTTTAATATACTGTACTGAGCATCTTTTGATTTCGCTAGTAAGTTTTAGCACACTTCCCCAGCAGTGCAAGATCTTTGTAACACTTTCCTGTTTGCGATAATCTGTTGCCAATATTCCCAGCAGTTAGAGCTGCAAACTGTAACAATAGATAATGTTACAGTAGTCATATAAAGATACCTTGTAGATGCTGAGTTGCACTAGTTGAATGATTTATTTGAAACTGAAAAGGTAGCCATTTAGTGAACCCTGGGAAGCAGGATTTTGCTGACCAATCACGGGAGAACGAATCAAATATCAGCTTAGGTAATTGGTTTTCAATAAAAGTAATCAAATGCTGCATATACTAAAACAAAAAGATTTTATTTAAAAAACATTTTTAGCTACTTGGATTGTCACTTTAAATACAGTATAACCATTAGTGTGCTGTGATCTTAAATAGGACCGCTGCCTTAAATACCAAGATATTTGATAGACTGTAAAATACCGGGTGTTTGTTTTTGCTGCACTTCACTCAGGAGCGAGCGTTTTGTAATCCAATAACTTTTCTCCCAAATGGACAAGACTGACTGTGTCTGGCACCAGGGCAAGCCGCGTGACTATGACCGTGGATACCCCGGCACCGGAGGACTATCACGGACTATCGCCGGAAGCACGGACCCCTCCCCCCACAGAGCGATCGCGGCAGACACTCTCTCCGGAGCCGTGTAGTTGTGATTTTGGAGCTGTGGCTCTGGACACGGCGAGTCTTGCTACATTTGTATGTAGAAACTCCCAAAAGGGAAAAAACAGCTCTGATGTCTATTGCTACATTTGTAGTACATAACTGCATGCTTATCTCAGATTGCTCATATTTAATAATGCAGCAGTGTCAAAAACCACTGTTCTCCCCACAGACCGGTTTCATTTCAGGGGGAAATTTGGAACCACATATTTCAAGACCAAAAGCAAAGCGAGCGGCAGTTTAATGCACTTACTGTACCTGGAAGGAGATTAGAACGACTTCCCACTCTTCTTCCCACATCTGTTCTACGGAAGCCATGGCTATGACGGTGGCAACCAGAATAGCTGCTAGGCAAGCCTGAACAAGAGAGAGAATATAGTACCATAGCTTTTCCACGGATTAAACTGTTCTGAAGGATTTACATATCTCCATTTCTTGCACATAATGGGCAGTGAGCAAATGTACTGAAGATAAACTATATTTGTTTTATTTTTATTTAAAGATGGAAATAAACTAATGGATGAACTGCATTTAAACCTATGAGACGTGAAATGGCATTAGTTCACTTTGCTTCTAGGAGGGGCTGTCCCTGTCCCTTTACGGGTCCGACTTCAGTACAATAATTCTGTCCCAGGCAGCATCATCATTTCAGGGTTTGTAAATATACATTTCTGTTTGGGACAGGAGCGTAGAATGTGGATTGGAACGTACAGTACTGAAGGTCCTCAGATTGCAGCCAGAGTTTTAATCAAATGGATGTTAACGGATGTACAAATTCCACTTTTGCAGTGTTCTCACACCGCAGTTTTATAAGTCTAAATATTTTACTTACAATAACACACACCACCACACACACCCACGCCACACCACAGAGACACACCCACGCCACACCACAGAGACACACCCACGCCACACCACAGAGGACACACCACGCCACACACACAGAGACACACCCACGCCACACCACAGAGACACACCCAAGCACACCACAGGAGACCACACCCAGACACACCACAGAGGACACACCCGCCGCCACAGACAACACCCGCCCACAGAGACACACCCAGCACCACAGAGACACACCCGCACCAAGAGACACACCCGCACCCGACCACATGGGACACACCCGCACCACAGAGACACACCCGCACCACAGAGACACACCCGCACCACAGAGACACACCCACACCACAGAGACACACCCACACCACAGAGACACACCCACACCACAGAGACACACCCACACCACAGAGACACACCCACACACCGTCCTTACCCACCCACAACTCCCCCTTGCCCACACTGCAAGAAGTAAAAGTCCCTATTTTAATCCAGATGGATGTTGAGAAAAATAATAAAATGCACCTCATGTGAATTAATTATTTTAAACTGTTCGCTAATTTGTGTTCAAGGGAGGCTTATTATGCATTGCTGCAGTTTGGTAATAACCTGGATATAATGCCTTTGCTGGAAAGAATAAATTGACTTCAAATATAGCCATTTGCCGTGTAACATCCAATGCTGTGTAACCGGGAGATAAGACATTTGCATTGCTTATTATTTGTGATGAGCCACCTGTGCTACAGGCTCTGACAATTCCCTCCGCGCCCAGCTCTGCCTATCTCCAGCCCAGAAAACAGCATTACCTTGTGGAGCCAGTGTAAATTCAATTGCTGTCCCACCGCAATGTGGCATAGTGCTAATATCTGCAACGGGAAGCAGAGAAATAATTGTAACAAGCAGACGTGTGAACATGAAGTCATTAGAGACCAGCGTAATTACACTGGCGACACACTTTATTCGAGCTCGGCTAGTCCCACGAATTCGGGTATACCCGGGTGTATTGAGGTTTGTGACTGTTTTCTGCCCGAGTGCATTGAGGTATTTTCCAGGCAGGGATTGAAGCATTTTATTCCCGCTGGCTGCAATACTGCACAGTATATATATATATACTGCATTACAATTCATGAATTTATGCCATCTGGTAGGACCAAACGCGAAGCATTGCAGCCTATTAATCTAATCATATCATTTAACAGATCAGCCGCCCGTCAGCCAGGCATGAACCCAGGCTGGGAAGGCAAACGCAACGGGGCTTGTCAGAGGTGAGGAGCGGCGCATTCCAGGTATCTGCCAGGTACATACTGGGTATTTGCTCGAATAAAGTGTGTCGGTGCAGTATCAGGCAAAAAAAAAAAAAAAAAAAAAGAAAACCCTGAAAAAAACACTTTAATTTTCATTAAAAACAAACCGTTTTTCATGGTCTGAGGGACGATGTATCGGCCTCCTGAAAAATAAACATGATGCACTATATAATGATAACACTGCTACACATTAATTCTCCTGTGGATACAGTAACTCTCACTCCCTTTATGAGATATCATTGGATGCTAGGACTCTGGGTTTTTTTTGTTTGCCTTCCTCTGGATCAATAAGTAAGTATAGATATAGGATAAAGTATCTCGTCTAAATTTAGCATAGGTTGAACTTGATGGACGCATGTCTTTTTTCAACCTCATCTACTATGTAACGCACGCCCTCCTCTTCCTTTATTCTGTCATTGCCAATTTCATTTTCCCTTACGCCGCAGTAACACAAGTAACTTTTACCACGACAACAATGTCTGCTTACCCAGATGCACTAAGTTCTGTTAAATCAGGGCAGATAATGTCAGGTTACCTAAATTAGTAACCGACGTTATTTCCCACCCCAAGTTTAATACATATCCACAAAGGTGATATTATATGCAAAAACAATGGCCGTCGTATATAAGCATAGGCTTAAGGTCAGGTTACATTAGCACTATATTGTGTTAACTTCAAATAAACTTTACAAATGGTTTAGATGCTCTAGAATTCGATGTACAGATCTGGTGCTATTTACTTTATTTGTGGGCGCCAGGAAAAATGCGTATTAACGGAGCCTGACTGCGGCCCGACCGCAGCTCCCGGCATGCCCACAAGGCCAGTAATGCTGGCTGCCCTGAAGGGATTAACGCAACAGTGGTCCCTGCTTCTGAATGGGACTCCCGCAGCGTTAATACTACTAGGCCGCCACCATTCTGAGAGCTGCTCAGAGACATCAGAGAGAAGCAGTCTGTGTCGCCCCGCGCAGATCATACAGCAGATCTCACTAGTTGTATTATTTTTAGTACACCGTATTGAAGTAGGGGGTCTAGGGAGCCGAATCACCTTTAATTCAGGTCCGGGAACCCCATGCTTCCCGAGGTACAGGTCTCCGTATGGGTTGCCGGCATCTCTTGCAAGTTTAAATCTTCTGTGTCAAGGCCCACGTGACCGGGACATTTAAACAGCCCAAAGATACCGGCACCCCCTACAAAAGGTCTGTATCTCGGGAAGCAAGGGGTCCCCAGACCTGAAATAAAGAGGGTTCAGCTCCGGAGTTCCCCTGCTTCAATACTGCATACTAAAAGTACAAATAAAAGCAAAGCTGCATTACCTTCGTGGCTAACCGCTAAGGTAATGAAGTGGTTAAACCCTTTCTTCCCCGTCTTCATCTAGACTGATGCCCAATATCCCTATTAACCAAATGTAATAGGGGTTTTGCTCATTAACAAAAATAAAATACACACAGTATTTACCAAAAAATAAAACAAATACATTTGAAACATAAAATCATTGATTGTCACTGTGGTTAACTAGACCCTCTCAATGGAGAGCCACAATAGCTTGCCAAATTGGCAATCAATATTAAGCTGTAATTAAAAAAAAAACACATGAATTAAAATACATTAATAAACCCCCCACCATTACCTTAGTGGCTAACCGCTAAGGAAATTAAGAAGTTAAACCCTCCCACCACCCCCTGTTAAGATCACTACACCATTCATTTACACTAGCAACAGATATTTTGACTGCCACAGGTCACAGTACCAAAAATAGAAAATGGTGCACCCAGTGGAATTAGTCAACAAACTTCCACCCATAGAACCAGAAAGTTCAGTTCATGCATGTTTGTGGAACAGAAGAGGAGAGGGCAGAGAAGATGATGTTACGATCCATTGCAATTTTATTCTAACGGGACATCTTTCCTCACAGCTCTCCAAGTCACAACCAACCCAAAACCCTGCTGCTAGAATTCTCCCACTCGGAGGTCTGTTTCTGTCACTCATTAACTTTCATATCATCAATAAATTCCTCCTGCCCTGCACCCATGCTGGCCAACATCGGAGAGATTCTTTCAGTAAGAGTTGGAATGAAGATGCAGGAGTTTTCTAAAGATCCCATCGGGAAGGGAATTTTTTCCCCAGAGAGCAGGGATACATTGTTTATCTACTAATCAGGAGTCCAGCTCAAATAGGAAGAGTTATCAGTCAGTATGCCTCTCTAGGCTAGAGTCCCTAAAGATTGATGCATGAAAAAATTAACGACAACATCACTGTTTAACGCCCACTTAATTTATCGACCTATTCACTAGAGCCATATCGCGAGTGATAAAGCGGTGTTAAGGGGCTTTTTATTGCACCAGTATACCAAGTGTTGGTGTTATTACGAGGCGTACGCAAATGAGTAATTCAAGTCACCTGCCGATATTGAATTACCTTTAGAAAAAGATCTATAATTGGTATAATCTATCCCAAGCTGGCGTTAGGCCCATCTATCTACCCTATGCAGTTAATTGCCACTATATACACACTGCACACAAGATACTGTAAGACTAGTCAACTAGAACAACTTTGATATAACTATCTCATATAGTGCTTTTCTCCCAATGGGATTCAAGGCGCTTCACAATTGCAGTATAGTGCGCGGTGCGCAGCACATAGGAATTTTACAGACAGTCCAGATGAGCTTACAATCTATATTTCTGGAGTCTGAGACACAGGGAGATAAAGTTACTTGCCCAGGGTCACAAGTAGCTGACACCAGGAATTGAACCAGGCTCCCCTGATTCAAACTCAGTGTCATTGTTTACAGAGTCCGTGTTTTACCACACAGACACTCCTAGGTGACAAAACAACATTATATTCAGATTGTAGAACATATAAACCCCCAAGTGGCCAGGTAGTAATAGTCAGCCCATGATTTGCTTCCACTTTGGATAATAAACGCTTAATACAGCTCAACCCCATTATAGCACAATCCGCTACAACGCGGATCCGTTTATAACGTGGTCTGAGCATGGCTCCCGATTTAAAAACATCTCCATTTTTTTTTTTAAACATTCAATGCTTTATTGCTAACGGACTTATACACACACACCTACAACTTGTGGGAATTGAACATGAATACATTTTATATAATATGTGGTAATAGGTGTGTTTGTCATGTGACCCTCCTCTGCGCTCGAAAGTCTGCAAAATGCCACACACGTGGATGCAGCCTGAAGTAGGGAGAGCTGCAGAGAGGAGAGAGCTGCAGATGCCAGTACGTTCTTGCACCGGCAAAATTTTATAACGCGATCCCGGTTATAACGCAGTCTCTTTCTGTGGACCCCGAGGACCGCGTTATAACGGGGTTCAGCTGTAGTTCCCTATATCACTGTTATACTTTGTGTGTTTTATTTGTAGGGTGTTTATGTTGTATGTTGACCCTGTTGGAGCCTAGAGACATTTCCTTTGTAATGCATTGGTTGCATCAAACATTGGAGCTGAAATCACTCTCTGTCATAAGGTTTTGTAAAATATCCTATTACATGACCCTATGATAGAAGTGTGGGATATGCATCACCCCTCCCCATAATTGCATCACTAACGCTGATGAAAGCGGAGTTACCGCTTATTTGTAGTGGCAGGGCTTTTTAGCCCAGCGTGAACTAATTTTTGAGGATGCAAATTCACCAAGATGTATATCGCTACCCATCGGTCACACTCGAGTGTTCATAGACTTGCCCCTTCTTGAGGGGTTATGGGGATAAGTGGTGCGCAAGCGCACGAAACGCGTAGGGCAAAGTTCAGAGCTAAACCTGACGGACTGACGTGAGCAGCGCGACAGACTTGGATCATAAGCAGGAAGAGGCTTCTACCTCAAGGTCCGCCCCCAAATGTCGGAGCACCCACCCAAGGGACGCGGGGAAGCACAGGAGCAAGTCTATGAACACTCCAGTGTGACCGAAGGAAGACCTTACACCTTGCGACCGATCATTCACTGCCTGTTTACATCTACCATCCTGTGAGTAGGGTCCTGGTTTTAACCTACCGGACCAGCGGTCTCACTGTCATCCGCACATTAGCAATTTTATATTGTTTTATTCTCTTATTAAATTAGCTTTTATTTAATTTCAGCCTTGCTATTTTCTGTTCTGTTTGTCAGTGTAGTGTTTGTTTTTTATGTGGTGTCAGTCATTGTTGTATGTGTGTTGCAGTTAGTGTTAGTTCTACAGCTGCGGCCCCTTTTATTCTCTAACATCTCCGATTTTTTTCGGGGATTTTTTCCGAATGCCACGCAATTCACCGCGTTCATGCCGCATTTATGTTGCATTCATGCCGGCGTCACCCGCGGTTGATGTGTTTATTGATAATGGTTTGGATTTAATTGGTTGCAATTCTTCGCGTATCCGCCAGGTGGCAGATATTCATGAATTGTAATGCGCATGCGCTTCAGTAATGTGTCGACTTGCAGGTGTTTAAAAAAATACCAGTGGTCCATTGTAAATTGACCTTGGTACTGAAGAAGTTACAATAATGTATCAATTTAGGCTTTTCATATTAAAAAATAAATGCACAGTGTCTGGTGTTTTATTGTCCTGAGAATCCCGACATGAGTGCATCACTGCAGTCCGTGTTCCAAAAACCCGACATAACGTACGCTTATTTAATATGGGCCGCGATTAATGCAACAGATGATAAGATGGCAACAGTCGGTCAAATTTATCAGTATTTTATCGAAAACTATGACTTTTACAAATTTTCACCAGATGCTCATGTGTGGAAGCGTGCAATAAGGAAAAAGTTATGTATCAATCCGTGTTTTTTTCATATTGATCCCGGTGTTATTGGAGGGTATTGGTGTGTAGCACCAGATTTTTCCCGTATCTTTGATCATGGAGACTTGAAAAGGCGAAAGGTCATGTTAAAACCAACTAAAAAAACGTCAGTCGCTGGCAAGCAATGCGCCAGCTTCCAATAATTCACCGTCAGTGAAAACCTGGTGACCGGTAACCTTTGCTGTCTGTCCCCGCCCGGATACCTGCAACCTGAGCCGGATTTCGCGTACAGATTCCAGCAAGCTTGCATGTACCAAAGCGATTTCCAGCCTCATCAGCTATCAACTACAGGTGTAGTAGTCCCGCTGTCACCTGTCAACTACGTGTATAATCAAGAATACTGGACTGACAGTGGCTCGGCGCCAGCTGATTGGCAAAGTGTATGGTGAGTAATGTTACCGTATTTTATTCTTTTTTTGAAATATCAATATCAATGCACAGTCAAGCGATTCTCCTGTAAGCAACATCATTGGGTGAGCAGCTTCTACAGTAGATACGGATCAATTGGTGGAAAGCTAGGAGCATGCGCATTGGAACCTTCTTGAAACGCATATGTGTGTCATCACATCTACAGTAGGCGCATGCGCATGTGAACAGGAGATGCCCCCGAGAAAATTATTGGTGGGACTGACTGTGGGAACTTCTTTAGGGGGACTGACTGACTATTACAGTAAAACTTGTACTTTTGTTTTTCCTCAGAAAAGAAAACTTTGTCATCTCATGCGGAAAACGGCAAATGGAGCCATTTCGATGGATAATATCGCTTTGTGCAACAATGCCTGCACATTGCTTAATCGGATTTTAAAAACCACGTACCGGAGTCAACAGTTTAGTGGCTGTTGTTATTGATTAGGATAGAATAACTGAGAGCTTCATAGAAAACCTGTAACAGTATGCTGTTGTTTTCAGACCGTATACAATACTTTTTTATATACATACTGTATAATAAACCCGAAAAATAATACACTGGCGACACACTTTATTCGAGCTCGGCTAGTCCCACGAATTCGGGTATACCCGGGTGTATTGAGGTTTGTGACTGTTTTCTGCCCGAGTGCATTGAGGTATTTTCCATGCAGGGATTGAAGCATTTTATTCCCACTGGCTGCAATACTGCACAGTATATATATATATATACTGCATTACAATTCATGAATTTATGCCATCTGGTAGACACGCGAAGCATTGCAGCCTATTAAATCCTAATCATTATCATTTAACAGATCAGCCGCCCGTCAGCCAGGCATGAACCCAGGCTGGGAAGGCAAACACAACGGGGCTTGTCAGAGGTGAGGAGCGGCGCATTCCAGGTATCTGCCAGGTACATACTGGGTATTTGCTCGAATAAAGTGTGTCGGTGCAGTAAGTATGCATTTATTCTACATGTATTCCAGTACATATGTGTATTCTATACCCGTACAGCATGTATTGTTTTAATACTCGTGATGTACTGCGCATGTCTACAGTATAGAGTACAGTACTGTACAGTATGCCTGGACAGTACTGTACTGTATGTTCTAGAAACACTGTACTTTGTTATAAAAGGAGACAATGAAACAATTTAAAACAAATTAACATTTTCTTTTATTGGTGGAGTAAGTACAAAAACATTTATGGAGTAAGTAAAAACATTTAAAAATACAATTGAAAAACATTTAAAGTGTACAACAATTCAAAACATTTACAGGTATATGGTGTACTGCTAGTAAAAACATTTATGTACAGTATCTTTTGTAAGTAAAAACATTTCTTTATTAATACAATTTAAAACATGCAACATTTCCTTTATTGAAGTACAGAAAGTCAAAACATTTACAGCACAGGTGAAAAGTATGGTGTTAGTAAAAACATTTCTTTATTAATTAATAAAGGAATGTGAAACCCTAACTCAAGCGCTAAACCTATTATTGTGTGAATTACACGTGAACAAAACAAATACCAACTGTGATTAACAAGAGGTTAAAGCTGCCAAAGGTTTCCCACAAAGCAAATATCTCAATTTGCATACATGACCAAGAAAATATACGGAGGATACCTGGCGCTTAAAAGAGTCACTGTGTCCTTTTGAAAACAGTCCGTTCTTTAAATAGTGTCTCAAAGTCCAAAACTTGAAGTCACCGAATCGATGGCCCCCAGCCATTTCCGGCCCCCCGGTTCAAGACCCCCCCCCCCCCCATTTCCCCCCCCCCCCCCAAAGCGCCAGCGTGTTCTCTCCTTCGGGTTCACGCATCCCCAGTCCCCCCCCCCCCAAGGCACCAGACCTGCGCGGCCCGGCAATGACGAGTGAGCAAGTTTTTTCTCTTGTTTTTTAATACTCGTGATGTACTGCGCATGTCTACAGTTATAGAGTACAGTAATGTACAGTATGCCTGGACAGTACTGTACTGTATGTTCTTAGAAACACGTACTTTGTTATAAAAGGAGACAATGAAACAATTTTAAAAACAAATACATTTTCTTTTATTGGTGGAGTAAGTACGTAAAAACATTATGGAGTAAGTAAAAACATTTAAAAAAAATTGAAAAAACATTTAAAGTGTACAACAATTCAAAACATTTACAGGTATATGGTGTTATGCTAGTAAAAACATTTATGTACAGTATCTTTTGTAAGTAAAAACATTTCTTTATTAATACAATTTAAAACATGCAACATTCCTTTATTGAAGTACAGAAGTCAAAACATTTACAGCACAGGTGAAAAGTATGGTGGTTAGTAAAAACATTTCTTTATTAATAATAAAGGAATGTGAAACCCTAACTCAAGCGTAAACTATTATTGTGTGAATTCACACGTGAACAAAACAAATACCAACTGTGATTAACAAGAGAGGTTAAAGCTGCCAAAGGTTTCCCACAAAGCAAATATCTCAATTGCATCATGCACACAAGAAAATATACGGAGGATACTGGCGCTTAAAAGAGTCCTTGTCCTTTTGAAAACAGTCCGTTCTTTAAATAGTGTCTCAAAGTCCAAAACTTGAAGTGGATTGCGTGTAGTTTTTTTCACTGCTGCACTCTTCAACACATCTGAAACTGATAGAAGGGTACACCATTGCGCAGTACTACTGATGTTAGATGTTAACCCCTTACTGACAACTTCCCAGTGTGACTGAATACAACTTACAGGAGTGTTTCTTTCAGGATACAGTGGAGACAATCTGTGCTTTATTCCCTTTCCGTTCTTTTGCACCACGAATCCCCTGGTGCTTCCTCTGTCTCTTGGGATTTCGTGGTTCTCAGGATCACCCGAACTCCACGAGCCCCCAGACAAGGAATGAACAATTGCAAACAGAGGGGGTCACAAATTTATTTAAAAACGGCTTCAACAAGCCTAAAATTGGCTGGTAAGCCTGCACTAAAAACAATGAATGACTTACTTACATGTACTCACATGAATACATGTATAACAACACTTCATAAGGATGCCGTCCGCCGCTTGTGCCTCCTGTGTTTGTCCGGATGAGAAGGGCTCTCTCACTGCCCAAACTCCTCCGGTTGGTTAAATAGAGTCTCTCCCCCCACCTGGCTGCGTTCCGGTTTGCAACCAAGGGTTTGGCCAGACTCCTCACCTCTCAAACACAGATGCTGCACTGCACCCTCTCACGGGATTCCTAACTCTCCCACCCTAACGCGTTTCGTGACGTAGGCACGCCACTTTCTCAAAGGAATGAGGAGTTACAGCTGATCTGTCTTTAAATACCCTCTAGAGCTGATTGGCTAACAAGTGATGAGCTAATATGCAACACATGCTAATATATACTAGTCCGCTATTAACCAATGTGTATCTAAGGAAATTAACACCTGGGACAAATATCAAATGGGACAGATAAAAAACATTGAAAGCATAATTGCCAAAACCTAAAATAATCTATACTACTAAAACCGGACCAAACCCTGTATAAATGGGGCCAAGGGCATTACTGCAAAATAAAATGAAAAAGGGCATAGAATCTGTTTATTCTTTTAGAAATGAAGCCAGATCGAATTCTATGTTTAAACCTTTGGGGGCTAAGGTTTTTTAAAGTTATATCCAAAAACTTTCTTTTTTGGACAGATGTTTAGCCTATCACCCCCTCAATTAGGTTTAGGACAATTTTTCTATTCTTACATATTAAACCTTTAGGGTTCTGATTGTGGGCTAATCTGAAATGATTGGAGACACTGTGTGTCTCCAGACCTCTTTAATGTTATATATGTGTTCTGCTAATCTACGTGTCAGTGGTCTTCCTGTTCTTCCCACATATTGGAGTCCACATGGACACTGTAGGAGATATACACAGAACTTGCTTTTACAGTTAATAAATGTACCAATCTCATACGTCCTATTTGTACAACAGAACGGAAGCTGGTACACTTCTCACTAAAACTGCAAGCCGTGCACTTTCCACATACAAAGTAACCTTTAAAATCAGACAAGCCAATTGGAAGGTTTATGCTCAATCTATCATTTGGACACGCTTGGTGCTAGCGATGCTTTTAAATCATTACTTTTTGTATATGATCTGTGGTTGTGGAGGTGTAAAACGGATTGTAATATGGGGTCTCGCAGAAGGATTCCCCAATGTTTTTTATTTTGTTTTTGCTAATTTGGGGCCATACTATTATTTTGTAATAAATGGTATGAATTTCTCTTCTTTGACTTTTTTATTTTCTTACGATTTATGTACTAATATAATGATCTATCTATATGATTGACTTTCTCAATAGCTGTTCTACTTTTAAATTTATTATAATTCCGTGCCATAAATTATGTTTTAAATCTTTGACCTGTTCCTCATACATATGTTTTTGAGAACAGGTCTTTTTATTCTCAAGGCTTGTCCTTGTGGAATATTATCTACCATCTGGGTGATGATGACTGGACGCTAAGAGATAAGTGTTGGCATCCACTTCTTTGAAGTAACAGTCACCCTGTGTCCATAAATTTTCTAGACCTTACCTTATATGTAGAGAACCATGTTGTGCACACACAAAAACATACTTCAAAGAAGTGATGCCAACACTTATCCTTAGCGTCCAGTCATCATCACCCAAGATGGGTAGATAATATTCCACAAGGACAAGCCTGAGAATAAAAAGAAAACTGTTCTCAAAAACATATGTATGAGGAAACAGGTCAAAGATTTAAAACATAAATTTATGGCACGGAATTATAATAAAGTAAAGTAGAAACAGCTATTGAGAAAGTCAATCAGATAGATAGATCATTATTAATGACATAAATCGTAAGAAAATTAAAAAGTACAAAGAAGGAGAAATCATACCATTTATTACAAAATATAATAGTATGGCCCCCAGAAATAGCAAAAACAATAAAAAAACATTGGGGAATCTTCTGCGAGACCCCATATTACAATCCGTTTTACCTCCACAACCACAGATCATATACAAAAAAGCTAATGATTTTAAAAGCATCGCTAGCACCAAGCTGTCCAAAGATAGATTGAAGCATAAACCTTCCAATTGGCTGTCTGATTTAAAGGTTACTTTGATGTGGAAAGTGACGGCTTGCAGTTTTAGTGAGAAGTGTACCAGCTTCCGTTCTGTTGTAACAAATAGGACGTATGAGATTGGGTACATTATTAACTGTAAAAGCAAGTTCTGTGGATATCTCCTACAGTGTCCATGTGGACTCCAATATGTGAGGAAGAACAGGAAGACCACTGACACGTAGATTGCAGAACACATATATAACATTAAAGAGGTCTGGAGACACACACAGTGTCTAATCATTTTAGATTAGCCCACAATCAGAACCCTAAAGGTTTAATATGTAAAGGAATAGTTGTCCTAAACCTAATTGGAGGGGGGGTGGTGATAGGCTAAACAATCTGTCCAAAAAAGAAAGTTTTGGATATATACTTTTTTAAAAACCTTAGCCCCCAAAGGTTTAAACATAGAATTCGATCTGGCTTCATTTCTAAAAGAATAAACAGATTCTATGCCCTTTTTCATTTTATTTTGCAGTAATGCCCTTGGCCCCATTTATCAGGGTTGGTCCGTTTTAGTAAGTATAGATTTATTAAAAGGATATATGGACAATTATGCTTTAAAATGTTAGTTATTAAGTCTGCCAATTATGATTGATATTGAATCCCAAGGTGTTAATTTCCTTAGATACACATTGGTTAATAGCGGACTAGTATATATTAGCATTGTGTTGCATATTAGCTCATCACTTGTATAGCCAATCAGTCTAAGAGGGTATTTTAAAGACAGATCAGCTGTAACTCCTCATTCCTTTGAGAAAGTGGCGTGCCTAGTCAGAAACGTGTTAGGGTGGGAGGAGTTAGGATCCCGTGAGAGCGGTGCAGTGCAGCATCTGTGTTTGAGAGGTGAGGAGTCTGCCAGAACCCTTGGTTGCAAACCGGAACGCAGCCAGGTGGGGGAGAGACTCTATTATAACCAACGGGAGGAGTTTGTGCAGTGAGAGAGCCCTTCTCATCCGGAGCAAACACAGAGGCACAAGCTGCGGACGGCATCCTTATGAAGTGTTGTTATACATGTTCATGTGAGTACTGTAAGTAAGTCACATTGTTTTTAGTGCAGGCTTACCAGCCAATTTTAGGCTTGTTGAAGCCGTTTTTAAATAAATATTGTGACCCCCTGTTTGCAATTGTTCATTCCTTGCTGGGGGCTCGTGGAGTTGGTGATCTGAGAAACCACGAAAATCCCAAGAGACAGAGGAAGCACCCAGGGGATTCGTGTGCAAAAGAACGGAAAGGGAATAAAGCACAGATTGTCTCCACTGTATCCTGAAAGAAAACACTCCTGTAAGTGATTCAGTCCACACTGGGGAAGTTGTCAGTAAGGGGTTAACATATTAACATCAGTAGTACTGCGCAATGGTGTACCCTTCTATCAGTTTCAGATGTGTTGAAGAGCTGCAGCAGTGAAGAAAAAACTACAGCAATCACTTCAAGTTTTGGACTTTGAGACTCTATTTAAAGAACGGACTGTTTTCAAAAGGACACAGTGACTCTTTTAAGCGCCAGGTATCCTCCATTTCTTTATTAATACAATAAAGTTGTTAAGAATACAATTTATGAATACAGTAAGTCAGGCCTGTACAACTCCAGTCCTCGAGGGCCGCAAACAGGCCCTCGGGGACTGGAGTTGTGCCGGTCTTGTGTAAGTAAAAACATTTCTTTATTAATACAATTTAAAACAAGCAACAAGTCAAAAATTAAACAACATTTGAACAGTCACGCGAATTCGATACCCACCAGATTGTCCTTCCAAGGCCGATGCCTTGTATGATGCAAAATGCCATTAATGGAGTCTCTCACTATTTTCATTAAAGGATTAGTAATTGAAAAATAGCACTGCAATTCCTCCACAATAATCCTTCTTAAATTTTCAGGAAGCACCCTTTTTTCGCGATTTCCTTCGTAGTTTACACTGTTGGCTCACACGCAGTACACCAAGTAGGACACGTGGTGCTTGAAAATTAACATGGCATACTTCTGGGGTACACCAGTACTTGTTAACCTATACTTCTCCCTGGGTGGCTGGGGCAGCTTGCGCAGGATGATGTCGGGCACCGTCTCAATGCAAGCGTATGTGGGTTGGATTCTAGGAGCGGGTGTTCTTCTGGGAGCGGGTGTGCTTGTGGCAGCGGGCGAGGGAAGGTTGTCTGGGAGGATGCTTTTCTCCTGTCTTGGTCGCCGTGTTGTCTCCTGGCGTAGTCTTGACGGGGTTGTCATGTCATCCTCATCAACGGCATACATACATCTACACATATTCTTCTGGTGGAGGGGGTGCGCTTGGTGATGGAAGGTTGAAGGTCCCATTCATCCCATCCATGCCACCCTCCTGCTCTGGCATCGGAGATACAGGGGCATGAACTCCGAGCAAATTATGTATCCCCGCTATGTCAGTCTCTATCTTCTCTATCCGTTGATCCAGCGCCTCCATCCATTGATCCAGCGCCTCCATCCGTTGATCCAGCGCCTCCATCCGTTGATCCAGCGTCTCCATCCGTTCTAACGAGCTAGATCTTGTGCATGGGGTGGTGTGGACATCTGGGTGGATGGGTGCTATGGAGGATGAGATGGGGGTTCCCTGGAGAGAAGCGGCAACGTCGTCGAAGAGGGATGGAGAAAGTGACCTGTCGATTTCCGGGAGAGAAGCGGCAGAGTCGTCTAAGTGTAATGGAGAAAAAGACCTGTGGATTTCCGGGAGAGCAGCGGCAGCGTCGTCGAAGAGTAGTAGAGAAGATGGGCTGTGGGTTTCCGGGAAAACAGCGGCAGAGTTGTCTAAGCGTAATGGAGGAAGTGGCCTGCGAATTCGATGGGTTGGCTGCCATTTGTTTTGCTTTGAGTGTACATCACCGAATTTCTTCTTGACATAATAAGGCTTACGTGTATTAAAACCCTTAGCCTTTGGGGTCAGCAGAAGGTTTTCTTTATTAGCCTAAGCCTTTCGCTTTGGCCTTGGCTTGGAAATGGCTCCCGCCTTTCGCTTTTTCTGCATGACAGGCACGGCAGAGGCGAGTGGGTTCCTGCGTCCGTAGAATCGGGGTTGATCCATTGAAGCAGATGGCACAATGCAGTATCTGGACAAGGGAAAGTTCAGATACAGATCGAGTGGTGGGCTATGCAAAGTGTGTCACCTTTTATGCATGGCAACGAGGTGCAGGTGTTGAAAGTGGGCATACTCTAATGTGAGTCATTAACGTATAAATACACCATCCATTTTGTGGATTCACTGCACATTGAATACACAGACTAAACATCGAATATACATTCTTGTGCTTGTATTTCTTTCTACTCGCAGCTATGCCTGTTAAAAAGATTTCAAAGGATCTCAGCATGAGAATTAAGGAGATGTACACGAGCGGACAACGAATTGCAGATATCCAACGCTGGTTAGGTGCTTCTGGACTTGTTGTACCAGCAGCCACCGTGAGCTATCATGCACACGGAAAGACCAAAAAAAACGCACGAGGACTTCAACGGTAACTAACGCGCAAGTATATAATACTGTCTATATATCTTTAATTGTTTATATTGCTGCATATTAATATAACTATGTATTATTGATCTATTATTGTGTATATCGCTGTATATTTATAAAACTATAAAACACAGTATATCTATCTATTATTGTGTATATAGCGCTGTATATTTATAAAACACAGTATATCTATCTATTATTGTGTTTATAGCGCTGTATATTTATAAAACTACATTTTCTCAACCCAGGGGAGCATGTAGGAGAAAACACAACAGACAAAACACACTAAGTGCAGACTATATGGTTCAGGTGTGAGGTAATAATGATGCTTGGCCTCTATGTGCTGCCTACTCACAGGATGTAGGTAGGATAAGTACAGTGGCGTGATCAGTAGAAAGTGGTGGGTCCCTCTAACCATACACAGGAAGCAGCTGGGACTGAGGTATCAGTAGCAGGTGTACATGTAAAGATAAAGACAGACCTCCATGGTGCAGATCAATGGTAAACAGATAAACTTTATGAAAATTATAAAATGTGCACTCACAATGTATAAAATCAAAATAAGCGTTTTTTCACTATATAAGTGATAGGAGGGTAAGGGTGGTTGCCGCAGCTCACCGCACCGCCGATATCCCGGACTGTTCACCTCTGCAGGCTCCCTGTGCTTCTCTCAGTGAGAGCCTGCAGAGGTGAACAGTCTGGGATATCGGCGGTGCGGTGAGCTGCGGCAACCACCCTTACCCTCCTATCACTTATATAGTGAAAAAACGCTTATTTTGATTTTATACATTGTGAGTGCACATTTTATAATATTTCATAAAGTTTATCTGTTTACCATTGATCTGCACCATGGAGGTCTGTCTTTATCTTTACATGTACACCTGCTACTGATACCTCAGTCCCAGCTGCTTCCTGTGTATGGTTAGAGGGACCCACCACTTTCTACTGATCACGCCACTGTACTTATCCTACCTACATCCTGTGAGTAGGCAGCACAGAGGCCAAGCATCATTATTACCTCACACCTGAACCATATAGTCTGCACTTAGTGTGTTTTGTCTGTTGTGTTTTCTCCTACATGCTCCCCCTGGGTTGAGAAAATATCGTTTGATCTTCTGGGACCAGCCAAGACAGTCCCTTCCAGAGGGTTTGAGCAGGGGGTTACAACGTTTATTATATTTTCACTACTGCACTATTTTGAGTCACGATTTTATTTTATATCATTATATACGTGTTATATATATTCACTGTATTTTAAGTGATCACTAGCACTTAATTAGCACCAGTTTCTTCACCAATCACGTTGTTATATTTATAAAACTAACACAGTATATCTATTATTGTGTATATAGCGCTGTATATTTATAAAACTATAAAACACAGTACATCTATCTATTATTGTGTATATCGCTGTATATTTATAAAACTATAAAACACAGTACAGTATATCTATCTATTATTGTGTACTGTAAATGATGTGCTGTACTTGTGGCCTACTGCACTGTAACTTACAGGATTGTTTTTCTTTACACTGTAGGGAGACAACTCTTCTGGTCGACAAAATAAGTGAAGAGAATGATGAGAAGAGTGCCTTAAGGGTCAAAGACACTCTGCAGGAAAATCACAATCTCACTGTATCCGAGACCAGCATAAAGAAGATGAGACGCAGAATTGGATGGAAATATGGACGTGTGGTTAGTACAGGAATTTAAAGTGTTGTTTAAGAAACTGTACCTATAAAATTATTCCTTGTCATTACAGAGCGTACCCTATGATAACGGACGTCAACAAGATCAAGAGAGTGGTCCAGGCCCAGGCATGGATCGACAGTGGAGAAACTTCAGGATTGCATCTTCACTGACGAGTCTACTGTATCGCTGGAGAGATTTGCCACCTTTGCATTCCACAAAAAAGGTCGCATATCTATGAAGCCGCGTCCAAAACACCCAGTGAAGATGCATTTGTGGGGTGCCATCTCTAGATGTGGACCAGGATGCATTGTTATCTTTGAAGGTAAAAAAAAGTCACACGCTTTTGCCTTATGCACTGTACTGTACTAGTGTGCAGTATTTTGAGCACTTTTCTTTTCTTGTTATAGGAATCATGAATAAAGCTTTTTTCCAAGAGCAAATTGTGCCTGAGATTGTGGAATACATCACACGTGAGTTCCCAGATGGTCACCGTTTCTATCAGGACAACGATCCGAAGCACACCGCGTCAACAGCGCATATTCTTGAGTGCGGTATCAACTGGGTGAAGACGCCAGCGGAGTAAGTGCGGTAACCGTGTCTCATTTTTTTCCACTGTTTACTGTGGATCTCTTTAACTAATTCTCCTTTTTTTCCCCCTCCAATGACAGATCGCCAGACTTCAATCCAATCGAAATGGTCTGGCATCAGCTGAAGGATCATATCAGAAAAGTCATGAAACCCTCCAAAAGGATGAGTTGGCGCAAGGCATAATGAGTTTTTGGAACGATGTACTCACCGTGGAACGATTTAATAAATATATTGACCATATTGCGACTGTGTTGCCCATTGTGTAATGGGCAAGCATCAGGAAGGTAGTATGGTACAGTACTGTACTGTAGTATGGTAAGTACAGGCACACCAAGTACAGTATGATACAGTTAAGTATGGCACAGATTGTTTTACAGCATGCACCTAACTGCACATTTTTTTTCTTTCCTGAGAGAGCAGCACTAGCCATCTGGTTACAAAGTATTTAACAGTAGTTACAGTATACAGTAGTTCCAGTATAGACTAGTTTGACAGTACTATCTGCATACTGTAGTCCAAGATGGAGTAGCTACAGTATACAGTACACAATGCCATAATATGCACATAACTGCACTAACTTTTTCTTTTCTTGTATTTTCAAAGAAAAAAGGATGGAAAGGGGGAGGGGGGAATCATGTGTACATTGTGTGAACTGTGTGTACAGTAAAGTGTATCTAAAGTGCAGTCATGATTTACACAAAGCCTCCCCTCTCTCAATGAATTACTGTACACAGAATGAGGAAGAAGATAAAGACGGAAAATTTTATATTAATTATATTATTATATATTATATATTATTACTATTATTATCAATGTGCATTATTCATGATTATCCGCCGGCCATCAATTTTCAACTGACAGAAGAACTGAATAAAGACTGCATTTTGTATTATTCATGATTATTTGTATATTTGTATTTTTTATTCCTGATAAAATAAAATAAATATTTCTTTACATTATGATTATCATGAATCATTGACACCCCCCACCCTACACCAAAGAAAAAGAAAGAATGACAAAAATTGTTAACTTACGGCAATCAATCAGATTATGGTTTTTTTAACTCTCAATTTCACAGTGCTGTGCTAATCAGATTTACATATCAAATTCGAGAAGGGATTATCACAAGCGTTACCGTAAACAAAGCATCAAAGGGTTGGGGGGGTGGATGGGTGAGTCATATGAATGGTGAACAATAGGCGCCGAAGTGAAATGGTGAAGTTATACACGCATGCGCAGTAATAATCAACTAGCTCCCTTCCCAAAGAGGATTACACGCAGGCGCAGAGACGTGACTCAAAGCCAACAATAGGAAAATTAATGAATGGTCTGAGAGAGGTGTCGATAAGAGGTTGAAATCCTTGAGCGAGCCTTGTGTGCACGCGCGGAGGGGGGGTGGGGGGAGGGGGTAAAGCTGCTTTAAGGATATCCCTGAATAGTTCAAAGAAATATTTTCATAATGATTTGACCCCCACACCCCCAAATACATAAAAATTACACAAATCATGTGCAGTCAAACGCACAGTGTCGCAGTCAAAAGCTACAGCACCGATTGAATATCGTAACATCAAGATGGTTTAGGCAGGAACATGTTGAGAAAATAATAATAAAAAATGACGAGAAAAATATTTTTTTTTTTTTTTTTTGGTCACTCTTGAACTTTTTTTCTTCCAATGAGCATTAATAATCAACACAGAAGAAAACAGTAAATCAAACCAGGCTCTGCACTGCACGTTATACACGCAGGAATGTGATGACAGGAATGTTATTGAAGCCAGAAACCATCCGTTCAAAGGAATGGCGTGAGAGAGGTGTACTGTAGAGAAGTTGAAATAGTGCAGTATATTATCCTGTGTGTGTGCGGGGGCGAGCGAGGGAAGAGCGCTATATACTGTACGCCGAAATGTGATACTGTTACAGTACACGCCTATGAGTTTCAACAATGTTCAAATGAGACATACAGTACATGCATGCATAAATATGCAAATTTACAATTACTGCGCGTGCACACGCGGACTGACGTAGGTTGAACTGCTACAGTATTAGACTTTGAAGACAACAGCTCGCGAACGCCCACCTGAGTTTTTAGACAGTATTGCAGACAGCACTAATAATATGCTAATAATACGAGCGCTAAAATACCGGAGCATATTCCGTAAAAAAAGAAAATATACTGCACCTGCCCGCGGTTATCAGAGTTACATCGCTACGGCCGCATTAGGATAAAGGGGGGCGCAGCTGTATGTAACATTGCTGGCAATATTGCACTATTACTTTTCTTTGTGTTTCTTACATATCACGAAACGCACGGCCGTAACTTCATCTGACCATCTGGAAGTACAGGATCAGAAAGGTTCTGGACACTTTCTTCACTATTCTGGACTCTAAAGACTTGCACATATTGGACTTGTAAGGCGCCGGTTTTCCTTTGTTTGGTCTATACCAATATCTTGATTTGTATGAATCAGGCTTTTACCAGGCAGCATAGCCCGCCACTAGGGTGTTAAATTCCTATATAGGTATATCACTTTTTATTCATTTTTTAGCGCTATTAATACACCACCTTTATTTTTTCTGTTAGCTAATCACTTGTCAGTGTGCAAATTTTATTGATAAACATATATATTTTTTAAAAACATTTTTTTTTTTAAACTACAGCTTGAAGTGCAGCTTTAATGCAATACAGCAATAGTCTGTGATGCTCTGAAAATACTTTATTTGGGAAGCAGGGAACTGGCTATTCTCCTTTATACTGTAAGCACTTAGCATTTAAGTCCCGTCTACGGCGGAATGTCTGCAGTACCAGAGACAAGAACATTCCAACACAACAATTGCATGATCTTGACTCGCCCACTGATGTCGGGTACCGAAAAAAGAAGTGCTCCCCTTCCGTGCTGGCAGAGGAGACCATCACATTTCCTACATGGTTAAACATAGCAAGCAATGTATGTATGTGAATGTATACCTGTAACTCCAGAGGCAGTAATACAGTACCATTGCTTATGGGAACAGCTACTTAATACACTCTCATAACAGTCACAAGGAAGGGTCGGAATCACTCCAGAAAGCAGGAACAAAACCACCAACTAAAAAGCAGTTTGCGCATGGTAGAACTGGTTAATGGATACAGTAAGATATTCTTCTGTGCTTAATTACCTGTTTTATCACAGAAATTCCATGCTAGCAGTTTAATGAATAGGCCCCCATGTATTTGCTTACTAGCTATGCTCTTGTCAAGGCTATCATCTCTATTCCGCACTCTTCTTCTGCTCTTTCCAACCTCAAATCTCTCTTATACTGCACCCCCCCCCCCGTCATGATAGAGGGGGTTTGGCCCGGGATTAAAGGGGTTACACCACATTTGGCCACCCCCCTACTCTCACTTGGGAAGCAAGGGGTTAACTGGACAGGGGTCCAGTAATGTGTTTTCTTCCGTATCCAACTGTTTATTCCCCTGTATAAAATGTAATGTCTCATCCTGGTGTTTGCACTCACACATACACTAGGGTTGATGCAGGAGGGAAGGGGTTAATGTTAATTTAGTGATTATAGCCCTTTGTTCCCTTGTCCCGCCTTTTCAGGCTCCTTTTTGCAGCCTTCCACAGGCCGCCATTGCGACTCCATGCGTTCTAATGGCAGAAGTAGCAGTTTTGGACCTGTTTTCCAGTGACGACCAGCAGGATGCGTCCGAGAGGAGGAGCGGTGGTTCACCATTGTAAGTCAATGGGCTCATTGACTTCAATGGAGATTCCTCAACGCCAGCCTCGAGGAACAGGTTGGCAGCCATCCAAACCGCAGACCGCAAAAGCGGATACAATGTCTTTGAAAGGGTTTAATCACTTCGGTCAAGTTCAAAGACAATTGGCGTGGGAATCTTAGGTTCTAGGGCCCCTGGGAATAAAGTTCTTTTTGCCCCTAGCTCCTAGGAACCCCCACACACGATCCACACCGGGTCCAGGAATGAGAGACCCCCGTAAGGGGTCGAGAGGAGAAGGAGGGTCGCGCCACTGACTTCAATGGCGGAGCGGAGGTCCCATTGAATCTAATGGCGGCGTGCGCCATGCATTGTCTATGGCGAAGCCGGCCATTGATTCCAATGGGGAAAAGCCGCGTGGTGTAAAAACGACTAAGTGTAAAATGATGAAAAATGTAAGTCCATATCTCCGGTTCTGGAATGACCAGGGGGATGGGATTTGAGTGGCATGTAGCCAGGGTTCCGGCTTTAATGCATGACCCTTCCCAGCCCCCTCCAACCAACCAGACGGAGTGTGGACGAATGTAAAGTTTGTTGGATTTTCCCATAGACTTCAATGGCGGCGGTTTTTCCATTGAAAGCCTATGGCGGAAAAACCCCATTGACGGCAACGGCAGAGCCCGCCATTCAACGCTATGGTGGCGGACCCCGTTGATTTCAATGGGGAAAGAGTGAAAAACAGAGATTCATTTTTTAAAGGGAAGAATCCTGTATTTTAAAAATGTGTTAAAGTGCATTTCTGTATCTCCAGTTCTGGAGGTTGCAGAGAGTTGAAATTTGGCCAATATGTAGGGTCACTTTAGGCTTTAAAAACTGGCAGATTTCGACCCACTGGACCCACCAGAACGGAACTTATTAATATGTGAAAATATTAAAGTGTATATTGGATTTTGGATCTGCTCTGAAAATGCAGACTCCATCTGCTATGCTAATAGGGCAGGGAGGGCATCCTGAAGACTTAGCATAGCCCTGTGATCAAAAGTGATCAAAAGTTAACTGCCCTAATTGTTTATACTAGGGTCAGGAACAAAGGAAGTTGAGTGGTTTGGGAGTGTCAGCCTTCACACTTAAAATCTACTTCAAAGAGATTTTCCTAGCCAGCTCGGCGCCTAGGGTTAAGAGTACAGGGCTGAAATGGTATATAAGACAGATTCACCCCTTACTCAATTGTCTTTCGTGTCTTCTGATGATTATGAAGATTGCTGTATGAACTGCCAGTCTGGATTTGACTGTTTCATCATTTCATCTTAAGTGCTTATATTTTGTCTGTTATTTGTACAATCTGTTGTGTTCACCTTTTTCAAGGAATAAATTATATTTTATCATATCTAAGCCTCGTTCAGTTCAACCCAGTTGTATGTTTGGTGTGTATAATTAACAGCCTGTCACAAAGTTACCGTCACACCTCCCTGCCCCCTTTATAACTCTCTTACCCTCACAAACCAGACAAGCTTCCGCTCTCCCCATTTTCAAGATCAACCTTAAGTCACACACCCAATGAAGCATTTCCATAATGGTGTAACATGACAATGAGTCACTGTATTCACACTTGCCCTACAAAATATGCACTTCCATGTACTCCTTATATTAATGTACTCAGCACTTTACAAAAGACAATACAGGGAACTGTAATGGAGAAAGTGCAACAAAATCAAACAATAGGAAAGGAAATACCTGCCCCGGAGAGTTGACAATCTAATCGTATGTTGGGAGACTTGGAGACAGCAGGTGAGGGAATAAGTGCAGTAGATGGCAGTGCTTGGCCACAATGGTTGGTAGGAGTGACTGGGTGTGGGACAGTAGTCATGAGTCTAGGTTACGGAGATGCTTCATGTAAGAGGTGAGTTTTAAGGTTTGACTTAAAGGTGAGGAGAGAAGGTGCTTGGTGTATACTGAGTGCGAGGGAGTTCCACAGGTAAGAGGCAATGAGGGGAAAGGGTTTAATGAGAGAAAGAGAGCAGTAGAGGTGCGAGGGTTGGAAAAGAGACAGTTCTTAGCATAGTAGGGCCATAAAGAGAGAGCAAAGCTGATATAGAATGTAGGTGGAGATTTTGTTTATAATATTGTGTCGAGTCAGTTCTCAAACTGACAGTGGTGACCTCTCCGAAATACACTCATTGTTTGTGTATTCACCACGATAGCACTGAATTGATGTCATATCTGCGTATTCAAACTCCAGTGTCCCATAAATATTTATAAGAGCAACTGATAGCTCTTGCAGAACAGGATTTGTAAAGGTTTAATTTTAATCAACTTTGTACCCCTAGGGACCTCTTAATTCAGTTTAAAACAGAGACCCCTCACTAAAGCAGCAGTTTGAGACCCTCTGGTGAATGTAAAATAATACTGGATAATTCAATAATTAGAGAGGCAGACCCCCGCTCCCGCAATTGTACACCCCTTAAGACAGGGGTAAAGTGAGAAAAGCCGAACTGTTCCAAGGAAAACAGATTCGGGCCGCACAGGTAAATTCATCATCATCACCATCATCATCATGGTATCTTCCCCAGCACCCCTCAACATCCTCATATCCCCCCCCCTGCATCTCACATCACCCTCCCCCCTCCCAGCACCTTTCAGCAGTTCCCCCAGCACCCTTCATACTCTCTCCCAGCACCTTTCAGCAGTTCCCCCCAGCACCCTTCATACTCTCTCCCAGCACCTTTCAGCAGTTCCCCCCAGCACCCTTCATACTCTCTTTCCCCTCCCCCCCCACCCCCACCTGATCGAGGCAGTGGCAGCGGAAACGGGCCTCAGCCAGGAGGTTTTAGCCGCGCGGCTACCAGTACCAGGGCAAGGTGAAGCGCGCTCTAGCAGCCGACCCCGGAAGCTCCGGGTCACACTACTAGAGCGGGCTTGGGGGGGTGGGGGAGGGGGGGTAATTGCGTCCGCACGTCAACTGCAGGGTAGGCTCGGCAGGGGAGGAGAGTGAGAGGAGAGAGAGCGCATCAGTGCGTCACCACGTCACCCTACCAAGGAAGGGAGGTGGAAGGGGAGGTGGAAGGGGCCGTCGCGGGCCGCACAGGGAGTCCCAGCGGGCCACATGCGGCCCGCGGGCCGTATGTTGTGCAGGCCTGCCTTAAGACATGAATAGAGGACCATATACTGGGGAGAAATATATAAATCTCTGGATCAATCGTTTTCATTTATAACAAAAATGACAGTAAGATATATGGAGATATACAGGAAATCTTGTTTTGAAATATATACTGGGATTTAAAACAAAGGAACAATACAATAGGCACAATTACCTAGATGTTAAGATAAAAATGATTTAACCATTAATATGAGGTTGCTATATCTGATTCTCATTCAAACCTGATGAATCAAAACACATACAGTATGTAATGTTTTCCTGCTGTTCTAGAGCCTTTGACATGGATTATCATTACATAGTGCAACACCTTCATTTCTGGGCCTAGAGATGGATTAATAGCAAATTAAAGTAAGTACCAATAAGTACATATCTTGTAGACAGAATGTCCTTTTCTAGCTTTTTAGGAAAATATATATGAATATGCTGAACAATACTGTTGATTCTAAACATTGCTTCTATACGGTGAAGTACTTACCAAGAGTGCTGTGATATATATGAAGCCAGCAGCAGTTGTTAGAAGAATTGGAATGGACCAGTCATCCCAATGTCCTGTTCTGTTATATAAAAACCTGCGAAAATGAAGAAAAGGAAAACATATCATGAACCCCAGCATTGTTAAGGACTACCTGACCAAAGCCGACAATGTGTCATCCATATTTTCCATGGTTAGACCCTCTGACGATCAGCCTCAGGCCTGTCAGAAGAATTACTGGGACACAGATCTCAAGCCATGAGCTGGGCTCGGCCAATGCGTTGGGTCTTTGTGTTTTATGTGATAGGCTGGGGAGGCAGGGCAGGGGCTATAAGGCCAAGCTGCCCCTTCCCCTATTGATGGCCCAGCTCCCCATCTACTACTGTATACAAGTGTATGGTAATAGTATGTTACTGTTGTGTTCTCGCCCTCCCAACCCCCATTAAGATTAGCATTATAATAGGCAGGCTAGGAAGGCCATGTAATCTATAGCAGTGGTTAACTTATTCATTCAAGATCCTTGCAAGCATTATACTGTAGGGCACTTTTCTGAATGCATCATTTTGTTCTGACATTTACATTTATGAGCGCTGGGAACTCCATCATTGTTTTATTATCAGGAAACTGCTCTGTTACTGAAAATAGACGTAGGTATGTGCATTCATGTACAGGGGCAGCAGCAGTGGATGGGACCCCTCTGTAGCTTCAGTCCCAGTCCCACGACAATCTCTGTAATGCACTGGTTTTGCCAAAGAAAAGTAGTAGGGACCGCAGCACAATAACTCCCTCTGCCATTAGGTGGCACTGTGCTGCTCATGCGGCTTCTCTCCCTCGCTAATGGTGAGCGTGGCAGAGTGCGTGGGGGGCAGAGTGCGTGGGGGGCAGAGTGCGTGGGGGGCAGAGTGCGTGGGGGGCAGAGTGCGTGGGGGCAGAGTGCGTGTGGGGCAGAGTGCGTGGGGGGCAGAGTGCGTGGGGGGCAGAGTGCGCGTGGGGCAGAGTGCGTGTGGGGCAGAGTGCGTGTGGGGCAGAGTGCGTGTGGGGGTGCTAGATGCGTGGGGGCAGAGTGCGGGGGGGCAGAGTGCTTGGGGGGCGAGATGCGTGGGGGGCAAGTGCGTGGGCGCAGAGTGCGTGGGGGGCAGAGTGCGTGGTGGGTGGGGCAGAGTTGCGTGGGGCAGAGTGGGCGTTGGTCGGGCATAGTGTCGTGGGAGGCAGAGTGAGATTGGTGGCAGAGTGCGTGGGAGAGGCGAGAGACGGGGGAGAGGCGAGAGACGGGGGAGAGGCGAGAGACGGGGGAGAGGCGAGAGACGGGGGAGAGGCGAGAGACGGGGGAGAGGCGAGAGACGGGGGAGAGGCGAGAGACGGGGGAGAGGCGAGAGACGGGGGAGAGGCGAGAGACGGGGGAGAGGCGAGAGACGGGGAGAGGCGAGAGACGGGGGAGAGGCG
The DNA here is from genome assembly GCA_036426205.1 of Ascaphus truei. NCBI lineage: Eukaryota > Metazoa > Chordata > Amphibia > Anura > Ascaphidae > Ascaphus > Ascaphus truei. The sequence goes on from CM071569.1 coordinate 276,638,768, forward strand.
AGAGACGGGGAGAGACAGGGCAAAGGGGGGAGAGGGTGAAAAGAGAGGGGAAAAGAGAGGGAGAGGGGAGAGAAGAGGGAGAAAAAAAGAGGGAGAGAAATAAATTTAAAAAAATACAGCATAAATGCGGAAGCTATTAGACAAAATACCAATATAATAGTTATTTTTAAGCTATGTATTTTGTTTTAGAAATTATTTTTTAATGTGTCCGGTTTTTACTTTGAGAAATTTAGTCACCTTGCCTTTAGGCAGAATGGTAATAATGTCCTACATATCTGATAAGCAAATAATATAAAAGAATGGTATAAAGGGATGTGTTGGAACAGGATTTAAAAAAAAAAAAAAAAAACTTATTTATCCAAAGAAATTAGTGATGTACCAGAGGTCGGAACTGGTCTTTCCCCCGTCAAACACCTGGCAATTATTTTACCTCCATCTGGATCAATACACTTGTAAACTAGGAACATATCTCCCTAATGTTTTTCTAAGGAAAAGGATGAACTTGTTGCACATGCAGATGTAGCCGGCGTTAATGCGTCTGCTGGCACGATGCAGCGGGACACACAACGCGCCAGCCAACGTGTTCTTGCATTTGCTGGTGCGCGCCAGCGGGTGCTTTAACGCCAGCTACATCTGTACCCCTCTATTTTAAGCCTAAACAGCTATGCATATAACCAAGCTCCAAACTGTAAATAACAACCAGGAACTATATACACAAGAGTGCATTACAAGACAGATCCTGTGAGGATGTTTTTCATTTCATAAAATCAATAGCGCCCGAAGCAACGATGAAAGAAAATACAATATAACTGTGGAGGCATAGGTTAAATTAGTATTTAAATAGAGACCTTATTTATAATAAACTGAAACAGATCAAGTCTATACACTATCACACTTCAGTGAAGCGAGTAGATGACTTAACTTGCATTTTATTAGCTCCATTTATAAACCTTGCTAGCCTTTTTGTTGCAAGAATAGAGCTACCAATTATTCCAGTTTACTCAGGGTAATTGCAGCAGGTCTGGTCTCACTTACAAGATGTAGACTTGTCAACTCTCACTGATTTGGGGTCAGGCTCATTTTTTAGTATAATCAGTCTCTTAGACAGACTTCAGTTGGCATTGCTCAGGAAACACTGGTGTTGCAATAAAGGTAAAACGCATATATACATCACAGGCATATTCTAACTGTAACAAGGTATGTCATTCAACCTATCTTTCCCCACCCTGTTATGCAGGTCCTGCTAGATGCAGGCTGTAAGGGGTTAATCATATGGGTTTGTGACCCCACCCATGCTCCTCTATGATGGACAGGAGTAAGGTGGTGACTCATGGCCTGTGTGTGCCTATCAGGGATAGGTATACAACATGAGCCTGCCCCTTCTGTTCCTAATTAGGGGGATACCAAATTTAGAGGAGTCCTGTTCCTGCTCTGCAGGAGAGAGGAAGCAGTAGAACTATCAGACTCTCCCATGGCGGGAGAACGCACTGAAAGTCTAAATTAAGCTGAAGGCATTTTATCATATCCTTAGGTAAGTGTATGGCTAGGGCCATGATTTATTTTAAAGCCTGAGAGTGTGTCATAGTTCTCCAGGACTTGAAATAAGTTGGGGAGAGATGTCAAGGGTTTTGAGATAGGTAGGAATACATTGTCTGCAAATAGCAATTCTTTGTATTCTTTTTTTTCCCATTACTCCAGATATGTCCTGGTTCAATCTGATCTTAGGTGAGGCTCAATAGAAAAGCGAACAATAACGGTGACAGAGGACACCTTTATCTAATGCCATGTGTTATGTGAACTGCACAATGTACTCTGGTTGAGAATCGTACAAACCACCTTTAGAAATCTTCTTGAGAAACCCATGGTCCCCATGATCAAGAAAAGAAAGCTCCAGTCCAATCTATCGAAGGCATTCTCAGCATCTAACGACCACAACAGGACTGGAGTCCCATCAGTATTTATCCTGCTGGTAAGGGCAGCTATTCGATGCACATTGTCTGAGGCATACCTGGTGGTGATGAAGCCCACCTGGTTGTGATGGACCAGGAATAAAAAAAAACTAATTTAAACAATTCGTTAGTACCTTTGCAAATAGCTTGGTGTCCATATTTATAAGGGAGATGGGACGGTAACTCACACTAGTCGCCGGATCCTTCCCTTTCTTGAGAAATCAGAACTATGTTTACATATGTTACACATGTTTACACGTTTGCCAAAAATGGGGTCCCATTCAGGAATGTCATGAAAAGGATCGTCAGATGTGGTGTGAGAATGAGAATTTCTTTTATAATATTGGTTAAGTTTTGCTATCTGTTTGGGCTTTCATTTAGTGAGAGAGCAGGACTGTAAGAAAGTTGATCACCTAGGATTAGCCTGTGTCAGCAAGCCTATGTTCCCGTCTCCATAGAGGTCTTGGAAGAACTTTCTAAACTCTTCCATTATTTTGGCCGGATCATGCAACATCCCCACCCATTTTAAGATTAATAGCCTGTATGTTATGTTATTAACCCGTTGCTTTTCCCACAAGTTTCCTAGCCAGCATTGTATGTGCCTTATCCCCTCTCTCATAATATTTCTGAGATGCCCACCTCACGGCCTGTTCCGCCTTGTTTATTAAGCATAAATTTAGCTCACCTGTAACTTTGATAGTCTTCGCTAGATTCTCCTCTGATGGGTTCTGTTTGTGTCTATGTTCTAGGGTGTTCTAGTTCCACAGTGAGCTCCTGGATATTCCTAAATCTCGTTCTCTTTCCATGGGAGGCCGACTTAATTATCGTCCCTCTGATTACAGCTTTGTGAGCCTCCCCAACCATGGAACAGGAGACTTCACCTGCACTGTTAATTTCGAAAAAGGTTTTGATTGCCTGTCCCACTTGTTCCATCACATCTGGGCCGCTTAGTAGAGATTAATTTAATCTCCACTGTCCAATCGTTCAAGGAGCCACTCAATTTAGAATGGAGATGACAATTACTGCATGATCTGACCACGTTATACTGTGGATGTTAGGGTTTGGTAATTCTATCATTTGCGGGTCTATTAAAAGCACATTTAATGTTAACTTTAATTTAAATTAATTAATTTGTTAGAGATACTGTATCTTGGACAAAATTAAGAAAAACACACATTCCCAGCTAGCTCAAACTCCCACACCCACCACATGATGAATATATATTTATGTCAACGCAAGACATTTCACACCGCTCACTCATGAATAATAAACAATTTCAATGAATATAGTTTTCAAGTGTCAATTAATAACACAAATGAGTGCTACTAATGTACAGAAGTTAATCGTATTAACAATTGAAAGAACACGTGACAGTCACAAGAACATTCACAGATGTACATTTTTGGTGCACATCACAATAGTAATTTTTTAATTTTTGTGAATAGATATAGTGAAAAACCAAGGTGAAAAAGTAAAAATAAAAATAAAATATTGTTAAAACACGTTGAGCTGATGTTACTGATCCCAGACCAACAACACTAATGAAAAGTGACTTCACAAGAACTGCCAGGTGCTGAGACTTTAATGTGCTGATCACTGTTTGAACCTCCTGCTAGATGTACATGAATCAAGTTCCAAACCTGCCAATCAATGCGAAATCACTGATACAAAATATAGAGGAGCGTCATCACACATATATTGCATGTGCCATAGTAAAACATTAGCTTAGCAGGCTGTGCACTACTGCAAAATTAGCAGTCCGTTGAGCAATAATAAATCCAAAAGGTCGGGTTGCACAGTTTGTAAGGGGATTTCCTCAGTGGCTAAACTATCATATAAACGCTACATGCTTTCAAATAGCACAGCTCCAACATCGCTGTCAACTTGTACTGGGAGTCCCTGTAACTAGTGACAGACCATGTGAAGATTAGTTAACAACTGCCAACCCAACAAAGTAAAGTATCCAGAAATCAATGCTTGATACTTAGCTAAATAGCCGCTGTACTCTGCTCCGTAGCGGTACACAGCACTGCTAGGACGCTCCTGCTGTAGACCGGTTGGTGTGGGATCAGCTGCTCAACGTGATGTGACGTCACCACGCCACAGTGCCCACGCCCTATGCGTTTTTCACCAGGCGGAGCTTCGTCAGGGGCAGGTGGATGATGGGACTACAACCCTGCCGCACTTAAATAGCGATTGACAAATACACTGATTGGTACAATTGAACATTGACTGCCAATCAGTAATATACTAGGCATGTACAAATCGCGGCGCAGAATGAAGATAGGCTGTGAGGCACAAGATAAAGGTATATTCCTTTGAGGTTAAGACCCTGACCATCCAGTTCCCGTCATTCACATAACTTTCTTAGGGTTAGTTGGTCTGATTCTTGTGCCTCACAGCCTATCTTCATTCTGTTGGGATATTGAGTCTACCTGGGAACGGGCCTGTAGAAGGGGTTCTCATACCCCGAAACGTGATGTTGCCCCCCTTGCCCTGGACTTTTTACCCTGTTTTCCTTTTCCCCCCCTCTCCCCTGTCCTTGTCCCTGCCCCAGCACCAGCACATATTGCTCTCTTTTGGTCTGCGACCAGTTTGTGCATCATTCGTGTACCATTAAATGCTTTTATGGCTGATCCATTTACCTTTTGTTCTATTCGTTTGAGTGCTGGGAACATTTGTGGTTTATTGATTAGTTTGGGAGGAATTAGGGTCCTCCCTGTTCCCGCTTTGCACCTATTATTTCACACTACTTAGTTTGTGTGCTGTCTAATACGGTTTGTCAAAACAATATATAGTTTTCATAGGTCCACAGTGCTTCCAGAAATTATATTTAAACAAATGTAATAGTTTGACATTATTTTTGACCTGGCAGATCTTTTTCCCCCCCTTTTTTTGTGGGATTTTCACCTCTGCGGTGATTTTTTGATCATTTTTTTGTATGAGGTGTATCCATTTCTGTGTATTTACATTTCAATGAAGTAAAAAATTCTTAAATACCTCAATACGGAGTCGGTATACTTTGTCTATACGAGTGCGGGGAATATCGTTATATTTAAATGTAAAGTAATAGTTTGACATTTGTTTTGGACCTGGCAGTTGCAAAAACCATTGGAAGTGAAGAGGTTAATGAATGTGGCAACAACAGACTGTGATCATAGACTTTCAATTCTTGGAACTCCTTACCAGTCACTGTATCCATCAACCTTGGCCAGTAGTAACTCATATCGTAGCGTTATCGGTTATCTGCACATAACACTCTGTAACCATGACACTTGATCAAAGAGAAAAATGATGAACTCAAATCCAAAGCTGAAGAAAAGGGGCCAAAAATCACCATAGCAATGGCAGCACACACACTTTAATCTTCAGTAGAACAGGTCTCAGAAGGTCATGCTGTGTACTGCCAGCACATTCCAAACAACACAGTACAAGTCCTGAGCTATGACTCGCACTCATCTGTGCAGTCACATCATTTAGCTCCACATTTACTCAGCAGTCTTCTGACACATGACGCTAGACAACACCTTACAACTTGGTGTCTTCCAGAGACAGAAGTTCCTTGTGCCTTAGTGCAGGGATGCACAAACTAGGTGGTTTGCCAGTTTTGTTTTTGGGGAGGGGGGGTGGCGGTTACAGAGATCCCACGCTCTTCAGCGCGAGGTCTCTAACTCACTTACCTGGCTTCGGTCCACGCGTCTCCATGGCAACACGACGTCAAATGACACAGTGGGGGTCACGTGACATCACATGTCCCTGCAGCGTCATTTGACACCACATTAAAGGCAGGGGGGAGCGTGACCCAGCGGGAGAGGAGGCAGTGGGGGCGCAGCGCAGGACGTTTGACCACCCCTGCCTTAGTGCATCCAGACTGCGTAGTTAACGTGGAGATAGTGCATCTAGAGTGATACCACTACATTCAAATGCTAAAACCCTCAGAGACATTTTCTGAACGTCACAGGGGCCCTTGGACTGTAGAGGGGAACATCATTTCATTTTTGCTTGTTGCCAAGGGAAGAGCACAGTCACCCCTCTATTCGCATCTGCGCCTTAGCCATTACTATGTGACCCAAGCGGTCACATTGTAACTCTGCTGCCACCGATCTTCCAGCTTCTTAAGGGATGAAGTCGGTCCTCGTCAATAGCCTCCATGTTAGTGGTTTGTAATCAGAAACATTTTCCATAGCGCGTAGCTCATGTGTGGATACGGCCCACAACCAGGAATATTTGTGGTAGAAGAGAGTCCACATATGAACATTGTCCATAAATAGCAGTATATTCTTCTTGGAGAAGAGCCTGGAGTCCACAACCACTAAGTCTGTGTGTAACCCAGGAACTGCACACAATACAAGTGCATTTACTCCATTGCCTAAACACCGATTATCACTATTGCCATCATTGTCACATGTGAACACATAAGTTAAAGGCAATAACCCAACAAGAGTATGTTCCTTTGATTTCTTAATAAAAGCAGCAAGTAACAGAATCCCTTTTACCATCAGCACTTTATTTTTAGAGGAATTCCCTGCAGATCACTCACATCAAAGTTATTGAAATGCTCACCGTTATACAGTATAATGTCAGAATATTAAGCAGACCATTATTTTACAGTCAGTCATCCAGAGAAATCAAAATACCAGTTCCACAGTATCCAAGAAAGATCACAGCTGCGCCTTATTTATAAAATGTTTTACCAGGAAGTAATACATTGAGAGTTACCTCTCGTTTTCAAGTATGTCCTGGGCATAAAGTTATAATGACAACACATTTACATTAAATGAACAGGGTTATACATTATATACATCATAATCTATCTGTAGTCTTGCCTTTACCAAAAGATCACAAACAAGTTAAGACATTTACCAAGGAACAAAAGTATTAGTGAATCACGTCAAAATAATAAAAGCCGACGTTTTACCTACTTAACCCCACATCTAAACATAAAAATGTTTTCATCTGAGGTTAAAACTTTGGACCCCTAAACTTCTTTTCTGTATCTCCCCACTATGTTAATTACTGGTCACCTCAATTAAGTTACTGTATTCAACCTAAAACTTTTCTGATAAGAGGCTGTGTGATTTACCTACTTTCTTAAGTCAGGGTAAAGATTAATAACAGGATTAAGAAGGTGTACAGATAAGGATGTGACAGAACATTGTTCTAAACATTAATGATGGACTCAAGAAATTAACAACCCTTTGGACTGCAGGTAGTTAATGAGTGTAGCCCAGAGGTTCCGGTGACCCTTTCTCACCTGTGCACGCACAAGGGAGGGCTGTGTGGGCAGCCGACTCGCAGGGGGCACCCGGTGACTGCAGATGCAGGGCGCCGCCATGTTGGTTTGGTTCACGCATGCACAGTGGGAAGAGCGCGAAGCGGGACCAATGAGGAGGCTCTCAGCTGGGACTACGATTCAAATGAGCCTCTAGGCAGTCACATGTCCCTGGAGAGCCAATATGGTTGGTAGGTTGCAGCTGACAGGAAAGGGAAGTGTGCAGCTGGGACCACGCTAGTGAGAGAGGCTGGGAGAGCAAGGGGAGAGGAGGTGCGTGAGTACAGGGGTCAGTGACCCACTGCATAGGCCAGTATTCCCCGAGGCCCCAGTGCAGGCCCTGAGACATCACTAGCTTGTGGTTGCTGCAGGGAACAGCCATTAGACAGGGACTTCGCCTTATTAGTGTGTAGAGCTAGTCAGGGACTCAGCGCTGCGGTGAGGAGCCTGTCATCATTAGCCTGGGCTCAGGCTATTGGAAGTCACGGCACGTCGAAGCATCTCCTGCGGTGGGGAACTTCTTGTGAGAGACGACGCTGGATCTGCGGATCCTTTGTGAAGAATCAGCGACCGGGTGTTGGAACGCCCGGCAGGTATTTCACACGTGCACCAACAAACCTTACAGGCGCTGATCCCGCCTTGGGGGGAGGTGGGTTCCTTGGAGACACTTGGGAGGTTAAGTGACCAAGGGACTGGTCGGTTACTCTGGACACGGTGTGGGATATACACGGTGGTGGGGGGGGGGGGGACACTACTCAAGGTGACGTGTGGCATGGGACATTGGTATATCATGGATATAGATATAGATATATATACATATATACATATACATATATACACGAGCTGTTATTGTTCTTGTTCAGGGGAATCTCACATATTGGGGATCCTGGGCAAGTAAAGGCGCTGCCCGTTCTCAGATCTCCGTGAGCCAGCAGGTAAAGATAGCACCAGTAGACCCGTCTATGTCAGTGGGAAAGAGGGCTACATGGGTATAAGAAGCCAGCGTTAGAAATGCATATTCAGAATCATTACCATCAACCACTGCTTCAAATTCTCGATTCACATGCCTGTACATAGCTTATGTTGCCTCAGAAAGAGTAAACGTGGATCTGCTAAGACAAAGTAACCCGTCTCTTCATTTGAAACTGCGACTGCAAAGAAAGGATCTCACACTCATATGTTTTCAATCCTATTTTCATTTGCAGAGTTACAGTATCTTTGCTGTAAAACGCAGTACTGTTCTAGATCCGCGTAGGATACAACAGGTAGGAGTTGAGAATCCATGTATAGGAAAGAAAGTACTTACCAGTTGAACTCATTGTAGTCATTGCGAACTTCCCACCAGAAATAAAACCACGTCAGGGTCAGGAAGCAGGCAAAGGCGAGGATCGCAAACCACAACCGTTCCCACTGTTAACACAAAGAGAAGCTTATGAACATCATGAACATCATGAACATTACCTGCATGGACACTGAACATGCTTTAATAGTGAACAGAAGCTCTTCACTACCAGAGGGACATGGTCGGACAGTGAAGGGGTTAAAAGGTGCAATGCACAAATTAAACTGAAATTATTTGTTTCCCTTTTTCATGCTGTTCACACTAAAAAAAAAAAAAAAGTGGCTTTAATTATTATTTTATTTATTGAAAGCATCAAAACATACTGTATGAAATCTTCTAGGTTTTTGTAAATAAATCAGTTCTGTAGTAGTAGATAAGTGACCGTTTTTTATTTTTCCAACTCAATGCGCTTTATAATGTGTTTTAATATACTGAGCATCCTTTGATTTCTATTGCATGTTTTAGCCTAACTCCCCGCAGTGCAAGATCTTTGTAACACTTTCCTGTTTGTGATCATTTGTTGCCAATACTCCCAGCAGTTTGTGCTGCAAACTCTAACAAATCGATGTTACCTTACTAATACAGGCAGTCCTCTGTTATCCGACACAAAGCGTTACTCAAAATGGCGTTGGATAGCGAAACGTCGTAAAGCGAAACACGTTTTCCCATAGGAACACTGTTTAAATGAAAGGTTCCGTTCCTGAAGGCATTTTTAACACTAAAATACAACAAATATTTTACGCAGGCAATAAGATATGCAGCACACACAAATTATATAGTGTATATACTGTATTATATATATATAATATAATATATTTTATAGTATAATATAATATTATATAATATATATTATATACACAAAAACATTTTTACAAAGCGCCGTAAGAGCGTTGGATAAGCCGTTTTGGCGTTGTAAAAATGAACATAGGTACGCATTGCATAGCGTTGGATAAGCCATTCGTTGTAAAACGAGGACTGCCTGTATAAGGATACATTCTAGCTGCTGAGTTACACTGACTGAAGCATTGATTGAAGCTAAAAGTCGGCCATTATGTTTGGCACACAATCAGGATTTTTACAGATTTAGAACAGGAGTACCAAACGATTGCCACCTTAGGTAACAATGTAGAACTATACATTGTCACATGCTTTACGTATTAGGGCTTGACCCCGCTGCCTACTACAGCGTCCGCTGTGGCGGACGCTGCACGCACGAGAGCCCTCCCCTCAATGGCGCCGGGCCCGCGTCGAGCGATACGGCACGTCCCCCGGCAGGTCAGCCAATGAGGGCGAACCTGCCGGGTGATGTCATGGCAACGCCCCCGCCACGCCCCCCCCCCCCCGGTCTCTCTTCCTGCAGCTCCCTGCAGACCAGGTAATCGGCTGCACGCGCCGCCAATCTCGCGGGTGCGCGTTGCAGCTGAGTTACTGGGGCCTTAGCAAGAAAAAAAAAGGGGGGGGGGAACAATTGCAGCTTGAAGCACAGTGTTACCAGAGCTGAACCCCATTAATTTCAGCTCCAGGGACCCCCTGCTTCCAGAGATACTTACCCCCAAAGGGGGTGCTGGTATCACTCTGCGGTTTAAAGCTCCCGCGTCACGTGGGCCGATAGGAAGCCGCACCGGATGACGTTACAGCTCCCTATTAGCCCGCAGGCCCGCGCGTGATCCCTGCAAGCTGGAGTGGCTACCAGCACCCCGTACGGAGGTACCTCCCGAAGCAAAGGGTCACCGGAGGTTAAAGGAATAGGATTCAGCTCCTGCTTCACTTCAATGTAAATTTGAACTAGGGAAGGGGAGAGGGGAGGGTGCAAGTTCTTGCTACGGTGTAGTATGTAAGGTGGTGCTAGAGGCGGGGGATTCCTAGTGTAAACAGATACTCGCCCAAGGAAGAAAAGAGCCCCTATATACAAACACGCACGAGCAGTGTTAGGCTGCGCTCAGGGTGCCTGTGTAAGTGCGCGCACGATCGCAACTCTTACCGGTGTTTTTATGGTAGTATCTGAAGTGCCCGCTGCTATATTTTGGCCCGGCAAGTAGATTTGTGTTTCGGGCTGCCGTCGTGTGAGCTGGTTTAGCCAATAAGGGTGAACCAGCTTCGTGACGCGTCCATGACGCGTTCGCCACGCCCCCGATCACCTCCCCAATCTCCTGCAGCCTTTGTGCACACATCGCTGGGGCTGCAAGGTCGCGCGCACATGCGCCGGCACCCTGAGCGCAGCCTCAGGCTGCATTTATATTGCCGGCGACGTCGCATCAAAAACAAATGCATTGGCACCGGCGCTTACAGTGGACGCGACAGCGCTACCAAAATTCTGGTAGCCAGTGGAATTTGATTTTTGGAGAGACTTATTTCCACGTGACTGGCTATAAGCCAATCAGGGAGTTTCTCCGCCCGTCTGCCTTCCCCCTTGATGACGTCACTGGCCTTGCAGCCAGCGACATCTCCAGAATCTGAAATACAACTTTTGCAATGGCCACGTCATCGGTCGCGTCACCGGCTGTATAAGCGCAGCCTTAGGTGAAGTGATAGATATGGGAGAGAAAGAACCCAATGTAGCACTCAGGTTCACACTCTGGGGATAAGTGAATGAATTAAAAACATAATCTTTTTTATAACAACATGTATAAAATATTGATCAAACGACGTACTGAAGGTGAGTTGATCCTAAATAAAGAAAGCCATATTGGCTCTGGATCAAAATTGATAGTGTGTGCCAGATAATTTTAATAAACCACTGGTAATGAGTCAACACAGTATTCCTGATGCGGCCTGTGTGGTGGGTGATTATTCCAGGTGTGTCCGGGTAAGTACTGAGATTGCAGGTCACAAGGATATAATATATTCTAGTACTTAGTGGTAGGTGTGACCCAACTGATAGACATATAAACAAATACACTATGTATATCAGTAGTGGTAATATTCAATCAGCTATGCTCCTCTTTGGAGATCTGTATGCCCCTATCAGTGTCAGAATGACCTAAGGTAACCCTCTGGGTGCTGTACTCCAGGGGTGTGTGGACCTATATTAACCTGCGTGGCTAAAGTCAGAGGTAAGTATCCTGACTAAGGTCGTGAAGGAGGTCAGTATCCCAATTGGGGAGACACTGATACGGGGGGGCAGGCTGGTATCTCACACATAAAACAGAGGGCTGGGTAATGGGAAAAGCTGAAGGATAGAACCTCACAGATGCTAAGCAGCACACCAAACACGACAAGGCAGCTGTAGTATTGCTGCAGGTAAGGTTCCTAAGTACTTATATTTTGGAGCACTATCCCCATAAACACCTTAAGGAGGATAAGAGTGACCGTCGGGGCACTTTTGTCCTGTATAAAACTGCACTCGCAGACTACCGCATCAACTCGCGGTCTCAGAGAATCATGCGGAGGCAGTACTGATCTGCGCGTGCACGTGTATGCTAGGAGCCCTAGTATATGGGGGAACCTACCACACTGCTCTCACTAATTACTTAAGGCAACTTATGCATTAGGTACCTTACCATGGACACTACCGACACCAGTTTGTAGCACCCTCATAGGGGTTCACTCCCTTACCTGCCTATGTGTGTGAGAGAGAGTGTGACAGTGTGTGTGTGAGAGAGTGTGACAGTGTGTGTGGGATGGAGGGAATAAAGAAGGGGGATGGGAGAGATTCGATTGATCCAGGGGGGTGATGTGGGATGCAGGGGGGGTGATGTGAGATGTAGGGGGGGATGTTTAAACCAAAATCATTAAAAAATATATACACTTTGTTTATTCAAAAGTATGAGTTAATTATTATTTATTGCCCCCACTTCTTTACACGTCTATTTTGTGATTTACCCGTCGAACATGTTATCCAGATAGGGGTTCCCCAAAATGTAATGAAATACTTAAAGGGTTCCTCCAAACAAAAAAGGTTGGGAATCACTGCTCTATACACACAAACACACACTGCAGCCCCCACCTCTATATATACAAACACACACTGCGGCCCCCACCTCTATGCACACAAACACCCACTGCAGGGCCTACCTCTGTATACAGAAACACACACTGCAGCCAGGGTTGCCACCTTCTATTGAAGGCTAACGTGGAGATAACATTTTTTAGATCTATTTATTATATATTTATTTATCTTGCCTTTGGCTGTATGCTCCCCTACAAATTCCGTCAACATGGCTGCGCGACGTCACGTAATACACATTGCCATAACAACGAGCTGCTCCGTGACGTCACACGGCATCAAGTTGACATGACAATGGGATGCATTATGGTGACGAGGCATCACGTGATGCCACATTGTCATGGCAATATGTCACCGTCTGACGTTAGTGTCTTGTTGTTATGGCAACGAGGGGGGGGGGCATGACGTGATGTACATTGTTTTAAAGTGTCCCGGTTTTTTATTTTGAAAATCTGGTCACCCTAACACTATGAATAAAAATGGTTTTAAAAATAATTTTTAATGTGCCGATGTTTGCGCCGAGAGAGCAGCGGATCTCTCTCTGCTGCAGACACATCTCGGCAGGGGACGGCTTCTCGGCAGCTTCTCGCCAGGCAGCCGTCTCGCCACCGGTTACTAGCCATTTTATCAAATGGTGGTGGCGCATTCATTCGCCAGGGATTCGCCCCTTACAGCATACAGCGAGTTTAACACGCCAAAAACATGGCTAATTGCTAAACTGGCTAATGCATTTTTTCGCTGCTTACTGCATGATGCCCTAAGTCTCGATAGAACTTAGACAGAAGCTGAATTTGAGCGACTCTGGAGGTGGAGATAAGTGCTGTGTACAGTGCGAAGGTGAGCAGACTGCTCATATAATTGGGTAACTTGTCCATAAAGTATTTGAAGGTTAGACAGAAATAATGTCTCGAATCAAGAAATAGCCAACCTAGTCCAATCAACATATAATAATGGTCGGTGTTGTAGTTGCATAATAAGACAAAACTGCATATTATAAGGGCACAGATCACCCAATACATTTACTCAAAAGTAGTGATAGAATGCAAGCATTTATTGTCCAGCTTCAGACAGGCATACCCCGGTTTAAAGACACTCACTTTAAGTACACCCGCGAGTGTCAGCACGTCCTGAAAAGCAATACCAGCTCCCTACCTGTACTAAAGCTGTGCGCAAGCGGGGAGACTATAGAGCCTGTTACACATGCGTTATTTACATTAGTTATGCACGTATATAACGATTGCAGTACAGTACATGGATCGATAAGTTGAAAAGGGAGTGCTTCACTTTAAGTACATTTTCGCTTTACATACATGCTCTGGACCCATTGCGTGCGTTAATGCGGGGTATGCCTGTAAACTGTTATTAATCATCAATGCACTGGGAATATATATTTTACAATTTATTTTCATGAAAACATTATACAATCTAGCAATTTTGTTATTATTAGCAACTAAAAAGATTTTTTTAAGTTCACAATTAAGTTGGTTGATTCCAAATAGACGATTACTTCCTTTATTGTTCATATATTTTTTTTTGGGGGGGGGGCAATTTTTGTTCATATTCTCAGTATTTGGGTTTTTTTTGCAGTCCAGAATACCTCCCTTAAGAGACATATACATGGTGCCTATTTTTGTGGCAGTCCATGAAAGTATAAGGTGCTCATTAATAATCAAATTTATGTTGCACTCTGTATAATTATATTCATGCAAGTGTAGCCGAGTCCCCCTACCCTGCCTCCAGTGTGGGGGAGCTGTTCAGTGGTTCCCCGGAGCTCTCCGCGATCATCGAGAGGTTGGGGTGGCCATTTTGCGAGTTGCGCATGCGCAGTGCGGTGAGGCGCGCATGCGGAGTGCAGGAGGCGGCCGCTATCTTAGGATAGCTCTACACATGTTGTCACAGGACTACATGTGCCAGAATCCTCCGGGGGGAGGGAAACACCACATGGGGCTGTCACAGCCAATAGGGCTCTGAAGAGAGAAGGAACAGGATATCCAATCCAATGTTAGACTTATAGATTTATTTATTAATATTAGACCTACAGTATGAATCTCTACTAAACTTTTGTAATTGATTACAAATATTATGTCTGCTGATTTTGATCAATAAAACATCACCAACAAAGATAATCCCATGATCAACGTACTATTACTTTTCTCAAGCAGAAATGCTGGGATTACAAGGTTGTACTGTTGTTGTAATGTTTTTCAGCAACTCACATATATATACATGCGTGAACATGCCCCTTCATTCCACGTTAAGCTGTTCACCTGCTATTTACTATGCTTAGGTCACCTACAAAAGCTAAACCATTGACTGTAGGACCTAGTCATTAATCTTGTGAATGACATTTCCCTGCACAAAATGACATTTTTGCACTGAAACACATCTCACATATTTATTGAACAGTTCACGCATGCCGAAACTGAGCAAAAATTGCAGTTCAGGTTGCGACTTTTGTGTCAGATGTGCAAATTTGTGTGATATGCACATTAAGAAATACTGTATATCAAATTATGTATTCACATGATATTGTATGGAAATTCTCTCTCAAATGTCATGTTTCCCACAGGTATGGGAAATTGTGAATTTCATAGAGGGATAGAGTCTGTATTAATATCATTTTTCCACTATGTGTCACAAAAAAATATAAACTAGTATTTAACTTGGAGTAAGATTTCAAAGATGAATTATATATGCAAAAGAAATTTAATTATTTCAACCTTTTTTTTCCCACTCTGAGTGGAATAGGTTAAGTATTTTCTCTTTCACAACATAAGTACCAGAGATTATATTTACTAATGGCTAGATGTGTTTTTCAACAGGGGTTCCTAGGAACCCTTGGGTTCCCCCAGGCATCCCTAAGGGGTTCCCTGCCATTTGCAGGTCATTATAAAATTGTACCAAATACAGAAGAATTTACAATGTATCTGATCCCAGTCACGCTATTAGAGAGAGTTGGGGTTCCCCAGAATTTCATGATATCATTTTAGGGTTCCTTAACCATAAAAAGCTTGCAAATCACTGGGCCAGATTCACAAAGCGTGGGTAAAACACAGTGTATCACTTGACATTACCTAAAACAGCAACAAATGTTATACACACAGGGGCCGATTCACTAAGCTACGTTAACTAGCGCTAAAATGGGTTATATCGCTCGGCCGCAAAAGGCTGAAGCCATAAGCGCTATTCACTAAGGCTGTTTGGCGTGTTTACGGCCAGCCTTGGCCAAAAGGGCCATAGCGCGCGATCACCTTTCCCCCCCCCCCCTGTTATCGTGCTAAAAGTTATTTAGCACGATAACTATTATAAACAAAGCAGCCTGTAAGAACTGCATGGAGACGCTGCGTCTCATATGTTTAAACCAAAATCATTACAAAATATATACACATTGTTTATTCAAAAGTATGAGTTAATTATTATTTATTACCACCACTTCTTTACACGTCTATTTTGTGATTTACCCGTCGAACATGTTATCCAGATAGGGGTTCCCCAAAATGTAACGAAATACTTGAAGGGTTACTCCAAACAAAAAAGGTTGAGAATCACTGCTCTATACACACAAACACACGCTGCAGCCCCCACCTCTATACACACAAACACACACTGCAGCCCCCACCTCTATACACACAAACACCCACTGCAGGGCCTACCTCTGTATACAGAAACACACACTGCAGCCAGGGTTGCCACCTTCTATTGAAGGCTAACGCGGAGATAACTTTTTTAGATCTATTTATTATATATTTATTTATCTTGCTTTTGGCTGTATCCTCCCCTCCAAATTCCGTCAACATGGCTGCGCGACGTCACGTAATACACTTTGACATAACAACGAGCTGCTCCGTGACGTCACGCGGCATCAAGTTGACATGACAATGGCATGCATTATGGTGACGAGGCATCACGTGATGCCACATTGTCATGGCAACATGTCACCGCCTGACGTTAGTGTCTTGTTGTCATGGCAACGAGGAGGGGGGGGGGTGGCGTGATGTACATTGTTTTAAAGTGTCCCGGTTTTTCATTTTGAAAATCTGGTCACCCTATGTACACACAACGTAATTTAAGTCATATTATTCTACTACCATTTATGTACAGGCATACCCCACATTAACGTACCCTCCGGCGCGCGCCAGGTTACTGCTGCGGCCGAGAACGGGCAAATGCTCGAATAAACTCGGCCGCAGCAGTATGAACCACATACACCAAAGGTATATATACCACAGGTTTACTATATGCAGATAATACAATACACGTGCATTAACCATATAACAACAACATCAATAACTGTACCACTCTGTACCAAAGTCCCAACTGTCATCCACTCCCACTTAGGAGTGTATACCCTGTGCCCACCACCGTGTACCCCAACACCGTGTACCCCAACACCGTGTCCACAGTATAACCCTTGTCCCGTGGTCAGCGCTGCCACTATTTGTGAGTACTCTGTTGGTGCACTTTATAACGATACCTGCCCAGTGCGGCGGCACCTGGGCTTAAAAGGATCTTCACAAAGGATCCGGCGATCTCCTGCACGACGTCCGGGTTTCACCCGCCTGGCATTCCCACCCTGGAGATAGTCCTGCTCTCTTCTTGGCGTAGGCTTGAGTCCAAGCCTCTTGGCGGGAAGCGCAGCGTCCGCTGTGTCCCTAACTGACAATATCACTAATGGGGCAGGGTCCCTAACCTAGGGCCTGTCCCTACAGCACCACAAGGTATAAGGTGGCTCAAGACCTAACTGCGGCCTAGGGCGGCTGCTGGCCTAATGCAGTGGGTCACAGACCCCTGCACTCACCTCCTACCCCTAGCTCTTCCTGGTCCTGACTGAACTAGCGTGGTCTCCGCGCGCGAAAAGTATCAATTCCCTGAGCAGGTGATTCGGGCAACCCTATTGGCTCCCTGGTGCCACTTAACCTAGCCCCTTGTGCATCCTCGGGGCTGTAGTCTTCTTGGGAGCTATTCTCCCATTGGCCGCCTCGCGCGCACCTAGTCTGCGCATGCACAAAGCTCTCACTGGGCCGCCGGCTGCAGGGATTCACTGCGCATGCGCAAGCAAGGAAAAGATGTCGGCCCCCTCTGCAGGAGCCGCCAGGACTCCCCACCGACACGCTCGGCAACCGCACGCCTCCCTCTCTGACCACGGGCAGGCGCGCGCACTCGCGCCCGATCCCTCCATGCCCTTCTTGCGACCGTCCGCATCCCTCCCGTTCGCCGCGGAGGTGAGTTCAGCGAGGAGGGGGGGCACAACCACTCAGAGGGGACCTGGCTACATCAATTAAACCACAACATTATGGCTGCAAACTTTCATTGGGACACATGCAGCCTGTAGTGGTATAACACAGCATTAGGATGGGTCCATAGTGCCGGAGACGGCGCGAGCTCCGAAAACAAACACTAGGACGCCAATGCATTTGCATATACAGTAGTGCGCACACATGTGCAATGGGGAGACCGGCGCTTCACATAACAAAACATGTTTGTATTTCCCACGCAACGGTCGGGTCACGCCAGTGGTTTGCCCAATGAGGGCGAACCAGCTCCGTGACGTCACGGCCACGCCCCCCGACACGCCTCCGTCGCCTCTGCCTGAAGACAGGAAATATCTCATGCTGCACTGCGCCAAGGAGCGCAGAAGCGTGCACGTTCCACTATGGACGTAGCCTAATGTAATCAACAGATTAAGCTTATGTTGCTCATCACTGACCTAGTGTCTTCTTTAAACTAATTGTTCTATGCTAAATCTCAAACTTCCCAAAACATCTTTTAGAGAGAGATGCAGGAAAGTAAAACCATCTTAAAAATAAGCAACTTGATGATTTCATTATGGAAAAGGTCTTGTGTCAACTCCTATTTTACACTTTAAAGCATTAGACAGGTGAACCATGACTGAACCGACAGGTGAACCGTGAACTATGAAAAGCTCAGCCACTTTTTATTTTTGATCAGACAGTTAAAAATAATAGGCAGCCGTCCCTGTAATGCTACATAAAGAAAATGGAAAATGCTACTAGACAAGGCATTTAAAGATTTGCTGAGAGGGGACATAAGGAGGTTTTTTTTCTTCCAAATACGATTTTAAATTGAATATAAAAACATCAAAAAGTCAAACTATTACAAAACTTGTGTTGCTTGTTCGTTCAAGAAGGTTATTTATGATCAATTGGCAGCTAGACAATTTTCTTGAACACTTACATTATCAACAAAATCAGCACAAGAACAGTGTCAAAACAAGATGTTTTTAGGAAGAGAGAACATTTAGATCACACATCATGCAGTGCATCTGATTGCTGTTACCCAACAAGGCTGAGGAAAATATATTACTAACAAAAGGGGAATTTTTCTGTTATTTTTTTATTTATTATCTTTTAGTCCCTCCGTGCCAGTACATATGAATGGAGGATGAAGTCTCATCCAGTTGGGGGTAAAATAAAAAACATTCAACGAATCAGGTTCCATCAGCCACTATAAGGTTCTCTGCTCTCTTCCTCAAAGCAGTTACTGTATGTGTCATAGTACCCAGCAGAATAGTACTCGGCTACCCCCAACTTGATCTCCCATTCGTTTGCACTGTAGGCTTGAAGAGAGAAATTGCTATACAGCTCAACCCCCTTATAATGCTGTTCTTGGGGTCCAAAGAATCAAATCGTGTTAAAAGCGGAACGCGTTAGAAATAATGTACAATTGTATGCATTGTACAATAAAGTATTTAAGACACCAATAATCGTGTTGTAAAGTTTTCATAAATACGAAAATTGGGAGCCACCCTTGCATCGCGTTATAAGCGGATTCGCGTTGTAACGGATCGCGCTATAACAGGGTTGAGCTGTACTAATATTTATATTTTTGTGCAACTTTTATCCTGCGCTTGCCCCCCCCTGGATCACTCGCAGCCCCGAGATCCCGCAGGGCAAGCAGGGTGTCCGGCCTGCTGCCTGTGGGCCTGCTCCCCCTCCCAACGTGGGACGGAGGGTGGGGACCCAGCCAACCCAGCATCCACCGCCGCGCGTTGCGCCAACCCGGTTCCCCCCCACGCTGCCTCCGTCCCAGGCAGCAAGCCGCAGGGGATGCTGAGCCCGCCCGCCAGTCTGACTCCCCCCCCCACCCACTTCCGCGCCAACCCAGCAGCTGCTGGCGGGAGATGCTGCAGCCGCCCGCAAATCTCGCCCCCCCTATGCCACCCACCTCCAGGCACCAACCAGCAGCATCCGCGAGGGATCGCATCTGCCCACCGCCAGTCTCGCGCCCGCCTCCATGCGCCAACCCAGCAGCAGCCGCGGGGGATGCTGCAGCCGCCCGCTAGTCTCACGCCCCCCTCCCCCCCCAGCACTCGGGAATGAGGTGGCTCTCATTGGTAGCACTACCAATGAGTTAAAATTATGCCCCCCCAAAAAAAAAATTCTGCGGACGCCCATGATCCCGCATGACATTTCTGGGAACACACTGCTAACCGGATGCTCTGTATATGGTTTTGGAAATCCTCAGAACTAAAATTGATGACATTTTTAGCCCAAACATTTTCTTAACCAGGAGTCATAAGATCCAAACCCTGGCTAAAACGTGCCCACTTCACTGAACACGCCTTTCCCTTAGCCTTTAGTCGCTGACCAAAGATGCATCAAGAATTCCTTTAATTTATAGAAAACTACAAATAAAAACTCCTCAATGCATTGCAGGCATCTGAGTCATGTAATGGCTTAATTCACTTCAATTGTTCTATGTGGCAGATGACTTCTCTGTCACCGTCATATCTCTAAAAAACAAAAATGCAAATTTTTTTTGTTTTCTAGTTAAATTGAGTTAATTTGTATGAGTTCAACTTCACTGCTAAGAGCTGCACAAGTTAAAAAAAAAAAAAAGTGCTAATTTCAGCAAGCGAGAAAACAGATAACCTGTCTTAGGCCTCGGGCATGGTCAGCGCTTATGCGCTGAGTCGAGCTGCTGCTCGGCACTGAGCCCCTGCAGCCGCAATGAGAGCGGCTTTAGCAGGGGCTCGCGCACGCGTCCGCACGCTTGGGGAAGCGTGTGTCTGACGGAGTTTTGAAATTTCCCCGCTTGCCGGAGCGCAGGGCCGGTCACGTGAGCGGTTCATCCAATGAGGGCGAACCAGCTCCGTGACGTCACTGGCCCGCCCCCAGACCCGCCCCCGACACGCCCACGGACGGCGCGCTGTGTAAGGCCAGGGAAAGCACCACTTTCCCTGAGCCTCAGCGCGCCTCCGCACTGCTAGAACAACTATGTCCCAGGCCTAAGAAAAGAGGGAAGTCAGGAAGACATGGGGAGATGCTGAAGCAATTAGTGTATAAACAGAGCTGGCGTTCTGCAGTCAATTAATGCTGTTGACCAACATATAGTGGGGTTCAAGTGTGAGGGCTCACAGTGTAGAGATGGCAACCTCCAAGGACCTAAAATCCATGAGATTTGGGAT
The DNA here is from genome assembly GCA_036426205.1 of Ascaphus truei. Lineage (NCBI taxonomy): Eukaryota > Metazoa > Chordata > Amphibia > Anura > Ascaphidae > Ascaphus > Ascaphus truei. Next base: position 276,659,705 of record CM071569.1, read on the forward strand.
TTCTGCCCCAAAAAGTGACACTTTGGAAAAGTACACATTTATTAGGGAGACTCCACTGGAATCTATGGGTCAACGATGCTAAAAGCAGTGTTACACTTAGGCCGACGTCCCAAAGTGCTTCCCTACCACCTACGTTCAGCAGCAGTGGGAAACACTTTCATTTTGACAAAAGATCATTGTTTCATTTGCTGGGAATAAAAAGGAAAGGCAAATAGTTACATATGTCCATGAAGGTGTGAATAGGATGTGTAACAAACAGTAGGAGCTACTTGAGAACATTGGATAGTCATTTGGAAATTGTGGATAAGCGTAAGTTGCAGCAGCAGAGGGCGAATGTGGGGAAGAGAAGAAGAATTTGATCAAGGTCAGACATAAGGCATAAGACAGACAGACATACGCAAGAAGGAAAGATCCAAGGATCAAAGAGTACGAGGTTTTACAACAGATAGAAAAATGTACGTCAGGGGCGCATTCCCAATCTCTGAATGGGGGGGATGGGGGTGCAGTGTTCATCTGCGCTCCCCATCGACGTAGCGTCGTCGTGACGTCACTGTCACATGATGGCGCATTGTCATGGCAACGCGTCGCCATAGAACGTCGCTTCACCATGACGTTACGACGTCGATGAGTACGGCTGCTCTGTTGCAGGGACCCCACTCTCTCCCCCGGCAATCAGCTCATTGCTATGGGAAAGAGAGCGGGGCACCTCTGTAGGCGCGATACAAATACTTGGGGGGTGCAAATGCACCCTTCAGCCCCCCCTAGTTGCGCTACTGAAGTACTGTAGGTGAACCAAGTGGTGGACTATTGCACTGCTATCCCGTGTTAACTGCCGTTCAAGTCAATGGCATTTAACCCATGATGAAGGTGCGATATCCCATATTCCATCATGTGTCTACAGATGTAACAGGCATTACAACCCCTGGTATTGCACAATACCACACATCACACAATGTGAATGTGAAGTCATGCAATGTAATTACTGGAGCGTCTATTTGTCCGAGTAGAAATGCAATAAATTCCGCATTTAAACTTGCGCCAGCAGTAATGCAATATCGTGCAATACCAGGCGTAGTAACACCTGCTACATCTGTGTGTGTCTAGGTTCTATAAGATGGGGTGCTGGGTGGGGTGATTCAACTGTTGTGTAGAGTTATCGGGTCTCGCTCAGTGGTGTCTGGATAAGCAGCCTTCATGTATGGCTCATTTTTTTATTATACATATAAAGTAGTTATATTTAAAGATGCGTTAAGTGCAGTGGTATGCATGTTCTAAAATATTGTTAAATAAATGCTGTGACCTTTATTGTATCCATAAAATTCTATTTGCTTTTTATTTATGGGCTAATTCAAGGGGTTTGGGTGACAGCTACTACCAAGTCTGTGTGAGGGGTCAGCATATTTTAGAATGCATGTGTTACCCTCTTTCTTGCTGACATAGAAAGGCTACTAATGCTGTATATACCTGCTGGCTCAGCGAGATCTGGGCCTCCGCTAACTGGGAGCCTGGGGCAATAATATGTACTTGGCAGCTCCTCCACTTGCCCAGGATCCCCAATAAGTAAGATTCCCCTGGACAAGAATAACAATAATAATCCACAACGTTGTAACCTTTTACTATTACGTGAATGCAGAACATGAACATACACTTATCACACCTATAACCACAGTGCATACATATATGGCAAATCAATCAGATACCCGTGGCCTTGCCACACTCCACCCTGGAGTAATGTCCCTTTCCCACCACCGCGTGTACCCCACACCGTGTCCAATGTACTGGACCAGTCCCTTGGTCACTCAACCCTCGATGTCCCCAAAGAACCCTCCCCCAAGCGGGATCAGCGCCTGCAGGTACCGGTGTTGGTGCACTTATTATAATACCTTCCGGCCGCTCCAGCAGCCGGTAACTGTACTTCGCAAAGGATCTGCCGATCCAGCGTAGTCTCTCACGAGTCTTTACTTGCGTCCAGAAGCTTGATCCCAAACCACCGATCACCCAACAGCGCAGGAAGATACTGTGTCCCTGACTGATAATCTCAGTAAAGGGTATGCTGTCCCTGTCTGTGGCTGTTCCCTGCAGTACCACAAGCTGGTGGTGATTCAGGGCCTGCACTGGAGCTTAAGTGGGAATTCCTGGCCTATGCAGTGGGTCACTGACCCCCTGCAATACACACCTCCTCTCCCCTTGCTCTCCCAGGACACACTGGCTAGCGTGGTCTCTGCTGCACGCTTCCCTTTCCTGCTTGCCAGCAATCCTCACACTATTGGCTGCTGAGCCCCCTCTGACCCTACTGAGGCTCATGGGAATTGTAGTCCCAGTTCTATTGGCCAGCCGTTCGCTCACTTACACTGTGCATGCGCGACCTACCAGGAGCGCCCCGCCGCACATCTACACTGCGCATGCGCAGAGATACAACATGGCTGCGCCCTGTGCTTGCCGGGCCGCCACGGAGCCTCCGAAGTGCTCCCTGCTCGGCCCCCACCTTCCAGACTTGCCGGCGGGTCTGCCGCTTGGCTCCGGCAACACCCGCGATACCCCTGGCAGCGCAGGTAACAAGGGGGGCCAGGGGAACCCCATTACATGTTTTATGCATTCTATGCTAAATCAAAAAGAATACGTGTGCTTTAATTTTCTATGCGTTCCTAAAAGAATATAGGTAAAAAATGTATACTTTAATACAACTGCGAAACAGAATATCATATTATATATACTAGTGAATCAAAATATCACTTGTGAGCACATTCACGTCTCAGAGTTCTGCAACCTTGCCTTTCCCCAGTATCTCTTAGCATATCTATTGCCCTGCAGCCAGGGATTGTGGGTAGTAATGACATGCAAATGAGCACACAGTGTCACCTTTTGCTTCTTGTCCATTTTCACATGGGCCCCTATGAGCTTATGCCTGCCGTATTACACAGCTTTTCAGCACAGCCTGTGTTACAGAAGTGCAGAGCCAGTAAACCTACTCTCAGACAGCTGTTTCAACCTTTTGGGTCTCATCAGTGTGAGGCTGGTTTTAGGCTATGCAACGTGAAGCTGGGAGTATAACCAGCCACAAAACACGTTATGGTGGGTAAGAGAGAGACAAAAACCCTCCACTGCAGGCTATAGTGTACAACAAATAAAAATACCCCTTGCAGGTGCATTTGCAGGTCTCTGCAACCCTTTCTTTCTAATACAAATCCGTATACATACATTCGTACATGTGCAAATAAGTTACCGGCGGAAGGCAAAATGACAATACATTGTAACACCTAATCGCTAAGAAAACGATTCTTTGGACAATGAAAGTGTTATATAACAAATAATTCCGTTTCTATTATGCAACTGCAAGGGGTTGTGAGCACTGGTATGCATCAAACCGCATTAATAATAAAAATGGGGCCGTTCATAATGTTTTTCTTTCAGGAAATTGGTCGGTTAACATGTGCATTAAAAACAAATGCAAAACGGTTTCAACATATTTATAAAGTGTTAGCCCAGGGGTTTCCAACTCCAGTCCCCAGGTCTCCAGTCCAAGGTCTACCACCGGGCCAGGTTTCCAGGACACCCCTGCTTCAGCACAGGTGACTGCCATCTGTGCTGAAGCAGGGATATCCTGAAAACCTGACCTGGTGGTCCCTTGAGGACTGGAGTTGTCCCCCCCCCCACCCTAGAATCACACAGCACGTTGTCTGCGTGGCCTGACAGGAAACCCCTTCAATGTGAGCGCGTTTTGTGGAAACCTCGACATTGCTGATGTTAGCAAAGGCAAAACGAGGGAAAACCTGTCAACAGAAGCACTCAAGCACAACAGACAGAGGCTGAGAATCATTTTTTTCCAGGCAGTCCAAAGCCAGGACGACGTGCTAAGTGGCAAAGCTCTGGCATGTGTGTTTATCACATCTCAATGGAATGATCTCAGAATGAAGAGATCATCCTGTCTCAGAAAAGGTCTACAAATTATTTATTCCTGGTTGATATCTTCAAGCACAATGCTTTGCAGTGTGAGACCTCCATGCCAGCCAGTGCTGAAATTTCATTCCAGCTCTATATAGGGGGTCCATGTTGAAATGGGCAAGAAGCAAAAAAAAGTGACACCGTGAGAGCTCATTTGCATATCATTACCCAGAATCCCTGGCTGCAGTGGAAGCACTGGTTGCTAAGCGATAATGGGGAAAGACCGGGTTGCAGACCTGTCTGAGACGTGCAAATGCACCACAAGTGCTATTTTTATTTGCCATTCTAATTGTCGTAAGTCTGGGTCCCAATTGTCAGATTTAGCAATAATTCGCTTACAGGTTTTTAAGAACCGAATATAGTGAAAAACGAGAGTTGTTCCATAATTCCTCATCAAATAAAACAAGTGATTCATATTACAATTGGTAGCTTTGACCTCATGTAATGCTTTTTCCAATCAACTTTATTTTTTTAGCTTTTTGTGCGCAAAATACTGTATCATGCTTTATTCACCATATCTCACGGTACAGCTGTTTTTGTTATTTTTTTCCCGAATGGTTGTTTTATTGAATTTGATAGATTTATGCGATTTGGGAACATATATACATTTTTTTTACCAAACTGAAAGAGAAAAAGTAAAAGAAGAAAATGATAAAACACATAACTAGGTGATAAACATAAGATCTGCAAATCTGTGGGTCTAGCACCAATCGCCAACATATCCAGGGGAACATTTTCCAGCAAAGACTGCAGAACTCTGCCAGTGATAAGATTTGTAAGTCAATGATTTCAGTCTGGGCGCGCCCCTCGCTTACCGCACCGCTGCTATATACAATGCAGGAATTGTATAATGCCACTTGTACCGCATACCATGCCAATGTTTTTCTAGAGGAGCTGTAAGGCTGTGACATCTTGTCTATTTTGTCACACACCGCCCATATGCCTCATACTCTACACAGGGGTGTCAACTCCGTCTTCAAGCCCCCCCCCCCCCCCCCCCAACAGGTCTTCAGTATATCCCCGCTCAGCAAGGTGGCTCAATCAGAGGCTCAGTCAAAGATGCCTCTGATGAGCCACCTGTGCTGAAGCAGGGACTCTGGGCTGAAGCAGGGACTATGAGTCACCTGTGCTGAACTGGGATATCCGGAAACCTGATTTGTATTGGGGCTTGAGAGTAGTGGAGTTGAGCGCCCCTGATTAAACACACAGCAGGGTTTGTTCACCCATTGGTACTGCACACTGGTACAGCAAGGGTGAACTTATGTGGTTAAAAAAAGAGAAATATTTGCTGTCTGGTTATTTCAGTGCAGCTATTTGTTGCAGTGCTGAAGCTGGATTCTGCTCTTTTGTCTGTAGTTCTTTGGAAACCATTCTTTCTGTTTTTCCTTTGTGTGCCACAGGCGAGGGTGTCAAGGCAGTACAAAGTTTCAACTAAAGTTATACCTTAAAGTCCCCCGGGACAAAACGCGTCGGTGCGCTTGTTTCTTTCATTTTCGGTGAGCAGAAGCTGATGAATTAAATACTTTTTATTTTTCTTCTGGAGTTGCCACCTATTTTTTGCTGCTGTGCTCCTTTGCTCTATATTGTTTGCTGTTACCTCTACTCTACAGGATTGCACACGAATACGGAACACTGCAAAATTGGATCCTTTATGGATACCCCCAGGGACAGTTATACGGGCTGTAGCCCTCATATGTTTACCTTTTGTCCTGTTATAGGGCATGTTTTATGCTTAGGAGGGGTTTACATACAAAGACCATTGGTTATGGTAGTCTCTGGGACACCACTAGGTCATTTTGTCTCCCTGCATATACTTATGGACATTTATTTACATGGATGGATGCAGTGTATTAATCGTTGTTTCAAGGTCATTATGAATAATATTATTGGCAGAAAACACATTTGAGCACCATTTTTTCTTATATTTGTTAGTTGAACTCACAAAGCTTTTACAGCTTTATTCCACTGTGTGCTCTTTTGGGGGATATATTGCATAAATAGAACATTGTCCTTATAAAGCACGAAGGATGAATCCACAGAGATATTCTGGGCAGGGTGTAGCTCTCAAAACTTGGTGGACAGGAGGTCAACTGGTAATCCTCAATATTTGATACCCGTTTATTTCATTACAGCTGGAGAAAATGGGGTAACAATCTTGGTGGTTTCTGTGGGGACCCAGGACAGTGCATGGCCAGGCAGGTCACAAGCTGCAATGTACTGCTGGGCATAAGTTATCAATCATACACTAGGAGACAGTAGGATGGACCTGGGCCATCTGAGGTTTGCATGGCCAAAGCAGCTATCAAATGGTCCAGATGCTCTTTGATTGCCTCCATTGGTGTGTGTGGAAGTATGTACTAAGAAATTATAGCATTCCTGTGACATTCCACAAGATTGACGGGGCTCCCTGGGGGTGAAAATGTGTCCCTTTACTGTCCTGAGCCATCTGATCATATCCTGAAAACCTGAACCATTGAGGGGAGGCGGGGTGGGGGGGGAGCTTGAGGACATTTCTAAGACAAATAGCTATTTGCTCTTTTATATTTATATACTCACAGGGAATTTCACCAATAACAGTGGTGTGTGTGTACCTCTACGCATGCGCGGCAGCCGGTGGCTGCCTCTGCGCATGCGCAACAATTACCAGGGCATGACGTCACTTCCGTTATGCTTTTTCGTTACCATCAAAAATATTTGTCCTATCAAAATTCCCTAGGTGCCACTAAAGAAGTTTCACGTAAAAAATTATTCCTGTCCTGAAACATCCGATTACTGCTACAGAGTGAAGAAGCAATTGGATGACACAGGATGGCTCCCAAAACGCCCCTCTAGAAGGGCCGGGTCACCCCCTTTTAATTTAATGTACTCAATGTTGGACCCAGTATGGCATGAGGGTCCCTGGCATGCCAGCCCCTCATGCTGTACCAGCTAGATCATAAGGGAACTCAAAAGCATAAGACTGATCTGTGGATCGTTGCAAAGAATGGGTTAACACACTGCCTCGAAAAATGCATTATTTGACTCGGGGGGTAGGGAGGAGAGAGAGCACAGAAGCACATCTATGATAAATTGCCCAAATGATAATTTCTGCTTAGAATGGAAACCCGCGACAGGAGAACAGGACGTCGAATAACTTAAGAATAATTTACACTTTACAACGCATATTCACAAAACATACTGTCTATAACACTAGGAATACGCATCAGACATTTATTAGAGACGCATGACTCATAGTATAAGAAATGAGGCTTGCTTTACTTATGCTGCCCCATTAACGTTCCACAAATACATTCATATTTACTAGCCCATCAGCGGGATGCTGACCAGATCCTTTTATTCTCCTGATGAGCACAGACTGAGAAATCAAACTGACCCAGTTCTACTTTATTTAGTGAACAAAATGATTCCTATTAGCTGAGCTTCCAAAGCTACGATGAGACACTTTTTACCCTTCAAGTGCCAAGTCTACGGTCACCGACAGATTCTGGCCCCAGAATCATAAGATCGCTATTACAGTGGTCCCATGCCCCTGGATATTATCCCTGCCCATAATGGATAAATGATGTCCTCTCCAAGAGCCACTGCAGCCATCAGCCTCGAGAATGGCAGGAAACCATATGCTATTCCAGGAATGGTAAAGGCCATGTGTGTGTCTGCTCTTTGAGGGCATAATTTATGACACTGGAAGGAAATAGGGCACTTGGGCTGATTCACCTGATCGGGAGCTTGAACCCGCAATGGACATTGGCGAATCCCCCCTTAGATTGACTGCGAACTTTTCCCCACACTTCAAATGTTGTTTGTAGAGTAATACAAACATGTACATTTCTTCTCTGGTGCCATTTAACATAATACAGCATCAGGCGAAGAGAAAAGGGAGAATAAACAGATGATTCTCTGTTCCAGAAGAAGCAGAGGCCAAAAAGCTTAGCAGTAAATCTGTGAGCTGCGGCCTTTCAGTATCATAAATCCAAGAAAGGTCATCAAGACCAATAAGGATAACCCTCGCGACCTGTATATGGGACAAGGATTAATACACCCAGCTATCCAGCGGATTTACTTTTCTTCACACATAGACCCTCAAATGAATAATATCTCCCCGCAATCCATCCCAATATACCATCTGTCATGAACAGCACACTTGTGAGCATGTGACCTATATACAATCAGGGTTAATACACACAGCCAACTCGCTGCCCCAGCTTTGTCCTGCGCAAGGTACTTCCAATGAGTTAATCTTTACCCCGTTACAATATACAGGTAGTCCTCGTTATCCAACGTTTCACTTTACAACGAATGGCATATCCAATGCTTTAGAATGCAACCCTAAGGGACGTTTTTCGACCGCCACTGATTAACATGGGACTCACTTTACAACGGTTTCACTATCCAAAGCTACTCCCAGAACACATTCCATTGGATAACCGAGGACTGCCAGTATAGAATTATCCGCTGCCACCACCAATGGTATTATTAAAAGATGTACGTACAGAGCCTCTGTTTATTAAGAAAACTTTACCACACACACACACACCACCACACACACACACACACACACACACACACACACACACACACACGGTACCTGCTAAACGGAGATTACCTTGACTCCTTTGTTACATAGACATATACATAGACATAGACATAGACATAGGTTCTACATAGACATAGGTTCTAAAAGTAAAAATGTCACGAATATATTTTAACCCAAACGGGTTGGACCGCAGCATCTGTTTTGTTTTCCCAAAAGATCTGACAAGATTATTATTTTTTTTTATTAATGAATGCTAAAAGGAAATGGGCACAAGCATTTTTAGATCATTTTACATCTGCCCATCTTTCATCGATTTCATGTATTTACAAAGAGGACCCTGAAAGTGCGACCTGCACACAGACTGATTTTAAGCATTGGAAGTCTCAGCCTTCAGTGCAGACATACAGTACGGATAGAATTCAGAACTTTTGTAGAAAAAACTGAAATGTAATGCCCAGGATCCCCAAATGTCACAGATGATCCTTGGAGGATCTTTTTTTTTATTTTTTAATCTGCCCTTCAGCAAAAATTTAAAAAAAATAAGTTTAAATTTTTGTAGTTCTCCATAGTTTGGTGAATGCTAACGTGCTGGTGCCAAGTTCTAAGGTTCTGTACTCCCCCAAACACCAAAACGAACAACAACTTTAGGGAACGACTGGATGCTTATGTTGTTGGCATATTTACCATGGTAACCAGTATAAACAAGGTTGATGTTGAGAACAAAAACTTGGCACGTTTGAATGCAAAATATATATTATCCTGTATCCCTTTATCTGGCTGGTGGTGTTGTCTTGTTTCATTAATACATTTTACATAAGGGGGAGGGGGTGGATTTTTAGTTTTCCAACAGATCACCACTCTAAAGATTAATCGGATTCCTATTTATTTGCACATTAACATACACATGTACAAGAAAGGCCCTTCCAATGATCCTTTTCAAACATTATAAAATACTCATAATATAAAGTACAGCATAAAATAGCGCGAGCTTTGCAGAGCGTCCTGGCTCACACCCCCAGATACGGAGGCAGAGAGCAACGTGTTCCATTAGACAAGAGGTGATGGGGCAACATATTCAAATGCAGCTGCAAGGCCGAGACCCTGAGTGCAAGAGCACAATGTGCGTATTCACTGGTTGTGTAAAGGTGTCCAAAAACAAAAACGCACACATTTATATCCTGACCAATCTATCTTTTTACACCCGGTTTAACACCGTCAGTGCCAGAGGACAATAATACAATACTTCTCAGCCCACCGCTGGGCCTCGTCACACTGAAGGGGTTAATCTTTGCGCTACGCGGCGCTTGGAACACATTGTATGACCCGGGAAGCAAAGCGGTTAAAATTGGTCTTCATTCCAGTATACAATTCCTTATAAATATTTTGCAAATAAGCAAACCATTTTTGGGACATTAGCTATTAAAGTGGAGGCATTTTCGGATAAATATTTAGCCAACTCAAGTCTGGTCATACAATCCTTTTTTTTTTTCCCCCTCAAGATTTTATTGATTTATTGGAGACTGCAAATAACTTGGGAACCAACCAAAAAATTAACCCTAACCAGAACAAGGTGACATTTAGCCTTAAACTATCACAAAATATACATTCAATTTAAACCATAATCCAAACTTCTCTTTATTTTCTTTCCATAGCCTGAAGCAGAAGATTTCCCAAAGCTGAGGTGTGGCCCAGCGATGTCCGGTTCCCACTGTCCCGGGGCCACGCATATTATCTACCTGTCTGATACCAAATGTCCGTGGGGTCAACAATGGTTCTGGCAGCCATTAGAAAGCTGCGGCATCAGCGGGAGTCAACTTTGCAGCTTTCTTTAAGCGACTCCGTAGTCATATTTGTAGTTTGTGAGCATGTCAAAATCGGCACCAAACAAAACTACATATATCTTGGAAAAAAGGTCACTCCCCTCTCCCTCTCCCCCCTTCCTCGTTGATGTGATTTCATCTTATGAAGAACATTGTTGGGGAAGTAACATCTAAAAAAGAAAAAGCAATGATCATCATTAAAGTTAAACATGTGCTAGTGTATTGTGAAGGTATCGCCCAAAACCAAAGACTATGGGGGTTCAACCCTCAGAAGTCCGTTAAATTTACGCTAACAACCGTTACCTAAATAGGTAAAGTCCGTTATTTGTTCCTCAGTTTAACGGGTATCCACAAAGCTAATAATGTGCAAAAATGAACGTCTATTAATAAAAGTAGCAGTGCTATTAACAGTGGTTTTCATAACACAGATACGAATAAACCAAAAACACTGCACATTGGTAAAACTAACGCTCGTTACAATTAATACATGCGTTAGATGCGTTACCTAAATCTAATGCAATTATTGTTGTTATAATATGGATAACCAACATTTTTAAAACTAACTTTTTTCGTTATAGTAGCCTTCCTTCATTTTTTATTTGTACATTAAAAGTTAATTATAATTGTAGAGTTTCAACGAGTGCTTATAACAGCTATGTTTCCCGTCCGTGGGCGTGTTTGGGGGGCGGGCCAGTGACGTCACAGAGCTGGTTCGCCCTCATTGGGCGAACAGCTCACGTGACCGGCCCTGCGCTCCGGCGAGCGCCAAATTTGAAAACTGTGTGCGACACACGCTTCCCCAAGCGTGCGGACGCGTGCACGAGCCCCTGCTAAAGCCGCTCTCATTGCGGCTGCAGGGGCTCAGTGCCGAGCAGCAGCACGCCTCAGCACGGGTCAGCGCATAAGCGCTGACCATGCCCGAGGCCTAAGTCCTGGTAATAGCAGTCAGTGCTATGGTTAATTGTAGCAACCTGGTGAACTCACATCTCCTCATGTTGCAGAATTGTAGCAACTTACAGGCACATGTCTGGGCCTGTGAGCTGCTGGGGCTACACGACAGGGTGAGGGCCTAGCTACAGTTTGATTCTGTCCAATCACTGGTGCAGAACACTGTAGCTTGGTCCCTCCCCCTGTATAAAGATGTGGGTTCCTCCAAATTGTAGGTGTTCTGTTCCAGCCCTAGCCAAGTGCTAGTGGGTCCTACCCTACCCCTTAGGGGGTAAAGGTGTAGAGAAAGAGAGAGGAAGATACCAGCGTGTCCAGTCCACCTGAAGGCTTCTGGCTTCCAGGGATAAGCATCCATAAATATTAACCAGGGAGAGCTGGATCCCAAAAGGAGATCCCTGCATGGATCCTTTTATGATAGAGGGACCCCAGGGAATACCATAGGCTGAACAGACCAGGCTGGCTAAATCTAAGAAAACCTTCCTGGCCTTGGATAACAGGCAGGGATGAGTTTCCCAGGTGCATAGTCCTAGAAGCTAGGTGACCAACAGCAGGCTATCCTTGCAGGGAGTAGGTGAATCCATATTCCCTGTTCAATACAGGCCGTGAGGTATTAGCGTTCTCCATGTCTTCATGGAACTCCCGTCTGGAGGGGGAGCGGCTACTGGCAGAATGCCCTTTGAATGTGCACTAGGAGAAGCCTGTTCTGTTGCTGCAGTCTACTATGTGCTATGTGCTTATTCATTGATCAAATGTGTGGAGTCAAGGACTGCTGCATGCTGAATAAAGACCCACAAGTTTATAAAGTTTCTGGCACTCTTTTTCCTTTTACCTGCACCTACATCCACTCTCCAACAGCCTTGGCCTGAGCCCACGCGAAAGAAGACCCTGAGATCCAAGGTAACCCTATGAGCTAACACTAATGAGCAGGTCTAAACCCAGTCAGTAACATCAGAAACATTGTTATTCATGTACACCCTATCTTCTACAGCCGGAGGCGGATAGGGGTGTTACATAGATATAGATATTCTTACGAGACGTAACTTTTTGTAATAAAAAGGTTTAGTCCTATATTGCTTGTGGGCCATTCCCAAAAAGCAACGCTATGCTAACCATGGTCTGTATGCGAGTAATGGCAGGTTTTGATGTGACCTAATTATTGTTGCGTTATTTCCATGCGCTAACATGAACGGAGGGTTTGAGGATCTGCAATTTTAAGTTAGCAACTCATTACCATATGATTTGCATATGAGTAAGCAAATTCCGTTAACATTTATTGATGCAATATTCTTCTCCTTAATGCGAGGGCATGGTAACGCTAATCCCCTTTGTGGATATGCAGTACGGGTAACGGTATGTTAAATGGCAGTAATGTAGCGATAAAACATTTAACCGATTCTGAGAATTGATCCTTATGGAATCACAACAGACGTTATGCTATTCGACAGCGGTTTGCGGGATGGATTTCTGCATATAATCGAGGACCGCCTGTAACATTAAACCAGTATTAAAGATGATACAAAATGCACAAAAAGAAATGCCATCAGGTCAAAAAATTGTCAACGAATCCTAATACTCATTAAGAATCCAAAAAAAGCCTGTAAAGAACATAAAGACTGTAGCCTTCCTTCAACTAACTACCTTTACTAATTGATCCCATGCAACATTTGTAAGAGGGCCCCACCCTAGGTTGCTATGGGGATCCAGACGTCACACAGGTGTATATAAGGAGAAGGGACTATTCTAGGTTAGGTTCCATGAAGACATGAGGAAAGGAGCCTCGGGGAGAGTAGATAAATAATGTTTATAAAATAATAGTATTGACCAGGCTCCCCTGTTTCTGTTGTGGATGGGGACAGTACCCGTTAGGAAAGAAAGATCCGCCAGAGGCCCAGAGTAATCGAATTAATACCGATGATGGTTCCGAAGCAACAAGGTGGACCAGCTCCCACAATTACTCAGAGCAACTAAGTCAAAGTACCTTAATTTGAGCGTTAAGAGTGGCGCCCATTATTCTACCACCTTGCTGCCTCCTCGCCCAGCCGCCTGTATCCAGCCTCCGAGACAAGGTAACCCATGCAGAGTAGCCTTATGTACCATAACGATGTTATCTCCCTAGAAGCCGGGCAGTGGCAGGAAGGGTTACACAATATATTATAGTATATGAATATATATATAATAATATATATATATATAATATATATAGATATATAGTATATTATATATAATATATAGTATATATATATAATTTTTTAAAGCATTTAATGATTATTTACACCTTCCAGCATTAATTTTCTGGGACGTGTGCAAACTAATTAGGCTTATTCTGTTCACAATTTCCTTTTTTCTAATTAACCTTTAAAACAGCAATTTTGCAATCAGTCTAACGAAATGAAAAAAAAAAGGACGCGTCAGACATTCTTCTCACAAACAGTACTTCACTGCGAAATTCTCCGGAGAGAAACCTGTGCAGTTTATGAAATATGGCCACTGTGAGGCCCATATTCACTAAACAGTGCTACGCTGTAGCACCGTCTTACTCCCATTCAAACGAATAGACATTAAGCCGTGCTAAAGCTCATCACTCATTAAGTAAAGATAGTCCTTAGTGACGGCTGTTTTATAACTTTGCTCCTACCAATAGATCACTGGAATCCTTGGGACATTATTTTACCAGTTACATTTGTTTCCTTACTTAAATAACTCCTAGTTATAACAATATGTAGTTCTTATCTTAACCGGTTTAAGAAATAATAATAATAACTTGCCTATGTAATTTCTTTCCTTTAAGAGTAAGAACATCACTTGTGTGTTCTGGGAAAGTTATACTATACGTCAAAGAAAATACTGGGGGGGCGGGGGTAGCGCACTGCTCTGAAGACTAAATCGGGGCTCAGACTGATAAAAGGGACGTATACACGGATACAGCACAGAAGGAGAACATACAGTAGAGTGACAAGGACAAAGTGAGTGGGAGATCGTGACAAAAATCAATTTTACTGCAGCAATAACCCAATTAATATATTACATTAAGTAAATAATCCATATTCTTACAAATGGGATTTTAGGGTTGGCGCCTCCCACACACTATAGAGGAACGGGAGTCCCAAAGGCAAAACAATTGCAATGGGGGGAGCCAGCATTACAAGTTTGGGATGCAGTTTTCTAGCTCATCATCAACTTCGTGTTTTAACCTCAACTGTTTAGCACAGGAGTGGCCCATTCCCATCCTCAACGGCCACCAACAGGTCAGGTTTTAAGGATATCCCTGCATCAGCACAAGTGGCTTAGTCGTTGATATATACCGGTCATTGACTGGGCCACTGGTGAGCCACCTGTGCTGATGCAGGGATATCCTTAAAACCCGACCTGTTGGTAGGACTTGAGTACTGGAGTTGGCAACCCCTGGTTTAGCAGATTAACCCTGCTGTAGTACAGGATGGTTTAAAGTGCTTGTACAAAACAAGGTTTCATGGTTTCATTGTGACAGATTAGATAAATCTATACTCGACGAGATTGTACAAACCCTCCAAAGTAAGATTGCCAAACCACCCTGTGCTTAATGGAAATGATCTCAATCGCTAGCAAATACCCTGCCTCAAATTGGATGGGACGGCATCATGAATTTGTAGATATCCTGCCTTTGTATTGCTTTCAATGGAGTTTAGTGGGCTGCAGAATAACAGATCGTGTGGGGAGGAGACAGGTGGGGAGGAGACAGAAGGGGAGGCAGTTCACTGTATGCGTAGGTTGACTACAAGGATACGTGTCCCACTTTTCTGGTTTAAAAGGTGGTCACCCTACTTCAGAAATATTGACGATCAGACGAGAGTTGACCTGAATACTTCTCAAGCTATTTCTGAAACTATATTTCCAACATGGATATTAATATATAAATATAATATAATCCTATTAATACAACCATCATTTACTAGTTCCTATTTCACTTTTTTTCTATTGGTTGTTAAATAGGCTGCTACGTAGTTCTGTTTCACCGGCACCAAGTTATTTCGCTGTGCTTCACATGCGTGAAGGAAGCAGCCATTTTAAAATCCCAGGTAATTAATATCTCAAGAATGCAGCAACGGGATTTGAAATGGTCAACTTCCCTAACGGAAGCAACATGTTCTAAAAAAAAATAAAGAAAATCATTTTCTCCAGATAGAGAAGGAAATCATGGGGTTTTAAATCCTTTTTATTTTTTTTAAATATGTGCTACATAAAACCACAAATAATACAATGTTTAGAAGTTCAGTGTCTGTATAACTACATTAATGGTTTTCACCTTCCCAAGCTGTTCCGTCATTGTTCACTCCCTTATATTTTATACCTGCTGCCGACTTCACAACGGTTTTGCTGCTTGTTGCAAGGCCAAGAAAACAGTGTCACCTATCTCCCCCTCCCCCTCCCGACAAACTTCCCCCCAGCAGCTGCCAAGAGCTCGAATCAACGAGGTCAGCATTCGTGCGCTCGTATTGGTAGCTGTGAAACATGTACTTGGGATTCCTGCGTCAGCCAAAAGCCGATTTAAGAATGATCATTTGGATTAAAGTTCTTGCCAATATAAGCCGTGGAGCTCTGTTGTTGTTAACCCCTTTGCTGCCAGAGTGACCATTGCAAAGTGATGGAGTTGGGCCAATGATGCAGAGTGCTGCACTGCGGACCCCACCTAATGATGCACCTCCTTCTACAGAGGTCACCGTGTTGTGCTGTGTGCTAAAGGTCAGACTTAACCAAGCCGTGCTATTGCAGAAGGCACCTTCCACCTCCAGTGAATGTGTCTGCTGGAATATCCCCGCTTCGTACACATGGGCCTGTTGGCTAAATACACCGACGGTTGATAAATCTGCGTTAAAATGTGGCGTCTTTAAAAAAAAAGTGGGATCGCTGGGACATTATCTGAAATTACCGCTGTATTCACCAAGAATAATTTGTTAATAAATAGGTTGCGATATGCATCTCATTGGCATACATATAGAGCGTGTGGACTTTGCGCTAACGCGAGCATTACAAATACATGGTAACTCATTGAAATCGGCGTTATTCAGCATTAGCGATGAAATTGTGGCGGGTGGGGGGTTGGGGGAATACCACATTTTTCTACCATACATTAGGATTTCTTACAAACCCCTATAGAAGAAAATGATTTAACCCCTTTGATGCCGGAGGCTACGAATGCCTTGGAAAGGAATGTCTTCAGGCACCAAAAGGCATAAAATACAACATAACGCTACAAATAGCACAAAAAGCCTCTGTGCAACAATTAAGCCTTTAGTAAGCCAAGTGGCCAGCTAGTCATTGCTTAACCAGTGTAAATATTTTTGTTATCTAGCCGATAACAAGTACACGTTCGATACACAGAATGTTATTGCAACCAGCGGGAAAAGCCATTGTTTTGAATCAGACGCACGCAGTAAATGCGCCATGTCACCCGCAGGAGCGAACCCCGGGTTCAAATAACATTGGCTGTGTCTGCAGTGGCCATTACATGCATAGTGTAGGCAAGATTGGCCTAACCTGTGCATGGAGTTGGTGATCAAAGCTGCCAATATTTGTTGGCGGATGTCTGATGTCACCGGGAAGAAGAGTTTACTTAATAGCATGTAAAAGAAGTTGTGTGTGTGTTGCAGGTGCCTCTTGCAGGACAATGGATTCAAGGAGTAGGTTTGGACAACTCCCTGTAGTCCCATGTAAGGGTTTTCTTTTACACTGTGGCTCACCGCACACACATAGTTGGAAAAGACCCCCCCCCCGGCACAAAAGGGGTTAATTATCTGTGCCAAGCGCGCCAGATTGTGGCTTCTTCTGCATCCTGCAGTTGGTTGAACACTGCAAAGGAAGCAATCAGTCGGTGTGACAAGCGGTATAATGTTGACTCCAGGAGACTCCATCCCGCCATCAGTCTATTACAGAACTAAGATTGCAGGGCGTTTGTGTGAATGTTCTGATGTGAAGGATTTCCCATCACAACCTATACTCTAAATCGCCTTCCCTGTGGGAAAATGTGTGCGCTGTCATCACTTGCTTATTAATGAGAGTATTCCACAGCTAGTCCCTGATCTATCTGTGTCTCAATCTATATACAGTAGGTACCGTAACCAGAGACACATTGTAAGTGCAGAGCACTGAAAAGATGAACTCAACCTGTAGCAGAGTAATGAGAAAGAGGCTGGGGAAAATGCATGAGAATTGAAAGAAGTAGGTTTTAGATGAAATAAATGGAATTATTTTGGTATATGCCGTGTTGTAAGTAAAATCCCCTTGGGATTTTCTATTCGTGCATTAATTTTTAGACATTCCATGAAATATACACGGCATATACCAAAATAATTAATTTATTTATATATATATATATAAAAATAAAAAAAATAAAGAAAGAAAAATGTATCTCCAAATTTGTTGTCTTTTAATAAAACAACGTTTTCAAAAGACCCGCTTACACCCTTCGAGTGGTCCATGACCTATAGTAGCCCCAATATCATGAGGTCTGGCATGCCGGAAGCCTCTCATAGGCTCTTAGCCAAAGATCTTTGTCTAAGGCGAGATCTTCTTCTGCACTCCTGTGGATCTAACAAGCAAACGGTACGGAAAACAATGATGCCTCTTCCGTTCCGGTAATCGTGACGCCTCGGTCACATGACGGCGATTTAAGAGGGGATGGGGCACCATTGCTGCAGCAGCCCCTGCAGCACTCAAATGGTTAATCCGTTTGCTACCAGCAAGCCTTAATTCTAAATGCTACGCTTGCTGCACACAGTGTGGGATATAGGATGGTGTAAACTAATTGAATAAACTGATTTTTATGGGCCTTACCCCATGATCACACTTTTCTTCATGGTATGTTGGTTGTGCTCCGTTTTTCCAAACAAACTACCAAAACTAGTACAGCTGAACCCAGTTAGAGTGCGGTGCTCAGGGTCTACATAATGAGACCGCGTTATAACCGAGATCGCGAAATGGCCGCTGCGTGAGTACTTAACCGGCATCTGCAGCTCTCTCCTCTCTCCCTGCTTCATCAGGCTGCGTCCACGGCGCACATATCCAAGTTTTTTTTTATATATATATAATATTCAATGCTTTATTGCCAACGGGGACACACACGGAACCGAACCCATGACCCTTCATACACTGGTAGCGATTCTATACCGGCTACACCATAGGATTGGTGTGATGTCTGACTATTATCAAACTTAACTTCTATTGCACAGTACTGCCTTTCAATAGAGTCAATAACATCACACCAATCATATGCTGTAGCAGGTAAAGAATTGCTACCAGTGTATGAAGGGTCACAGGTTCGTTTCCTGCCTGTTATGGTATAATTTATTTAATATAATAATTTATAATTTATACATTATAATTAAAATTAAAATTAAATAATAATTTTACCATACCATGTAAGAATCGAATCCGTGACCCTTCATACACATTGGTAGCGTTTCTCTACCTGCTACATTAAAGCATTGAATATTAAAAAAAAAAAAAAAAAACCCTTGGAAATGTGCACCGCGCACGCGGGCTGTCTGATGAAGCTGTTGGACGAACCGCTCATGTGACCGGCCCTGCGCTCCGGCGAGCTCAAAAAACGAAAGATTTCTTAAGACACACGCTTCCGCAGGCGTGCGGAAGCGTGCTGGAGCCCCTGCTAAAACCGCTCTTATTGCGGCTGCAAGGGCTCAGTGCCGAGCAGCAGCGCGCCTAAGCGCTGACCATGCCCGAGGCCTAGGTCCTCGCACAGGGGCCATGTCGCTAAAAAAAAAGGAGACATTTTTAAATCGGGAGCCACGCACGGACCGCGTTATAAGCGGATCCGCGTAGTAGCAGATCGAGCTAGAACGGGGTTGAGCTGTATTAACCTGAAAGGCACCACACATTAATCCTGATGCAGGTTGTAATACTTGTTAATGTGAGTTCTTCATACAGTACACCAAAGTTTATTGTACATACCTCAAAGGTTTCTTCTTCCATTGTGAACCCTATGGAGTTTCTGGAGCTCTGTACATGATCATTTAACCAATGACAGCCTGTTTGTCCATAAAAAGCAATTACAAGTTGCCACCCTTTTTCTAGGGTCAATACAGCTACTAGAACTTTGAACTACATGATACTGTATAATATTGCATTTCACAGTGAAAGTTTTGAGTTAGCTGGGAACCACATATCCAGAAAGTACAATATACAGAGCAACATGAAACATCACTGTCACTTTATCCCTCACGGCTCTATACAAGGGCTTTCAAAACACAAAGGCATACTGTGAAACAAATGTTAGCCTGTTTAGTTCTCAGAAAACAGCGGTTACATGAAACAGATGCATGAATGTGGTTTATCACTAGCCTGTTTGTGCAGAAAGTAAATATCAATATACAAATACGCAAACACATTATACAGGGAGTGAATGCATTTGCATGTTTTCTATTGGCCCCCGAAACATACTTAAATCCAAAGTAAACAGTCAGATATGGCAAATGAGAAAACCTTGGGGCATACGTATGAAGAGTCACGAACGGCAACATTGGTGTACGGAAATGATCTTTATCACTTGTGCCGCTTATGTACAGTACTAACCAGACGTTTCTCAATCTGCTCCAGTGTCAAAAAAATATATATTTAAATAAATAATTTTTGCGTGTGCCCTGAAAAAGGCGAAAGTGTTAAAGTCGCTCACCAAATAGAACCTAGTATAAACCCCAAAACGTCTGGTCATACAGTTAGCGCAGAGTTAAGTTACCATGTGTCAACCCAAACAGATTTGATGCAGCACAGATCTTCCGTTAAATAGGTTAACCAAACGTTTAAAATATTACACTAATAATGTACATGTATTTATACTAGTTATACATTGTGTAAAAACACACATTTTGTTTTAATTTAAATTGTATCAGGTATTATACTTGACAGTCAAAATTCATTTCAAAGACCTATGTGTCATACATACAGTATGGTTAGATAACGACCCTTATACGTACAACGCACAGTAAATGAAGTAAATGAAGGGTTGTACAGTACTACTTTATAGCACTACAATTTGGAAGCACAAAGTACATATTGTAGCCCCCGCGTGTTACTAATTAGTTTCCTGACTGAACAGGTATGATTCTCTACAGCAGGGGGTGGCCAACTCCAGTTCTCAAGGGCTACCACCAGGCTGGGTTTTAAGGATATCCATTCTTCTGCACATGTTGCTCAGTCAACTATTGAGCCACCTGTGCTGAAGCAGGGATATCCTGAAAAACTGATGTGTTGCTGGCCCTTGAGGACTGGAGTTGAGCACCCCTGCTCCACAGCCTATGCCTGCTGCGTTGCACAGACGGTTCAGCAGAAAAAGTGAGAAGAAAGAGCCTCATCGGAATCCCCACTCAAAGACACGGTTACATTCACTCACTCAGACTGGCAAGTCTGAGCTAGGTAATGACCCGTAATGGAAGGGTTTGTGGTTGCAACACTGTGCTATAATTAGGCTCACTCCATGGGATAAATATGTATATTAGTAAATACACATCAAACCATGCTTACAGCCTGCCCGTATGACTGACAGAATAGAACAACTGTGTTGGATTTGATAGAGAGAAATGTGTCGTACACCTGGAAGTATACATTTCTGAAAAGAAGCAGCAGCACCACTCAAAAGAACAGAAATAAAATTAAAACGATGTATTACATTATATTAGATGACTAAAGGACTGCTTCTCCTTAGAGCATTATCAGGCCTTGCTTAACAATGCCCTGCAGGATCCACCAGCAGCAACAGAGTTTTAAAGAGACAATCCAAGCGCTTGTATTTTTTTTATAATTTTTTGCCCAGGATTGTCACAGGGGGTCTCCGGAGCTGAACCTCATTCATTTTAGCTCCGGGGACCACCTGCTTCTGGAGATACAGACCTCCGTAGGGGGTTCTGCTGGTAGTCGCTCCGGCTGAGTAGCAAGGTTCACATTATGGCCGATTTATGATCCTCCTGCACCATGTGGGCCAATAGAAAGCCGTGACATCCTCCGGAGCGGCTTTCTATCAGCCCACATAATGCGGCGCTTTACAAAAACAGAGATATTGGTACCCCCTATGGAGGCAACTATCTCTGGAAGCAGGGGATCCCCGGAGCTGAAATTAATGGGGTTCAGCTTCGGAGACCCCCTGCTTCAACCCTGCGAAAAGCAATAAAAATAAATGTTAAAAAAAAAACGTGATGATCCGTTTGTGTTTCATCCAAGGAACATTGCAGGGTATGCAGTTCACTTCAACACAATTTACTGTAGACGCATCTAGAACAATATTGCTTAATTCAGTATAGTCATCACAAAATGTAGCAAAACTTCATGAGTGTAAAACAGTCAAGAAAATGTTTCTCAGCAGAAACACAAAAAATACTATATTTGAGCAACTCAAGATTGTTCCATTTCATTTGATGTTAGAACTTTATCTGTAGAGGAAAGCAACGCATATGACGTATTCTCCGAGGCTCTTTAAGCGTTACGTATTTATTCTTCAACAATTCAGCTTATCTGATACTCTGCACATTGCAGATGCACTATTCTATTGGTGTGTTTTACTACCTTCTGGCTATCTAGTGCTGACCAGAGAATATAACCCATAGCATTTCAAAGCAATGTTTTGTGTATGTATCTCCTCTCCCACTGAATGTACAGTGCACCATTTAGAAATACTCCACATTTAAAATGCAGGGAAGCATTCTCTGAAGGTGTCAAGAATTATTTGTACAACCCCAACTGAGCCTGCAGAGAACGCCTTCAACATCAGATAATCAATAAAGCTCTAATCTCTATTCAATATCTGCCATTCCCCCCCCCCCCCCCCAAAAAAACCCCCCAAAAAATAACTTGTGTCTTTTTATAGTAGAAGGTTCTTCAATAATATTAGACTCACTATTAGTGTGGGGTGAAAAGATGAAGAGACATTGGAAGAAATCAGTACAATGGTAGAATGTATCTTTATACTGTACACTGGAGTATGCGCATTTCTCTCCCTGGGAAACTAAACAGCTGCTTTAAAAAATGATTCCCACAGTACAGTGCATTCTTAAATCAAAGCAAATATAGTAAGTGAGCAGTTTTACAGAGGACAACAACCTGAATTATAGTGATCTTCCTGCTGCAGCAATAGCTGTGTAATTATGAGAGCCCGAACCAAAGATGCTAAATGAATGCTACAATAAAACACTCTATTTAGCTTGCAGAGTTTAACAGGCTGATGTGTACTGTATGAGTGAAGAGAATACCCCAGTCATAGAAACCTTACAGATATGAGTCACAAATATATTGCATATGCAGAGATTGTTTACATAAAGCTTTAATGGACGTATCGACGCACCATTTCCAACATATTCAATGACATTGCTATTGAATGTATTTAAATAGCAGCAAATAGATGGTGACAAAATTCCATGGTCCCACTGACCAGAATACATCAATGCGGATTTTATGGGGGGGGGGGGGGGGAGGGGAGTACAAATTATGAGTAGGAGAGACAAAAGGAACTCATAGGGAGAAATGTGACACTGTGGGAATCGGTAAAGATTCAGCACTTTGGCCAGCTCCCATCAGCTTTCATTAGCAGACATCACAAGCAAACGCTGCGTTCTTCAGCACATGCTGAACTCCTGCCATAAAAAATATAATAGCAGTGTCGCACACCAAAACCAAAAAAATAAATAAAGGTAAACTGATACTTTGACCGGTGCTCTTAATCCACGGGAAGAACTGTTGCTTTTTGTAGCAGATTCTAAGACAAGTAGGGAATTTAATCACTTCGGATTTAAGTTCCCTTCTTGATTTTGAAACTCCGGCCCGGTAACCAGCACGCGGCGTGGGTGCGATGAGATAGAGAGAGGAGAGAGAGAGACGTTATAGAGAGAGGATCTAGAGAGGTAGATAGAGATCGAGAGATATATATAGAGCAGAGAGATATAGAGAAGCTAGATAGTATAGAGTATATATAATATATAGTATATATATATATATATATATATATAGATAATAATATCTATATATTGGTATTAGTTTTTAAAAGAACCAGTGGCATCACATTACAAGGGTTAAGTGGGGTGCTTGTCCCATAGGTAAAAAAATATATAAAACAGAACTCCTTACCAGGCAGACCATAAGATCCAGGACCACGCAGCAAAGAAGAGACAGCACTTGTAAAATCCAAAAAGATGCATTATATGAACAGGCACAGTCAACCAACGTCTCGGTCCTAACAACAGGACCTTTCTCAAGGGAGTGCGCATTCATTGTTATCCATACATGCTTATTGAGTATTTATCATTATTTTTATATGTTGATATATTTTCTGAATGGACTAAGGACCAACCATAGCCACCTCTTCTGAGTAGGAACCAACCACATCCATCCTTCCCGAGATGACATCATGCAACACAGCTCTCACTGATGAGCTGCGGCTCCTACCTCCATTCAAGTGTAATTTTACTACTATCCCCCGAACTCTCGCGGGATTTGGAGGCGGGATGTCTCCGCAACAATGATTGGCAACTCTGGGAACCAACCCCAAGTCTCCTTCTGTAATGACGATCACAAGACGTCATGATCGCCATTACTCTGCAGTGTCCATTGGATACTTATCTGCTTTGCTGCTCGCAGCATTATTGGATTATACTCATGTTAGGTGTCCTTTTTTTTTTATGTTTCAGATTTTTTTATTAGGCATTTGTACATTATACATATACTAGCTGAGAGACCCGGCGTTGCCCGGGATGTAAATTGTCAGGCATACTAGAGTGCTTTTATTGGGGCTCTTTTTTTTCTCTTAGACATAAAAATACGCATGAACATAAAAGACTACAGACATCTGAACAAGGTATACACAGGAAGGCACTTCCCATGCGTCTTTGGCGCAAAGGTCAGAAAGTCTTGCTACATCTGTACACGGACCATAATGATCAATGCATCAGGTACATAGATGACATTCACCTATTGTGGCAGCGCTCTCAGGAACTTTTTACACAGTTTATACTGATCTGCAATCAGACTGTATTAAATCTAAAACTTGCCTTGGAACAAGCATCAAATCACTGCTCATTAAAAAAAGATGCTCAACTTAATATACACTTAATATACACACTATAGAGTACAGTAACAAAATCACTACAAAAAGCATTCTTGTGGCACAGTCAACACTTGTGATCGCTGGTATATAGCATCCACACTGGCTAATATTTGCAATAACGCAGAAACTGTTCCACTGTGTTCAATTATAAAATCCAGACAAGCAATTTAGCATGAATTCAGCAGTACTTACCGCTACTGATCCTCTATACATTGGTTTCCTTGTATTGTACCAGCAAACCACATTATAGAAAAGAAAAAACAAGGCACTAAAATGTGAATTAATTTGCTGCCCAAGTGAAGTGGAGGATCTCACACCTCAAACGCAGCATTTAACATCACCAACTACTCAATACAGCTAAAAGCAGAAGGTAACTCCAGATAGGATATTAACATCTCCTTGGGGAGAACACTGGTGATAACACTCCAACACCTTTTATCTGAATATAAGAACATTATCAAGAAGAAAGTACTCTCAAAAATCTTAGGTCACCAGGTACGATTATACCAGGTGAAAAAAATCAACACAAATTGCAAACCTACATCTCCCTGGATAGAGGGGGTAAAACAACACAATAAGGTGGTTATCGTATTTTACAACAGCACAAATTTGCAAACCCATCCTTGACATATTGCTGAAATAGTCCCTTTATATGACAATAAATGGCTACTTTTTGAAGTGAAACTTCTTTAGTGGCACCTATTCTGATGGGGTAAAATGGGAGAGATGGGGGACAAATGTGAAACGGAAGTGACGTCACGGCTCCCCCTTTTCCCCCCCACCCCCTGCATCTACTGTGACATGCGGCGGCGGCGGCGATAGCCGCCGGCGCCGCTCCTAACAGCCGCTGCTCCCCCACACACACCCGCTGTGACATGCTGCCCACACACCTGCTGTGACATGCGGCGGCGGCGATAGCCGCCGGCGCCGCTCCTAACGGCCACTGCCATGGGTATAGCAAGATGGCTGCCGCAGAGCTTCCGATGCTGCGGGTGTAATAAGATGGCGGAAGCCCCGCAAGTACTCCGGCTGAGAGAGGAGGAGGAGCCGCTGCTCAGCCTCTCTCCTCCCTCTTCCCTACCTCCGCTTCCCTGTGTCCCGCTGACTAAAGGGTGCCGCTCTCCTCACACGGCCGGCCGCCCCTAACGGCCGCCAGTCCCAGCTGCCATGCCGCGCATGCGCAGTTGTGATGGCGCCGCTGACGGACGCCACACATGCGCAGAAGCGGCAGGCAGCGGCGCCCTTCCCCCCAAACGTGCACTGCCATGCCACGCATGCGCTGTTCCCCGCGCCCGCTGACATGCCGCGCATGCGGTAGTCATGGTGACGCTCACGGACGCCACATGCCTGCCTCCTGCTGCTAGCTCATCTCCGGGCCGGTCACCGACCCCCTGCCCGGCGGGATGTCTGTCGGACATGGAGACCCGCGCCCTGCTGGATATCTGGGGGGAGGCGGACGTGCAGGGATCCTGCCCGACCTGAGTCCCGGGATCCTGTGTCTCCCCCTGGACCCCCGTGCAGGGGAGGTGAGCAGGCGGAGGAGACCTAGGAGCTGAGGGGGGCATGCGCAGATGTGACCGCCGGGTACCTCAGGCCAGGAGAGGGCGGCGGCGGCGGCAGCAGCAGCTGCGAGGAGGAGCCATGCGCGCCCCCGTTAGGTGAGGGAGACCCCCAATAATGTCCTGCTTTGGTAACGGGAGGAGGGGGAAACGGGACCACGTGTAGCCGGGGGGGGGCTAGGAGTCCGCAGCTCCGTGTCCGCAGCTAAGCCGGGGGTAGTGGGAGTCGGGAGGAGGGGGTTAACGGCCCCCTTGTTCCCTGGGGGGGGGGGGCTGGGAGTCCGCAGCTCCGTGTCCGCAGCTCCGCCTGGGGGAGGGGTGGGGGGCACAACACAGAGAGACATTCACACAACACAGAGAGAGAGACACACACTGACTGACACACACACACAAACACACTGACTGACACTCACACACTGACTCACACACGCGCACACACACTGACTGACACATGCGCACACACACTGACTGGCACACGCACACGCGCACACACACACTGACTGACACACGCGCACACACACACACTGACTGACACACGCGCACACACACTGACTGACACATGCGCACACACACTGACTGACACACGCACACACACACGCTGACTGAAACACGCGCACACACGCTGACTGACACGCGCACACGCGCTGACTGACACACGCGCACACACACACACTGACTGACACACGCGCACACACACTGACTGACACACGTGCACACACGCTGACTGACACACGCGCACACACGCTGACTGAAACACGCGCACACACGCTGACTGACACGCGCACACACGCTGACTGACACACACGCACACACGCTGACTGACACACACTGACTGACACAAACACGAACAAACACTGACTGGCACACACGCTGACTGACACACACGCACGCTGACCGACACAGAGAGACATTCACACAACACAGAGAGAGACATACACTGACTCACACACACACACACACACACTGACTGACACACACACACGCACACACTGACTGACACACACGCACACACTGACTGACACACACGCACACACTGACTGACACACACGCACACACTGACTGATACACATGCACACACTGACTGACACACATGCACACACTGACTGACACACACGCACATACATACTCACTGATTGACATACACTGACTGACACATGTGTGCCGAGCACGCGCGTTATAAGTCAATTTCTGCGACAAAAGTCAAAGAAGTTTCACTTACTATGCGCGTGCACAACACACACAGCTTTTTTTTTTCCCCAGACAGTCCAGGTGTGGATATATTTGTCATGTAATATTTTATAGCATATAATATCATAAGGGTTGATTAAGCTTAATCAACTTATAAAGGTCTGCATGTAATATACTTCCCTATATGGAAGTTTTATTTTTTGTGTTCATTTTAGTATATATTTTAATAAATGTTATTTGTTTCAAGTCACTGCTAACTTTGAATACTTGGTACACCATAGCACTTCTAGATTTTCAGCAATAATATGCACCAAAGTGGTTTTTTCTTTCAAACCACATTATAGGCTTTGCAGCATAAACGTACAGTACAGGCATACCCCGCTTTAAGTACACTCACTTTAAGTACACTCGCGAGTAAGTACATATCGCCCAATAGGCAAACGGCAGCTCACGCATGCGCCTGTCATCACGTCCTGAACAGCAATACTGTCTCCCTACCTGTACCGAAGATGTGTGCAAGCAGGGAGACTATAGAGCCTGTTACACATGCGTTATTTACATCAGTTATGCACGTATATAACGATTGCAGTACAGTACATGCATCGATAAGTGGGAAAAGGTAGTGCTTCACTTTAAGTACATTTTCACTTTACATACATGCTCCGGTCCCATTGCGTATGTTAATGCGGGGTATGCCTGTATAGATGCAAGAATGCTCTATGGTGGTTAACAGAAGTGTGCATAGCTTCCTAAATAATATATAAAAAGCCTAATTGAATCTATATCACTGAGAAATGAATGCTGTTTCAAGCTGCATTTCATTACCGACACAACACATAGAATACCTTAAACAAGATCGTACTAATGGAAAGAGTCCTAATATCTGGTTTATATTGCTAATGGTGTCTTACATATTACAAGATCGCTGTGAGACTATTTTTGTCAACTACATCAAAAGTGTCTACAAGAGTTAATTTTGGAGTTCATATCTCTGGATGTTTTATTTCTATCTTTTTATCTTTAATCATGGATGCATTCTGAATATCTGGATTAACATTCTGATTTATCTCTTCAAACAGGTATGTGTCATTGTGCTGCATTCTACCAACCAGAGAAATTAAGATTTAATTGGCTTTTGGGGTATGTTTGTGAGCTGATTCCTATCAATTGAGAGAGAAATGATAATCTAATTAACTATTTTGTAAGTCCGAGTTGATTAGACAAAACCCTCCCTTAAGTGTTAGTCAAATGCATGTGAATAGGGTACTTAAGTCACTGTAGCATGACTGTTTAGCCATAAGGCTGTGTAACATCAAAAGCGTCACATCATAAGTGTACATCAAAAGTGTCTACAAGAGTTAATTTTGGAGTTGAAATTGGAGGAGAAGATTGAAGGAAGATCTGGACTCTGCATTACAACGTTGCTACTGAGACTTTTACTTTTAACATCTGTGATTTTTTTGTACACTTTTATCCTTCAGTACCTTGGAACTCTCTCCTCCTGCATCTCACTATGCCCTCCCTATTTCTTTTTCTGTTTACTGTTTCCTCACTCCTTTGTGAGCATTTCTGTTCTCTACAACATCTCCACTCCCCACTGCACCATTATTTATACACCTCTCTCCCAACAACCCTCAATAAAAAAACACCCACACAAATCCTCTATTCACACCCTCTATCTACTCCTTCCTGCTGCTGGGGATCTCCCCTAAGCCTGAAGCCAGACATACACACCTGATCTCACTCATGCCTCCCTGCCACCTCTTCCCCTGTAAATGGTGTTAACCTTTTCATTTAACACTGACCTTCCTTAAATTTTACCCCACAAATCAAACATCCCAATAGCCTGCCCTCATGGCTAATTTCCCACACTCAGTCACTCCTACCACCCATTGTGACCAAGCACTGCCATCTACAGCACTTACTCCCTCGCCTGCTGTCTCTGTAAGTTTCCCATTAAACCTCTTAGATTGTAAGCTCTTCGGGGCAGGGATTTCCTTTCCTATTGTCTGATTTTGCTGCACTTATTGTATAATTATAATTCCCTGTACTGTATTCTTTGTGAAGCGCTGAGTACACTTTTGGCGCTATATAAATAAAGACATACAATACAATACAACTACGACGACTCAAAGCTATCTACGCAACACAAATTGGCTACCATCTGTGACATCAAATAAATAGGTTATAAACCATGTTTTATATACGAGGTGATCAATACATAAGAGCATGTGAAGAGAGTGGGGTATGATGACTTAATTTGTACTAAAAAACAGAGCTCTTATTAAAACTTTTTTTTTTTGCAAACTTTAGCAACCAGCTGTAAGAAATCAGAACATAGGTTACTATTTCGGCCCAAGCCCACTGTGGCAAGAGAGTAAGATCAGGTAGCAAACTCATCTCCTTGAAATGCACATGGTGTCCTATTTTCTGTAACTTTTATTGGAGGGGGTATACAGAGGGTATAAAATAACTAGCAGGTAACATTTCTGGGGAGAAGGTAAAATGGAATACTTTTCTGGGGGAACAGTGAAAGGTAGCTCTACTCACTAATGCTGCTGGTTGTAAAAGAAAGCATGCTTTCATGTCCAAGCAGGAACAAGACATGGGGTATACCACCTAGCAGGGGAGGGCAGCCAAACCATCTCAGGTTTGAGCAGAGGCTGGGAAGCCACAAGGGAAAGCAACAATGTTGCAATTCACACTGAGGAGTGTAGCCTCAGAACAGGGAAAACATGCAATCTGGTTCCAGGACAGTTACGTGTCATCAAGGTGTAATATATGGAACAAGGCAGCCTATCATCCAAGGCTCAGGGTTCCTCCTCTTAGTTAATGCACTCCTATTATTCCATAGTCATGCTTGAGAGGTAGCTTTCCCTGCTGTATTGTGTGGTAGGTTTTGGCAGGACCCACAGCATAAGGAAACATAATAATATTACATGCCAGATATAGCTCTATTAAATTGCACCAATTACAGCAGTACCATTAGCCCCACCTTTGGTGGGTGAGGAACTACAGTCTTGTTGACATGTAATACAGTAAATTGATTTCATTGCAATCTACCCCTCACTTAAGTCCAAGCATCTCGGATGCTTTTAGAATATATGTGTATGTATTTATATAATTTTTTTTTAAACTAAATAATTTAAGTATATTCATACATTAATAAAGTTGAATTTTTATATTCCCACCCCCCCCCCCTTCCACTGGAATGCGCCAAACATGAACCTCTTTATAGGGCATTAACTCATTTATACCCCTTTCTCCTTTGTTGTATGTATTGTCTTTGGCGCGCTAGCATGCACCCCACATGTAGTGCGTTACAGAAATATCCTGGATAATCTGATCATATATTTAAGGATGAGTAGTTGAGCGATTCACGCTCTGGTTTTTTGGGTGTGTGTAAACCTATTTACACCTATCATATTCAAACCTCAGTTAGTAGTCTGGCTCAACAGAATGTCTATCTGGGTCATAATTAGATAAATAAATAATTTTACCACCCTACTTTTTAAACTATTGTATGTATTGGAATACATTTAACTTCTACCTTCTGTACATGTCTAAAAAATATTTTCCTTTTTTCAGGAGTTGAAATAAAAGCAATTTTTTATTAATGATATATTTCATTACCAAGAGTAGTTTACAGGGACTTTCTCTACTGTTTAAGATGAGAAGACCATGAAAAGTCCTTTAGAACACAGCTGTAATTTTCGACGACAAAGTAAGGGGCCCTAATAAAATACTAAACACGTGTATTCATCCCATGCTCTTTAACACCACCAGTGAGTGGAAGTATTCCATAACCAGAGCGACATGGAAAACCAATGAATTATTACCACCTCCAGATCAGATTTTGCAGTAGCATTTATATTCAGAACAGTTGATGCAGTGGGGGGAATGGAATAGAAAATCGAGCTAGAGTGGTCAAGCTTGCTTTTGTGATATCGCCTCTGCAGAAACATATGTTAACTCACTATTTTGAGATCTGACAGACGTTTTTCATTTAAAAAAAAAAATAATAACGCCGAGTTATGTCAGGCACATTGGGACTGGCAACATATTGGTTTTTTTTCGGTTATAATGCATTTTCTTAAACCTTACTCAAGTCAAAGATCTTTTTTTTGGTAGTCAAAGACGTCTGTGAAATTGAAAGTTCATGAACAGTAACCTCTCTGAAGACCTTTACATCATTTCCATACAAGTTCAGAAACCGATTTTTCATAAAGTGTGTGTGCGTACAGAGACGCACACCGTTACCTACATAGAATATTTCTTCCAAGTCTCAATAGAGACGTTCGGGGAGAAAGTGAATTATCTATTAAAAGTTTCTTGTTCTCACTGGTAAAAAGGTATATACTTCTATACACTTATTAATTCTAACAAATCAAGACAGAATTATGTCACCTTTTCTCTATTTCTTTGACTTCCTCTTCAGACCTCTTCCTACCTGTTTCAGAACTATACCTCTCAAGACTTCGACTATTTAAAGGCACATGTAGAGCTAATCCATCAAGATATCCCCTCTTGCACCTCATACTCGCCATCATAACACCGCCATCCCTACCCTGGACTCCTCAGCTGTCACAGAATTGGTATCGTCTCAGCTACGATCCTCCTGTCCTTCCAGTAAGTGCAACCTGGACCACATTCCTTCATCTGACCTAATATTCCCACTCAAATCCTCCCTAATCAGCTGGTCATAAAGCGCATCACACAGCAGATGCAATGCCAATTACAGACTATAGCAAACTAGACGTCCTCTACAACTCCATATGCCACTTTGTCCTATAGTACAATGTAACTACAACACACATCACTGAGAAATGGTACCAGAACTAGATTAGCCATCCCTTGAGTCTAGGCGCAAAATAAATTCTTCCTGTCTTGTCTTCAAAAACTTTATGTGCAAGCTACCCGCATTTTAGGGGCTGGCTGGCAAATGTTAGCCAGGGGGGCAAGCCCAACCAACTGGCCCTAGAATCAGGCGGCCCACATCCCATACACACGCACCATACACACATACACACATGCATGCCATACACTATACAATGAGAGCTCCATCCACACTGAACAAAAGCACAATAAACATGCTCAGTATACATACATACTGTACAGACATACACAAATGCACACACATACATACACACGCCTTCAACATGAAGTATGTTTTCAAACAGTACATGTAATCAGCAGCTTTTAAAAATTGAAATATAACTGCTCAAAGTTTATACTGAAAATCATCAACTAAAATTCCAGGGTCCAGACATACATTATAAAAACCATCTTTGGTCACCTTAGAAATTTGCTAAATATGTATTCTGTGATTATTACTTTATTTCCCCACAAAATGAAAACCATTGAGATATTTGGACCACCTAAGGAGTTCTTTTTTTTTACCAAGTATCCAAAGCAAACATCAAATATTACAAAATAGAGTTTCTAAAATTGAATTTTTTCATCCAGGTTAGCCAAGATGGCTTGAAAATTGACTACTAAAATAAATGATATATTTAGAGTTACTATGCAAAGTATGGGCAGTATTGGGGGGGGGGGAGGATCAAACCATGTGCTACTGTACCAAAATGAAGTAGCTTGATTAAATTATTTCAATAGAAGTTGTGAAGAGTTTCAAACCCTTTTTGTTTCAGTTTTGCTGTTTTTTTACCATGCAATTGCAGTATAAATCAATCTGTTTTAATGCTGTACAACTGTAGTACATGAAGTTTTGTTACTGTCAACAAGATGTATGCCTCCAGTACGTATGCACGTGCGCGCATACATATACACACATACGCGCACACCATTACCAGCAATGAGCCAGGACAAGGAAGCAGGAGCTGCTGGGCTCTGGTGTGTAACTGTTACATACGCCTACAATATATATGATCTCTTACTGTGCATGCAATGTTTGTACAGTATATAATGTATATCCCTGTTCACTTATGTAACTATGTATTTGTAACCATGTATCTGTCACATTACTCTGTGCCAAGGACATACTTGAAAACGAGAGGTAACTCAATGTATTACTTCCTGGTAAAACATTTTATACATTAATAAAACATGCTGGCTGGAATCTAAGGCGAGCCGCACACAGCTTCTCTCTTCTAACGGACCAATTTTTTTCAAATCTGACCAGCTGAGGGGGCGATTGCTCTCCTGCCCCCAGGCCACCACACCCCTACCACCATTGTACATACCTGCTGGCCCAGGTGATCCCGTGAAGAGCGGCCCTCCCCCTGTAGCGTCACAGTGTCATGTGACGTCACATTGTCATTCTAATGTGCCGTTGCGTTGCCATGACAACGGGACTGCAGGAGGGCAGCTGCTCCGGAAAAGGAAAGACCGCCCTCTGCTTCCAACACACACACCTTGTAGTGAGGAGCAGTTCTGCTCTGGTATCGGGACTCTAAAGCTCCATCCTCCGGTTGGAAGCGCTGATAGCAGGAGAGAGAGTACCGCAGGCGATGTGCCCAGGACATACTTGAAAACGAGAGGTAACTCAATGTATTATTTCCTGGTAAAACATTTCATAAACAAATAAAAATTGAAGGTAGAGCACTGCAAAAGTAGAGGGCTGGAGGCAATGGATAAATTAAATAAACTACTTTATTGGGCAAAGTTATTGGACAATGTTATGTTATGTGTTTTTAAACACAGTTCAATTCGTGACTGGTTGGTGATCAGCTGTTTTATATATTTGCTGCTCAATTCCAAGATGCTTGACCTCTTGATAATTTAATTGATAACATTTGATGTGTAGGTGTGTACCCACGGCAGATCACTATATTACCAGCCACAGAATGAACAAAAGCACTCTTTGATAAAGCGCCTCCACGGCGGGAAACGCGTCAGAGTTCCTTTTAATCTGTGTCTGTCAAGTTCTTGGCATTATGGCCCAATAAAGTAGTTTATTTAATTTATCCATTGCCTCCAGCCCTCTACTTTTGCAGTGCTCTACCTTCAATTTCTACTTCTTCTACGGTATTGCAGCACGCCTGTCCGGTTTCTCATCAGTTGTTCCATCAGGAAGATTTCCTCCAGAGCTGAATCGTGGTGCTCGTTTAGCCGGTGCAGTACCTGTGCTCTTTCCCCTTTGCCTTCCCACAAGCGAGAGTCAAGTCCTGACCGACGGTACCTGCGATCAGCTGTGGCAGGCTGCCGGTCACCCTTCGGTCCCCACCCCCTGCACGGCATGTTCCAGCGCGCGGGTGAGTTCACGGCTCCCGGTGGGATAAGAGGAGGCTCATCTTACAGGTTCCCGGCCCCTTACCATACTTGGGCTGCCCGGGTTGCCATCCCCGCGGTCCGAGGTGGAAGGTTACTCCCTCGGTTACCATTCTGAGGTTGGAGATTTGGCTCCCTCGGTCCTCACACCGAGGTGGGAGCGTTACTCCCTCGGTTATCATTCTGAGGTGGGAGATTTGACTCCCTCGGTCCTCACACCATGGTGGGAGCGTTACTCCCTCGACGCAGTGCCGAGGTGGGAGCTAGGCTCCCTCGGTTTCTGTTGGTGCAGGGGAGACTACCAGCTGGGAGACAGGGAGTTTCCGCTGCGGGGTGCAGGTGATGTGGTGGCAGCACAGACGGTGCATTTTTCTGGGCTTCACTGGAGGAGCCACGGTGTGTGTGTGTGTGTGTGTGTGTGTGTGTGTGTGTGTGTGTGTGTGTGTGTGTGTGTGTGTGTGTGTGTATATATATATATATACACACACCGGTACATTGAACCTTATGTCTTTATTCATTAATTCATTCAATTATTGACATTCAACCACGCAGTATAGGAGCATCAGTGTGGGGGCTTCTCTCCCATTTTTTCTCCATAAACAAATAAAATAAATAACTCTGCTTCCCCATACTTACACACATGATTAACTCCTTGGTCTGCTCAGGCACATTTACCTCTGCATTCAAACATGCAAACATGCAATAGTCACACCTGTTCTTAAAAACAAACATCCTTGATCAGATTTCCATCTCAAATGATCGTTGGGTCTCTCTCCTGCCTTTTGCATCCAATTCACTTGAATGTCTGGTCTATTCACGCTTACTCGGTTATCTCAACATTCAACCTGTTAGACCCATGGCAAACTGGCTTCCAAAGCGTTTATTCCATGGAAACTGCCATCATCATAAGTAGCTAATGATCAACACATTGCAAAATCTCAAGGGCTCTAGTCCCTTCTAACTTTTCTTGATCTCTCTGCTGCATTAGACACTCAACCACCCTCTACTCGTACACATTTTTAATTCCTTTGGTATGTTCAACAAAGCCCTCTCCTGGTTTACACTCATGTTCTAACCACTCCTTCAGTGTCTCCATTGCTAGCTTTTCCTCTCAACCTGTCTGTTGGATTGCCCCAGGGCTTTGTCATAGGACAACTCTTCTCTCACTTACAGATGGCTCCTTTGACTTCAAATATCATCTCAAAGCAGATGACACCCACAACTATATTCACAACAATAAGCTTACTCCAGACATCCAGTCCCAAGTCACTGATCATTTCTCTGGCATTTCACAGTGGACGGTCCTAAATTGCTTGAAACTTGACATGTCTAAAATGCAACTCAATTTCAAACTCGCCAATAGCTCAATTTCTGTCGCAGCCAATAACACTGCTACTGTTCATGCAGTCTCCCAATCACATTGCCTAGGTGGAATATTTAAACTCTCCCCCTCAGCTCACACATTCACGCCGTTGATAAATCTTGCCGATTTTTTCTTCCTAACATTGACAAAATACAACCTTTCCTCTGCCACTTCACAACTGAAACTCCTACGTCTCTTTATACAGTAGGTCCTACAGTACATTCTTCTACCTCTCATGTCAACTCCATACCCCTTCTCATCTCTTCCGCTCTGCTAAAGGCTGCCTCTTCTCGGCTTCATGTGTCAAATCCTTTTAACTTTTGGCTGCCTACCTGTAGAACTACCCAGCATTTGCTAATCCATGTCCCTCCCCACCTTCAAATCATGCTTGAAATCTCTCATCGGCAAAGCACTTTGGTAACTTAGGCTGCTGCTTCTATTCTATTATTTTTTTTTTAAATCCATTTACATTATTAGTTTTGTAGGGCAGAGGCTCACTAACTCCTTTTGTTTAACACACTTGTGAAACTTTGCATATTATCTCCCTGAACTGTTTGTATTATAATTCAGCAAAGCCCTGCATACTTTGGTGGCGCTATATACTGTACAGTGGCGAGAGAAAAGGTTTGTGAACCCCAATGATAATTAAGGAAATTCCATAGTTTTTCCATGATCACCTTCTTGAATCAAAACCAATATTTTCTGAAATATCCAAATCGGTCATATATTAACCACTTACATCATTTTGTTTCAAACGACATGGATGAATTAGGCAAAACAATTAGTAATTAAAAGTCAGGGTATGTGAAAAAGTGAACCCCTGGTTTTATCAGCTAAATTAAAGGGCATAATCGGGTGCCTAAATAATTAGGTAGATCTTCAGGGGTGAGTTTGGGAGGCCCCACCCTATATAAAAGATCAGAAACTGGTGGAAAGTTCAGAACTGTGTGGAAACACAGCAGCAAAGGAACAGAAAATCCGGTAAAGCAACGAAGGCAGCAGTTTGGAAACTGAACAGCACCCAGATTCAAAGTGAAAAAAAGGGTTTATTGGGACACACAGAAGACGGTAATCTCCATAGAAAACCTCCCACGCCTAAGTTGCGATTTCTCAAGGACTGGAAAGCAGGAAATTCACAAACATGTAAACACACATTTTCATAATAAACAGAAGACAAGAGACTTTAAGATCAATTCTTGTATTTCATGTCAAACCAATTATGATGTCTATTTGTTGATCGGTGGATCTGTGGATGCCAGAAATAATATGTAGGACTCACCACGAGATTATTAAAAGTTTGCATTATAGAACATGTGAGATTGACTACTAAGGAAGATTACAACCCCCCCGGTTTCAAAACACTTTACACTCTGTCCCCTGGGCTCAATAAATACATTTAAATGTATAGCCTTAGAACAAGTTCCTCTACCCCACGGGGAGGCGACAGTTAAAATACTTCAGAGGGAGGCACACTGGATCTTTACTCTTAATACTTTACATCCACATGGTCTCAATACCAAATGGGACTTGACATGTTCTCTTTAAATGTCTCTATCATTGTACATTACTGACAGATGCTATGTTAATATTTTTCAGTGAGCTTTTTTTTCTCTCTACTTTGATTGTTCTGTTCTCTATTGCCATAACATCAATTCAATAATGTATATATATACATATATATACATACATACATACATACATACATACATACATACATACACATACATACACATACATATACATACATATACATACATATACA